>JASDDO010000018.1:281439646-282117575 GCA_030015575.1 Agapanthus africanus
ATCTGAAATGACGGAGGGCTACGACAAGTTTTTAAGAAAACCCTTTGCGTAATGAACTTAATATCGTCGTAGAATCGAGTGATTTTTAAATGGAGTGTTTTTAAGGCTTTTCTAGTTTTGCTAAAGGGGTCATTCCCGGTGAAGGGATCGTCGGCCCTTTCCTCATCGAATAAAGTGCAGGGTATATCATATATACCACTATGCAAAGCAAGAACTATAGAAGCAATCAAAAGACAGACCGAGTTTGTAGCATCTGCTAGTTTCACTAAAGAGGTCACTCCCGGTGAAGGGATCTCGGCTCTTTCCTTATCGAATAAGGTGCTGGATGTTCTACAAGGAACACCGCTATGCAAAGAAAGAACTAGAGCTACCAGTTTTTAAACAAGTTTCTACAACATCATAGGTTTCTTTTAGTTTCATTAATCTCATTAATGAAGTCCCATTTTATTATGCTTCACAAGCATCACATTTGAAACGAAATCTGCAATATAACATATATCTCATATATATAATATAAACATTCGTCTCAGGCAGTAATATGATCTCATCAAAGAACATTGCAGCAGAAGAACATATATGAAATATTGGATATACTAGGACGTCCGTGTTTTCAATACAAGCCTGTATAAAACACGGATTCCACGGTCGCGATGAATAGCCAAACCCACATCCCTAGACCCCTACGAGAGCGGCAAGCAACACTGCCAATTCTAGGGTTAGGAGACCCGGTCTCGATTCCTCGAGATGGTCTCCCACTGGACCCCAGAACCCAGTTACTTGTGCTCCCCGCCTTGGGTCTACCTAATGCGGAAAAGTAAATAATATACAATGGTGACATCATCCTCAGCCCGGAAGTTCCCCAATAAAAGAATATTACATACAATGAATTTTACATGAATGAAAAAGAAAAAAAACTCCCATCTCACATAAAACCCCCGGCTATTCAAAAACGCGACGATCCAATATAACATATCACAGCAACACATAATATCTCATATCATCACTGTAAGCAAGTATGCGTATCCCGATTGTCGTTGATGTATAGCAACAAAGCCGGCGATACACCACATACTACGCTTACGGTCACAGAAAAGAAAGTGTAAAACTACAACAGTTGGAATCCGCAACCTCCTTAGACATCGCATGCCTAACAAAATGAATTCCTTAGACATCGCATGCCTAACAATTATAAATCCCGCATTTTTGTCTCATTAACGAAAACTCTTTTCAATATCAAGTCGGGCAATTCAACAAGATTCCCGACATCCGGATCGAATGCTCGTCGGAAACTTTAGTAGATGGTCGCACCCCCGATGCCGTCGATGAAGTGCACTAAGGCGGAACACCGCTGTCGCGAGCACCCGAACGGATGCTTTTGGTGACGGGGTTCTCCTACAGTCACTCGGTCAGGGCTATGGGGCGTGGCTGTCTATTAAGTTTACCCGGCGAGTATCCGCGTACGCTACGTGATTGCGACGGACTTTTGATCGCATCAAAATCCCGTGGCAACCGATCATTCGAGACTGAACTGCTAGATTTATAACATTCAAATTAGTTATCTCATAACTACCTGTGGATTCCAAATATTGTATCACATTCCAGATAAAAAAACAGTGTTAAACTTTCCGATCAAATGATCAAACACCCAAGTTTTCCCAGATAGCTCAACACTTGAGCGGAGTTCAAAAAGTATCCATCACATGCCACAGTACCAATGGTCCAGCCGTAGAAGGGTCAAGCCAACGCCTCACATATGGCACGCCGTACTGCCACAAACCCTAAGGTTTAGAGGCAGTTCAAGACGGTCACATAATCGAGTTAAGGTTTGTGTTCATCTAGAGGGTCCACCGCGCTACTTGCATGATTTTCCGGAAGTTTCAAACTCGAGAAAAAATCCAACTTTTGAAAAAAATTCTGACAGGGGAAAAAGTGAGTTATTGATATCCGTTCGAACTTTTTAACAGTTTCTAAAATTATCCGGAAAAACTTAAACGATGTTAAATTATCCGATCAAATCAACGAGTCCCTAATACACCCCAGAAAACTCAACACTTGAGTGGAATTAAAAATTCCCAGAATAATCAGGAATCACATACGGTTATTACTGTGCAAACAGAAAGCAACAAGTCAACTGTACAGCCGCGGAACCGCCGCGCAAGCCAGGTCATTGCCGCGGTTCCGCGGCGCATTGAAGGAATTGGAGGCACGTGCTGCACAGTAACCCTTGTATTTCCCTGCTGATTTTTTTGAGTATTTTTAATTCACAAAAAATCACATTTTGAAAAAATTTCCAGAAACTAGGATATATCGTGAGTTCGATCGGACTTTAAACTTCGCCTAGACTTCGCCTAGAGCTCTAGCTTGGCTCTGATACCACTGTAGGGTTGCCAGGCATACGCACAAGGGTCTACGAGGCATCAACCATGCTCAATTTAAAAAATAGCCGTGCTGAACAACCCAAAGCCGGATCTTTAAACTAGATATTAGACGAAAACAAGTATGTTAAACACTTTAACACTAAGTGAGAGGGATTACAACCTTTGTAGATCCGGTCCTTCACTTCTTAAGCTCCGTGTTCAGGTCCCTTCGCTGCGATCATCGTGTTCCGGACTCTCGAGAGGCTCCACGAAGAGAAAGATGCAGTCTTGCTTCCGATCTTCGATAACAAAGATGATCTACCTTGAAGTTTCATTAACACAAGCTAACACTCACTAAATGAAGTGAACACTCTCATCTAAAGGGCAAGGGTAGATGAGAATGATGAAGTAGGATTTTTGCTCTCATTTATAATCTTTTTCTCACACATTTTTCATCATAAAATCAAAACTAGAAAGCTTTTTCATCAAGGAAGAAGAAGAAGAATAGTAATTCTATTTGTGATGAATAATGAATTGTGTTAATAATTGCTTATGCAACCATGGTTCAAGATGATAGGCTAACCATTGTAGAGACTTAACCAAGGGTTAGGGTTTTGGTTAGGTTAAAGAATGAGTCACTCACAAATATCTTTGCAAAAACAAAAACAAAACCTTCTAGAAACTTCTAGAAAGAGCTAACCCAAATGAAACCCTAACCTTGTTTAATCTCCACTAATCATGTTGCATTAGTAATTATAACATATTACAATATTATATATCACATATATAATATTTATTGTAACAAAATAAAATAATACAATTAACATATATCGCATATATATCAATGTATTACCCGAGTGAGAAAAAGAATCTTTTAGTGAACTAATATTAGTTAATGTAATTTAATATATCATATATATTATTATACATTAAATTATCGAATCAACACTTGATCCGACAATCCGGCTATATCGCATATAACCGACTAATATATCATTTACCGATTCATCGAATCAACACTTGATCTAATGACCCGGCTGATATCAAATATCGCGAGAATAGAATACAGTATCTCATATCGCATTATCCTCGGTCCCGCACATATCACATATGTGCCCCTACTCCGTTTTGCCTGAGTCAAGAAACCTCTGTGTAGGACTCTAAAGAATCGTCAATACGCCGGCAGTAGGTGATGATCATATCAAACACCCGCAAGCTGCAAGCGGTCAGCTAAATGTAACAGCCACCCAGGTATTGAGCGCTCAGAAGATCAACAAGCAAGCCTGTACATTCACCTATGAATCCAAACAGTAACACTCCCGTACAGTCCAGTCTCGTCATCTGATTTGTTGCATATCTCGTCTAGGGGTGGTAAACGTCAGACCCCAGTAGCTCGATAAGTCGTGTCGATATGAGGTCTATAACAGTTCGAGAAACTACTGATAACACTTACCAGTAAATCTCAGAAATCCTGGCCAGGGATTTCAAGTTATAGCCAATCGAACACAGCACAACATCAACTCCCTATACCGGGAGAGACGAATCCCCTCCTATCGCTCATTGCCTCCATGTGATTCGGGACTGTACCCAAAAGCCACCTTTTTGCACGCCCTCTTGGACGTGGTATGATGGAAATCAAAGAACAGTGGGAATCACACAAGACTCTATGACGATCTCGGGTCAACAGAGTACTCTGTACCAGTGTCACCGGAGAACTGCCATCTGACGTGAGGTATAATACTATCTAGGAGTTCTCGGCGAGTCCGTCCAGTGTACCCAGTCTTTACTGAGCACCCTTACACCATCCTTGATGTCAAACACCGATGGATATGGGATCATCCATCGCCCATCATATGGGTCAAAATGCGTATACGCTAGTCTACTCTGGTGTATCGATGCCCTGTCTCGATACACCCTCGACTAGGAACAGTTATATGATGTACTCGTCGACTACTGTGGCCCCACTAGTATGATCTCATCATAGTCCCAGTAGTCGAGTACATATCCTAAGGGCTTTATCAACATGTAACATAGAGATAATCAGAGTACACGTTAAGGTAAAGAGCAACCAGATAGCATACTATCATGTCGAGCAAGAAAGTCCTCCCTATATATATCCAAGCATCCACTACAATATACATCCTATGTATAGTAATGGCCTCTAGGGCATACATATAACTAAAAAATAATACAATAGTGGGAACGATCCAATATGTCCCACCTACCAAAGCAAATCATCCGAAAGCAAGCTGTGTGCCAGCGATACCACTACTAATCTATGCGGTCAACCTGCAAGAACTGTGGCACAACAGGGGTGAGTTGCCAACTCGTGAGTAGAAAACATCAGCAGGTAGAAATCGAATAAAACAACGACTCCTAGGTCAACTATATCATAAAGGTAATACTATGATATTTAGGTGACCGTATCTGCATATATGCCAATAATATAATCAATGCCTGTGTGCATGTGGATAACATCCATGTGTCCATCAATGACACAACAACATGAAAACATATACATGTAAATATGAGGATATCAACCAACGTGTGTCCATCAACGACACATCAAAATCATGGAACCTGAGTGTCCAACATCGACACTCGAAATATCATGAAACCCGTGTCCAACATCGACACGTAAATCCTCATCTCTCGGGCTCCGGCAGTTCGGCTCGGCCCACGGGCTTCGTCAATCCGGATCGGCCCACATCATCTCACGACTCCGGTCGGTATCCTCCGGATAATCGCCGAGCCCAAATACTATCACCGGTAGGTAGTGTTCCCTCTGCCAGGCTCATCGGCTACTCCACGACAATCATTTCTTGCCCCGGGGTACCTTACCGGGTCCACCATGTACCCGCAGACGGTGCCTACCGCTCCTCGAATCAGGTTTCACATACCAATCTCAGAACCGAGAAAACTCATTGTGGACGTCTCGAAATATCATATCAAGAGAAACCGGGTTTTTAAAACAATACATACTTTCTTTTGAAATATAACCGCGGTTCTCAAATCCAGAATCTCATGAAAACAGCATCTCAATGCGTATAATCATAAAGCATGATGTATGCAAACATAGAACAGAAATGTGAGCATATCAAGTATATCATGCGAGATAGTATAGTGATGTGAGCATAGCAAGTATATCATGCAACATAGCATAATGATGTGAGCATAGCAAGTATATCATGCCAACGAGTCATGTGACAGTACTGAACAATTAAGAGTAATAGCATGACGTAGCAATTCTACTGTGTAAGTGACATAGCAATTATCGATGATGAAAGTGTGTGAGCCGACAATCTGTGTAAGTATAACATACGCATCATCGATAATTGTGTAGGTGTACTAGCACAGGTATATGTAATGCAATGAGAATATCATGAACGAACCATAAAGTACATCGTACGCAAAATGTTATAGGGTATACGTATCTGATCTAACATCTACGTAAAGGCTAAACTAAGCGGTGTAAACATGGATTAGATATTTATAACATCTCCGAGTCAGTGAATCTATCAATCGACATCCAGCCTCACAACATCACGTACGGTATAATCCTCATGCGGCATCCTCTAGTCAAGGGTATGGATTAATCATCCGGTAAAGCATCCCGTGCGGCAACAACAAACAGAAGAGGGATTCTATCGACCTATACAACAATGAGGGTACAGATCTAAAGTCTCGTACGACATCTCACTCATCATTCACATAATTAGATATATATCTATATCTCAGATCACATCCGTATCAATCTCATATCTAGGGACCAACAAAGGTATCAATTATCTCATATCGCCTCGCATCCGCAACGACATATCAAACCAAGTCATCATATCTCATCGTATACTCTTTTCATCACATCAATATCTCACATCAAGTCATCTTATTAATTTCATGTCGTATTTATCGACCTCATAACATGCCACTATAATCTCATACTGATTCTCTTGCAACTACATATGTATATATCGTGATTCACATTCACATTTCATATCCTTATATATATCAATTCGAGACATCCTTTCTATCACATCATTTCACACTAAACCATTAACTATAACCTTAAGTCGTGGCATATCTTGTCTCCAAACTATAAATCACATATCAATATTTGCGGGGGTGCTATACGCCATCCACCCGACTTTCTCCGTAGATATAAATCTACTCACCTGCGGAACTCCTTGTTCAGCCGTAGTCGATGTGCTTCGCCGTCTCGGAATCCATGCGAGGGTACATACAAATCAACACATATCGCAATGTTATGAAAACCAAGTCCGAAAACTGATACGGCACACGAATTGCCTATAGATTAGAACCTATAGCCTACGCATGCAAAAACAACCAAACAACCCTCGTCGTTGACGTACAAACGTCCAACGACCAAATCCAAATTCAAATATCAAAACCAAGTTTCAAATACCGGAAAACATAATACGGCAACTGAGGGAATCACTCCCAGATTCTTGCTCAGGTAATCTGGGACAAAACAAAAAATACAGTAGCTGTGTTATAAAGTATGTGAGCTATAGGCAAAACCCCAACACCAATGCCCAAATTTTGGCCGTCCTAACTGCTATAGTAACCGCCCCCGCCGGCCCCACCTTAGAATTTGGGTCTCGTCTTCTCGTGGTGGTCTCCTATTGGTCTAACTAGTTTAATGTATATGTTTGATTTTTTTATATAGGTCCCGGGTTGCTCCAAATTCCTTGTAGACCTCCAAAAATGTCACAAAACCGACATGGAAAATTTCTAAGTTCGTATTTTGGTTTCTATTCAGTGTTCTAGGCCATAAAATCAACACTAAGGTCATTGTAAACAGCCACTACATAACACAAGTCCACACAATCACTCAAATCCTCTCTTGGAAAATTCCAAGCATCACTAATCAACATCGATTTAAATCTAAACTAACAATAGGATAAACTACACACAATAACTTAACTAAAGTCTAGAATTATACCTCATTTGGCAACTCAAGAATTTTTTTGAGTTACTCAAAGTCTTCAAAATCCAACTTTGAAATGTCCAATGGGTTTGTAGAGAAGTGGGGATCATTTTTAATAAAGAGAGTATAGGGTTTTAGTGAAGGAATTGAGATGATACATGGAAGTGAAGGTGGAGGAAGCAAGAGGATGATGAGGTTGAAGAAAACAATGGAGGGGAAATGAAGGGGAAGCCCTCTCTCTCTCTCTCTCTTATCCTGGTGGTCTCACCTTGGAATTTGGGTCTCGTCTTCTCATGGTGGTCTCCTATTGGTCTAACTAGGTTAATGTATATGTTTGATTTTTTTTATAAAGGTCCTGGGTTGCTCCAGATTCCCTGTAGACCTCCAAAAATATCACAAAACCAACACGGAAAGTTTCTAAGTTCATATTTTGGTTTCTATTCAGTGTTCTAGGCCATAAAATCAACACTAAGTTCATTGTAAACAGCCACTACATAACACAAGTCCACGCAATCACCCAAACCCTCTCTTGGAAAATTCCAAACATCACTAATCAACATCGATTTAACTCTAAACTATCAATAGGATAAACTACACACAATAACTTAACTAAAGTCTAGAATTATACCTCATTTGGCAACTCAAGAATTTTCTTGAGTTGCTCAAAGTCTTCAAAATCCAACTTTGAAAGGTCCAATGGGTTTGTAGAGAGGTGGGGATCATTTTTAATGAAGGGAGTATAGGGTTTTAGTGAAGGAATTGAGATGATACATGGAGGTAAAGGTGGAGGAAGCAAGAGGATGATGAGGTTGAAGAAAACAATGGAGGGGAAATGAAGGGGCAGCCCTCTCTCTCTCTCTCTTATCCTCACTCTCTTTCTTATTCTCACCCCCTCACAAGCCCATGCCTCACTCTCTCTCTCCAATAATTCTCTTTCTTACCTTTTCTCTTTTTCTTTTTAAAACCAAATATCAACAAATACCAATAAAACAACATACAATCAAATGCAACATGTTATGGTGCACTAACCATGGAAAAATGTAGAAACACAGATTTGGCCTAATCCCGATTAATAGTGCACTAATCAATTTTTTTATTTAAATTGCATATAATTAATGATAAAAATGCCAAATCCAATAAATGTATTTTTCAATGAATAAATCATTTTAATCTCCAATTATTTCACAAATATTGGTATATATTTATACCATTTTACGAAAACCCCAAATTCGCAAATCGGATAGTTTTCGCGAAATATATTATTTTAATATTAAATTCCAAAAAAAATATTTTATAATTTCTGAAATGTTACAAAAAGTGCCTCCTGTTCTTCAAAGCTCTAAGGAAGATCCCAAGGTTCGAATGGTCGGAGGAGTGTTATATCTCCTTCGAGCAATTGAAAGTGCACCTGGCAACGCCCCCACTACTCACCCGGACAGTTGAAGGAGACGAGCCATCGCTATATCTAGCTGTGTCCGATCAGGAAGCAGGCTCGGTGCTCGTCCGAGATGTCGAGGGAGTCCAAAGGCCGGTCTACAATGTAAGCCATGTCTTGAAGGACGCGGAAACAAGGTACCCGGCCATAGAGAAGATTGTCTTGGCACTCATCGTGGCCTCGAGGAAACTACGGCACTATTTCCAGGCGCGCACCATCTATGTCCTCACCGAACGCCCTTTAAGGGCTATTCTCACCTCCCTCGAGTCTTCTGGTCGTTTGGAGAAGTGGAGGTGGGAGTTGTCCCAATTCGACATCAAATATCGCTCGAGGCAAGCTATCAAGGCCCAAGTCCTGGCCGATTTTATCGTCGAATGCACTATCCCTAACAAGGAGGCAGTGTCCGTGCCGGCCCCCGGAACTCAACCCTCGATCGAAGAAAGGCCCGACTCCATCCCTGATTGGGTCCTTTACGTCGACGGGTCATCAATCGAGGACGGCTGTGGTGTCGGCCCCATCATTCGAGGCCCAAATAAGGCAGAGATGGAGTATTCTTTGAAGTTCGGGTTCAAAGCCTCAAACAACGCCGCGGAGTACGAGACCTTGCTAGCTGGACTTCGAATCGCCTTCGGAGTGGGGCTGAAGATTATAAAGATCCGCAGTGACTCCGCCCTGGTCGTTGGCCAAGTGACCGGCCGTTTTGAGGCACGGGAGCCTCTGATGGTGAAGTATTTAGCCGAGGTAAGAAGACTACGAAAGGACTTCGATGAAGTCCAGGTAGAGAAGATCCCCAGGCACCTAAACGCCCAGGCCGACGCCTTGAGCAAGCTGGCTTCATCCTATATGGCCAACAATAAGAGAAATATCCTCTTCGAAGTCTTGCCGCGGCCCAGCATGGAAGACGGAGCGACGTTACTTCAGGTTTACACTGCCCAGGAAGAAGGCCGGGATTGGAGGAAGCCCTTCGTAGAATTCCTGAGGGAGGGTACGCTCCCAGAAGATCGAGGGGAAGCCCACCGTATCAGAGCCAAAGCCCGCCATTTCGTCTGGAGAAATGGGAACCTCTACAAGAAATCCTTCACTCAACCCCTGCTTCGGTGCGTCGACCCCCACGAAGCCGACTACGTCCTCCGTGAGATTCATGAAGGGGTCGGCGGTGCACACCAAGGGGCCCGCACCTTAGTCCAAAAGGCGCTACTCTAAGGGTACTATTAGCCGACCATTCATCAGGATGCTCAGAAGCTCGTCAGAAGGTGCAAGAGCTGCCAACTCCATAGCAGCATACCTCGCCTTCCGGCTACCGAGCTAACAGCCCTAACCTCCCCCTGGCCGTTTGCCCAGTGGTGAATGGACATGATAGGCCAATTCCCTACTAGTACAGGCGGACACAAATACATCCTGGTCGCGGTGGACTACTTTACGAAGTGGATCGAGACCATCCCCATCAGAAAACTAGATGCCACCACGACGATCAAGTTCCTGCAGAACAACATAATACTCCGGTTTGGGATCCCGAGGTGTATCCTCACCAACCACGGGACAAATTTCGAAAATGAGAGAGTTAAAGCATTCTGCAGCGAATACCATATACTGATGAAGTTCTCCTTGGTCGCGCACCCCTAATGCAACGGGCAGGCCGAAGTCGCCAACCGGGACGTCATTCGAGGTCTTCGAGCTCGCCTGGAAGGACGACAAGGCAGTTGGATCGACGAACTACCCCGGGTCTTATGGACCTTGCGCACACCGGAGAGACCCCCACCGGAGAGACCCCCTTCAGTCTCTGCTACGGCACCGAGGCGATGCTCCCAGCAGAGATTGGGCTGCCCAGTTACAGGGTCGAGCATTTCGATGACGAAGCAAACACCTCGGCACTCCGGACTAATTTGGATGTCTTGTTGGAAAAGCGAGACCGGGCACAGACCAGAGCCACCGCTTACCAACAGCAAACTACCCACTACTACAACGCACGAGTCAAGCTGTAACACCTTAGAATGTGATTAGTGGTTAATTATACTTTATTGTATGGTTTTTAGTAAAAAGTTTACCAAAACCAATTTTAAATATTTTATCAAAATTTATGAATATTTTATCAAAATTTATGAATATTTTATTAGATTTTAATTAGGCTTGCACACACTTATGCATGTAAACTAGGGTTAAGTGTTAGGGTTAAACCATGTTTAACAACCATGGTGGACTAACCCTTTTCTTTTAAGCTAATTTGAAATTTGCTAAGTGTTTTAGTTTTTCTTTTTAAATAAAATGAATTGTAGTGTTTGGAAGTTGACTTGGAGAGAGAGAGAGAGGGAGCATGATGGGCTTGCCCATGCTCACATTTAATAAGGGGAGAGAGAGGGGTTGACCCTCTTCTCTTTGTTTTCAAAACAATTATATTTTTGTTTTCACTCATTCTCACTTCTCTCTCTCACTCACACTCACACACTCAGCAGCAGCTGAAGCCACAGCAGCAACAACACAAGCAACAGCAGCAGAGGCACAAGCAGCAGCAGCTCCAGGCAGCAGCAGCAGCTCCAGGCGGCAGCAGCAGTAGCAAGCAGCAACAGCAACAACAAGCACATCTCCACCTCTTCTTCTCCTCCTTCTTCTAGGGTCAAGTGAGGTATAATTCTTAGCCCAACTTCCTTGTTTGCTAGACTTATGTGTTATATAGCTTCGATTAGTGTTTTATGTGGTCATTAGTGCTAGATTTGTGCTTTAAGTGAAGATTTAGCTAAGTTAAGATTGTTATAGCTTAATGAACCTAATTAAGTGTTAGTATTGCTGTTTAAACCTAGTAGTGTCACTAGATTTAGCTTAATCACCCTAAAGTCGCAAACTTGAAATTTTAAAATACGGTTTTGGAGCAAAATGTAGGATATCTGAGATCTGCTGCATTTGTGATCATTTTCTAGCTTAGCAAATACATACAGATTAGTGTGCAGGCATTTTAAGCTAGTGTGTTGAAGTCCGAGCCCACCACCTCCCCAAAAAATCCGGTGACTTCCCCCATGATTCCGGCGTCGCCTGCCTCCCTGTGCTTTTGGGTGTTGGTTCTTGGGCTAATGGTGTCTGTAGGTATTATAAGATGTTTGGTCTTGTTTGATTTTCTTGTTTTTGCTCCAGATTAAATCTGGGACCGTTTACCTATATTTTGCGTAGTGGGACTTGCGAGACACGTACGATACGAGTCGAGTTGGTTTGCTGTGTGTCACAGCATGTCGCTGTGTGCCACAGCGTGTCGCGTTGGGTTTTGGCGTATGCACACGCGTTACGTATACACACGCGTTTAGTTCGCGACGCGAGTTTCTCGTTTGGTTTTAATATCGCGTTTTTGGCAGGGTTTGAGCTTATATGTATTCTTTGTGTAAATTCTAGGTTCGTAGGCGGGTACGTCGGACGCCGGAAAGAAGGGAAAGCAGATAGTCGGCTACACTTAGCATGAGATCAAGTGAGTAGATTTAACATCTACAGGGAAATCACCCGTATGGCGTTAAGCGTCAGGGCGTGATAGGATATTATAGTCGCATATATACTTATATGTACTATTGTAGCATACCCCTCTTTTGTTGCATATAGAAACGGTAGTTATATAACACCGCACTGTCACTAACGGTTCAAGCTGCACAAGCACCATTTGTATGTTACACTCACACCGTTAGTGATTGCCATGACACTCGCACTACAGGATTGTTACGAACCATACATCATTTTGATTACCGCATCATTGATAATTAGACATGTTTCTGCCACATACTGCACACACATTGTATATCCATATTGGTGCACGCATACCTTGATATATCTATACTTGTGCACACACACATTGTATATCCATATTTATGCACGCATACCTTGATATATCTATACTTGTGCACATACACATTGTATATCCATATTGGTGCACGCATACCTTGATATATCTATACTTGTGCACATACACATTGTATATCCATATTGGTGCACGCATACCTTGAAATATCTATACTTGTGCACACACACATTGTATATCCATATTGGTGCACACATACCTTGACATATCCATACTTGCGCACATACACACTATGTATCCGTATTAGTGTACATATACACTGCTACACTCACATTGGCGTATATATCCACTTGCATATCCATACCTATATATACATACATATGTTACATACATGGATGATATTGGCTTTGATTTCTAGAAAATAGGGACCGCATAAGATATTTTCAAAACTGGATCCATTTAAAAGAGAGGTTTTCCCTTTTTACTCTTAGTGTCATACGACACATTGCATGGATTTACGCATTGAGTTTTGGATTTATGTGATTACTGAATTTGAGAACCGTGGTATTATTTTAAGAAAATATGCACTGTTTTAAAACCCGGTTTCTCTTGATATGATATTTCAGTGCGTCCATCATGTATTTTCTCGGTTCTGAGACGTGTGACATGTGAACCCGAATCGAGGAGCTGGATGAGGCCGATTCGGGTACATGGTGGACCCGGTATGGTACCCCGGGGCGAGAACGGATCGATGTGCAGTAGACGGTGAGCCTGGCAGAGAGACTACTACCTACCGGTGATTGGTTGGACCTGGCGGTTATCCGGAGGATACTGACCAGAGTCGAGAGATGGATGCGGGACGACCCGTACTGCCGGGGCCAAGGGCCGATTCCCCAGACGGAGCCCGTGGGCCGATCCGGACTGACGGAGCCCGATACTTGAGGATTTGCGTGTCGATGCTGGACACGATGATTTCATGATATTTTCGAGTGCCGATGCTGGGCACTCACGATTTTATGAGTTGTACAGGATTTGAGGGCCGATTAGAGTGACGGCACCTGAGTTTTTACTGGGATTTGGGTGCATTGATGGACACCGGTTATTTTTCCACGTTGATATTCCGTGTAGATGATATTTTATCCCATGCTCAGCATTCATTGTTATGCATCTCATCCTGTAGCCGTAGTACCTGATAGAGTACTTTGGCATGATTATTGCATACCCTGCTCATCATATATATATATGTTATTAGATTGCACTTGTTATGCATGATTATTGCGTATCCAGTTCATCATATAGATATTATCTGTTGTCATATGTTAGAGTATCGCAGTACGTGCATACTCGCGATTACCTTTATATGTTATCTATTATTCACGAGTTGGCAACTCACCCCCATTGTGCCACAGTGTTTGCAGGTTGCCTCTCAGAGTAGTTGCGGCAGGGCTACTTTCTTGCATCTTTTCCTACGGATACCACTGCAGTTGGCGTGTGAGCCCTTTTGCTGATAGGTGGGTTTTTTTTACGGTATCCGTTTATTTTCCAGTTGTACACACTATTGTATCTAGTACTCTCCATCTGCTATTTATGTATTGACTTAGAGACCCGTTGTGAGGACGATATATATTATTTGTACTCTGGTGTCGAGCTCGTTGTGAGCCGACTTTATTTATGCAGTTTTATCTCTTATGCTGTCTTTCACTTATTTTTCTCATTTCTTCGCTACGGTGTCGTATATTATTCTTGTGGTGATTGTTTCCGCTGTTGGGCATGATTCCTCTCGTTTGGGGATGTTTTATTCTTATTGTATGTCATTTTACTTATATCATGTCTTGTACCCGATTTCGGGGCTGGTTTTTACAAAGGAGGTGCTGCCAAAATTTTTAAGAAAACAACTTAAATTTTAAAGAATTTTACTAAATTACTCAAGGATTTCTAAATGTTTTAACAAATGTTTTCATCAAATGTTTTAACACTCGCTACTTTTAATGGTTTTGATTTCTGGGTTTCGGCTTACTTAGTCGCGTTACGCCTGTAGATGTTACGTAGTTAAGTGCCAGTCACGGGCCGAACTTCGAGTCGTGACAAAGTTGGTATCGGAGCATAGGTTTTACCTTTCAGAGTGTAGGATGACCCTGGTATGATGGAGTAGGTAACTGAAGCAGAATGGCGTAGCGTGTATATGTTCCGCGGCATACTCACGACACGGTACTCCGCCTAAGTGACCTTAGGACTTATTGGTTGAAATTTCTTCATGATTATATATATTCTTGCGATTCGATTTCCGTATCCTTATCGAATCCTACTTTCTTTTCAGCCATTATGCCGCCAAAGACTACGATGGCGCAGAGAGCGGCCGCGAGAGCCGTGATTAGAGTTGACTCGTCTGAGACGAGGACTGACCCGGGCAGTACACCCGTTGTACCAGAGCAGACTGTTCCTCCTTCGGCAAATCAGATCGCCATGCTAGGGGCCGGTATGCAAGAGATGCGCCAGATGATAGGGTCATTAGTCGAGACACTTCGAACGCAACGACCAGAGATAGTTCCACCCGTTACGGGGACCGCGATGGTACCTACAGTACAGGCAGTTGCCCCTGCAGCTACAGAGGTTATCACAGTATCGCTATCAGAGTTTATGAGGATGAAGCCTCCGGTCTTCACAGGCACCGACGCAGCCGAGGACCCACAGTCATTTATTGATAGGATGGCCCGGATATGTCGTTCACTCAGATGCTCAGATGCAAGATGGGTAGAGTTCGTGAGCTTTTGCCTGGAAGGTCTTGCGCAGAAATGGTGTGAGTCGATCGAGAAGGGCAGAGCAGCAGGTCTTCCTCCTATGACCTGGACCGAGTTTGTGGCGGTGTTCCTTGCCTGCTTCCTTCCACAGAGTGTCAGAGATTCTAGAGCGCGCAGCTTCGAGTCTTTACGCCAGACTCCGGAGATGACAGTGGCACAGTACGACGTACTGTTCACCGAGCTATCTGTTTATGCCCCATACTTAGTGGCTACAGAGGAGATGCGAGTCAAGAGGTTCGTTAGAGGCTTGCTTACCCCACTCTTCCTTGCGATCAGCGCACAGCATTGCGAGACTTAAGCAGCAGCTGTAGACGTAGCCTTATTAGTCGAGGAGCGCCTTGCTGAGACTTCGGTAGTTCCAGAGCCGAAAAGAGTTCGTACTGGTACACCAGCACAGAGACGGCCATTTAGGCGCCGCGACAGACATCTTGCAGGTGGCAGAGACTTGGGACGAGGCCGGTTGTTCAGCTCTTATCCCCAGGAGAGTCAGCCAGCACCATCTAGATGTTTCCGATGCGGGAGTACTTATCATCGTGTGCGAGATTGTCCGGAGCCACGTGAGGGCGAGACAGCCGTACCACATGTCACGTTTCCACCTTCTCCACCCCAGAGAGTGTTGCCTATTGTACCTACTGTTGCTCCGCATCAGACTCATGCACAGAGAGGTCATGGTCGCGGAGGGTTTTCTCATAGAGGACAAGGTGGCCGAGGCAGAGGACAGCCAGCTGCCGGCAGAGTACAGCCAGTTGCTAGTGGGGGACCGCTAGTCGCAGGTAGAGGACAGGCATGGGTTTTCGCTTTGACGCATCAGGACGCGCAGGCGTCTAATGCGGTGGTCTCAGGTACCCTTTCAGTATGTTCTGTTGACGCACACGTGTTGTTTGATCCGGGATCCACGCACTCATACGTTTCCACACACTTCATGCCGAGTTTGGGTAGAGAGTCTGGTTTGCTTGATCAGGCGCTTGTTGTGACCACTCCCATGGGCGAGTCATTTATTGCTGGATACATGTTCTGATCGTGTGTTGTCCGTATTGGCGAGAGAGAGTTGCCTGTCGACTTGATCCTTCTTGAGATGTTGGACTTCGACGTTCTTCTGGGCATGGACTGGTTAGCCACGTGCTATGCGTCTGTGGACTGCCGTGAGAAGACAGTTAGGTTCTGTTTTCCCGGCGAGTCGGCTTTTGTTGTGCAGGGGGACCGTGGTGCCACCCCTCACAATTTGATTTCTTCTCTTCGCGCTGGACAGATTTTGAGGAAGGAATGTCAGGGATTTCTAGCCTATGTTTGCGATACTATAGCTACAGAGGTTCCGTTGGACCAGGTTCCGATTGTTCGTGAGATCCCTGATGTTTTCCCTGACGAGCTTCCTGGGCTACCGCCCGAGCACGATATTGTTTTCTGCATTGACTTGATTCCCGGCACGGGGCCTATTTCCATACCGCCTTATCGGATGGCCCCGGCGGAGCTTAGAGAGTTGAAAGGTCAGTTGCAAGATTTGCTGGATAAGAGACTTATTCGACCCAGTGTGTCTCCTTGGGGTGCTCCGGTCCTGTTTGTCAAGAAGAAGGACGGCAGTTTGCGTTTGTGTATCGACTACCGCCAGCTGAACAGGGTTACCGTGCGAAACAGATATCCTTTCCCACGCATCGACGACATGTTCGACCAGCTTCAGGGTGCAGGATACTTTTCGAGGATCGACTTGAGATCAGGATACCATCAGTTGCGGGTTCGACAGGAGGATATTCCGAGGACGGATTTCCGCACGCGTTACGGCCATTATGAGTTTTTGGTGATGTCGTTCGGACTCACCAATGCCCCAACAGCGTTTATGGACTTGATGAACCGTATTTTCAGGCTGTATCTTGATCTGTTCATCATCGTATTCATTGACGACATTTTGGTGTATTCGCGGAGCCGAGAGGAGCACGAGCAGCACCTGCGGATCACATTGCAGACCTTGAGGGAGCACCAGCTGTTCGCAAAATTCTCCAAGTGCGTGTTTTGGCTTGACAGCGTAGATTTCTTGGGTCACGTGATTACACGAGATGGTATATGTGTGGGCCCGAAGAAGATCGAGGCCGTTCAGCATTGGCCCAGACCAGCATCAGTTACGGAGATCCGCAGCTTTCTAGGATTGGCCGGCTACTACAGACGATTTGTACAGGACTTCTCCTGTATTGCTGTGCCGTTGACCGGGTTGACCCGGAAGGGAGTTCCTTTTGACTGGACGGAGGCGTGCGAGCATAGCTTTCAGCAGTTGCAGACCCGTTTGACTACGGCGCCGGTGTTATCATTGCCTTCAGGATCGGGCGGATTTGTGGTCTATTGTGATGCCTCTCGAGTGGGGCTAGGGTGCGTATTGATACAGCACGACAGAGTGATCGCGTATGCTTCTCGGCAACTGAAGAAACATGAACAGAACTACCCTACTCACGATTTGGAGATGGCTGCAGTGGTCTTTGCACTCAAGATCTAGCGACATTACCTATACGGCGAGTCGTGCCAGATATTCATTGATCACAAGAGCTTAAAGTATATATTTCAGCAGCGAGACCTGAATCTTAGACAGCTCCGTTGGATGGAGTTAGTGAAGGACTACGATTGCGAGATCTTGTATCACCCGGGCAAGGCTAATCTAGTGGCAGATGCTTTGAGTAGGAGGCCCGGGGGTAGTCTATCTTGTTTGAGCGCAGTGCAGAGGCAGTTGTTGGCTAATTGGAAGATTTTATGCGACAGCCAAGTGCAGTTTGAGTTCACTCCGATCGGGGGACATCTTGCGCATGTTCGTGCATGCCCACAGTTGCTTGACCGTATACATGAGGCACAGTACAGTGATGACCGTTGTTCAGAGATCATGGCACAGATTGAACAGGGCAGATTTTCCGAGTTCGTGATCGATGATCAGGGGATACTGTGATTTGGGACTAGACTGTGCGTACCAGATGCTGAGGGACTGCGGCGTGAGATTCTTGAGGAGGCATATCGATCGGTGTATAGTGTTCATCCGGGGTCCACTAAGATGTACCATGATATAAAAGATGTTTACTGGTGGGACGGAATGAAAAGGGACGTCACAGACTTCGTGTCGAGATGCCTGACTTGTCAGCAAGTCAAGGTCGAGCACCAGAGGCCAGTAGGAGAGCTATAGCCGTTACCCATTCTGGAGTGGAAATGGGAGCAGATTTCTATGGACTTCATTGTGGATCTACCCAGGACTAGTTGAGGGTATGACTCCATTTGGGTGATCGTAGATCGATTGACGAAAGCGGCTCACTTCCTGCCAGTGAAGATGAATTTCGGATTTGCTCAGTATGCCCAGATATACATCGACGAGATCGTACGACTGCATGGAGTCCCGACATGTATCGTGTCAGACCGAGGCACCCAGTTTACCAGCCGACTATGGCAGAGGCTTCAGGAGGCTTTGGGCACCCGCTTGAGTTTCAGCACAGCGTTTCATCCGCAGACCGACAGCCAGTCAGAGCGGACTATTCAGACTCTCAAGGACATGCTCCGAGCATGCGTTTTAGACTTTGGTGGTAGCTGGGATCATCATTTACCCTTGGTGGAGCTCTCCTACAACAATAGTTTCCAGGATACTCTTCAGATGGCACTTTTCGAGGCCTTGTATGGGAGGAGATGTAGATCGCCCGTCTGTTGGACAGAGCTCAATGAGAGCAGTATTTTGGGGCCGCAGATCGTACAGGAGACGACCGAGAAGATACAGTTGATTCGAGATAGGATGAGGACAGCTCAGAGCAGGAAGAAATCGTATGCTGACAGACGCCGCCGCAGATTAGAGTTCGCAGTTGGCGATCACGTTTTTCTGAGGGTCTCTCCGATGAAGGAAGTGATGAGATTTGGACGTAAGGAGAAGCTTAGCCCCAGATTTATAGGTCCCTTCGAGATCCTCGAGCGTGTGGGCGCAGTAGCATATCGTTTGGCTCTTCCACCCGACTTCCCAGATGTTCACCCCGTATTCCACGTGTCGATGCTTCACAGATACCTGCATGACCCTTCTCACATGATTCAGCATCACACCATTCAGCTCGAGCGCGACCTTTCGATCACCGAGCAGCCAGTAGTGATATTGGATCGGCAGGTGAAGAAACTTCGATCGAAGGTCTTGCCATCTGTGAAGGTGCTTTAGCGCAGCCCAAATGGTGAAGAGATCGCTTGGGAGGGCGAGGGCAAGATGCGGAAGAAATTCCCTCATCTCTTTGAAGGTACGCGTAGCTATAATTTTAAATCGGGGACGAATTTCTTTAAGGGGGGAAGATAGTAACACCTTAGAATGTGATTAGTGGCTAATTATACTTTATTGTATGGTTTTTAGTAAAAAGTTTACCAAAACCAATTTTAAATATTTTATCAAAATTTATGAATATTTTATTAGATTTTAATTAGGCTTGCACACACTTGTGCATGTAAACTAGGGTTAAGTGTTAGGGTTAAACCATGTTTAGCAACCATGGTGGACTAACCCTTTTCTTTTAAGCTAATTTGAAATTTGCTAAGTGTTTTAGTTTTTCTTTTTAGATAAAATGAATTGTAGTGTTTGGAAGTTGACTTGGAGGGAGAGAGAGAAAGGGGGAGCATGATGGGCTTGCCCATGCTCACATTTAATGAGGAGAGAGAGAGGGGTTGACCCTCTTCTCTTTGTTTTCAAAACAATTATATTTTTGTTTTCACTCATTCTCACTTCTCTCTCCCACTCACACTCACACACTCAGCAGCAGCTGAAGCCACAGCAGCAGCAACACAAGGAGCAGCAGCAGCAGAGGCACAAGCAGCAGCAGCAGCACAAGCAGCAGCAGCTCCAGGCAGCAGCAGCAATAGGCAGCAGCAGTAGCAAGCAGCAACAGCAACAACAAGCACATCTCCACCTCTTCTTCTCCTCCTTCTTCTAGGGTCAAGTGAGATATAATTCTTAGCCCAACTTCCTTGTTTGCTAGACTTATGTGTTATTTAGCTTCGATTAGTGTTTTATGTGGTCATTAGTGCTAGATTTGTGTTTTAAGTGAAGATTTAGCTAAGTTAAGGTTGTTATAGCTTAATGAACCTAATTAAGTGTTAGTACTGCTGTTTAAACCTAGTAGTGTCACTAGATTTAGCTTAATCACCCTAAAGTCGCAAACTTGAAATTTTAAAATACGGTTTTGGAGCAAAATGTAGGATATCTGAGATCTGCTGCATTTGTGATCATTTTCTAGCTTAGCAAACACATACAGATTAGTGTGCAGGCATTTTAGGCTAGTGTGTTGAAGTCCGAGCCCACCACCTCCCCAAAAAATCCGGTGACTTCCCCCATGATTCCGGCGTCGCCGGCCTCCCTGTGCTTTTGGGTGTTGGTTCTTGGGCTAATGGTGTCTGTAGGTATTATAAGATATTTGGTCTTGTTTGATTTTCTTGTTTTTGCTCCAGATTAAATCTGGGGCCGTTTACCTATATTTTGTGTAGCGGGACTTGAGAGACACTTACCATACGAGTCGAGTTGGTTTGCTGTGTGTCACAGCATGTCGCTGTGTGCCACAGCGTGTCGCGTTGGGTTTTGGCGTATGCACACGCGTTACGTATACACACGCGTTTAGTTCACGACGCGAGTTTCTCGTTTGGTTTTAATATCGCATTTTTGGCAGGGTTTTAGCTTATATGTATTCTTTGTGTAAATTCTAGGTTCGCAGGCGGGTACATCGGACGCCGCAAAGAAGGGGAAGCAGATAGTCGGATACACTTAGCACGAGATCAGGTGAGTAGATTTAACATCTACGGGGAAATCGCCGGTATGGCGTGAAGCGTCAGGGCGTGATAGGATATTGTAGTCGCATATATACTTATATGTACTATTGTTGCATATAGAAACGGTAGTTATATAACACGGCACCGTCACTAACGGTTCAAGCTGCACGAGCACCATTTGTATGTTACACTCACACCATTAGTGATTGCCATGACACTCGCACTATAGGATTGCTACGAACCATACATCATCTTGATTACCGCATCATTGATGATTAGACATGTTTCTGCCACATACTGCAAACATATTGTATATCTATATTGGTGCACGCATACCTTGATATATCTATGCTTGTGCACACACACATTGTATATCCATATTGGTGCACGCATACCTTGATATATCTATACTTATGCACATACACATTGTATATCCATACTGGTGCACGCATACCTTGGTATATCTATACTTGTGCACATACACATTGTATATCCATATTGGTGCACGCATACCTTGATATATCTATATTTGTGCGCACACACATTGTATATCCATATTGGTGCACACATACCTTGACATATCCATACTTGCGCACATACACACTGTGTATCCGTATTAGTGCACATATACACTGCTACACTCACATTGGCGTATATATCCACTTGCACATCCATACCTATATATACATACATATGTTACATACATGGATGATATTGGCTTTGATTTCTAGAAAATAGGGACCGCGTGAGATATTTTCAAAACTGGATCCATTTAAAAGAGCGGTTTTCCCTTTTTACTCTTAGTGTCATACGACATATTGCATGGATTTACGCATTGAGTTTTAGATTTATATGATTTCTGGGTTTGAGAACCGTGGTATTATTTTAAGAAAATATGCATTGTTTTAAAAACCCGGTTTCCCTTGATATGATATTTCAGTTCGTCCACCATGCGTTTTCTCGGTTCTGAGACGTGTGACATGTGAACCCGAATCGAAGAGCTGGATGAGGCCGATTGCGGGTATGGTATCCCGGGATGAGAACGGATCGCTATACAGTAGACGGTGAGCCTGGCAGAGGGACTACTACCTACCGGTGATTTGTTGGACCTGGCGGTTATCCGGAGGATACTGACCAGAGTCGAGAGATGGATGCGGGACGACCCGTACTGCCGGGGCCGAGGGCCGTGTTGGAGATAGTGCCCTCAGAGTCAATTATTAGGTCACAGGTACGTGATTGTAATGATTGAGGGAGGACCTATCCCGGTAGGACAGTCTTACTCGAGATGATAGTATGCTATCTGGTTTACCTTTATCATCGTGTACTGTTTTAGGTGACCTGACACGTCGCTATTACACGTTGATAGAGCCCCTAGGATTCTTGCTTGACCACCAGCAGTATGAGGGCGATCATATAAGTGGGAGCTGGGGGTCTACAAGCATATCCTTAAAAGGTCCCTAGTCGTGGGAGTTTCGAGACCGGGCATCGATACTCCATTAGTAGACTAGTGTATACAGTCGAGACCCCGACGAGGGGCGGTAGCCGGTCTCACAAGCCACTGGTGTCAGTTGGATCACCTAAGATGTATACAGGTGCTCATTGGGTTATGAGTACACCGGACAGGACTCGCCGGGAACATGCTAGTTGGTCATATACCAGACGTCAGATGGCAGTTCCCTGGTGACATGTGTGCAGGTTAGTTCATCGACCTGGGGATCGTCATTTGTCTCGTGTGAGTTCCCACTGTACTTTGATTACTACCCTACCACGGCTCAAAGGAGTCGTGCAAACAGGTTTTAGTTGGGTACAGTCCCGAGCCACATGGAGGCAGTGAGCGTATCTTCAGGGGTTCGTCTCTCCCGGTATTGGGGGTGAGGTCGTGCTGTGTCTAGGAGAGCCATTACACAAAGTCCTTGGCCAAGGCAAGGAGATTTACTGGTAGGTATTCCAGTAGTATCTCAGGGTGTTCTGGGCTACACTCCGACACGACTTGTACCGCTTTTGGGGGTCTGACTTTTACCAACCCCCTAGGCCCGCCATGCGATACTCATAGACGAACGGACCGGACTGCACGGATATTGTCACTGACAGGCTCAGTAGGGTGTCAGGATGAGTTCGCTCATCGACGTCCTTTTTAGTCAATACCTGGTAGCCCGTTACGTATTGGCTTATACCTCTGACGTGCTAGTGGTTAAATCCACAACCAAGGTGTTGACGAGTCTTTAGAGTCCCCCACATTCAGTTACTCAGCTTTCGGGCGAAAGGTTGTAGAGGCCGTATGGAGATATGGCAAGGTCCGATCAGATACGTGCGGTATTGCACGGATCAGGATCGGACAGGTTGTAGAGGCCGTATGGAGATATGGCAAGGTCCGATCAGATACGTGCGGTATTGCACGGATCAGGATCGGACAGTTTGTACTATAGGCCGTATGGTTTTATGGCAGGGTTCGATCAGATACGTGCGGTATTGCACGGATCAGGATCGAACGGATATTACTAGCCGGCTTTGGTTTAAGCCGGATCCTAGTATAGTACAGTGTAGATTTTGTCTCATTGCATTTTGTATTTCGGTCGGAATACAAATGCGGGTGTGTATGCACAGTATCGGGGTTTTTCCTGTAATTTATTACGGGACCAGTTTTCTGGAGTTGCCAGTTTGCTTTCCGTTTCGGCCGATTTCCATTGTTCCGTTCATTGGCCGAAGATTGGTGGAGGAGGGTTTATTTGCATTGTTGCAAATAGACTTTTGTGGAGGGGGTCCTTGCATATTATCATGTCATGATTATAGCACCATCCATTGACTTGCTTGACTTCATACTTCATGATGGATTGACTTTGGATATCATCATGGTTGATGAGTGATAGAAGAGTGTGGTTTTCACCTTGCTATCATTGGTTCACATGATTGTCTTTTCCTCTCTCTTGCATGATAGAGTTCCCCCCCCCCCATTCTTTTTGCTATCCATCTCATTCTCTCCATTCTTGATAGTGAGTGGCCGGCCAAGTCCATTTGGGGCTGTCCAAAAAGGTAGTGGGGTTTTGGTTGTTCATTTTGATGTTCCAAAATTTACAAGTTCCTCCACAAAAACTCCTTGTATCATTCCTCCACCAAAAGGGTGATTCCGATAACCCCAAAAGTGAGACACAAGTTCTACTACACATTCTACAGCATGTCTTGGGCACGTCGAGTAGCCGGCTTCGTGCCCGAGTTGCCTCGGCATTAAGGTGGGAACCCGTAAACAAAGTAGGCGATGTGGTGCACTTCCGTTGACGAGGAGGAGACGGGACTTTTCTGCAGGAGATCGGGACCATGACGAGAAGACCGGAGGACTTGGATCGTCGGTATATCTCTTTCCCATCTTCTAGTTAGCTTAGACTTGTTAATGGTTACGATCCGGGTGTTTAGTGCGCGGTGGTGCCGGTTTGCTAAGTCCGCAAAATTAAAGTTTATCACCGCTTCCGCAATTGGCCGTCGGATTGACGGCCGGGGCGCCGCCGTGCACTTACAGTGGTATCAGAGCCTCGCCATTAACATAGTCTAGCTTGGTGTAATGTGTTTTCCTGTTTCGATCGATCGAATGTTCCAAAACTGCATTTTAGTTCGCATCAGTTTCTGTTGAAAATTTTTGGTGTCGAAAAATTTTTCAGGTTGTAAAATATTGATGTACTGGAAAATCTAAGAGCTCTGTAAAAATTCGACGAAGTAACTCCACAGTGGGAGCGCGGAACCGCCGCGAAAACCCCCTTCCCGCCGCCCTTCCGCCGCACACTGTGGAGATCACTTCACCAATTTTTTACAGAGGCCTTCTGGGCTTAAAATATGGGTTTTGGAATATTAAAATTGGGCCCATATTTTCTGTAACTGCTACAGTATTGTTTTGGGGCCCACTTGTTAATTTTTGATCGATCGGATATTTTAAACACATTTTTCACAGTATTTACATTATATCTGCGACCGTGAATGTCACTCGATCGGTAAATCCGGTCTAACTGCTATAGCCCGGTTAGACGGATTTGCGAACGTGACTTTCACGTTGATGTTTTGTTTTTGCTGTGATGTTGCGGATCGGTCGTGGGGATAGCCTGGATGCAATGCTAGTACAGTTTTGTTGTATTATGTACATTTGATATTGCGGGGCGAGCGTCCGACATGTGGACTGCCGTCACTGCCTGTTTGTATTATTATTTTGGGGCACGACCTGGTTGCGGTCGATGTACCCGTTGTATGTATATTTTACTTTCTGTACTAGGATTGCCCCGCGGAGGGGTGCACGGATAGCCGGGTTCTGGAGGGCAACAAGCCCGCATCTCATGGCATTGAGACGGAGGGGGCTTCACTCTAGGATTGGCGGGCTATTCGCCGCACTCGTAGGGGGTACAGGTTGACCCAGGAGGGGTGCCCAAGTTACCGGATTCCGTGAAGTGCTGGGTGGTCCATTCACGGCGCTGAAGGGGGCTGCCTCGCTTCAGGTTTTGGCGGGTGACTTGCCGCGCCCGTAGGGGTCTAGGTTCTCATTGCACAGGCTATCCACACGACTAAGGGAACGTCGGGTTTCAGCGGCTCTGTGAAACCCGGGGATCCCAGATATCTGTATTGTTTCTGTGATGCTGTTCATTCTCTGTGATGTTGCATTTTATTCACGCCTTGAGCGAATATAATATATTGGTATATATATTAGTAGATGTTGTATATATTTTGCATCCGCGCTAGTCCAGTCCCCGCTCTGTCGTTAGTTAGCTAACCTAATGGGTAATGACGGGACCCAGTGGCGAATGCGGATGGCATATACGTACATCAGTATATTTTCGTTCTTTGTGGTGTGATCAATTGATGGGACTGCATTGATTCGGATCAATGCAAGTTAAAACAAACCTAATCTGATGTTGTTGGAACACTTTTCAAAAGCTGTTATTGCAAGGACGTTCACTTTTGTTTTGCATCGAGGTATTCATTTAGAATATCCTGCTCCTCAGTCGACGAGGCAAGGGCCGAGATCCCTTCACCGGGAGTGACCCCTTGGACAATAAGTTTGCGTCAGGGCAATGACTTCACTATAGCCGATTACTTTTGCTTTGCACCGTGGTATTCAGTTAGAATATCCTGCACCCCATTCTACGGGGAAAGAGCCGAGATCCCTTCACCGGGAGTGACCTCTTTAGCAACGGTTTTCGTCACTATATTTTTAAAAAAGCTATCCGTTCCTTCAACGATATCAAGTTCATTACGTTAAAGGTTTTCGCCAGAAACCATTCGTAGCCCTCCGTCATTTCATATGGATAGTCAATAGTATTCAAGCTGTGTTTGTTGGCCAAAGTCAAGGCACAGTGTTTGGTAGCTGTTGGTTATTCATATGCAGCATAGATAGATGCGTTGGTTTGGAACAGTCGTACTGCCTTGTTGGCCAAAGTCAAGGGTATGTACGGGTGGATTCAAAACAACCTGGAGAATGACGGGTAGAACTTGACATGTGACTTATGATTTGTTGGCCAAAGTCAAGGTCATAAGAGCATGGGGCAGAAATCACATCGGGAGTTTCAAAAGAACTGAAACTTGCCAGATATGCGCATACCTTCTGGAGTGTGATACCGTGAGCGGATTCCGTCACGTTGTCATGCGATGATAGTTGGATCCCGATTCCCACTGATGAGTTAGTTTACTCCTCGGGTAACCCCGACTATTTCTTCTTTCAGGTTTGGAGGAGAATTTGAGGTACAGTGGGAGGTTTCCAGATTAGATAAATTGGTGACCATTCTGATCTAGGTTAGAGTGCACGCTGAGTGTTTCTTTTCTCTCTCTCTTTGGCAGCGACCATTGACCCGACCCTAACACTTTGACTCAGTGACCAAGTTGACCGAACCTTCTTAAACACCGGCTTTTGGATTGTCAGAGTTGCAAACCTCATTGCCACTCCTACTTTTACCCTTTTCTCCAGGACACCCCGTTTTACTACGAACGTCCACTTCCATTGGACAAAACCATCGTATGGTTAGATACGAACTCGAAAGAATTTATTCGAGGATGGTTTCCGGTTATGGAGAAAACGGATAGGATTATTCAGTTGTCTTTTCCTTTTACCCTCTCTCAGGTTACGAGTACTCCTTGGTTTAGGGGTAGTACACCTATTACGCAAATTGGATTGTCTTCTTCCAAACCTTAGGCTGGTGCCGACCGGTAGGGAATGAAGAAAACCAATTAGCATAACGATGGTGTGCAGAAGGTATTAAGTTCAGACAAAGCAAGGGATTAGTAAGAGGGCAAAGTAAATTGCGACAGATATTCACGACCAAACCAAATATTTCGTTACCACTCCCACGTCACCTTTGTATTTCTCCAGGACACTCCGTATCACTACGAAGATCCACAGTTTATTTGGATACTCCATCGTATGGTTATATACGAACTCGAATGGAACTGGTTCCAGTTCGGGGATGGATTCTGGTTCAGGAGAAATAGGAATAAGGTTTATTCGGGTGTCTTTTATCTTCACCTTCTCTCGCATTGCGAGTGTTCCTAGGATTAGGACAGTACACCCATTATGCTTATTGGATAGTCTTCTTCCAAACCATAGGCTGGTGCCGAACGGTAGGGAAGGAAGAAAACCATTTGGCCTAAAGGGGTGTGCAGAAGGTAATGACTAAAGACATATGAAGGGATGTGGAGAGATGGCAATGAATTATATGGTTGTAGTTGTGAATCTGGATAATGGAAGAGGCATTACTATGAATACCGGGATACCCCACGAAACATTTCAATGTTTCAGTTTCACTGTGTACAGTTAAAGGAAAACTGATTTCCCGATTAGATACTTACTCCAGGGTATGTATTTACCCGGTACGATTCTCACATCTGTATGGTTTTACAGATGATGAGTGGGAGTAAGTTATTGGGAATTGGGTGATCATCCTCATTATATCGGGATTCGTTGTAATCGGTGATATTTGAGGAAATCACCTGGGCTGTTTGCCAGTCGGCAAATATTTGGTTTTGAATATCCGCAGTTATGCACCAATTTCAAATTGATATATCTGTACGTCTATCTTCATAGAGTGAGATATACCTTTTTGAAATTATGTCTGTGACATCTACCTATATCAGTGGATGGTTAGGTAAGGAGCATTAAACAGCGGTGTAATTCTTCTTAACCATAAGTACAGTTTTCAACCTACGACACACAGTGAATGAGTTATCAGACTCAAGGGACTTGTACAGAGTATTGTATGTTGTCCAGGGTCCATCAGGACAGAGGGGTTGGTCCTCGTACTATATTCGGTTTACTTATGACTTCTCTAGTTTTTAGACAGGTGTTTCGTGGAAACACAGGGTCCGAATTTTGAGAAGTTATAGGTATTTGAATAGAGTAGAGAACCAGGTGTAGCAAGTATCGGGATTCTTCAAAGAGATCGAAGATGTAGATACTTGTGTATGGTATTAAGTTGATAGTAATGACTAAGAGAACTTGCTTCTTTTTCAGGTTACTCATAATTGGAAGCATTCCTAAGTTGAGTAACGTTAATCGGCCTCCTTCCATTTAGTTGACATGCACTGGAGACAGTTGCATGATTTGAATCTGGTTCAATTAAATCAGTGCCTCTGGTCCTATATGGGATATAGAACAGTTCATATCTTAACGATGTTAAGGTACGGGGAGTTGTCCGGCTTATGCTTAAAACCAGACACTGGACAACTCAAGGCACGTTTCTGTAATGGCTGTTTGTGGGTTGACCCAGGCTATGACGCGGGTTGATTTTCTACCTTCTGGATGAACAATAGCAATATTGTTCTAGACTCGCCACAGTTTTAATAAAAATGGATTTTTTCAGAAAAACAGTAGTGGGAGTATGGTAGAACTGGAAGTGATTCCAGAACCACAAACGATTACTGAAGATCTGACAGGAACCTAAAGATTCAATCTGGATTGACATTCCATTGGCCACTCCGCAGATAAGGTGGGTAACTTCAGGCACCCGAGAGGTACTACGGTAACCTCAAGGACGGTGACAGGGAAGTTCTTGTTTACCCACAATTACCATTGCTGTTGTTCCAGGGTGCGAGACCCGGCGGGAGGATGAGTATAGCGTCGTTCTAAACTAGTTTTAGAAGTGTACGTGTATATGACTCTGCCAGAGGGTTGTCGTAGTCAGTGGGAGCAGCGGAAGCATTGGTGGACAGGTAGCTTATGTCTATTTATAGACTAAAGCAGATGTAGCGGAGATAGATCATCTATTTCTGACGTGACAGTCATAGGTTTGACTTCATCAGAATAGGGGATGGATCTGTTGAGAAGGTAGTAGGGTGTGATGTCATGGTGTTTGGATGACATACACAGAGTAGGAAAGGAAACTCCTATACTACAACCGGTTATACTTTGGTCGTCACACAGTGGTTTCTCCACACAGGACTTGGACATTATATCAGACATACTGGTTACTGGATCTATGGTATTAGATCTAGATTTGGGTGGTTTCCCAATCAGGGTACTTGACAGCATTCTAAGAGTATTTAGGATGGACGACTCCTGGCACGGTAGTGTACCTGCAGGTGATGGAGTCACCCTCTCTGAAGCTGTCTTACAGACTAAAGGGGAGAGGGATGTGCATGATTGGCAGATCACTTGCTCAGGCAATTGAGTCAATCATGAGATGTCAAGTACCACACCAAATGTTGTTCTTGCACTAGATGCGATAAGTTGACATTGATCCAATCCTGGAGAAACGGTCGGAAGCAGTTTTAGAACATAAGTGAATGTTCTAGGGATATGATAACGACAGCCTCATTCGGGAGACAGTTATCATTCCAGGCTTCCAAGGTGACATGGACGACAAGGAGGTTGTCAGAGTTATAGTTTTCCTTCTAACGAAGGGCAGTATTTTGGACATGTGATCCAAGGCAATACTGAGGGTGGCATGGCGCAGGATACTGATTAAGTTCAGTTGACGATACAGTCTAAGGATTTTGGATTTGGAGTTCATTTATGAGCTATGTCCCATCAGACATCCAGACACATCCTAAGACAGGTATTGCTCTTTTCGGGAGATGGCTTTCTCCGCGAACTTGAGATATAGAGAGACATAGAAAGAAACAACTAAGCGGATCCACTCACTGAGGCTATTCCTCGAACGCAATAGTTCCGCAAACGAGCTTTGTGAGACTGACTAGTAGAGGAGTTGGATGTTCGGTATCACACGGGCTGTGAGTATGCGACATCGCAATAATTAGCCTTGAGTGCAAGTGGGAGATTGTTGGAGATAGTGCCCTCAGAGTCAATTATTAGGTCACAGGTATGTGATTGTAATGATTGAGGGAGGACCTATCCCGGTAGGACAGTCTTACTCGAGATGATAGTATGCTATCTGGTTTACCTTTATCATCGTGTACTGTTTTAGGTGACCTGACACGTCGCTATTACACGTTGATAGAGCCCCTAGGATTCTTGCTTGACCACCAGCAGTATGAGGGCGATCATATAAGTGGGAGCTGGGGGTCTACAAGCATATCCTTAAAAGGTACCTAGTCGTGGGAGTTTCGAGACCGGGCATCGATACTCCATTAGTAGACTAGTGTATACAGTCGAGACCCCGACGAGGGACGGTGGCCGGTCTCACAAGCCACTGGTGTCAGTTGGATCACCTAAGATGTATACAGGTGCTCATTGGGTTATGAGTACACCGGACAGGACTCGCCGGGAACATGCTAGTTGGTCATATACCAGACGTCAGATGGCAGTTCCCTGGTGACATGTGTGCAGGTTAGTTCATCGACCTGGGGATCGTCATTTGTCTCGTGTGAGTTCCCACTGTACTTTGATTACTACCCTACCACGGCTCAAAGGAGTCGTGCAAACAGGTTTTAGTTGGGTACAGTCCCGAGCCACATGGAGGCAGTGAGCGTATCTTCAGGGGTTCGTCTCTCCCGGTATTGGGGGTGAGGTCGTGCTGTGTCTAGGAGAGCCATTACACAAAGTCCTTGGCCAAGGCAAGGAGATTTACTGGTAGGTATTCCAGTAGTATCTCAGGGTGTTCTGGGCTACACTCCGACACGACTTGTACCGCTTTTGGGGGTCTGACTTTTACCAACCCCCTAGGCCCGCCATGCGATACTCATAGACGAACGGACCGGACTGCACGGATATTGTCACTGACAGGCTCAGTAGGGTGTCAGGATGAGTTCGCTCATCGACGTCCTTTTTAGTCAATACCTGGTAGCCCGTTACGTATTGGCTTATACCTCTGACGTGCTAGTGGTTAAATCCACAACCAAGGTGTTGACGAGTCTTTAGAGTCCCCCACATTCAGTTACTCAGCTTTCGGGCGAAAGGTTGTAGAGGCCGTATGGAGATATGGCAAGGTCCGATCAGATACGTGCGGTATTGCACGGATCAGGATCGGACAGGTTGTAGAGGCCGTATGGAGATATGGCAAGGTCCGATCAGATACGTGCGGTATTGCACGGATCAGGATCGGACAGTTTGTACTATAGGCCGTATGGTTTTATGGCAGGGTTCGATCAGATACGTACGGTATTGCACGGATCAGGATCGAACGGATATTACTAGCCGGCTTTGGTTTAAGCCGGATCCTAGTATAGTACAGTGTAGATTTTGTCTCATTGCATTTTGTATTTCGGTCGGAATACAAATGCGGGTGTGTATGCACAGTATCGGGGTTTTTCCTGTAATTTATTACGGGACCAGTTTTCTGGAGTTGCCAGTTTGCTTTCCGTTTCGGCCGATTTCCATTGTTCCGTTCATTGGCCGAAGATTGGTGGAGGAGGGTTTATTTGCATTGTTGCAAATAGACTTTTGTGGAGGGGGTCCTTGCATATTATCATGTCATGATTATAGCACCATCCATTGACTTGCTTGACTTCATACTTCATGATGGATTGACTTTGGATATCATCATGGTTGATGAGTGATAGAAGAGTGTGGTTTTCACCTTGCTATCATTGGTTCACATGATTGTCTTTTCCTCTCTCTTGCATGATAGAGTTTCCCCCCCCCCCATTCTTTTTGCTATCCATCTCATTCTCTCCATTCTTGATAGTGAGTGGCCGGCCAAGTCCATTTGGGGCTGTCCAAAAAGGTAGTGGGGTTTTGGTTGTTCATTTTGATGTTCCAAAATTCACAAGTTCCTCCACAAAAACTCCTTGTATCATTCCTCCACCAAAAGGGTGATTCCGATAACCCCAAAAGTGAGACACAAGTTCTACTACACATTCTACAGCATGTCTTGGGCACGTCGAGTAGCCGGCTTCGTGCCCGAGTTGCCTCGGCATTGAGGTGGGAGCCCGTAAACAAAGTAGGCGATGTGGTGCACTTCCGGTGACGAGGAGGAGACGGGACTTTTCTGCAGGAGATCGGGACCATGACGAGAAGACCGGAGGACTTGGATCGTCGGTATAACTCTTTCCCATCTTCTAGTTAGCTTAGACTTGTTAATGGTTACGATCCGGGTGTTTAGTGCGCGGTGGTGCCGGTTTGCTAAGTCCGCAAAATTTAAGTTTATCACCGCTTCCGCAATTGGCCGTCGGATTGACGGCCGGGGCGCCGCCGTGCACTTACAGGCCGATTCCACAGACGGAGCCCGTGGGCCGATCCGGACAGATGGAGCCCGATACTTGAGGATTTGCGTGTCGATGCTGGACACGATGATTTCATGATATTTTCTAGTGTCGTTGCTGGGCACTCACGATTCCATGAGTTGTACAGGATTTGAGGACCGATTAGAGTGACGGCGCCTGAGTTTTTACTGGGATTTGGGTGCATTGATGGATACCGGTTATTTTTCCACGTTGATATTCCGTGTAGATGATATTTTATCACATGCTCAGCATTCATTGTTATGCATCTCATCCTGTAGCCGTAGTGCCTGATAGAGTACTTTGGCATGATTATTGCATACCCTACTCATCATATATAAATATTATTAGATTGCACTTGTTACGCATGATTATTGCGTATCCAGTTCATCATATAGATATTATCTGTTGGCATATGTTAGAGTATCGCAGTATGTGCATACTCGCGATTACCTTTATATGTTATCTACTATTCACGAGTTGGCAACTCACCCCCGTTGTGCCACAGTGTTTACAGGTTGCCCCTCAGAGTAGTTGCGGCAGGGCTACTTTCTTGCATCTTTTTCTACGGATACCACTGCAGTTGGCGTGTGAGCCCTTTTGCTGATAGGTCGGTTTTTTTTTGCGGTAACCGTTTATTTTCCAGTTGTACACACTATTGTATCTAGTACTCTCCATTTACTATTTATGTATTGACTTAGAGACCCGTTGTGAGGACGATGTATATTATTTGTACTCTGGTGTCGAGCTCGTTGTGAGCCGACTTTATTTATGCAGTTTTATCTCTTATGTTGTCTTTCACTTATTTTGCTCATTTCTTCGCTACGGCGTCGTATATTATTCTTGTGGTGATTGTTTCCTCCGTTGGGCGTGATTGCTCCCGTTTGGGGATGTTTTATTCTTATTGTATGTCATTTTACTCATATCATGTCTTGTACCCAATTTTAGGGCTGGTTTTTACAAAGGAGGTGCTGCCGAAATTTTTAAGAAAACAACTTAAATTTTAAAGAATTTTACTAAATTACTCAAGGTTTTCTAAATGTTTTAACAAATGTTTTCATCAAATGTTTTAACACTCACTACTTTTAATGGTTTTGATTTCTGGGTTTCGGCTTACTTAGTCGCGTTACGCCTGTAGACGTTACGTGGTTAAGTGCCGGTCACGGGCCGAACTTCAGGTCGTGACACAAGCATCGTGCCTTCAAGACCGGAGATTTGGTCCTAAGGAGGAACGAGTTCATTGATCAGGGCAACTTGCACAAGTTTTCTCCGAAGTGGGACGGCACGTTCCTCGTCTCAGAAGTCTTGCCCGGCGGGGCCTATCGCCTACAAGACGCTGCAGGTCACAAATTTCCACGGCCTTACAATACCGAGAAGCTCAAGTTGTACCTTTGAAAGTATATCTATGAATACATGTTTCTTCTTTGACAAAGCGATGCAATTTTTCTGTGTTTCTTAATGATGGGAAGGAACTTCCCCTATGTGTTTCCCTCTTACTCGGCTCAAAGCTCACGGATTTCGTTTCGCAAAAATACTCAAATACACCCAGATGACAAAAAGGAAACAATAGAACATCGCAAAAAGAAGAACTTTATTTATTTATCAAAAGGTATTATGGGCTCCTCAGCCTTACATAAAAAAAATTATTACAACAGAGGGGGAACGGGGTCAAGGAAGTACTCCTGGTGATATTCCGTGGAGATTTCCGCCAGTCGAGCCCTGGCCTCTGCAGCCCGCTCCCACTGATGCTGCACGCGAACCCGGGACGCCACGGAAGAGCCGGGCCCTCCATCTGCCGAGCCCTAGCTCATGATCTGTCTCTTTTGGAAGCACTCCAAAATGAGGGCCAAGGATCGGTCATGCCTGGTCTTCGAGATGAGACCGAGCACGAAGATCGTACGCGTCTTGTCGAGCGCCTCATCCAACAACTCTTTGGAGAGTGAGTTGTACAACCCCAGGGACCTCCTCCAGATTGCGTACATCAGCAATTAGAGGAGGGACGACCGACGAGGAAGGAGACGGACGATGTGGTCCTCGATGTGCTGGACCACTCCCCAGTACCTCTCCTCGGAAACGGACCGGTCGTATATATATGTCATCGGGAGTAATGATCTCTTCAATCGCATAGATACGCCCAGCCATCTCGAAAAAGCAATGCTGAAAAGCTAGCATCTCCTTCTCTATTTATAGCCTCCACAGAATCCCCAAGAGACCAAATTTGCGCACGCATGGGCGTGAATCCTGGGATTCGCTCAATTCTTCCAATACTCTACTGCCACGTGGCGGGTATCCCGTATTTCTCGGTGAATCGAAGTCGGAACGACGTGGATCTTGGAACTCCTCGCCTCACCTATGCGTTTTTGCCACGTGCCGCCCGAGATGGTCACCCTTCTAGGCATTCACACATCTAGGAAGGCCGGGAAAAACCGAGCAACTTCACTGCTCGGACCGTCCTTGGATGGTAGCTTACTACACACCGAAACCAAGGATTGAAGCCCTCATCAAGAGGCCACCGAGCAGCTTCCCTACTCGGTCCATCCTTAGCGGGTAACTTCTTACCCATCTACGCTAAGGATTGAAGCCCTCGTCAAGAGTCCATCGAGCAGCTTCCCTGCTCGGTCCATCCTTGGCCGGTAGCTTACTACCCACCGACGCCAAGGATCAAAGCCCTCATCAAGAGGCCACCGAACAGCTGTAGGAATGCCTAGCATGACAACAAGGTTTCGAGAGGTATCGTCCATGCCATTTTCAAAAAATTTCCATGCTAAAAAACCCTAACCCTAGAATCTTAACTAGAGATTTAGACAATACAACATGTAAACTACTTTACATCTAAGTGAATATGGAATACAACCTTTGTATACCGGTCCTTCACTTCAATAGCTCCGTGTAGTAGTCCCTTCGCTCCAAGTAGTGATCTTCCGAACTCTAGAATGGCTCCACAAGATGAAAGGAACAAGCTTGCACGAAGTCTTCGAGGCCGAAGATGATCTACGTCGAGGAGACACTAACCCAAGCTACATCTTCACTTATTAGGATTAGTGAAGCTAACACCCTAAACTAAATGGCTAATCTAGTAGAGGATGATGAAGTAGGATTTTTGCTCACTTTAGAAATCTTTTTCTCACTATTTTTCTTCACCTCTCAAAATCTAGAGAGCTCACTCTTGATGAAGATGAAGATGAAGAAGATAATGTTATGGCAACCATGGGTGAGAAAATATCTCATATAACTCATGTAAAGACTTAACCATGGGTTTAGATAATGGTTGGGTTAATAAATATCTAGTGTAAGACAAAACTAGTGGACTAAGTCAATGGTTCTACAAGATTCCACTAAGCTCAACCATGTGAATAATTTCCAACTAATATTTGATTTACTCTAAATAAATAAACCCTACATTATCATGAGTATGGTGTGAGTCTCATACACCCATGTAGCATGTGGCATCAAGCATGACACAAAAAGAAATACAATTAATATATATCACATATATATTAAATACATAAGTGAGAAAAGAAATGCTTAAGTGAGCTAATATTAGTTAATGTAAATCAATATATGAAATATATAATTATACATTAAATCATTAAATCAACAATTGATTTAATAATCGGGTTATATCTCATATGACCGACTAATATTATTTGTATCAACTTATCGAATCAACACTTGATTCGATAACCCGGTTATATCTCATATAACCGACCAATATCATAAATCGCGAGAATAGAATACGGTATCACATACTCGTATTGATCTTGATCCCACACAAATCACATATGTACTCCTACTTCATTTTGCCTGAGCCAGTAAACCTCTGTGTAGGACTCTAAAGACTCGTCAATACGCCGGCAGTAGGTGATGATCATATCAAGCACCCACAAGCCGTCAGCGGTACTAGCTGGACGTAACGGATACCCGGGTATTAAGCGATCAGAAGATCAACAAGAAAGCCTGCTCATACTCCTGTAAAGCCTGTCAGTAACACTACTGTACAGTCCGGTCTCTTCGTCTGATATGTCGCATACCTAGTCTAGGGGTGGTAAGCAAGAGACCCCGGTAACCGATAAGTCGTGTCGATGTGAGGCTCATAACGGGTCGAGAAACTACTGATAACACTTACCAGTAGATCTTCGTATCAGCCCTGACCAGGGACTTCCTGTTATAGCCAATCGAGCATAGCGCAACATCAACCCCCAATACCGGGAGAGACGAATCCCCTCCTATCGCTCATTGCCTCCATGTGATTCAGGACTGTACCTAAAAGCCACCGCTTTGCACGTTCTCTTGAATGTGGTAAGGTGGAAATCAAAGCATAGTGGGAATCACAAAAGACTCTATAACGATCTCGGGTCTACAGACTAACCTGTACCAGTGTCACCAGAGAACTACTATCTGACGATAGGTATAATACCAGCTAGGAGTTCTCGGTGAGTCCGTTCAGTATACCCAGTCTCCACTGAGCACCCGTATACCATCTTTGATGTCAAACACCAATGGATGTGTGGTCATCCATCGCCCATCATATGGGTCAAGAATCATATAGGTCAAGAAGCGTATACACTAGTCTACTCTGGAATATCGATGCCCTGTCTCGATACACCCTCGACTAAGAATAATTAAAGGATAAACTAGTGGACTACCCTGGCCCCACTAGTATGATCTCCATCATAGTCCTAGTAGTCAAGTACACATCCTAAGGGTTTTATCAACATGTGAGAGAAAGACAGTATCACAATACAAGTCTGCATGTTAAGACAAAGAGCAACCAGATAGCAAACTATCATGTCGAGTAAGAAAGTCCTCTCTATAAATATATCCAAGCATCCACTATAATATACATCATATGTACAACAATGACCTCTAGGGCATACATATAACTAACAATCTCCCACTTGCACTAAGGCCAATTGTTGTAGTATCTCATACCCAATATCCCGAAGAGTCTCTCAAATTGTATCTGGAGTATGGCCTTCGTGAGTGGATCCGCTATGCTTTTCTTCCTGTCAACTCTCCTAACCTCGATCTCCCGACGATCTACTATCTCCCGGATCAGGTGATACCGCCTCAGAATATGCCTAGATCGCTGATGGGACCTGGGTTCCTTGGCCAAAGCCACAGCTCCATTGTTATCACAATATAAAGGTATTGGATGCTCGATGGACAGACCACACCAAGTTCGTTTATGAACTTCTTCATCCAGACAGCCTCTTTGGCAGCATCGTTGGCAGCGATGTATTCGGCCTCCATCGTTGAGTCTGCCACGGTTTCCTGCTTGGAACTCTTCCAACAAACCGCTCCTCCATTGAGGGTAAAGACAGATCCCGAGACCGACTTAGAGTCATCCTTATCACTCTGGAAGCTCAAATCGGTAAAGGACTCCACTTGGAGTTCTCCGCTACCATACACCAAGAACATCTCTTTAGTCCTTCTCAAGTATTTGAGAATGTTCTTCACAGCTGTCCAGTGATTCTCTCCTAGATCTGCTTGATACCTACTCACTACACTTAGTGAGTATGCTGCATCGGGTCTGGTACATAACATCGCATACATGATAGAGCCTACTACCGAAGCATAGGGTATCCCTTGCATGCGAGCTCTCTCCAAATCAGTCTTTTGAGACATCTCTTGGAAGAGAGTGAGTCCTATGATCGTGGGTAAATTCCTATGCTTGGAATCTTCCATACTAAACCTCTTTAGTATGGTGTCTATGTACTTGGATTGGGACAAGCTCAGTATCCGTTTAGATCTATCTCTATAGATCTTAATCCCCAAGATATATGAGGCATCACCTAGATCTTTCATTGAGAATCTTTGTGATAAGAAGAGCTTGACCGAGTGCAGCATAGAAACATCATTTCCTATCAAGAGTATGTCATCCACGTACAATACGAGGAAGACAACCTTATTCTCTGCCATCTTCTTGTATATACAAGATTCATCTATATTTTTGATGAAGTCAAACTCTTTGACTACCACATCAAAACAGATGTTCTAACTCCGTGATGCCTGCTTTAACCCATAGATGGATTTAAGCAGCTTGCATACCTTTCCGCTGCTCCAATTTTCTACGAAGCCCTCTGGCTGAGTCATGTACACGCTCTCTTCTAAATCACCATTTAGAAAGGCGGTCTTAACATCTATCTGCCAGATTTCGTAGTCATGGTATGCAGCGATGGCAAGTAGGATCTGGATGGACTTAAGCATAGCCATTGGAGAAAAGGTTTCATCATAATCCACACCTGGTCGTTGACGAAAACCTTTTGCAACAAGTCTAGCTTTGAAAGTCTCAACTTTTCCATCTACACCAAATTTTTTCTTGATGGTCCATTTGCTCCCGATGGGTTTTACCCCTTCAGAAGCATCTTCCAAAGTCCATACTTTGTTGGTGTACATGGATTCCATCTAAGATCGCATTGCATCCAGCCATTTCACAGAGTCCCCACTCTTGATGGCCTGCTCAAAGCTAGTTAGGTCATCATTTTCCATGATGCAATTCTCGCTCCCACCATCAACGAGAAAACCGTAGTATCTCTCAGGTGGATGAGGAATCCTACTGTAACGACCCCAATATTACTATACCATCGTGTTTTCTTTCTTTAGTAAAATATTGATATTTTGTTTTCTATTAAATATATTATTTTATTATTCCATATTTTTTTCCCAAACCTATTTCTTTAAACTAAATCTTAACCTATTCAAAATTAAATGCAAGACCTGACCCAGCCCATAACCCAAATCCAATATCATTTTCATTTTCTTTTATAAAACTATGAGCCCAAAACCCCACTTTCTTTTCAAGCAATAGCATATATTTAATTCTAATTAAATATGTGCATGAACAACCTTATAGCTCATTGGTTAAGTCTTTGCATTATTATTCCATAGATCACATGTTCAAATCTCCATTCTTGCAATTATTTTTTAACCTTGCAACTCATTGGTTAAGTCTTTGCATTATTATTCCATAGATCACATGTTCAAATATCCATTCTTGCAATTATTTTTTATCAATTTTTTATTCTTCTCATAACTTACAAATGAGACCTTTCATTTCCAAAATGAATGGTGACCTTTCATTTCTCTTTTAATTTCCATGTTGAATGCATATATTATTATAGATAATTCACCATTACACCATCTTTATTTGTCATCCTCTTTCATTTTCTTCCTCACATTTTTCTATCTCTCCCTTCTCTAGAGTCATAGAAAAAGAACACAAAGAAGTTTTCAAGAAGGTATCGCTAGTAACGCGAGGCTATCGGCTGATAGACAAGCCCGGTGACAATACTGGCTTGTGTATGTAAGTCTCTTCTCTCTCTCCCCCTCCATCTTTTTATTCTCCTCTTGTCATATCTTGTGAACCCGCTATTCTTTTCATATCATAATCCATAAGAGAAGATAAACATAAACATATACATATATATAAGTTTAGATATATATTGTTCTATATGTTTAATAATATCTTATTATCTCTTGTTCAAATTAAAGTGTTTTCAATTCTTTGTTCATGACTATGAATGTTTATTATGAGTTGTGAGAACATAAATTTCATACCATAATATATCTACGATATCTCATGGAATCAGTTTGCTTATTAAAAGAAAAGGAGAAGCTTGCATAAAAAAATACTGGTTAATATTTTTGCCGATTTTAGCATACATATCAATACCTTTATCTTTAAAATAAATTTTAGAAATTAATTTTTACTTCTGGAAATTTCAGAAAAATTACATATGATAGAATATATTTTTCTGTACACGCTGTAAAAATTTTAGATTTAATCGCTTAACGGTTTAGAAATTATATCGTTTTTATTCACTGTTCGTAAAACAGAAAACTGCATTTATCGGTTAACTTCTTAGACACATAACTTGATCAAACGATATCTAAATTGAGCAAACTCGGGTGTTTTGGATATCTACATCAAATGATCTAAATTTTCTTAGTTTTATATTTTTACTAAAAACAGACGTAAGATAAAGAAAAACATGTTACAATATTAAGTGGCGGATCTGGACAGAATCTGTCCTGATTCGCACATTGTTTTTAAATAGGACATAACTCGAACTCCCGATGTCTGTTTGTGACAAACTTTATATGTATAGATACAATATAGAACTATAATTTTATGTATATTAGATTACTTATAAACGAATGAAACAACTCGATATAGGCTTTGCAATATAACATATAGTTGCTGTCCAGAAATCTGAATTTCTGTTTTAAACGCTGATATTAAAACGATCATAACTAGAGCTTCAGAAATCCAAATCGTGTGAATCTTAGTGTTTTGGATAAGTACATTGAAATACCTACAATTTTCGAATAAGCTTTGTAACCTGAAACCTGATGAAAATTAACTCAAACTGCATTTTAAAAATATATGACGGTGCTGAACAGATTCCGATCTGTTTTGCGCGACGATACAAAAACAAATATACCTCCGAAACCGGTAGTCGTATTTATGTGAAACTGGAACTCACGCATGAAAAACACTTAGAGAAATATTTTTTTTTATATTTCCGCATTCTTTCGACTCGATTAATTAGTCGTACATAATATTTCTTTACAGCATTGTTTATGGTAGTTACTTGAATAATATACTTGACTCATTTCATGCTATTCGAACATGTATACATATTTATCTTGATCATTAAATTGTTGTATATACATAAAGATGATAATTAAATACTTGAGTTGTATTTTGAAAACTATACAAAATTATTTTTAAATAAAACCCCCTCAAGTTATATAAATTATAATAAAGACCCTAGTAAATATAAGTTTAAGCGGAACCAGTCTCTTGAGCCTCAGGGAGCCGGAGATATGGGTACTTTCCTATCTAAGGTAGACAATCTAATGAACGGTGTTATCAATACGGTAATTGTCTTTGAAAAAGACACAAATCCTGCCGTCCATGGGCAGCGGTTACCGATAACATCAAAACTTAATTCAGGATTCAATTTCTTTTCTAATTGTCTGACTCAGACTGAGTCTCATTATAATAATCTGACTTGAATATGATTCAATTACAAACTACAATTTAATATGAATCCATGAATCCATATAATCAATCTGTTCAATTTATATTGACTGAACCGAACCATGGATATACTTCCATTTACATGATTCTCCAGTTACATCCATTTACTGATATCATGGTTTTGGCAAGTCATCCAATTATACAATCTATATTACAAGACAATACAAGTTGCAATACAATACAAACAATACATTAAAGACATCGCGGGGTTTAAGGGGTAGATTGGTACGGAAGGTGTTAGAAGTGACACGAAACTGCAAGATTTAAGACACCTAACCTGAATTCAATTGCCGCTTTTCCGGGTTGTATAACAGAGCCTTGTACTTCCATTTGCCTTTAGTCTCTGGCATATAGAGACTCCTCTTGTATACGCTGGCATCTTCTGTACCAAGCTACAAACAACAGCGTTAACAATATAATATAACTTTAAAAGCTACATTCTCTCTCTGTCTATTCTATTTCTCCCTTATCTTTGGGACTTACCGAGCGATTGTTCGCTGACGACATTCCTTTTCTTTCTTCTTTGGAATGTTGTCGGGTGATTCGGATCTTCAGGAGATCGAGCCCACCAGTGAGGACATGGATCAGCTAGCCTACGACCCAGAGCATTAGTTTCATTGTACACATTTCATTTCAGTACTTTCCATTTTCTGTTATGCCATTGTTTAGGCATTGCTTTCATTCAGATGTATTTACTTTTCCATGCATTGTACAAAAGAATGTTAATAAATAAAGTTGATGTTTCATTACATTTGTCTCTTGTGTATATTTCTTTTATATTGCTTAGTTACGCTTAGCGTATTTACTTCAGCGTATTTACTTCTGAGTAAATACGTAGCGGCCAATCGCGTCCTCTGCCTGTATACCGGGAAGCGGGGCGTGACAGGTTTTGTTGGTGGCCCATGCAGGTCAGAGCTATATGGAACCCTCCCATGCAGGTCAGTTCTGCATGAAGTCTTAAGCAATATAAACACAAGAAACGGCGACTGAAAACATTCTTTACATTACATATTCCTTGAATCCATCTTGAACTCCACCTTCGGTTTTCTCGAAGTCCATCTCTCCACTTTTGAATCCTTAATTCTTATTCAACATTTCTATTTGTATCTTGTAGACTTATTAGCTCAATTGGTTAGAATATCGATCGACGGAGCTCGAAGACGACATCATCCTAATCCTGTTTCCTTACTCTGTTGTAATATCCTTCTTGAGTAATTTTGAGGACGAAATTATTTTTAAGAAGGGTAGAATGTAACGACCCCAATATTACTATACCATCGTGTTTTCTTTTTTTAGTAAAATATTGTATTTATTTATTCTTATTATTTTTCCGTATATTTTGTTTTCTATTAAGTATATTATTTTATTATTCCATCTATTTTTTTCCCAAACCAATTTCTTTAAACTAAATCTTAACCTATTCAAAATTAAATGCAAGACCTGACCCAGCCCATAACCCAAATCCAATATCATTTTCATTTTCTTTTATAAAACTATGAGCCCAAAAGCCCACTTTCTTTTCAAACAACAACATATATTATTCTAATTAAATATGTGCATGAACAACCTTGTAGCTCATTGGTTAAGTCTTTGTATTATTATTTCATAGATCACATGTTCAAATCTCCATCCTTGCAATTATTTTTTAACCTTGCAACTCATTGGTTAAGTCTTTGCATTATTATTCCATAGATCACATGTTCAAATCTCCATTCTTGCAATTATTTTTTTATCAATTTTTTATTCTTCTCATAACTTACAAATGAGACCTTTCATTTCCAAAATGAATGGTGATATTTCATTTCTCTTTTAATTTCCATATTGAATGCATATATTATTATAGATAGTTCACCATTACACCATCTTTATTTATCCTCCTCTTTCATTTTCTTCCTCACATTTTTCTATCTCTCCCTTCTCCCTCTTCACCTAGAGTCCTAGAAGAAGTACACAAAGAAGTTTTCAAGAAGGTCTCGCTAGTAACGCGAGACTATCGGCGGATAGACAAGCTCGGAGACAATACCGGCTTGTGTATGTAAGTCTTTTCTCTCTCTCCCCCTCTATCTCTTTATTCTCTTCTTGTCATATCTCGTGAACCCGCTATTCTTTTCATATCATAATCCATAAGAGAAGATAAACATAAACATATATATATATATAAGTTTAGATATATATGGTTCTATATGGTTTAATAATATCTTATTATCTCTTGTTCAAATTAAAGTGTTTTCAATTCTTTGTTCATGACTATGAATGTTTATTATGAGTTGTGATAACATAAATTTTATGCCACAATATATCTACGATATCTCATGGAATCGGTTTGCTTATTAAAATCAAAGGAGAAGCTTGCATAAAAAAATACTAGTTAATCTTTTTGCCGATTTTAGCATACATATCAATACCTTTAGCTTTAAAATAAATTTTAGAAATTAATTTTTACTTCTAAAAATTTCAAGAAATTTACATATGATAGAATATATTTTTTTGTACACGCTGTAAAAATTTTAGATCGAATCGCTTAACGGTTTAGAAATTATATCGTTTTTATTCACTGTTCGTAAAACAGAAAACTGCATTTATCGGTTAACTTCTTAGACACATAACTTGATCTAACGATATCCAAATTGAGAAAACTTAGGTGTTTTAGATATCTAAATCAAATGATCTAAATTTTATTATTTTTATATTTTTACTGATAACCGACGTAAGATAAAAAAAACTGTGTTACAATATTAAGTGATGGATCTGGACAAAATCTGTCCTGATTCGCACATTGTTTTTAAATAGGACATAACTCGAACTCCCGATGTTCGTTTGTGACAAACTTTAGATGAATAGATGAAAAATTGATAGAACTATAATTTTATGTGTATTATATTACTTATAAACTAATGAAACAACTTGATATAGGCTTTGCAATATAACATATAGTTGCTGTCCAGAAATCTGAATTTCTGCTTTAAACGCTGATATTAAAATAATCATAACTAGAGCTTCAGAAATCCAAATCGCGTGAATCTTAGTGTTTTAGATAATTACATCGAAATACCTACAATTTTTGAATAATCTTTGTAACCTTAAACCTGATGAAAATTAACTCAAACTGCGTTTTAAAAATATATGACGGTGCTGAACAGATTCTGATCTGCTTTGCGCGACGACACGAAAAAAGATATACCTCCGAAACCGGTAGTCGTATTTATGTGAAGCTGGAACTCATGCATGAAAAACACTTAGAGCAATATTTTTGTTTATATTTCCGCATTCGTTCGACTTGATTAATTAGTCATACATAATATTTCTTTACAGCATTATTTCTGGTAGTTACTTGAATAATATACTTGACTCATTTCATACTATTCGAACATGTTTACATATTTATCTTGATCATTAAATTGTTGTATGTACATAAAGACGATAATTAAATACTTGAGTTTTATTTTGAAAACTATACAAAATTATTTTTACATAAAACCCTCTCAAGTTATATAAATTACAATAAGGACCCTAGTAAATATAGATTTAAGCGGAACCAGTCTCTTGAGCCTCAGGGAGCCGGAGATATGGGTGCTTGCCTATCTAAGGTAGACAATCTAACGAACGGTGTTATCAATACGGTAATTGTCTTTGAAAAAGACGCAAATCCTGCCGTCCATGGGCAGCGGTTACCGATAATATCAAAACTTAATTCAGGATTCAATTTCTTTTCTAATTGTCTGACTCAGACTGAGTCTCATTATAATAATCTGACTTGAATATGATTCAAGTACAAACTACAATTCAATATGAATCCATGAATCCGTATAATCAATCTGTTCAATCTATATTGACTGAACCGAACCATGGATATACTTCCATTTACATGATTCTCGAGTTACATCCATGATTCTCCAGTTACATCCATTTACTGATATCATGGTTTTGGCAAGTCATCCAATTATACAATCTATATTACAAGACAATACAAGTTGCAATACAATACAAACAATACAATAAATACATCGCGGGGTTTAAGGGGTAGATTGGTACAGAAGGTGTTAGAAGTGGTATGAGACTGCAAGATTTAAGACACCTAACCTGAATTCAATTGCCGTTGTTCCGGGTTGTATAACGGAGCCTTGTACTTCCATTTTCCTTTAGTCTTTGGCATATAGAGACTCCTCTCGTATACGCTGGCCTATTCTGTACCAAGCTACAAACAACAGCGTTAACAATATAATATAACTTTAAAATCTACATTCTCTCTCTGTCTATTCTATTTCTCCTTTATCTTTGGGACTTACCGAGTGATTGTTCGCTGACGACATTCCTTTTCTTTCTTCTTTGGAATGTTGTCAGGTGATTCGGATCTTCAGGAGATCGAGCCCACCAGTGAGGACTTGGATCAGCTAGCCTACGACCCAGAGCTTTAGTTTCATTGTACACATTTTATTTCAGTACTTTCCATTTTCTGTTATGCCACTGTTTACTCATTGCTTTCATTCAGATGTATTTACTTTTCAATGCATTGTACAAAAGAATGTTAATAAATAAAGTTGATATTTCATTACATTTGTCTCTTGTGTATATTTCTTTTATATTGCTTAGTTACGTTTAGCGTATTTACTTCTGAGTAAATACGTAGCGGCCAGTCGAGTCCTCTGCCCGTGTACCGAGAAGCAGGGCGTGACACCTACTAGATCAGCGGAGAGGCTGAGGTTCATTGGGAACTATCGAATCCTCTGGTTCTACCAAATCTTATGTCGTAATTTATATCGCTAGAACTTCTTCGTGTTCTACCTCCTCGCCACTAATTTCCTTTGCAAAAATTACATTTCTAAAAAGGTGGCATGCTGAGCAACAAACACCTTTTTTTCTTCAGGGTGGTAGAAGTTATGTACTCGCGAATGCTTGGGATATCCTACAAACTTGCATAGAAATGACCTTGCCTCGAGCTTGTCCGGATTTTGCTTTTTAACATAGGCCGGGCAACCCCATATCTTAACAAAATTAAGACACGGTCTCTTCCCTTCCCATATCTCATATGGAGTGGTAGCGTAACATTTCAGAAAATGTAAAATATTATTTTTGGAATTTAATATTAAAATAATATATTCCCCGAAAACTGCCCGATTTGCGAAATTGGGGTTTTCGAAAAAGGGTATAAATATATACCAATATTTGTGAAATAAATGGAGATTAAAATGATTTATTCATTTAAAATTATATTTATTGTATTTGGCATTTTTATATTTAATTATATGCAGTTTGGATAAAAACCCGATTAGTGCGCCGCTAATCGCGATTATGCCAAATCCGTGTTTCTACAGTTTTCCGTGGCTAGTGCACCATGTCATGTTGCATTTTGGTTACATGTTGTTTTCTTGTGTTGTTTTGGGTATTTTATGGTTTGGTTTTAAAAGAAAAGAGAAAAGAAAAAAGAAAAGGGTAAAAGGGTAAATAGATGAAAAAGTGGGTGAGAATAAGAGGAGGAGGAGAGAGAGGGGGCAGCCATGTTTACTTCATTTCCCCCATTATTTTTCCTTCTTCATCTTCCTCAACTCACTTCCCTCCACCTCTACCCCAAGATCCATCTCCAAATATTCACCAAAACCCTATACTCCCTTCACAAAAGTTAATCCCCTCCTCATCCTCTACACATTGGACCAAGCAAAGTTTGATTTTGGAGACTTTGGTCGAGCTAGGATTTTCTTGAGTTGCCTAAAGGAGGTATAAATTCTTCCATTTAGTTTAGTTTTAGTTTCTTTGCATTCTTGTGTAGTTTAGAGGTTGATTTTGTGTGGAATTGTAATCTTAGAGATCCCAAGAGAAGGGTTTGGGAAATTGTGGGGAATTAGTAATGGGTAGTGGCTGTTAACAAGACTTGAACTGTGTTTTTACTGGCCTAGAAACCAAAATACGGATTTAGAATTTTGTCCATGTCGGTTTTGTGAGGTTTGGTGTGCCTACAGTGAATCTGGAGCGACCCGGGGAGTTTTTGAGAAAACCAAACAATACCAGGGACCAAATTTGGACACTAGGAGACCACCCTGATCAGACGAACCCCAATGGAGCTACCCTGGCCGAGCTCACCGGAATTTCAGGCAATGTGGCCGGCCACTTGGTGGCATTTGGTGTCTAGGTTGGTCCAGTAACTCACCTACTACATATACAACACCCTATACTTGTTTGTTTTGCCCCAATTGACCTGAGTCAAAATCTAGGAGCACATTGGTGTGATTTTTGGATATGTTTTTCGTATTTTTGAATGCTTGGTTTTAGTGTTTGATATTGTATTTGGTTGTTGGGCGTTTGTACGTCAACAACAAGGGTTGGTTGATTGTTTTGCATGCGTAGGCTATAGGTTCTAACCTATGAGTGCACCGTGTGCCGTGTTGGTTTTCCGGATTCTATTTTAATAGCGATTGCGATTGTGTATTATTGTAGGTACCTTCGTATGGATTCCGAGGCGACAGAGCATGGCGTCATCGACTTCGGAAAGCAAGGATCAAGGTGAGTAGATCTATATCTACGGGGGAAGTCGGGTGGATGGCGTATAGCGCCCCCGCAAAGTTTTGGTGGAAACCGATTTATAGAATATGGTTAAGGAAACCTCGAGTAGAAAACTATGGATAGAGTTAAAAAGATAGTTAGAGTTGATATGAATGATTGAATATGTATATCAAGACATGAGATGAAAGCTTTAGGGATATGAAAAGTGAAGGTGAATCACGACTTATAGATATGTAGTTGCACTAGAATAAGTATGAGTTTTAGAGTAGCCTGACACTAGATTAATAAGGTAGATGTATATATAAAAAATTAACTTGATGTAAGATATAAATGTGATGAAGGAATATACGATGTGATATGATGACTTTATTGATATGTCGGTATACGGATACGAGTCGATTGAGATGATTGATACCTTTGCCGGTCCCCCGATACGAGATTGTTATAGATGCGATCAGGTATATAGGTATATAGATATATTTATATTGTGGTGAATCATGAATGATAGGCCGTACGTGACGTTAGGTCCGTACCCTCATTTTCATATAGGTTGATAGGATCCCCGATGGTTTAATATCGCCGTACGATGATTTTCCGTACATGATGAGTTGACTTGATGATTGATCCATACCCTGGACTAGAGGATGTCGTACGATGGATTATACCGTACATGATGTTGTGAAGCTGGATGTCGATTGATTGATTCACCGACTCGGTCATGTTAGATACGTATACCTGTCAGCATTCGCATATGATTTACTTTATGCTACGTTCATGTCACTCTCATTGCATTACATATACCTGTGCTAGTACACCTGCACCATTATCGATGATGCGTATGTTACACTTACACAGATTAGCAGGCTCACACACCTCATCATCGATAATTGCTATGTCACTCACACAGTAGAATTGCTACACCATGCTATTATATTGCTATGCTCACATTATGATGATATGCCTATGCTCACATCACTGTTACATGTTGCATGATATGGATATGCTTACATTCTATTATATATCGCATACATCATGCTTTACGATTATACGCATTGAGATATGCTGTTTTCATGAGATTTCTGGATTTGAGAACCGTGGTTATTTCAAAAGAAGTATGCATTGTTTTAAAAACCCTGTTTCTCTTGATATGATATTTCAGTGCGTCCACCATGTGATTTCTCAGTTCTGAGAGTGGCATGTGAAACCCGATTCGAGGAGCGGTAGGCACCGTCTGCGGGTACATGGTGGACCCGGTGAGGTACCCCGGGGTGAGAAGACTCGTATTGTTAGACAGTAAGCCTGGCAGGGGAGCACTACCTACCGGTGATAGTATTTTGGCGCAGCAGTTATCCGGAGGATACCGACCGGAGTCGTGAGATGATGTGGGCCAATCCGGACTGACGAAGCCCGTGGGCCGATCCGGACTGACGGAGCCCGAGAGATATGAGGATTTACATGTTGATGCTGGACACGGGTTTCATAATGTTTCGAGTGTCGATGCTGGACACTCAGGTTCCATGATTTTGATGTGTCGCGAGGGACACACATTGATTTATATCCCCATACTTTCATGCATATACTTTTATAATATTTACATGCATGATGTTGTTGTGTCATCGGTTGACACGTGGACGGGATCCACATGCATACAGTTATTGATTACATGGTCGGATGATATCCACACACATATAGACATTGAGTATGTTGTTGGCACATATACAAATACGGTCACCCTAGATATCATAGTATTACCTTTATGATACAGTAGACCTAGGAGTCGTTGTTTATTTATTTTCTACTTGTAGATGTTTTTCTACTCACGAGTTGGCAACTCACCCGCTTTGTGCCACAGTTCTTGCAGGTTGATCGCATGGATCAGTAGCGGCATCGCTGGCACACAGCTACTTTTGGGTGATTTGCTTGGTAGGTGGAACATTTGTATCGTGCCCACTCTTGTATTTATATTTCCTATTGTATCTAGTCAACTCCATCAATCAAACTAGTATTTGTATAAGTAATGAGACTTGGTAAGACTTATGGTTGCGAGACTTAGAGCGAGGGGTATTCCGCTACTTGTGGTTTTGATGTCTTGCTTATTTCTTTATCTTTTGTAGTGAACTTCGCCGTTGGGCGTCGTATACTTATATTTATGCTTTGCATGGTTGTGGATCCGTCGATTGGCGAAGAGCTAGCTCCCGCTTGGGGATGCCTTTATATTATCATGTATTGTGGTATTGGATCAAAAAAATACAACGGAGGTGCTGCCCAAATTTTTAAAAAGTCGAAACATGTTTTCAACTAGTAACACCCACTTGCATTTTTATGTTCCATTGTTTATGTATTTAGAAAAACTTTTGATTTCATCACACCTTATTTTCAAAACTTCACCTCTTTTATTTTCTTAAAAGGGTTTAGATTTCTGGGTTTCAGCTTACTTGAATTACATTACGCCTTTAGACGTGGTGTGATTTAAGTGCCGGTCATGAACTAATATTTCGGGTCGTGATAAAGTTGGTATCAGAGAGCTAGGTTTAACCTTTGTTCGAGTTTAGGTTTGACTATGTGGAGTCTGGGGCGTAATTATTTCGGAACCTAGGCTTGACCTTACGGAACTTAGACTTGAACGGGGGGTATTAGACCCGAACTTTCGTTTCATAGGTTGACCCTGATTGATGGAGTAGGTAGCTTGAGTAGAGTGACGTACCGTACGTATGTTCCGCGGTATATTTACGATACGATACTCCACTTAAGAAACCTTAGGATGTACATATTTTGAGATCTGTGATTCTCTTCATACCCAGGATTATACATCCATTTGAGATCCTTGATTCTGTTCGTTCCATGATCATACTTTCATTGATGTTGTTTCTTCTTATGATCATGTATCCATTCTGGATCTATTGATTCCGTTGATCTGTCTTCATTGATACATGCTTGAGGTTCCTGTCACCATGGTTTGAGCGCGAATTGAGCTGCTGCTAATGATGCGGTCAGGGCGAGCTTGTCATGGACGAGGACTGACCATTGTGTTTTCTGGTGAGATGGGAACGTCTCGATGTAGTGTTTGTGTTGTGACCTCTTGTTGAGGCGGGTGTTTGGTTTTACACCGGATAATCGGGCCATTGGTAGGGCTGCCAGTTGCGAGAGGACTGTTGATGTACAGCATACCTCAGAGATTATGATATCATCTACCGTGCAGACAGATGACCCAGCTGTTGCTGAGATTGATAGGATGTCTCCTCTAGACTTTACGAGCTGAGATCGCTGGAGCTTCCAGGCAGAGATGCGGCAGATGATAGCTAGTCTATCCTGAGTTGATAGACGAAGGCGATTCGTCAGATTGAGGCGCCGACGCAGACCCAGTTGAGTTGAAGATTTCCAATGTGGAGAGTCTTACTCAGATCTAGAGTAGACCGATCCAGAGATGACCGTGGATGTATCGTCTTTCCTGGAGGATTGAGGCATTGTTTAGCATGCGGACGAAGGGTATTCGCATGTCATCTAGGCGAAATTAAAAAGTTCGAACGAATGTCAGAAACCCATTTTTCCAAGTTTAAAGTATTCGAAGGAATATGCAAGTAATTCTGTGGACCCTTTAGAAGAATGAAACCCTAACTCGACATAATTACCATGGAACCGCTTCTGAACCTTAGGGTTTGCAGCAGTTCAGCGGTACCATCAGTGAGGTTTGGGATTGCCCTTCTACGGTTGGTCCATAGGTACTGTTGTTAGTTATGTATATGCCCTAGAGGCCATTATTGTACATATGATGTATATTATAGTGGATGCTTGGATATATAGAGAGAGGACTTTCTTGCTCGATATGATAGTATGCTATCTGGTTACACTTTGTCTTAACATGTTGACTTGTATTGGTTTGCTGTCTTACTCTCACATGTTGATAAAGCCCTTAGGATATGTACTTGACTACTAGGACTATGATGAGATCATAATAGTGGGGCTAGGGTAGTCAACGAGTACATCCTATAACCGTTCCTAATCGAGGGTGTATCGAGACAGGGCATCGATACACCAGAGTAGACTAGCGTATATGCATCTCAACCCATATGATGGGCGATGGATGATCCCATATCCATCGGTGTTTGACATCAAAGATGGTGTACGGGTGCTCAGTGGAGACTGGGCACACTAAACGGACTTGCCGAGAACTCCTAGATGGTTTTATACCTATCGTTAGATAGCAGTTCTCCGGTGACACTGGTACAGGTTAGTCTGTAGACCCGAGATCGTCATAGAGTCTTGTGTGATTCCCACTGTGCTTTGATTTTCACCTTAGCACGTCCAAGAGGGCATGCAAAACGGTGGCTTTTGGGTACAGTCCCGAATCACATGGAGGCAATGAGCGATAGGAGGGGTTTCGCCTCTCCCGGTATAGGGAGTTGATGTTGTGCTGTGTTCGATTGGCTATAACTGGAAGTCCCTGGCTAGGGCTGATATGGAGTGCTACTGGTAAGTGTTATTAGTAGTTTCTCGACCTGTTATGAGCCGCACATCGACACGACTTATCGGTTACTGGGGTATGACGTTTACCACCCTCAGACTGGATATGCGACATATCAGACGAAGAGACCGGACCGTACGGTAGTGTCACTGATTGGATTCACAGGAGAATGTAGAGGCTTGCTTGTTAATCTTCTAATCGCTCAATACCTGGGTGGCTGTTATGTTTAGCTGACCGCTTGCAGCTTGTGGGTGTTTGATATGATCATCACCTACTGCCGGCGTATTAACGATTCTTTGGAATCCTACACAGAGGTTTCCTGGCTCAGGCAAAACGAAGTAGGAGCACATATGTGATATGTGCGGGACCGAGAATATTACGATATAAGATACCATATTCTATTCTCGCAATATATGATATCGGCCGGGTATATATGATATAGCCGGGTCATCGGATCAAGTGTTGATTCGATGAATCGGTACATGTTATATTAGTCGGTTATATGCTATATAGCCGGATTGTCGGATCAAGTGTTGATTCGATAATTTAATGTATAATTATATATGTGATATATTGTTGGAGATAGTGCCCTCAGAGTCAATTATTGGATCACAGGCACGTGATTGCAATGATTGAGGGAGGACCTATCCCGGTAGAACAGTCTTACTCGAGATGATAGTATGCTATCTGGTTTACCTTTATCATCGTGTACTGCTTCAGGTGACCTTACAGGTCACTATTACACGCTGATAGAGCCCCTAGGATTTTTGCTTGACTGCCAGCAGTATGAGGGCGATCATATACGTGAGAGCTGGTGGTCTATCCTTAAAAGGTCCCTAGTCGTGGGAGTTTCGAGACAGGGCATCGATACTCCAGAGTAGACTAGTGTATACAGTCGAGACCCCGACGAGGGGCGGTGGCCGGTCTCACAGGCCACTGGTGTCAGTTGGATCACCTAAGATGTATACAGGTGCTCATTGGGTTATGAGTACACCGGACAGGACTCGCCAGGAACCTGCTAGTTGGGATTATACCAGACGTCAGATAGCAGTTCCCAGGTGACATGTGTACAGGTTAGTTCATCGACCTGAGATCGTCATTTGTCTCGTGTGAGTTCCCACTGTGCTTTGATTACTACCCTACCACGGCTCAAAGGAGTCGTGCAAACAGGTTTTAGTTGGGTACAGTCCCGAGCCACATGGAGGCAGTGAGCAGATCTGCAGGGGTTCGTCACTCCCGGTATTGGGGGTGAGGTCGCGCTGTGTCTTGGAGAGCCATTACACAAAGCCCTCGGCCGAGGCAGGAGATTTACTGGTAGGTATTCCAGTAGTATCTCAGGGTGTTCTGGGCTACACTACGACACGACTTGTACCGCCTTTGGGGGTCTGACTTTTACCAACCCCCTAGGCCCGCCATGCGATGCTCATAGACGAACGGACCGGACTGTACGGATATTGTCACTGACAGGCTCAGTAGGGTATCAGGATGAGTTCGCTCATCGACGTCCCTTTTGGTCAATAGCTGGTGGCCCGTCACGTATTGGCTAATACCTCTGACGTGCTAGTGGTTAAATCCACAGCCATAGTATTGACGAGTCTTTAGAGTCCACCACACTTTTAGTTACTTAAGCTTTCGGGCGAAACGCTGTAGAGGCCGTATGGAGATATGGCAGGGTCCGATCAGATACGTGCGGTATTGCACGGATCAGGATCGGACGGTTTGTACTAGTGGCCGTATGGATATATGGCAGGGTTCGATCCGATACGTGCGGTATTGCACGGATTAGGATCGAACGGATATTACTAGCCGTCTTTGGTTTAAGCCGGTCCTAGTTTAGTACAGTGTAGATTTTGTCTCTTTGCATTTGTATCCGGACGGAATACAGATGCGGGTGTGTATGCACAGTTTCGGGGTTTTCCTGTAATTTATTACGGGATCAGTTTTTTGGAGTTGCCAGTTTGCATTCCGTTCCGGCCGGTTTTCCTTTGTTCTTTTCCGGCCGGACTTTTCCGATGGAGGGGGTAATTTGCAGTTTTGCAAATTACATTTGGGGAGGGGGTTTCTTGCATATGAGAGATTATGAAAGCATCTTTTGATACCATTCTTATCTTGCACCATCACTTGCATTTAATGAGATTAGAAAGGGTATGGTTTGGATGTAAGTTTGTGATGATTATGTTTGCTTGTGGTCACCCGTTCCTACCATCACCTTCCTTCTCTTCTTTTGTTCACCTCCCCATTCCTACATGATGAGGGCCGTCCACATTGAGGGAGAGAGAGAGGGATTCATTTTCATGTGTGCTTGCTTGATCTCATTTCTCTACTAGAAAAATGAGAGCACCATTCTCTTCAAAAGTTTTCATACATCGATTCCTCCATCATGGCAACTACACCAAACCCCAAAGAGACATAGACACTACACTGTTCTACAGCATATCTTGGGCATGTCGGTTAGCCAACTTCGCGCCCGAGTTGCCTCGGTATTGAGGTGGGAGCCCGTAAAAGATGCAGACGATGTGGTGCCCTTCCGGCAAGGATGTGACGACCGGAGGATCCGCGGGAGATCGGGACGACGACGAGAAGACCGGAGGACTCGGATCACTCGGTATATCTCTTACCCTTTCTCTTGATAGCTAGTATCGGTTAATGGTTACGATCCGGGTATATTGTCCGCGGTAGCGCCAGTTTAAAGTTAAGAAAATTTTGATTCCGCATTTTGGCCTCGGATAGACGGCCGGGGCGCTACCGTGGCGCAACATATATTACATTACGTTAACTAATATAAGCTCGCTTTATTGATTCATTTTCTCACCAGATAATACATTGATATATATGCGATATATGTTAATTGTATTATTTTCTTTTGTTACAAAAATATATTATATATATGATATATAATATTGTAACATATTAGGGTTGCAAATGCAACATGGTTGTTAAGTTTAAACCAAGTTAGGGTTTGGATTAGGGTTAGCTTTTGGGTTAGCTTTTTCATGAAGCTTTCACTTTTGTCATCTGGCTTGATATTTTGTGTAGATATTTGTTAACCCAACCCAAACCCTTTACCTATGGTTTATTCTCTACAAGGGTTAAGCCTTTCATTCTTAACCTAGGGTTGCAATTGTAACAACAACAATAATTCATTATTCAACACAAAAGCTTTCTTCTTCTTCTTCCTCCTTGAAAAAGCTTGCTAGCTTTTTACATGTGATGATTTAGTGTGAGAAATTGAAAACAAAAGAGAGCATAATTCCTACTTCATCATCCTCATCTATTCTAGCCACTTAGATTAGGGTGTTCACTTCTCTAATTACTTCATTAGTGAAGTGTAAGCTTGGGTTAGGGATTCTTCAAGGTAGATCATCTTAGATCAAGAAGACTTCAAGCAAGATGCATCATTCACCTCTTGGAGCCTCACGAGAGTCAGAGTTCATGATGATCGCAGCGAAGGGACCTCAACACGGAGCTTATGAAGCGAAGGAACAGACTACAAAGGTTGTAATCCTTATCTCTTTACTTCTTTGTATGTGATACAAACTTTGTTACCCTAGATATTCTAGCATGATTCATGGTTTACTTGCTTTGCACCTCTCTAAATTTTAAAGTGGCATGAGTGATACTGCCAAACCCTAGACTAGGTGCAAGCGAAGACCAACAGTGGTATCAGAGCCAAACTAGAATTCTAGATAAGGTGTTATAACAATTACGAAAATGAAATCCACTTCGAAATACGATATTATGCTAACCCCATTTTGCTCTCTGTAAATTTTCCAAAAAGTCCTTTAAAAATTTTCCAAACAAGTGCAGAATGCAGTATGGACCAATCTAAGAACATGGGAGAAATACGGAGTGAGGGGCTCGAATTTTGGCCGAGCCCCTAGCCAGGAATTCCGGCCTGGCCGGCCCCTGCACCTCCTCTGGCCTCCGTATTCCCCCTGTGCTCTGGTGTCTCCATTTTGGGTTTCCTAGTATTGTTTGCTTAGCCCAATTTTCATGTGATGATTTGTTTGACCTGGGGCTAATTCGTAGTGCTTCATAGTCATATAACTTAACACTGTATTGGTAATCTTGACTATTTTTAGCAGTTCGATCGAACTTCGCACACCACATTTTGTACCCCGCTGAAATTTCCAAGTGTTGTAATTTTCCGGAGTTGATTATACTCGTAAAATCGTGCAAGTACCCCTATGGACCCCCTAGAAGACTATAATAACCTTAACTTGATTCTATACCTACGGAACCGCGAACGAACCTTCGGGTTTGCCGTAGTTCCATGGTGTCATAGGTGAGGCGTTGGTTAACTCCTTCTATGGCCAGTCCATGGACACTGTGGCACGGTTTTTGAGTGTTTTAACTTTGCTCAAGTGTTGAGCTCACGGGGGTAATTTGTGAGTGTATGTTGATTCGATCGAAATGTTAAACATCGTCATGATATTCTGTGATTGTGATACAATATGTGGAATTCATATAGTTATGCATGAAATCCGTAATATGTGATATTTCGGGTTTACGATATCTAAGGAGATTATGGATTCCAAATGTTGTAGTTTTTCACTTTCTTTTCTACGACCGTAAGTGTAGTATGTGGGGTATTGCCGGCTTCGTTGCTATACATCAACGACAATCGGGATACGCATACTTACTTACGTTGATGATATAAGATATTATGTATTGTTGTGATATGTTATATTGGATCGTCGTGTTCTGAATAGCTAGGGGTTTAATGTGAGATGAGGGTTTTTATTTTCATTCATGTAAAATTCTTTGTATGTAATATTCTTTTATTGGGGCACTTCCGGGTTGATATCACCATTGTATATTATTTACTTTTCCACATTAGGATAGACCCGAGGAGGGGAGCACAAGTAACCAGGTTCTAGGGTCCAGTGAGAGGCCCTCTCGAGGAGTCAAGACCGGGTCTCCTAACCCTAGAATTGGCAGTGTTACTTTCCGCTCTCGTAGGGGTCTAGGGATGTGGGTTTGGCTATTCATCGCGACCGTGGAATCCGTGTTTTATACAGACTCGAAATAAAACATGGACGTCCTAGTATATCCAATATTTCATATGTTATCTTCTGTTACAATGTTCTGTGATAAGATCATATTACTGCCTGAGACGAATGCTTATACTATATATATATATAAATATATATATATGATATATAAATATTACAGCTTTCGTTTCTTCTGTGATACTTAGGAAGCATAAATGATGGGATTTATTAATGAGATTAATAAAAGAAAAGAAACCAAAAAGATGTTGTAGAATCAAATTTTCAAAAAGGGTAGCTACAGTTTTTGCTTTGCATAGTGGTATATATGATATACCCTGCACCTTATTTGATGAGGAAAGAGCCGAGATCCCTTCACCGGGAGTGACCTCTTTAGCAAAACTGGCAGATGCTACAAACTCGCGGTTTAGTTTTTGATTGCTTCTATAGTTCTTTCTTTGCACCGCGGTATTTGTGAAATATCCTGCACCTTATTCGATAAAGAAAGAGCCGAGATCCCTTCACCGGGAGTGACCTCTTTAGCAAAAGTAGAGAAGCCTCAAAAACACTCCTTTTCAAAATCACCTGTTTCTACAACGATATCAAGTTCTTTACGCTCATGGTTTTCTGAAAAACCTGCGTAGCCCTCCGACATTTCAGATAAGTAATACTTAGTATTCGTGCTGCGTTTATTGGCTTTCGTCAAGGTATAGTGTGCGGTAGCTAACTATTGCTTATCTGCAGCATATTATGCGATTGGGTTAGGGTAGTCATACAGCTTTGTTGGCTTTCGTCAAGGGTCGTGCGGGTGGGTTTAATTCAATCAAGAAATTGTAGGGTTCCTAGGCACACTAATGAGGTCTCACGAGGCATCAACCATGCCAAATTCAAATTTTTCCGGTGCCTAAAAACCCTAATACGGATCGTTAACTAGAGTTTAGGCGAAACATGCAAGCTAGTTAACAACTTAACTAAGAGTGAACGGAAATACAACCTTTGTAGATCTGGTCCTCCACCTCCATAGATCCATGATGATGTCCCCTCGCTGCGATCATCGGATCCCGGGCTCTAGCGTCGGCTTCATCAGAGAAATGGGCGGGCTGGGTCGTCGACTTCGATGCCGAAGATGATTTACGTCGAGGCAACACAAGATCAAGCTCCAACTTCACCAAGCCATGAAACTTGTGAAGAAAACACCCTATACTACTTGGCAAGTGGTAGAGGATGAAGAAATAGGAAGTGGGTTTACTTTAGAATTGGATTTCTCACTCTTTTTCTCATTTCACCATTGAAGCTAGCAAGCTTTCATGAAGCTTGATGAAGATGATGAAGATGAAAGAATATCATAAGAATTATTGGAAAATAGAAAATAAGTGATTCTTATCATTATGCAACCTTGGGTTAGATTAACAAGTGTAGAGAATTAACTAGGGTTAGGTGAATGGTTAGGTTTAGCAAAAGAAACAAAATGGTCAAAGCTTCTTGAAGTTTCAAAGATAAAACAAACAGGCCACCATTTTATTTTCTTTTGCCAAAAAGAATAAAGAAAATAAATGAGTAAATGAAAACCCTAACCATTAACCTAATCAGAGTTTAAACCAAACATACACCCAAGTTTGCATGTATCATCAAACATGACACAATCTTGTGCACAAAAAATATATCGCATATACAATGTGCACAAACAAGTGAGAAAAGCATCTTAAGTGAACCAATATTAGTTAATGTAAAGTAATATATCAAATATATAATTATACATTAAATCATTAAATCAACACTTGATTTAACGATCCAGTCACATCACATATGACCGACTAATATCCAATGTATCGACTTATCGAATCAATCCTCGATTCGATAACTAGGTTATATCGCATACAACCAATCGATACATTCATCGCGAGAATAGAATACGGTATCACATACACGCATTATTCTCGGTCCCGCACATATTTCATATGCGCTCCTATTTCGTTTCGCTTGAGCCAGGAAACCTCTGTGTAGGACTCTAAAGACTCGTCAATACGCCGACAGCAGGTGATGATCATATCAAACACCCACAAGCCGCAAGCGGTCTGCTAAACGTAACGGCCACCCGGGTATTGAGCGATCAGAAGATCGACGAGCAAGCCTGCTCATACTCCTGTGAATCCAACCAGTAACACTAATCGTACAGTCCGGTCTGTTCGTCTGATATGTCGCATATCTTGCCTAGGGGTGGTAAACCTCAGAACCCAATAGCTCGATAAGTCGTGTCGATATGAGGTCTACAACATATCGAGAAACTACTGATAACACTTACTAGTAAATCTCAGCAACTCTGGCCAGGGATTTCCGGTTGTAGCCAATCGAACACAGCGCAACATCAACTCCCTATACCAGGAGAGACGAATCCCCTCCTATCGCTCATTGCCTCCATGTGACTCGGGACTGTACTTAAAAACCACCGGTTTGCACGCCCTCTTGGACGTGGTAAGGTGGAAATCAAAGCACAGTGGGAATCACACAAGACTCTATGATGATCTTGGGTCTACAGACTAACCTGTACCAGTGTCACCAGGGAACTGCCATCTGACGTGAGGTATAATACCATCTGGGAGTTCTCGGCGAGTCCGTCCAGTGTACCCAGTCTCCACTGAGCACCCGTATATCATCTCCGATGTCAAACACCAATGGATATGGGATCATCCATCGCCCATCTGTATGGGTCGAGAAGGTATACGCTAGTCTACTCTGGTATATCGATGCCCCGTCTCGATATACCCACGACTAGGGACCTTGAAGGATGTACTTATGGACTACCATGTCACCACTAGTATGATCCGCATCATAGTCCAGGTAGTCAAGTACACATCCTAAGGGCTTTACCAACATGTAACAGAGAGACAATCAGTATACACGTTAAGGTAAAGAGCAACCAGATAGCATACTATCATGTCGAGCAAGAAAGTCCTCCCTATATATGTCCAAGCATCCACTACAATATACATCCTATGTATAGTAATAGCCTCTAGGGCATACATATAACTAACAATCTCCCACTTGCACTAGGGCCATCTGATAGCAGTGGTTGTAGTATCTCATACTCAACCATCCCATAAAAGTCTCTCTCTGGGAAAAGGCCTTTGTGAGTGGATCCGCCGTGTTGTCCTCTGAGTCTACTCTCCTAACCTCGATCCCTTGGAGATCAACCATCACCATGATCAGGTGACACTGCCTCAGAATATGTCTGGATCACTGATGGGACGGACGTTCCTAGGCATAAGCCACAACTCCATTGTCACACAATGGGAGGAACGGAGTTCATCTCATGAACTAATATACACCCAGACAGCCTCTTTGGTAGCATCTTAAGTAGCGATGTATCCAGCCTTTATCGTCTAGTAAGCCACGATATTTAGCTTGGAACTCTTCCAACATACCGTCCCTGCACTGAGGGTAAAGACAATGCTTGTGACTGACATTCAGTTGTCCTTATCACCCTGGAACACTTCCAGTGATTCTCCCCAGGATCAATTGATACCATATGGAGAATCATTGTGATAAGCGGAGATTGACCGAGCGTAGCATAGGAAACTCCTTCCCTATCAAGAGTATGTCATCCACGTACTCTACGAGGATCGTCACCATACTCCCTACTACCTTTTTTTTATACAAGGTTCATCTACCATTTTGATGAAGTCAAACTCTTTGACTACTACATCAAAATAGATGTTCCATCTCCGCGATGCCTGCTTTATCCTATAAAGCATCTTGTACACGTTTCCGCTGCTCCCACTGTTTACGAAGCCCTTTGGCTGTGTACTTATAGACGCCCTCTTCTAAAACATCATTTAGAAAAGCTGTCATGACACCCAACCACCAGATATCGTAGTTATGGTATGTAGTCGTGGCAAGTAAGATCTGGATGGACTTAAGCATAGGCCCCAGAAAAGGTTTCATCATTATCCACGCCTGGTCGATGACGAAAACCTTTAACAAGTCTAGATTTGAAAGTCTCAACTTTTCCATCTACACCAAGTAATCTTCTCAAGATATACTTGCTCCTGATGGGGATTTAACCCTTCAGATAAAGCAACCAAAGTCCATACTTTGTTGGTGTATAAGGATTCCATCTCAGATCGCTAAGCATCCAGCCATTCTTACAGAGTCCCTACTCTCGATGGCCTGCTCGAAACTAGTTGGGTCATCATCTTATGATGCAATCCTCGCTCCCACTGTCATAGAGAAACAGAATTATCTCTCAGGTGGGTAAGAAACCCTACTAGATCGGCGGAGAGGCTGAGGTTCGTTGGTATCTACTGAATCCTTTGGTTGTACCAAATCATCTGCTGTAGTTTGCATAGCTGGAACCTTTCCAGTTCTACATAACTGACCTTGCCTCGAGCTTGTCCGAATTTTGCTTTTAGACATAGGCCGGACAACCCCAAATCTTAACTAGCTTATGACATGGGCTCTTCCCATACCCTATCTCATATGGAGTGGTAGGCTGTAATCTGATTCGAACCCTATTCAATAGGTATGCAGCTTCTCAAGCGCATAACTCCCAAAAGGAAACAGGTAACTCAGTAGTACTCAACATAGAGCGCACCATATCGAATAGGGTGCAATTGTTCCGCCCCGATATACCATCGTACTATGGTGTATACGGAGGAGTAATGCTGAGAGAGAATCTCATTCTCCTGTAGAATAGTCCAGGAATTCCGTGCTCAAGTATTCTCCTCCCTGATCGCATAAAAGGACATAATACTTATACCCTCATTTTGGTTCTCTACTTCTGACTTATATTCCATGAATATCTCAAAAGGTTCGGACTTGTGTTTCAACAGGAACATAGGTCTGAATCTCGAAAGATCATCAGAGAATTTAATGAAGTACAAAGAACCGGTCTTGGCATGTGTAGACAGGGGACCTACATACATCAACATGTATCATCCCAAGAGTTCACTAACTCTTTCTCTACTTCCAATAAACAGAGCTGTGGTCATCTTATCTTTGTGACATGACAGGCAAGTTTTCACAAGATGTAAATTCAAACAGATTTAAATATGCATCTTTATGCAACTTAGCTAGTCGGGTCGCATTGATATGACCTAGTCTACAATACCTCAAGAAGGATCCGTTCATTTCTGAACTCTTCCTCTTGTGTGTGTTCCGTATACTAAAGAACTGTAGTTTGATTTAGAACATCAATGCTTTTAGATAATGTGCCTGAACCGATCAACTTTTGATATAGGAAATGTTCAAAACATTATCCAACAATACAAAATTTTATCATTTCTTTACTAATAAACAGACTGATATGATTTTTTATATCAGGTTCGGTATCTAATAACATTCGTTCAGAATCAATGTATTTGGAATACAGGGTGACAGTGACCAACAGACTTGGCTGCAACACTTGCCCCATTTTCTGCCTCATGAAACTTATCACCCGTCCTCAGTTCTCTACCTCTCTGTAGCCCATGTAACAGATTACATATGCGGGATCCTGATCCGGTATCACATACCCAGGACGTAAAGGATACAGAGAAACAGTTCTCTTGTAATGAACACACCCGAAGATGATGCATCAGCATGCACTTTCTTCGTTTGGGCAGCACGGGAAATCTGGTATTCCCCAATTTCCTGCTCTGTCTTATAACAATTATAAGTTGGAGCGGGACCAACGTTCCCCAGCTCAGTATAACAAACGGGTTCGGTCAATATTCCATATTATTATCTTGATTAAGGCGTGATATGGTCGTTACCAGGAGAGAGAGAGAGAAGAAAACACTCAGCGTGCGCTCTTGCAAGATTAGATTGGTTATTATTTTATCTAATCAGAATGGATCCCACTGTTTTTATCAAATCTTCCTTCAAACCCTAAAAGGAAAGACTAGCCGGGATTAATTACACGCTACAAGTTCGCCAATCTTTCAGCCAGGCCAGTGTCGGTACTTTGAGGGAGGTCCCCCGTGCTTTCGCACGAACCTAATTAATGTAAACCTCGTTTTCCCATAGGCGTAACCCCGTTGACACCTTTCTAGACACCTACTTGATCGGCTAATTGTAATGTGTAAAATTCTCCGAGGAGTAACTCTTACTCGCAGCGGGTATCGGGATCCAACTATCTCATAGAAGGTATGCAATCTCATTGCAAATTTCAACACTTGAAATTCCCGATAATTTTGCCCCAAACGATCTATGACCTTGACAAGATCAACAAACCATAGACCGTAAGTCAAGTTCAACCCGTCATTTCTTGATTGAATCAAACCCACCCGCACGACCCTTGATAAGGTCAACAAGGCCGTACGACTACCCTAACCCAATCTGCATCATATGCATAAGCAGATAAATACTGGTTAGCTACCGCACACTGCACCTTGACAAGGTCACCAAACGCAGCACGAATACTGAACAGGACTTATCTAAAATGACGGAGGGCTACGACAGGTTTTTCTGAAAACCTATTGCGTAATGAACTTGATATCGTTGTAGAATCAAATGATTTTAAAATGGAGTGTTTTTTTAGGCTTTTCTAGTTTTGCTAAAGGGGTCACTCCCGGTGAAGGGATCGTCGGCCCTTTCCTCGTCGAATGAGGTGCGGGATATATCATATATATCACTGTGCAAAGCAGAAACTATAGAAGCTATCAAAAGACAAACCGAGTGTGTAGCATCTGCCAGTTATTGCTAAAGGGGTCACTCCCGGTGAAGGGATCGTCGGCCCTTTCCTCATCGAATAAGGTGCAGGATATATCATATATACCGCTGTGCAAAGCAAGAACTGTAACTACCTGTTTTAATTTTGAAATTTGATTCCACAACATCTTTAGGTTTCTTTCACTTTCATTAATCATATTAATGAAGTCCCATCATTTAAGTACCTAAACATCACAGATAAATACGACGTACACTTATGCCATCCGCATTCACCTCGATGTCCCCTCGTGCACCGTTAGGTTAGGTAACTAACGGCAGAGTGGGGCAGGGCTAGCACGGGTGTAAAACATAAGTAACGTCTATATAATATATCATATATACTATATACAGTATCTATCACAGAACATATCACATGATTACATCATAGATATCGCAGCAGAATAAACTTATGAAACATTGGATATACTAGGACGTCCGTGTTTTCAATACGAGCCAGTATAAAACACGGATTCCACGGTTGCGATGAATAGCCAAACCCACACCCCTAGACCCCTGCGAGAGCGGCAATCAACCCTACCAATTCTAGAGTTAGGAGACCCGGACTCGACTCCTCGAGTTGGTCTCCCCCTGGACTCCAGAACCCGGTTACTTGTGCTCCCCTCCTTGGGTCTATCCTAGTGCGGAAAAGTAAATAATATACAAAGGGTGACATCTTCCGCAACCTGGAAGTGCCCCAATAAAAGAATATTACATACAAGTTTTTACATGAATGAAAATGAAAAACACTCATCTCACATAAAAAAAACCCGGCTATTCAAACACGACGATCCAATATAACATATCCAGCAACACATAACATCACATGTCATCAACGTAAGTAAATATGCGCATCCCAATTGTCGTTGACATATAGCAACGAAACCGGCGATATCACATATTACACTTACGGTCACAGAAAAGAAAGTGTAAAACTACAACAGTTGGAATCCGCAACCTGCATAGACATCGCATGCCTAATCAAATGAATTCCTTAGACATCGCATGCCTAACAATTATAAACTCCGCATTTTAGTCTCAAAATCAAAAACACTTTTCAATATCAAGTCGAGCAATTCAACAAGATTCCCGACATCCTGATCGAATGCTCGTCGCAAACTTCAGTAGACGGCTGCACCCCCGATGCTGCTGACGAAGTGCACTAAGGCAGAACACCGCTGCCGCGAGCACCCGAACGGATGCTTTCGGCGACAGGGTTCTCCTACAGTCACTTGGTCGGGTCTATGGGGTGAGGCTGTCTATTAAGTTTACCGGCGAGTATCCGCGTACGCTACGAGATTGCGACGGACTTTTGATCACATCAAAATTCCGTGGCAACCGATCAAGTGAGACTAAAGTGCTATGCTTATAACATTCATATTAGTTATCTCATAACTACTTGTGGATTCCAAGTATTGTATCCCATTTCAGATAAATAGAAAATGTTAAACTTTCCGATCGAACATTCAAACACCCAAGTTTTCCCGAAACAAATCAACACATGAAATAGGTTTAAAAACATCCAGTTCATGCCTCAGTACCAACAGTCCAGCCGTAGAAGGGTCAAGCCAACGCCTCACATGTGGCACGCCGTACTGCCCCAAACCCTAAGGTTCAAAGGGAAGTTCAAGACGGTCACATAATCGAGTTAAGGTTTGTTGTCTTCTAGAGGGACCATCGCGTTACTTGCACTACTTAGAACGTATTTAAACCACGGAAAAATCCAACATTTGGAAATTTCCCGGCAGGGGAAAAAGTGGGTATTTATATCCGGTCGAACTTTTTAACATATTCTAAAATTATCCGGAAAAACACAAACGAAGTTAAAATATTCGATCGAAACATCGAGTCCCCAAAACAACCCAGAAAACTCAACTCTTGAGCAGAAGTTAAAATATCCCAGAAAATACAGCACTAAAATATAGGAATTACTGTGCAAAAATAATTGAAAGATGCTGCCGTACGGCTGCGGAACCGCCGCACGAGCCATGCTCGTGCCGCGGTTCCGCGGCGGTTTGATCGATCTAGCCGCTCGTATTTCACAGTAACTCCTAAAAACTCCTGCTTATTTTTCTGCATATTTTTAATTTGGAAAAATGCACAGTTTTGAAAAATGTACAGAGAAGGGGTCGGATTAGGGTTTCGGGGTTCGTTCGGATTACTAACATCGTCTACACTTTGCCTAAGGCTCTAGCTAGGCTCTGATACCACTATAGGGTTCCTAGGCACACTAATGAGGTCTCACAAGGCATCAACCATGCCAAATTCAAATTTTTCTGGTGCCTAAAAACCCTAATACGGATCGTTAACTAGAGTTTAGGCGAAACATGCAAGCTAGTTAATAACTTAACTAAGAGTAAACGGAAATACAACCTTTGTAGATCCGGTCCTCCACCTCCATAGCCCCGTGATGATGTCCCCTCGCTATGATCATCGGATCCCGGGCTCTAGCGTCGGCTTCATCGGAGAAATGGGCGGGCTAGGTCGTCGACTTCGATGCCGAAGATGATCTACGTCGAGGCAACACAAGATCAATCTCCAACTTCACCAAGCCATGAAACTTGTGAAGAAAACACCCTATACTACTTGGCAAGTGGTAGAGGATGAAGAAATAGGAAGTGGGTTCACTTTAGAATTGGAGTTCTCACTCTTTTTCTCATTTCACCATTGAAGCTAGCAAGCTTTCATGAAGCTTGATGAAGATGATGAAGATGAAAGAATATCATAAGAATTATTGGAAAATAGAAAATAAGTGATTCTTATCATTATGCAACCTTGGGTTAAATTAACAAGTGTAGAGAATAAACTAGGGTTGGGTGAATGGTTTGGTTTAGCAAAAGAAACAAAATGGTCAAAGCTTCTTGAAGCTTCAAAGATAAAACAAAAAAGCCACCATTTTATTTTATTTTGCCAAAAAGAATAAAGAAAATAAATGAGTAAATGAAAACCCTAACCATTAACCTAATCATAGTTTAAACCAAACATACACCCAAGTTTGCATGTATCATCAAACATGACACAATCTTGTGCACAAAAAATATATCGCATATACAATGTGCACAAACAAGTGAGAAAAACATCTTAAGTGAACCAATATTATTTAATGTAAAGTAATATATCAAATATATAATTATACATTAAATCATTAAATCAACACTTGATTTAACGATCCGATCACATCATATATGACCGACAAATATCCAATGTATCGACTTATTGAATCAATCCTCGATTCGATAACTAGGTTATATCGCATACAACCAATCGATACATTCATCGCGAGAATAGAATACGGTATCACATACACGCATTATTCTCGGTCCCGCACATATCTCATATGCGCTCCTATTTCGATTCGCTTGAGCCAGGAAACCTCTGTGTAGGACTCTAAAGACTCGTCAATACGCCGGCAGCAGGTGATGATCATATCAAACACCCACAAGCCGCAAGCGGTCTGCTAAACGTAACGGCCACCCGGGTATTGAGCGATCAGAAGATCGACGAGCAAGCCCGCTCATACTCCTGTGAATCCAACCAGTAACACTTACCGTACAGTCCGGTCTGTTCGTCTGATATGTCGCATATCTTGCCTAGGGGTGGTAAACGTCAGAACCCAATAGCTCGATAAGTCGTGTCGATATGAGGTCTATAACGTCTCGAGAAACTACTGGTAACACTTACCAGTAAATCTCATCAACCCTGGCCAGGGATTTCCGGTTATAGCCAATCGAACACAGCGCAACATCAACTCCCTATACCGGGAGAGACGAATCCCCTCCTATCGCTCATTGCCTCCATATGACTCGGGACTGTACCCAAAAACCACCGTTTTGCATGCCCTCTTGGACGTGGTAAGGTGGAAATCAAAGCACAGTGGGAATCACATAAGACTCTATGACGATCTCGGGTCTACAGACTAACCTGTACCAGTGTCACCAGAGAACTGCCATCTGACGTGAGGTATAATACCATCTGGGAGTTCTCGGCGAGTCCGTCCAGTGTACCCAGTCTCCACTGAGCACCCGTATATCATCTCCGATGTCAAACACCAATGGATATGGGATCATCCATCGCCCATCTGTATGGGTCGAGAAGGTATACGCTAGTCTACTCTGGTATATCGATGCCCCGTCTCGATATACCCACGACTAGGGACCTTGAAGGATGTACTTATGGACTACCATGTCCCCACTAGTATGATCCGCATCATAGTCCAGGTAGTCAAGTACACATCCTAAGGTCTTTACCAACATGTAACAGAGAGACAATCAGTGTACACGTTAAGGTAAAGAGCAACCAGATAGCATACTATCATGTCGAGCAAGAAATTTCTCCCTATATATGTCCAAGCATCCACTACAATATACATCCTATGTATAGTAATGGCATCTAGGGCATACATATAACTAACAGAAATGTACGGGTTGAACTTGACTAGCGTAGTATGGTTTGTTGGCATTCGTCAAGGTCATAGCACGTTAGGGGTAAAAGCATTATCGCGAATTTCAAATGTTGAAATTTGCAATGAGATTGCATACCTCCTATGAGATAGATGGATCCTGATACCCACTGCGAGTAAAAGTTACTCCTTGGAGAATTTTACACAGGACAATTAGCCGATCAAGTAGGTCTCTAGAAAGGTGTTAACGGGGTTATGCCTATGGGAAAACGAGGCTTATTTTAATTAGGTCTGTGCGAAAGCACGGGGAACCCCACTCAAAGTACCAACACTGGCCTGGCCGAAAGATTTGCGAACTTGTAAGGTGTAATTAATCCCGGCTAGTCTTACCTTTTAGGGTTTGAAGGAAGATATGATGAAAACAGTGGGAGCCATCCTAATTAGATAGGATAATAACCAATCTAATCTTGCAAGAGCATACGCTAAAGTGTTTTCTTCTCTCTCTCTCCAGGTAGCGACCATGTCAGGTCTTAATCAAGATAATAATATGGATGTATTGACTGAACCCGCTTATTATACTGAGCAGGGAAACGTTGGTCCCATTCTTTCTTATAAGTGTTATAAGACTGAGCTGGGAATAGGAGAATATCTGGATTCTCACGCCGCCCAAACGAAGAACAAGCATGCTGATGCATCTTCTTCGGGTGTGTTCGTTATCGAGAACTGTTTCTCAGTTCACTCTACGTCCTGGGTATTAGATACCGGATCGGGATCCCACATATGTAATATGTTACGTGGGCTACGTAAAGGTAGAGAACTGGGAATGGGTGATCATTCCGTAAGAGTAGGGAATGGTGCAGATGTTGCAGCCAAGGCAGTTGGCGAATATCACCTTGTATTACCAAATGGTAATACATTGATTCTGAACGAATGCTATTACATTCTGACCCTGATATGCAATCTTATATCAGTTTCTTTATTAAGTAAAGATGGATATAATTTTGTAGTACAGGATAATGTTATGAACATCTTTCCGGATCAAAAGTTGATTGGATCAGGCTCGTTAAATAATGGCATATACGTTCTAAATCAAACTACAGTTCTTAATGTACAGAACACACACAAGAGGAAGAGTTCAGAAATGAATGAATCCTACTTGTGGCATTGTAGACTAGGTCATATCAATGCGACACGGCTAGCTAAGTTACATAAGGATGGATATTTGAATCCGTTCGAATTTTCATCTTATGATACTTTCCAGTCATGTCTCAAAGGCAAGATGACCAAAACTCCGTTAGTGGACACGGAGAAAGAGTTACGGAACTCTTGGGACTGATACATAGTGATGTATGTGGTCCCATGTCTACACATGCCAGGAACGGTTCTTCCTACTTCATTACATTCACTGACGATCTCTCTAGATACGGACATGTGTTCCTGTTGAAACATAAGTCTGAAGCTTTTGAGAAATTCAGAGAATATAAGAACGAAGTAGAGAACCAAACGGGAAAAAGTATTAAGATCCTTCAATCAGGTCGAAGAGGAGAATACTTAAGCAATGAGTTCCTAGACTATCTAAAAGAGAATGGGATTCTCTCTCAGCTTACTCCTCCTTATACACCACAGCACAATGGTGTATCGGAGCGGAGGAATCGCACCCTATTAGATATGGTGTGCTCTATGATGAGCAATGCTGAGTTGGCTATTTCCTTCTGGGGGTATGCGCTTGAGACAGCCATACACCTATTGAATATGGTTCCTACCAAATCAGTGCCTACCACTCCATATGAAATATGGAAGGGGAAGAGACCATCTCTTAAGTATGTTAAGATATGGGGTTGTCCGGCCTATGTCAAAAAGCACAATCCGGACAAACTCGAGGCAAGGTCTGTCCTATGCAAGTTTGTAAGATATCCCAAGAACTCACAAGGATATATCTTCTACCACACTGAGGAACAAAAGGTGTTTGTTTCTCGACATGCCGCCTTTTTAGAAAAGGAATTTCTTGCAAAGGAAATTTGTGGCAAGGAGGTAGAACTGGAAGAAGTTCCAGCAACACAAACTACGACAGAAGATTTAGTGGAACCAGAGGATTCAGTAGTTCCCAACGAACCCCAGCCTCTCCGCCGATCTAGTAGGGTTCCTCATCCACCTGAGAGATACTATGGTTTTCTCATAGACGGTGGGAGCGAGGATTGCATCATGGAAGATGATGACCCAACTAGTTTCGAGCAGGCCATCACGAGTGGGGACTCTGTGAAGTGGCTGGATGCAATGCGATCTGAGATGGAATCCATGTACACCAAAAAAGTATGGACTTTGGAAATTGCTCCTGAAGGGGTAAAACCCATTGGGAGAAAGTGGATTTTTAAGAAGAAAATTGGTGTAGATGGAAAAATTGAGACTTTCAAAGCTAGACTTGTTGCAAAGGGTTTTCGTCAACGACCAGGTGTGGATTATGACGAAACCTTTTCTCCAGTGGCTATGCTTAAGTCCATCCGGATCCTACTTGCCATTGCTGCATACCATGACCATTAAATCTGGAAGATGGATGTTAAGGCCGCCTTTCTAAATGGTGACTTAGAAGAGTGCGTGTACATGACTCAGCCAGAGGGCTTCGTAGACAGTGGGAGCAGCGGAAAGGTGTGCAAGCTGCTTAAATCTATCTACGGGTTAAAGCAAGTATCGCAGAGTTGGAACATCTGTTTTGATGTTGTAGTCAAAGAGTTTGACTTCATCAAAAACATAGATGAACCTTGTATTTATAAGAAGGTTGCAGAGAGTAAGGTTGTCTTCCTCGTATTGTACGTGGATGACATACTCTTGATAGGAAATGATGTTCCTATGCTGCACTCGGTCAAGCTCTTCTTATCACATAGATTCTCAATGAAAGATCTAGGTGATGCCTCCTGCATTTTGGGAATTAAGATCTATAGAGATAGATCTAAATGGATACTGGGATTGTCCCAATCCAGGTACATTGACACCATACTAAAGAGGTTTAGTATAGAAGAATCCAAGCGTGGTAACCAACCTACGATCTCTGGACTCACTCTCTCCAAAGAGATGTCTCCCAAGACTGATTTGGAAAGAGCTCGCATGCAAGGGATACCCTATGCTTCGGCAGTAGACTCTATCATGTACGCGATGCTATATACCAGACCCGATGTAGCATACTCACTAAGTATAGTGAGTAGGTATCAAGCAGATCCTGAAGAGAGTCACTGGACAGCTGTGAAGAACATTCTCAAGTACTTACGAAGGACTAAGGAGATGTTCTTGGTGTATGGTAATGGTGAACTCCAGGTGGAGTCCTTTACCGATTCGAGCTTCCAGAGTGATAAGGACGAATCTAAGTCGCACTCGGGATTTGTCATTACCCTCAATGGAGGGGCGGTGTGTTGGAAGAGTTCCAAACAGGAAACCGTTGCAGACTTAACGATGGAGGCTGAATACATCGCTGCCAACGATGCTGCCAAAGAGGCTATCTGGATGAAGAAGTTCATCACTGAACTTGGAGTGGTTCCGTCCATTGAGCATCCAATACCTTTGTATTGTGATAACAATGGAGCTGTGGTTTTGGCCAAGGAACCTAGGTCCCATCAAAAGTCCAGACATATTCTGAGGCGGTATCACCTGATCTGGGAGATAGTTGATCGCCGGGAGATCGGGGTCAGGAGAGTTGATACGAAGGACAACACTGCGGATCCACTCACGAAGGTCATACCCCAAATATAATTTGAGAGACTCTTCGGGATGTTGGGTATGAGACACTACAACAGCTGGCCTTAGTGCAAGTGGAAGATTGTTAGTTATGAATATGCCCTAGAGGCCATTATTATACATATGATTTATATTATAGTGGATGCTTGGATATATATAAAGAGAGGACTTTCTTACTCGATATGATAGTATGCTATCTGGTTACACTTTGTCTTAACATGTTGACTTGTATTGGTTTACTGTCTTACTCTCACATGTTGATAAAGCCTTTAGGATATGTACTTGACTACTAGGACTATGATGAGATCATCCTAGTGGGGCCAGGGTAGTCAACGAGTACATCCTATAACTGTTCCTAGTCGAGGGTGTATCGAGACGGGGCATCGATACACCAGAGTAGACTAGCGTATACGCATCTTGACCCATATGATGGGCGATAGATGATCCCATATCCATTGGTGTTTGACATCAAAGATGGTGTACGAGTGCTCAGTGGAGACTGGGTACACTGAACGGACTCGCGGAGAACTCCTAGATGGTTTTATACCTATCGTCAGATAGCAGTTCTCCGGTGACACTGGTACAGGTAAGTCTGTAGACCGGAGATTGTCATAGAGTCTTGTGTGATTCCCACTGTGCTTTGATTTCCACCTTAGAACGTCTAAGTGGGCATGCAAAACGGTGGCTTTTGGGTACAGTCCCGAATCACATGGAGATAATGAGCGATATGAGGGGTTTCGTCTCTCCCGGTATAGGGAGTTGATGTTGTGCTGTGTTCGATTGGCTATAACTGGAAGTCCCTGGCCAGGGATGATATGGAGTGCTACTGGTAAGTGTTATTAGTAGTTTCTCGACCTATTATGAGCCTCACATCGACATGACTTATCGGTTACTAGGGTCTGATGTTTACCACCCCTAGACTGGATATGCGACATATCAGACGAAGAGACCGGACCGTACGGTAGTGTTACTGATTGGATTCACAGGAGAATGTACAGGCTTGCTTGTTGATCTTATGATCGCTCAATACCTGGGTGGCTATTACGTTTAGCTGACCGCTTGCAGCTTGTGGGTGTTTGATATGATCATCACCTACTGCCGGCGTATTGACAATTCTTTAGAGTCCTACACAGAGGTTTCCTGGCTCAGGCAAAACGGAGTAGGAGCACATATGTGATATGTGCGGGACCGAGAATATTACGATATGAGATACCGTATTCTATTCTCGCGATATATGATATCGGCCGGGTATATGTGATATAGCCGGGTCATCCGATCAAGTGTTGATTCGATGAATCGGTACATGTTATATTAGTCGGTTATATGCTATATAGCCGGATTGTCGGATCAAGTGTTGATTCGATAATTTAATGTATAATTATATATGTGATATATTACATTACGTTAACTAATATAAGCTCGCTTTATTGATTCATTTTCTCACCGGATAATACATTGATATATATGCGATATATGTTAATTGTATTATTTTCTTTTGTTACAAAAATATATTATATATGTGATATATAATATTGTAACATGTTAGGGTTACAAATGCAACATGGTTGTTAAGTTTAAACCAAGATAGGGTTTGGATTAGGGTTAGCTTTTGGGTTCGCTTTTTCATGAAGCTTCATGAAGCTTTCACTTTTGTCATCTAGCTTGATATTTTGTGTAGATATTTGTTAACCCAATCCAAACCCTTTACCTATGGTTTATTCTCTACAAGGGTTAAGCCTTTCATTCTTAACCTAGGGTTGCAATTGTAACCACAACAATAATACATTATTCATCACAAAAGTTTTCTTCTTCTTCTTCCTCCTTGAAAAAGCTAGCTAGCTTTTTACAGGTGATGATTTAGTGTGAGAAATTGAAAACAAAAGAGAGCATAATTCCTACTTCATCATCCTCATCTATTCTAGCCACTTAGATTAGGGTGTTCACTTCTTTAATTACTTCATTAGTGAAGTGTAAGTTTGGGTTAAAGATTCTTCAAGGTAGATCATCTTAGATCAAGAAGACTTCAAGCAAGATGCACCATTCACCTCTTGGAGCCTCACGAGAGTCGGAGTTCATGACGATCGCAGCGAAGGGACCTCAACACGGAGCTTATGAAGCGAAGGAACGGACTACAAAGGTTGTAATCCTTATCTCTTTACTTCTTTGTATGTGATACAAACTTTGTTACCCTAGATATTCTAGCATGATTCATGGTTTTCTTGCTTTGCACCTTTCTAAATTTTAAAGTGGCATGAATGATGCTACCAAACCCTAGACTAGATGCAAGGGAAGACCAACAACTGTGGCATGTACTGGATATTATTAGACTGTGCTCAGATGTTGAGCACTCGGGGAATTATGTGACTTTGATGAATCGATCGAAAAGTTTGACGTCGTCCGAATATCATGTAATAAGTGATCAGCAAGCTGACCAGCTTCAGATAGAGGACCTCACCCAGATGCGTTGTGTGTTGATCGAGAAAGACGAGTATTGAGTATTCCTCCGATGGTTGGGACGAGTTCCCGAGGACGTGTTCAGCTAGATATCTTCTACAGAGTGATGAAGATACCGAGTTCGTGATTTCGAGTCCATATGAGAGACTCCGGATTGACTGTAGCCGAGAAAATTTATAGTACGCAGATAGCATGACGTGATGTCAAAGTGGACGTTGATACATATGAGTGGAACAAGAGGTTCATACGAGATGTTAATGAGCTATGGTTACTCCCCGCCGAGTTTAGAGATCTGATATGTGTACCGAGGCGTTGGGATACGGCCAGTTCCCGAAGAAATGCTGTGCTGAGGATGCAAATGTCCAAAAAATGAGAAATATTGTGTAAGAGTACCAGCCTCCGTATAGTTCAGCATAAGCGAGATCGGAAGAGGCCTTGAGCAGGTTCCTTCCAGGACAGTGCTGCGATGAGATTTGCACCGAGGATCAGTTGTGTTACATGTATTCAGAGGGCCAGAGGCTGACACCGGTAACGTGCTGCTTTATGAGTGGTCGTGATAATTGGCCGAGAGATGACCAGAGAAGTGCCATAGCGAAATTGTTCCCGTTAGCACACCTGACCGGGCCGATGAGCCGATGGATTGCGAGATTGGTGACCCACAAAGAAAATGAGGACCCAGAGACAGAGGATGCCAGACCGTGAGCAGGAGGCAAGCGGATGTTCTTGCTCTGCCAGTTTTGGGCGCACCGATATTTTTCGACATTGTAGGAGGTGTACCTCAATGTCATTTGTTGCGAGTTGCATTGTGATCCGAGTATCACGCTTATATCGCTTGGATTTGAGTTTTGATGATTGAGTTTCATGATACTGTTTTCGTGCACCATGGCTGCACCTGCTGGGTATTTACATTTTTATGCATAGTTATTGCACTTGATATATATTCTATACACCGTTGAGTTGGTTTATGATTTGTGCGTATTTCTTGCACTTGAGATCGGTTTTGTGCCTTGCCTGCACATGTCTATGATTTCATGGATTTCATACAGTTGGGTTGATTTTGTGCATGTGGTATGCACTCGATTTGATTTTTGCACTCGGTATAGCTCATATATGCTTGCAGTGCATTGATATGTGTTCTGTGCACATAGTGGCACACGTTTATGATTTTATACACCTTGGTACACTTGGTGTTGTTTTTATATGCATTTGAGTTATTGATGAGTTTTCGTGCACTGGATGCACTGTATTTGTATTTCGTGCACTGGATGCACCGGATTTGTGTTTCGTGCATATGTTGCACTAGATTTTCATTTTGTGCATTGGTTGCACCATATTGGTATTTTGTGCATTGGTTGCACCGGAATTATACTCCGTACCTTGGTTGCACCCGATTTATGTCTTTGAGCATTTGTGTTATCCGATTTGCGTTTTCGTGCGCGTGGCACTTGCCGTTCGTTTTCGTGCATGTTACTGCCCTAGATTCTTTTACGGACATGACGCGCTTGGGTTGGATTTTACGCTTGGTAGGTGCTTGATATTGGATTTTATGCGCAACGGATGCACTTGAGTGAGATTTTACTCGTGCATTTTGGATGCCCTTGATTTTGATTTCATTAGTGCATAATGGATGCACTTGATTTGGATTTTCGCGCATGTTTGGCGCATGATATGAGATGTGATTTTGTGCACACCGGATGCACTCGATTGAGATTTTCGTTCGTGCATGTTTGTTGCACTGGATTGAGATTTTTGTGCACTCTAGATGCACTTGACATTGTTGTCGTGCACACCCGTTGCACTGGACAGATACTTTCGTGCACACCCGTTGCACTTAGTTTTGGTTTTGTGCACATTCATAGCACTTGTATTTGGATTTGATTTCCGTGCGCACCAGACGCGCGTGATTATTAGATACACCTTTCAAGGCTGATTTTGCTCTTGAGAACCTTGTTTTCATGATGAGCACTATGTTACGTAGTAGCCAAACAGGACTGATCTGAGGATAGTATCTGAATACTTTGCATGCATTAAAAGTTTAACAAGAGGTTTTCAAAATGGAGCTATAGTCTCTCTATTTCCTATGTGTCCGTGAGTGACACGAACGTTTATAAAGGAAAACTTTTTGGGATATTTCAAATTGGACGGGACGTATATCTGAGCAAAACATATACGAAACTATATTTATTATTTTACAAATGAGTGTCCGTCACTTGTAGCGTGAGTTACGCATCATACGACGATTCAAAAAAGATTTTGAATGAGTTTTATTTCGTTCTTGAAAGTTTTCCAAAGATGCGTACTATACACGTATTATAGTATTTGACTAGTGTATATTGGATTTCTGTAGTGGATTTCGAGATCTATATCTCTATTGTAATTTCGAGGATATGCGTGCAAATCCTATGATTTGTGTGACGCTTGACGGAGTTCGATTTGAGTTTTGTATTCGTTTTCAGGCGCACGCGATGCGCTGTGGTATTTCTGTATCTTCCGTGATTTTGGAACCCCGTTGATTTGAACAAATTATTGAAATTTTTTAGCATTTGGGGGTTTAAATTTAAATTCGGGGACCGAATTTATTTAAGTGGGGAAGATTGTAACATTTCAGAAAATATAAAATATTATTTTTGGAATTTAATATTAAAATAATATATTTCCCGAAAACTGCCCGATTTGCGAAATTGGGGTTTTCGAAAAGGGGTATAAATATATACCAATATTTGTGAAATAAATGGAGATTAAAATGATTTATTCATTTAAGATTATATTTATTGGATTTGGCATTTTAATATTTAATTATATGCAGTTTGGATAAAAACCGGATTAGTGTACCGCTAATCGCGATTAGGCCAAATCCGTGTTTCTACAGTTTTCCATGGCTAGTACACCATGTCATGTTGCATTTTGGTTACATGTTATTTTCTTGTGTTGTTTTGGGTATTTTATGGTTTGGTTTTAAAAGAAAATAGAAAAGGATAAAAGGGTAAATAGATGAGAGAGTGGGTGAGAATAAGAGGAGGAGAGAGAGGGGGCGCAGCCATGTTTACTTCATTTCCCCCATTATTTTTCCTTCTTCATCTTCCTCAACTCACTTCCCTCTACCTCTACCCCAAGATCCATCTCCAAATATTCACCAAAACCCTATACTCCCTTAACAAAAGTTAATCCCCTCCTCATCCTCTATACATTGGACCAAGCAAAGTTTAATTTTGGAGACTTCGGTCAAGCTAGGGTTTTCTTGAGTTGCCTAAAGGAGGTATAAATTCTTCCATTTAGTTTAGTTTTAGTTTCCTTGCATTCTTGTGTAGTTTAGAGGTTGATTTTGGGTGGAATTGTAATCTTAGAGATCCCAAGAGAAGGGTTTGGGAAATTGTGGGGAATTAATGATGGGTAGTGGCTGTTAACAAGACTTGAGCTGTGTTTTTACTGGCCTAGAAACCAAAATACGGATTTAGAATTTTGTCCATGTCGGTTTTGTGAGGTTTGGTGTGCCTACAGTGAATCTAGAGCGACCCGGGGAGTTTTTGAGAAAACCAAACAATACCAGGGACCAAATTAGGACACTAGGAGACCACCCTGATCAGACAAACCCCAACGGAGCTACCCTGGCCAAGCTCACCGGAATTTCAGGCAATGTGGCCGGCTACTTGGTGGCATTTGGTGTCTACGTGTAACACCTTAGGATGTGTTTTGTGACTATTATATTTAAATAAAGGGTTTTTAATAAAAAGTCTACCAAATTGTGTTTCAAGTAATTTTCATAATTTAATAAATATTTTTCTAGAATTTTCCTAGGCTTGCACACACATGTGCATGTAAACTAGGGTTTTTAAATGAGTTATTACCATGATTAGTAACCATAGTGGGTTAATCATGGGGATTAAGTCTTTTGGGTTTTAATTAAGTTTAATTAGTTAATTAATAGTTGCTTTAATTTGAATTTCTTTAGGGTGTTGACTTGGTGAGAGAGAGAGAGTGCATCATGGCTTAAGCCATGCTTGCAATTAATGAGGAGAGAAAGAGTGAGGGGTTGACATTGGTGGTTATGATTTCCTCTCATTTGTTTTGTTCTTTTCTTTCAACCTCACTCTCTCACTCACACACACACACACACACACTTACCTCACATCAGCAGCAGCAGCAAGCATCCACAGCAGCAGCAGCAGCAAGCTTCACAGCAGCAGCAGCAAGCATCTCAGCAACAGCAACAGCACCAGTAGCAGCAGTTAGCAGCAGCAACAGCCACAACTCCAGCTGCAGCCCCTTCCCTTCACTTCTTCTTCTTCCTCCAGCTCCCTAGGGTCGAGTGTGGGGTATATTTCCTAAACTTACTCCCTAGTTTACTTGTTTAGTGTAGTTTTGCTTCGGTTAGTGGTTTTTGGTGCGATTTAGTGCGATATGAGGTGTTTAATGAGAACCTTGGCCAAGTGATGTGTGTTTTGGTTTCAGTAGGTTGATAGAGTGTTGTTAGGGCCATTTTAACCCAGCTTAAACCCCAATTGCACTAAAATACCACCATATCCCTATTTGACGCAAATTCATCGTTTTTAAGCAAAATTTGAGTTTCTGAAAACTGCTATCGACCCGGTGAGTTCAGAATAATTTTGAGAAGACTGCAGTATGTTGGTTAGGTGCTGATCCCCCAGGTAGAACCCGACCCCCAAATTACGAACAGTGGCCACCGAAATATTCGATCTGGCCGCAATTTGCGGCCAGATGGGGAGGGTTTGGGTTGGGGTTTGGTCCTATGGGTGTCTGCTGCTATGTGGAGTATTGTGATACACATATTTTTGTAAATTAAGTTCTGTATAAAAATCTGGGACTAAATACCTATTTCTCGTATTTTAAACCTTCGCAACACGCGTGATACGTGTGTGGGTTTGGGGTTTCTGCGTATCGCGACGCGTCAGGGTAGTTTCTGGCGCGTGATCACACGTTTTAGCGTATCGCGCACACGCGCGATTGGGTTACGACACGGGTCTCTAGGTTGACCCTATATCATGTTTTTGTGAAATTGAGCTTATGTGTGATATATGTTATGTGATTCTAGGTTCGCAGGCGAGTGAGACGGACGCTGCGAAGAAGGGCAAGCAAGTCGTCGGCTACAATTAGCACGAGACTTCGGTGAGTAGATTTAACATCTACGGGGATATCGCCCGCATGGCGTTATGCGTCAGGGCTGATAGGACCTTATTATTATATGTTGCATTTATCTCATGGACTGTCATTGCATATTGCATTCTCTGCTGTATGTATGCTTAGAATTGATAGAACACCGCACTATTACTAACGGTTCATGTTGCACGAGCACTACTATGCCTGTTACACACACACCGTTAGTAATTGCCATGACACACTCACTGTAGAACTGCCATGATTATATTGCTGTAGTTCATTTCACATATGATTCGATATGATTTTCATGGAAATTGGGAGCCGCATGATATCTTTAAAAACGGAAAATAATTTTAAAAGCGGTTTTCCCTTATACCTATATCATGGATTGATGTACATAGTACATCACATTGGATTTACTTCTTGGTGTTGGATTTTCATGTGATTTCTGGTTTTGAGGACCGTGGAATTTTTAAGAAAAGATGCACTATTTGAAAACCCGGTTCCTCGTGATATGATATTTTGGTGCGTCCACCATGCATTTTCTTAATGCTGAGACGTATGCTTGAAACCCGATTCGAGGAGATGGATGATCCGTTTGCGGGTTCGTGGTGGACCCGGTATGGTTCCCCGGGGCGAGAAATGTTTTTCGTGGAGTAGACGATGAGCCTGGAAGGGTGGCGAGTACCTACCGGTGATTGGTTGGACCTGGCGGTTATCCGGAGGATACTGACCAGAGTCGAGAGATAGATGCGGGATGATCCGTACTGCCGGGGCCGAGGGCCGATACCGCAGACGGAGCCCGTGGGCTGATCCCGACTGACGGAGCCCGATATATGAGGATTTGGGTGTCGATGCTGGACACGAGTATTTTATGATATTTTGGGTGCCGATGTTGGGCACTCGTGATTTTTCAGAGATTTACAGGATTTGAGGGCCGATGGGTGTACCGGCGCCTGAGTTATTTGGGATTTGGGTGCAGTTGTGGGCACCGATTGTTTTCCATGTTGATATTCCGTGTAGATGTTGTTTATCCCATGCTCAGCATTGATTATCATATATCTCATCCTATAGTTATTTTACCTGACAGAGCATCTGCATGATTATTGCACATACTGCTTATTTCACATTGATATCATCTGCTGGCATTTTTTTGAGTAGCGCAATACGTGCATGCTCGCGATTATCTTTATATGTTATCTCTATTCACGAATTGGCAACTCACCCCCGTTGTGCCACAGTATTTGCAGGTTGCCCTCAGCATAGTCGCAGCAGGCTGCCTTTTGCATCTTTTGGCTACAGATACCACTACAGTTGCGGCGAGAGCTGTTTTGCATTTAAGTGGGTTGTGGTATCTGATTACTTTTATTGTACTCCTTTTGTATCTAGTATTCTCCATCTACCATTTATGTACTGGACTTAGATACTGTGTGAGGACGATGTTGTGTATTTTGTATTCTGGTGTCGAGCTCGTGGGAGCCGACTGTTTTTATATGCAGTTTATATTCTGTGATGTTTACCTATTGCTCATTCTTCGCTACGGCGTCGTATATTACTCTTGTGATGATGGTTTCCGCCGTTGGGCGTGATTGCTCCCGTTTGGGAATGTTTTGTTTCATTATATCTCATTTTTACTCATGTCCTCTATTATACCCGGTCTCGGGGCTACTTTTACAAAGGAAATGCTGCCAAAATTATTTAAATGATTAAGTAACTTTTAAAGAACTTATTGAACTAATTAAGGTTTTCTAAATGTTTTAACTAAATGTTTTCAACACTCACTATGTTTAAATGGTTTTGATTTCTGGGTTCGGCTTACTTAGTCGCGTTACGCCTGTAGACGTAGCGTAGTTAAGTGCCGGTCACGAGTCGAAATATTCGGGTCGTGACAAAGTTGGTATCAGAGCGTAGGTTTTACCTTCGGAGTGTAGGATGACCCTGGTATGATGGAGTAGGTAGCTACAGCAGAGTGGCGTAGCGTGCGTATGTTCCGCGGCAGTACGACACGGTACTCCGCCTAAGCGACCTTAGGACTTATTGATTTAATTCTTTCTTGAGTATATATATTCTTGTGATTCGATTTCCGTATTCTTATCGGATCCTAATTTCCTTTCAGCCATTATGCCGCCAAAGAGTACGAGGGCGCAGAGAGCGGCCGCGAGGGCCGAGATTCAAGTTGACTCGTCCGAGACGAGGACTGATCCGGGCAGTACACCGGTTGTACCCGAGCAGGCTGTTCCTGCAGTGACAGATCAGATCGCCACGCTAGGGGCTGGTGTGCAGGAGATACGCCAGACGGTGGGATCCAGCATGCAGGAGATGCGCCAGATGATAGGATCGCTAGTTGAGGCGCTTCGAGCGCAGCGACCAGAGGTAGCTCCACCAGTTCCAAAGACCGCGATGGTACCTACCGCACAGCCAGTTGCCCCTGCAGCCACGGAGGTGATTACAGTATCGCTGTCAGAGTTCATGAGGCTGAAGCCTCCGGTCTTCACAAGCACCGATACAGCCGAGGACCCACAGTCTTTCATCGACAGGATGGCCCGGATATGCCGTTCCCTCAGATGCGCAGATGCGAGATGGGTTGAGTTCGCGAGCTTTCGCCCGGAAGGTCTTGCGCAGAAGTGGTGTGATTCAGTTGAGAAGGGCAGAGCAGCAGGTCTTCCTCCTATGACCTGGACGGAGTTCGTGACAGTATTTCTAGCCCGTTTCCTTCCCCAAAGTGTTAGGGATGCTCGAGCACGCAAATTTGAGTCCTTGCGCCAGACGCCAGGGATGACAGTGGCAAAGTATGACGTGCTGTTTACAGAGCTAGCGGCTTATGCCCCGTATTTAGTGGCTACCGAGGAGTTGCGAGTCAAGAGATTTGTTCGAGGCTTGCTTACACCACTATTCCTTGCGATCAGCGCGCAGCACTACGAGACCTATGCAGCAGCTGTAGACGCAGCCCTATTAGTCGAGGAGCGCCTTGCTGAGACTTTGGTAGTTCCAGAGCCGAAGAGAGTTCGTACTAGTATATCCGCACGGAGACAGTCATTCAGACGCCTCGACAGGTATCGTTCTGGTACGAGGAGTAGCAGAGATTCGGGGCGAGGCCAGATGTTTAGTTCGTATCCGCAGGAGAGTCAGCAGTCGCCGCGGGGTTGCTTTAGATGCGGCAGTCTACTTCACCTCGTTAGAGATTGTCCTGAGATACATCGGAGGGAGGCGGCAGCACCGCATGTTACCTTACCACCTTCACCACCCCATAGGGCGTTGCCTGTTGTACCTACCGTTGCTCCGCACCAGACTCATACACAGAGAGGTCGTGGGCGTGGGGGAGTTGCTCAGAGAGGACGGGATGACCGAGGCAGAGGGCAGTCAGTCGCAGGTGGTGGACAGGCGCGGGTTTTTGCTTTGACGCATCAGGACGCGCAGGCGTCAAATGCAGTGGTTTCAGGTATCCTTCCAGTATGTTCAGTTGATGCACACATTTTGTTCGATCCCGGATCCACGCACTCGTACGTATCCATATACTTTGTGCCGAGTTTGGGTAGAGAGTCCGGTTTGCTTGATCAGCTACTTGTTGTGACCACTCCTGTGGGAGAGTCGTTTGTTGCTAGGCATGTGTTCCGGTCCTGCACCGTCTGTATTGGCGAGAGAGAGTTGCCTGTCGACTTGATCCTTCGGGAGATGTTGGACTTCGACGTTCTTTTGGGCATGGATTGGTTAGCCACGTGCTATGCTTCTGTGGACTGCCGTGAGAAGACAGTTAGATTTTGTTTTCCCGGCGAGTCAGGTTTTGTTGTGTTGGGGGACCGTGGTGCCACCCCTCACAGTGTGATTTCTTCTTTTCGCGCTGGACAGCTTTTGAGGAAGGGATGTCAGGGATTTCTCGCCTATGGTTGCGATGCTAGTGCTACACAGGTTCCATTGGATCAGGTTCCGATTGTTAGCGAGTTCCCTGATGTGTTCCCTGACGAGCTTCCTGGGCTACCGCCCGAGCGTGACATTTCTTTCTGTATTGATTTGGTTCCTGGCTCGGGGCCTATTTCCATACCGCCTTATCGGATGGCCCCGGCGGAACTTAGAGATTTGAAGGGTCAGTTGCAAGATTTGCTGGACAAGGGACTTATTCGACCCAGTATTTCTCCTTGGGGTGCTCGAGTCCTGTTTGTCAAGAAGAAGGACGGCAGTTTGCGTCTGTGTATCGACTACCGCCAGCTGAAAAGGTGACAGTGCGGAACAGGTATCCTTTGCCGCGCATCGACGATTTGTTCGACCAGCTTCAGGGGGCAGGGTACTTTTCGAGGATCGATTTACGATCGGGCTATCATCAGCTGCGGGTTCGACAGGAGTTAATTCCCAGGACAACTTTCTGTACGCGCTACGGCCATTATGAGTTTTTGGTGATGTCGTTCGGACTCAACAATGCGCCAGCAGCATTCATGGACTTGATGAACCGTATTTTCCGGCCATATTTGGATCTGTTCATCATAGTCTTCATTGACGATATCTTGGTGTATTCCTGGAGTAGTGAGGAGCACGAGCAGCACCTGCGGATTAAACTGCAGACTTTGAGGAAGCACCAGCTTTATGCGAAATTCTCCAAGTGTGCTTTCTGGCTGGACAGCGTGGACTTCGTATGACATGTGATTTCACGAGACGGTATATGTGTGGACCCGAAGAAGATCGAGGCCGTGCAGCGTTGGCCCAGACCCACATCGGTTACGGAGATTCGCAGCTTTTTGGGGTTGGCCGGTTACTACAGGCGATTTGTGCAGGACTTCTCCAGTATTGCTACACCTTTGACCGGGTTGACCCGGAAGGGAGTCCCTTTCGATTGGACGGAGGAGTGCGAGCACAGTTTTCAGCAGCTACGGACTCGGCTGATGACGGCACCGGTATTATCATTACCTTCAGGCTCAGGCGGATTTGTGGTCTATTGTGATGCTTCTCGAGTGGGACTAGGGTGCGTTTTGATGCAGCATGACAGGGTGATTGCGTATGCTTCGCGACAATTGAAGAAACATGAACAGAACTACCCCACTCATGACTTGGAAATGGCTGCAGTGGTCTTTGCACTTAAGATCTGGCGACATTACCTATACGGCGAGTCGTGCCAGATATTCACGGATCACAAGAGTCTAAAATATATATTTCAGCAGCGGAACCTGAACCTTAGACAGCGCCGATGGATGGAGTTAGTGAAGGATTACGACTGCGAGATCTTGTATCACCTGGGCAAGGCAAATGTGGTGGCGGATGCTTTGAGCAGGAGGCCCGGGGGTAGTCTATCTTGTTTGAGCGCAGTACAGGGGCAGTCGTCGGCAGATTGGCAGATATTATGCGACAGCCGAGTACAGTTCGAGTTCACGCCGATTGGAGGACAGATCGCGCATGTTCGTGCATGCCCACAGTTACTTGACCGCATACATGAGGCACAGCGTAGTGATGACCGATGTTCAGAGATCATGGCACAGATTGGACAGGGCAGATTTTCCGAGTTCGTGATCGATGATCAGGGGATACTACGATTTGGGACTAGACTGTGCGTACCAGATGCTGAGGGACTGCGGCGCGAGATTCTTGAGGAGGCACATCGATCGGTATATAGTGTCCACCCCGGTTCCACCAAGATGTATCATGATATGAGAGATGTTTACTGGTGGGACGGAATGAAGAGAGACATCGCAGATTTTGTGTCGAGATGCCTGACTTGTCAGCAAGTCAATGCTGAGCACCAGAGGCCCGCGGGAGAGCTACAGCCGTTACCCATTCCGGAGTGGAAATGGGAGCAGATTTCGATGGATTTCGTTGTGGGTCTACCCAGGACTAGGCGAGGGTACGACTCCATTTGGGTGATCGTAGATCGTTTGACGAAAGCGGCTCACTTCCTGCCAGTGAAGACGACTTTCGGATTTGCTCAGTACGCCCAGATTTACATTGACGAGATAGTACGACTGCACGGAGTCCCGACGTGTATTGTGTCCGACAGAGGCACCCAGTTTACCAGCCGATTATGGCAGAGACTTCAGGAGGCTTTGGGCACTCGCTTGAGTTTCAGCACAGCTTTTCATCCGCAGACCGACGGACAGTCAGAGCGGACTATTCAGACTCTCGAGGACATGCTCAGAGCTTGTGTATTAGATTTCGGAGGTAGCTGGGATCATCATTTGCCCTTAGTAGAGTTCTCCTACAATAACAGCTATCAGGAGACCATTCTGATGGCACCATTTGAGGCTCTTTATGGGAGGAGATGCAGATCGCCCGCCTGTTGGACAGAGCTCAGTGAGAGCAGTATCTTAGGGCCACAGATTGTTGAGGAGACGACCGCGAAGATCCAGTTGATTCGCGATAGGATGAGAGCAGCCCAGAGTAGGCAGAGATCTTATGCGGACCGTCGGCGACGCAGACTTGAGTTATCTGTTGGTGATCATGTTTTCTTAAGGGTCTCCTCTATGAAAGGTGTGATGAGGTTTGGGAAGAAGGGGAAGCTCAGTCCCAGATATGTGGGCCCCTTCGAGATCCTCGAGCGTGTTGGTGCAGTTGCGTACCGGTTAGCCCTTCCGCCCAGTTTTCCAGATGTGCACCCCGTATTTCATGTTTCGATGCTCCGTAGATATCTTCATGATCCCTCGCATGCGATTCAGCATCCGACGATCCATCTTGAGCGCGACCTTTCCTATGCAGAGCAGCCGGTGATGATCTTGGATCGACAAGTGAAGAAATTGAGATCAAAGGACATTCCATCAGTCAAGGTACTTTGGCGTGGTCAGGGCCGTGAGGAGGTCACTTGGGAGACCGAAAGCGAGATGAAGAAGAAGTATCCCCATCTTTTCGAAGGTACGTGTAGTTAGATTTTGAAATTCGGGGACGAATTTCTTTAAGGGGGAGAGATTGTAACACCTTAGGATGTGTTTTGTGACTATTATATTTAAATAAAGGGTTTTTAATAAAAAGTCTACCAAATTGTGTTTCAAGTAATTTTCCTAATTTAATAAATATTTTTCTAGAATTTTCCTAGGCTTGCACACACATGTGCATGTAAACTAGGGTTTTTAAATGAGTTATTACCATGATTAGTAACCATGGTGGGTTAATCATGGGGATTAATTCTTTTGGGTTTTAATTAAGTTTAATTAGTTAATTAATAGTTGCTTTAACTTGAATTTCTTTAGGGTGTTGACTTGGTGAGAGAGAGAGAGAGAGTGCATCATGGCTTAAGCCATGCTTGCAATTAATGAGGAGAGAGAGAGTGAGGGGTTGACATTGGTGGTTATGATTTCCTCTCATTTGTTTTGCTCTTTTCTCTCAACCTCACTCTCTCACTCACACACACACACACACACACACACACACTTACCTCACAGCAGCAGCAGCAGTAAGCATCCACAGCAGCAGCAGCAGCAAGCTTCACAGCAGCAGCAGCAAGCATCTCAGCAACAGCAACAGCACCAGTAGCAGCAGTTAGCAGCAGCAACAGCCACAACTCCAGCTGCAGCCCCTTCCCTTCACTTCTTCTTCTTCCTCCAGCTCCCTAGGGTTGAGTGTGGGGTATATTTCCTAAACTTACTCCCTAGTTTACTTGTTTAGTGTAGTTTTGCTTCGGTTAGTGGTTTTTGGTGCGATTTAGTGCGATATGAGGTGTTTAATGAGAACCTTGGCCAAGTGATGTGTGTTTTGGTTTCAGTAGGTTGATAGAGTGTTGTTAGGGCCATTTTAACCCAGCTTAACCCCCAATTGCACTAAAATACCACCAGATCCCTATTTGACGCAAATTCATCGTTTTTAAGCAAAATTTGAGTTTCTGAAAACTGCTATCGACCCGGTGAGTTCAGAATAATTTTGAGAAGACTGCAGTATGTTGGTTAGGTGCTGATCCCCCAGGTAGAACCCGACCCCCAAATTCCGTACAGTGGCCGCCGAAATATTCGATCTGGCCGCAATTTGCGGCCAGATGAGGAGGGTTTGGGTTGGGGTTTGGTCCTATGGGTGTCTGCTGCTATGTTGAGTATTGTGATATACATATTTTTGTAAATTAAGTTCTGTATAAAAATCTGGGACTAAATACCTATTTCTCGTATTTTAAACCATCGCGACACACGTGATACGTGTGTGGGTTTGGGGTTTCTGCGTATCGCGATGCGTCAGGGTAGTTTCTGGCGCGTGATCACACGTTTTAGCGTATCGCGCACACGCGCGATTGGGTTACGACACAGGTCACTAGGTTGACCCTATATCATGTTTTTGTGAAATTGAGCTTATGTGTGATATATGTTATGTGATTCTAGGTTCGCAGGCGAGTGAGACGGACGCTGCGAAGAAGGGCAAGCAAGTCGTCGGCTACACTTAGCACGAGACTTCGGTGAGTAGATTTAACATCTACGGGGATATCGCCCGCATGGCGTTATGCATCAGGGCTGATAGGACCTTATTATTATATGTTGCATTTATCTCATGGACTGTCATTGCATATTGCATTCTCTGCTGTATGTATGCTTAGAATTGATAGAACACCGCACTATTACTAACGGTTCATATTGCACGAGCACTACTATGCCTGTTACACACACACCGTTAGTAATTGCCATGACACACTCACTGTAGAACTGCCATGATTATATTGCGGTAGTTCATTTCACATATGATTCGATATGATTTTCATGGAAATTGGGAACCGCGTGATATCTTTTAAAACGGAAACTAATTTTAAAAGCGGTTTTCCCTTATACCTATATCATGGATTGATGTACATAGCACATCGCATTGGATTTACTTCTTGGTGTTGGATTTTCATGTGATTTCTGGTTTTGAGGACCGTGGGATTTTTAAGAAAAGATGCACTATTTGAAAACCCGGTTCCTCGTGATATGATATTTTGGTGCGTCCACCACGCGTTTTCTCGGTGCTGAGACGTGTGCTTGAAACCCGATTCGAGGAGATGGATGATCCGTTTGCGGGTTCGTGGTGGACCCGGTATGGTTCCCCGGGGCAAGAAATATTTTTCATGGAGTAAACGATGAGCCTGGCAGGGTGGCGAGTACCTACCAGTGATTGGTTGGACCTGGCGGTTATCCGGAGGATACTGACCAGAGTCGAGAGATGGATGCGGGATGATCCATACTGCCGGGGCCGAGGGCCGATACCGCAGACGGAGCCCGTGGGCTGATCCGGACTGACGGAGCCCGATATATGAGGATTTGCGTGTCGATGCTGGACACGAGTATTTTATGATATTTTGGGTGCCGATGTTGGGCACTCGTGATTTCTCAGAGATTTACAGGATTTGAGGGCCGATGGGTGTGCCGACGCCTGAGTTATTTGGGATTTGGGTGCAATTGTGGGCACCGATTGTTTTCCACGTTGATATTCCGTGTAGATGTTGTTTATCCCATCCTCAGCATTGATTATCATATATCTCATCCTGTAGTTATTTTACCTGACAGAGCATCTGCATGATTATTGCACATACTGCTTATTTCATATTGATATCATCTGCTGGCATTTTTTTGAGTAGCGCAATACGTGCATGCTCGTGATTACCTTTATATGTTATCTATATTCACGAGTTGGCAACTCACCCCCGTTGTGCCACAGTATTTGCAGGTTGCCCTCAGCACAGTCACGGCAGGCTTTCTTTTGCATCTTTTGGCTACAGATACCACTACAGTTGCGGCGAGAGCTGTTTTGCATTTAGGTGGGTTGTGGTATCTGATTACTTTTATTGTACTCCTTTTGTATCTAGTATTCTCCATCTACCATTTATGTACTGGACTTAGATACTGTGTGAGGACGATGTTGTGTATTTTGTATTTTGGTGTCGAGCTCGTGGGAGCCGACTGTTTTTATATGCAGTTTATATTCTGTGATGTTTACCTATTGCTCATTCTTCGCTACGGCGTCGTATATTACTCTTGTGAAGATGGTTTCCGCCGTTGGGCGTGATTGCTCCCGTTTGGGAATGTTTTGTTTCATTATATCTCATTTTTACTCATATCCTCTATTATACCCGGTCTCGGGGCTACTTTTACAAAGGAAATGCTACCAAAATTATTTAAATGATTAAGTAACTTTAAAAGAACTTATTGAACTAATTAATGTTTTCTAAATGTTTTAACTAAATGTTTTCAACACTCACTATGTTTAAATGGTTTTGATTTCTGGGTTCGGCTTACTTAGTCGCGTTACGCCTGTAGACGTAGCGTGGTTAAGTGCCGGTCACGAGTCGAAATATTCGGGTCGTGACACTAGGTTGGTCCAGTAGCTCACCTACTACATATACAATACCCTATACTTGTTTGTTTTGCCCCAATTGACCTGAGTCAAAATCTGGGAGCACATTAGTGTGATTTTTGGATATGTTTTTCATATTTTTGAATGCTTGGTTTTAGTGTTTGATATTGTATTTGATAGTTGGGCGTTTGTACGTCAACAACAAGGGTTGGTTGATTGTTTTGCATGCGTAAGCTATAGGTTCTAACCTATGAGCGCACCGTGTGCCGTGTTGGTTTTCCGGATTCGATTTTAATAGCGATTGCGATTGTGTATTATTGTAGGTACCTTCGCGTGGATTCCGAGGCGACAGAGCATGGCGTCATCGACTTCGGAAAGCAAGGATCAAGGTGAGTAGATCTATATCTATGGGGGAAGTCGGGTGGATGGCGTATAGCACCCCCGCAAAGTTTTGGTGGAAACCGGTTTATAGAATATGGTTAAAGAAACCTCGAGTAGAAAACTATGGATAGGGTTAAAAAGATAGTTAGAGTTGATGTGAATGATTGAATATGTATATCAAGACATGAGATGAAAGTTTTAGGGATATGAAAAGTGAAGGTGAATCACGACTTATAGATATGTAGTTGCACTAGAATAAGTATGAGTTTTAGAGTAGCCTGACACTAGATTAATAAGGTAGATGTATATATAAAAATTGACTTGATGTGGGATATAAATGCGATGAAGGAATATACGATGTGATATGATGACTTGATTGATATGTCGGTATACGGATGCGAGTCGATTGAGATGATTGATACCTTTGTCGGTCCCCCGATACGAGATTGTTATGGATGCGACCTGGGATATAGGTATATAGATATATTTATATTGTAGTGAATCATGAATGATAGGTCGTACGTGACGTTAGGTCCGTACCCTCATTGTCATATAGGTTGATAGGATCCCCGATGGTTTAATACCGCCGTACGATGATTTTCCGTACGTGATGAGTTGACTTGATGATTGATCCATACCCTGGACTAGAGGATGTCGTACGATGGATTATACCATAAGTGATGTTGTGAGGCTGGATGCCGATTGATTGATTCACTGACTCGGTCATATTAGATACGTATACCTGTTAGCATTCGCATACGATTTACTTTATGCTACGTTCATGTCACTCTCATTGCATTACATATACCTGTGCTAGTACACCTGCACCATTATCGATGATGCGTATGTTACACTTACACAGATTGGCCGGCTCACACACTTCATCATCGATAATTGCTATGTCACTCACACAGCAGAATTGCTAAACCATGCTATTATATTGCTATGCTCACATTATGATGATATGCCCATGCTCACATCACTGTTACATGTTGCATGATACGGATATGGTTACATTCTATTATATATCGCATACATCATGCTTTACGATTATACGCATTGAGATATGCTGTTTTCATGAGATTTCTGGATTTGAGAACCGTGGTTATTTCAAAAGAAGTATGTATTGTTTTAAAAACCCTGTTTCTCTTGATATGATATTTCAGTGCGTCCACCATGTGATTTCTTGGTTCTGAGAGTGGCATGTGAAACCCGATTCGAGGAGCGGTAGGCACCGTCTGCGGGTACATAGTGGACTCGGTGAGGTACCCCGGGGCGAGAAGACTCCTATTGTTAGACGGTGAGCCTGGCAGGGGAGCACTACCTACCGGTGATTGTATTTGGGCTTGGCGGTTATCCGGAGGATACCGACCGGAGTCGTGAGATGATGTGGGCCGATCCGGACTGACGGAGCCCGTGGGCCGATCCGGACTGATGGAGCCCGAGAGATATGAGAATTTACGTGTTAATGCTGGACACGGGTTTCATGATATTTCGAGTGTCGATGCTGGACACTCAGGTTCCATGATTTTGATGTGTCGCGAAGGACATACGTTGATTTATATCCTCATACTTTCATGCATATACTTTTATGATATTTACATGCATGATGTTGTTGTGTCATCAGTTGACACGTGGACGAGATTCACATGCATACAGGCATTGATTAGATGGTCAGATGATATCCACTCACATATAGACATTGAGTATGTGTTGGCACATATATAGATACGGTCACCATAAATATCATAGTATTACCTTTATGATACAGTTGACCTAGGAGTCATTGTTTATTTTTTTCTACTTGTAGATGTTTTTCTACTCACGAGTTGGCAACTCACCTGCATTATGCCACAGTTCTTGCAGGTTAACCGCATGGATCAGTAGCGGCATCGCTAGCACACAGCTACTTTTGGGTGATTTGCTTGGTAGGTGGGACATTTGTATCATGCCCACTCTTGTATTTATATTTCCTATTGTATCTAGTCAACTCCATCAATCAAACTAATATTTGTATAAGTAATGAGACTTAGTGAGACTTATGGTTGCGAGACTTAGAGCGAGGGGTATTCCGCTACTTGTGGTTTTGATGTCTTGCTTATTTCTTTATCTTTTGTGGTCAACTTCGTCGTTGGGTGTCGTATACTTATATTTATGCTTTGCGTGGTTGTGGATCCGCCGATTGGCGAAGAGCTAGCTCCCGCTTGGGTATGCTTTTATATTATCATATATTGTGGTTTTGGATCAAAAAAATACAAAGAATGTGCTGCCCAAATTTTTAAAAAGTCGAAACATGTTTTCAACTAGTAACACCCACTTGCATTTTTATGTTCCATTATTTATGTATTTAGGAAAACTTTTGATTTCATCATACCTTATTTTCAAAACTTCACCTCTTTTATTTTCTTAAAAAGGTTTAGATTTCTGGGTTTCGGCTTACTTGAATTACGTTACGCCTTTAGACGTGGCATGATTTAAGTGCCGGTCACAAGCTAATATTTCGGATCGTGACAGGTAGGCACTGATTTGGTTGGAACTCTATTCAATAGGTATGCTGCTGTCTCCAGCGCATAACCCAAAAGGAAATAGGTAACTCAGCGGTGCTCACCATAGAGCGTACCATATCTAATAGGGTGCGATTCCTCTGCTCCGATACACCGTTGTACTGTGGTGTATACGGAGGAGTAAGCTGAGAGAGAATCCCATTCTCTTTTAGATAGTCCAGGAACTCATTGCTCAAGTATTCTCCTTCACGATCGGATCGAAGGATTTTAATACTTTTACCCGTCTGGTTCTCAACTTCATGCTTATATTCTTTGAATTTCTCAAAAACTTCAGACTTGTATTTCAACAGGAACACATGTCCGTATCTTGAGAGATCGTCAGTGAATGTAATGAAGTATGAGAAACCATTCCTGGTATATGTAGACATGGGACCGCATACATCACTATGTATCAGTCCCAAGAGTTCCGTACCTCTTTCTCCGTGTCCAGTAAACGGAGTTTTGGTCATCTTTCTTTTGAGACATGAAGGGCAAGTTTCATAAGATGATAATTCAAACGGATTCAAATATCCATCCTTATGTAACTTAGCTAGTCGTGTCGCATTGATATGACCTAGTCTACAATGCCACAAGAAGGATTCGTTCATTTCTGAACTCTTCCTCTTATGTGGGTTCTGTACGTTAAGAACTGTGTTTTAATTCAGGACGTATAAACCGTTACATAACGCACCAAACCCAATCAACACTTGATTTAGGTAAATGTTCATAACATTATTCTCTACTACAAAATTATATCCTTCTTTATCTAATAAAGAAATTGATATTAAATTGCATATCATAGAGGGTACGTAATAACATTCATTTAAGATCAAAGTATTCCCATTTGGTAATACAAGGCGATATTCACCAACTGCTTTGGCTGCAACACTTGCACCATTCCCTACTTTTAGAGAATGATCACCGTTTCCCAGGTCTCTACCTTTCCTTAGCCCATGCAACATATTACATATGTGGGATCCTGATCCGTTATCTAATACCCAGGACGTAGAGTGTACAGAGAAACAGTTCTCGTTAACTAACACACCCGAAGAAGATGCATCAACATGCTTATTCTTCGTTTGGGTGGCATGGGAACCCGGATGTTCCCCTAAATACTGCTCGGACTTATAACAATTATAAGTTGGAGCAGAACCAACGTTCCCCAGCTCAGTATAACAAGCGGGTTCGGTCAATATATTCATATTATTATCTTGATTAAGTCCTGACATGGTCACTACCTAGAGAGAGAGAGAAGAAAACACTTAGCGTATGCTCTTGCAAGATTAGATCGGTTATTATCTTATCTAATCAGGATGGCTCCCACTGTTTTTATCAAATCTTCCTTCAAATCCTAAAAGGTAAGATTAGCCGGGATTAATTACACCCTACAAGTTCGTCAATCTTTCAGCCAGGTCAGTGTCGGTACTTTGAGGGAGGTTCCCCGTGCTTTCGCACGGACCTAATTAAAATAAACCTTATTCTCCCAGGGGCGTAACCCCGTTAACACCTTTCTAGACACCTACTTGATCGGCTAATTGTGATGTGTAAAATTCTCCCAGGATTAGCTCTTACTCGCAGTGGGTATCGGGGTCCAACTATCTCACAGAAGGTGTGCAATCCCATTGCAACCGACAATATTCTGCCCCTAGAGTCATATGACCTTGACGAAGGTCAACAAACTATAGGCTGCTAGTCAAGTTCAACCCATACATTTCATGATTGAATTAAATCCACCCACATGACCCTTGACGGAGGTCAACAAGGTCGTACGACTACCCTAATCCAATCGCATCATACGCAGCAGATAAACACTAGTCAGCTACCGCACACTATGCCTTGACGGAGGTCAACAAACGTAGCACGAATACTGAGTAGCATTTATCTGAAATGACGGAGGGCTGCGTCAGGTTTTTAAGAAAACCTTTTGCGCAATGAACTGGAGATCGTTGTAAAATCGAGTGATTTTGAAAAGGAGTGTTTTTAGGCTTTTTACTAGTTTTGCTAAAGAGGTCACTCCCTGTGAAGGGATCTCGGCTCATTCCTTATCGAATAAGGTGCAGGATATTTCACAAATACCACTATGCAAAGCAAGAACTAAAAGAAACAATCAAAAGACAAAACCGAGTTGGTTGTAGCATTTGCTAGCTTTTTCTAAAGAGGTCACTCCCAGTGAAGGGATCTCGGCTCTTTTCTTATCGAATAAGGTGCTGGATATTCTACAAGGAATACCGCTATGCAAAGCAAAATCTAGAACTACCCTTTTTGAAAATTTGATTCTACAACATTTTAGGTTTATTTTCTTTCATTAATCTCATTAATGAAGTCCCATCATTTATGCTTCCTAAGCATCACAGAAGAAACGAAAATACAACGTACTCTTATGCCATCCGCATTCGCCACCGTGTCCCGTTATGCACCGTTAGGTTACTTAACTAACAGCATAACGGGGTGGGACTAGCGCGGATGCAAAACATAAGCAACGTTTATTATATATCATATATATAATAATAAAGCATTCGCCTCATGCATATAAAGTGATCACATCACAGAATATCAGCAGCAGAAGATAACATATGAAATATTGGATATACTAGGAATTCCGTGTTTTAAATTAAGCCAGTATAAAGTACGGATTCCACGGTCGCGATGAATAGCCAAACCCACATCCCTAGACCCCTACGAGAGCGGCAAGCAACCTTACCAATTCTAGAGTTAGGAGACCCGGCCTTGACTCCTCGAGATGGTCTCCCACTGGACTCTAGAACCCGGTTACTTGTGCTCCCCACCTTGGGTCTATCCTAATGCGGAAAAGTAAATAATATACAACAATGGTGACACCATCCTCAATCCGGAAGTGCCCCAATAAAAGAATATTACATGCAAGTTTTTACATGAATGAAAATGAAAAACTCTCATCTCACATAAAAAAAAACCAGCTATTCAAAACACGACGATCCAATATAACATATCCCAGCAATACATAACATCACATATCATCAACGTAAGTAAATATGCGTATCCCAGTTGTCGTTGACATATAGCAACAAAACCGGCGATACACCACATATTACACTTACGATCGCAGAAAAGAAAATGTCAAACTACAACATTTGGAATCCACAATCACCTTAGACATCATAAACCCGAAATATCATATACTTCGGATTTCATGCCTAACAATATGAATTCCAAATATTGTATCACATTCCATAAATAGCTAGACAATGTTAAATATTCCGATCGAATCAACAAACACCCAAAATTTCCCAAAGAGCTCAACACTTGAGCACAGTTTAAAAAATACTCAGAACATGCCACGGTACCTATGAACCAACCGTATAAGGGCCAACCCTTGCCTCACCTATGGCGTCGCGGAACTACTGCAAACCCTAGGGTTTGGTGGTGGTTCTTACGGTCATAGAATCGAGTTAGGGTTTCGTTCTTCTAGAGAGTCCATCGCATTACTTGCATGATTTTTGAATGTTCTTTAACTTGGAAAAATTCAACTCTTGGAAAATTTCCATCGAAGGAAAAAATGGGTTATTGATATTCGTTCGAACTTTTTAACACCGTCTAAATAACCCGAAGTAATGTTAGAATTACGACTACGAAACACTCCGAATTGTCTTTACAGAAAGTTAACATCTCATGCAATTTCAGCAAAAACAAGCAACACCTGAAACACAAAAACCCAGAGACCAGAACACCAAACCAAAACGAACCCGAAATATCAATATAGGGCCGGCCAGCTCGAAAATTTTGGGCATGTCATGGGGTCAAAACTAGCGAAATGGGTTCGTATTTGTTTAGTGTTCATGTTACATCTGATATAACATACTGCGGTTGCTTAAAAAAATTTCGACGACTTAAAAAATTTGACAGAAACTAGGTTTTAGTTTCGAGTGTTTCGGAGTTGTTTCGGTTTCGTAATTCTACAAACATCGTCTAATTCTCTAGCTTGGATTTGATACCACTATAGGAATGCCTAGCACGACAGCAATGTTTCGGGAGGCATCGTCCATACCATTTTCAAAATTTTGCCAAGCTAAACAACCCTAACCCTAGAATCTTAACTAGAGATTTAGACAATACAACATGTAAACTACTTTACATCTAAGTGAATATGGAATACAACCTTTGTAGACCGGTCCTTCACTTCAATAGCTCCGTGTGGTAGTCCCTTCGCTCCAAGTAGTGATCTTCCGGACTCTAGAATGGCTCCACAAGATGAAAGGAACAAGATTGCACGAAGTTTTCGAGGCCGAAGATGATCTATGTCGAGGAGACACTAACCCAAGCTACCTCTTCACTTATTGGGGATTAGTGAAGCTAACACCCTAAACTAAATGGCTAATCTAGTAGAGGATGATGAAGTAGGATTTTTGCTCACTTTAGAAATCTTTTTCTCACTATTTTTCTTCACCTCTCAAAATCTAGAGAGCTCACTCTTGATGAAGATGAAGATGAAGATGAAGATGAAGAAGATAATGTTATGGCAACCATGGGTGAGAAAATATCTCATATAACTCATGTAGAGACTTAATCATGGGTTTAGATAATGGTTGGGTTAATAAATATCTAGTGTAAGACAAAACTAGTGGACTAAGTCAATGGTTCTACAAGCTTCCACTAAGCTCAACCATGTGACTAATTTCCAACTAATATTTGATTTACTCTAAATAAATAAACCCTACATTATCATGAGCATGGTGTGGGTCTCATACACCCATGCTGCATGTGGCATAAAGCATGACACAAAAAGAAATACAATTAATAAATATCACATATATATTAAATGCATAAGTGAGAAAAAAAATGCTTAAGTGAGCTAATATTAGTTAATGTAAATTAATATATGAAATATATAATTATATATTAAATCATTAAATCAACACTTGATTTAATAATCCGGCTATATCTCATATGACAGACTAATATTATTTGTATCAACTCATCGAATCAACACTTGATTCGATAACCCGGCTATATCTCATATAACCGACCGATATCATAAATCGCGAGAATAGAATACGGTATCACATACTCGTATTAATCTAGGTCCCGCACATATCACATATGTGCTCCTACTTCGTTTTGCCTGAGCCAGTAAATCTCTATGTAGGACTCTAAAGACTCATCAATACGCCGGCAGTAGGTGATGATAATATCAAGCACCCACAAGCCGTCAGCGGTACTAGATGGACGTAACGGCTACCCGGATATTGAGCGATCAGAAGATCAACAAGCAAGCCTGCTCATACTCCTGTAAAGCCTGTTAGTAACACTACCGTACAGTCCGGTCTCTTTATCAGATATGTCGCATATCACAGCCTGGGGGTGGTATAACGTCAGACCCCAATAGCCTGATAAGTCATGCCGATACAAGGTCCATAACGGTTCGAGAAACTACTGATAATACTTACCAGTAAATCTCAGCAACCCTGGCAAGGGATTTTCCGTCAAGGCGTAGTGTGCGGTAGCTAACTAGTATTTATCTGTTTATGCATATGATGCAGATTGGATTAGGGTAGTCGTGCGGCCTTGTTGACCTCCGTCAAGGGTCGTACGGGTGGGTTTAATTCGATCAAGAAATGACGGATTGAACTTGACTAGTAGCCTATGGTTTGTTGACCTCCGTCAAGGTCATAGGACGCTAGGGGCAAAATATTATCGGGAATTTCAAGTGTTGAAATTTGCAATGAGATTGCATACCTTCTATGAGATAGTTGGATCTCGATACCCGCTGCGAGTAAGAGTTACTCCTGGGAGAGTTTTATACATTACAATTAGCCGATCAAGTAGGTGTCTAGAAAGGTGTCAACGGGGTTACGCCTCAAGGAAAACAAGGTTTACATTAATTAGGTTCGTGCGAAAGCACGGGGGACCTCCCTCAAAGTACCGACACTGGCCTGGCTGAAAGATTGGCGAACTTGTAGTGTGTAATTAATCCCGGCTAGTCTTTCCTTTTAGGGTTTGAAGGAAGATTTGATAAAAAGCAGTGGGAGCCATCCTGATTAGATAAAATAATAACCAATCTATTCTTGCTAGAGCGCACGCTGAGTGTTTTCTTCTCTCTCTCTCCAGATAGCGACCATATCACGCCTTAATCAAGATAATAATACGGAATATTGACTGAACCCGCTTGTTATACTGAGCTGGGGAACGTTGGTCCTGCTCCAACTTATAATTGTTATAAGACAGAGCAGGAAATTGGGGATTACCAGAATTCCCGTGCCGCCCAAACGAAGAGAGTGCATGCTGATGCATCATCTTTGGGTGTGTTCATTATATAGAACTGTTTCTCAGTGTCCTTTACGTCCTGGGTATATGATACCGGATCAGGATCCCACATATGTAATATGTTACATGGGCTACAGATAGGTAAAGAACTGAGAACGGGTGATAAGTTTCATGAGGCAGAAAACGGGGCAAGTGTTGCAGCCAAGTCTGTTGGTCACTGTCACCCTGTATTACCAATACATTGATTCTGAACGAATGTTATTAGATACCAAACCTGATATACAAAATCATATCAGTCTCTTTATCAGTAAAGAAATGATAAAATTTTGTATTGTTGGATAATGTTTTGAACATTTCCTATATCAAAAGTTGATCGGATCAGGCACGTTATCTAAAAGCATTGATGTTCTAAATCAAAATACAGTTCTTTGTATACGGAACACACACAAGAGGAAGAGTTCAGAAATGAACGAATCCTACTTGAGGCATTGTAGACTAGGTCATATCAATGCGACCCGACTAGCTGAAGTTACATGTAGATGCATATTTAAATCAGTTTGAATTTACATCTTGTGAAACTTGCCAGTCATGTCACAGAGATAAGATGACCATAGCTCCGTTTACTGGAAACAGAGAAAGAGTTAGTGAACTCTTGGGATGATACATGTTGATGTATGTAGGTCCCCTGTCTACACATACCAAGACCGGTTCTTTGTACTTCATTACATTCTCTGATGATCTCTCAAGATTCAGACATATGTTCCTGTTGAAACACAAGTCCGAACCTTTTGAGATATTCACAGAATATAAGTTAGAAGTAGAGAACCAATACGGGTATAAGTATTATGTCCTTTGATGTGATCAAGGAGGAGAATACTTGAGCACGGAATTCCTGGACCATTCTAAAGGAGAATGAGATTCTCTCTCAGCATTACTCCTCCGTATACACCATAGCAAGATGGTATAACGGGGCGGAGCAATCACACCCTATATGATAAGGTGTGCTCTATGATGAGTACTACTGAGTTACCTGTTTCCTTTTTGGGAGTTATGCGCTTGAGAAGCTGCATACCTATTGAATAGGGTTCAAATCAAATCAGTTGCCTACCATTTCATATGTGATATGATAAGGGAAGAGCCCATATCTTAAGTTAGTTAAGATTTGGGGTTGTCCGGCCTATGTCTAAAAGCAAAATCCGGACAAGCTCGAGGCAAGGTCAGTTATGTAGAACTGGAAATGTTCCAGCTATACAAACTGCAGCTGATGATTTGAAAGAACCAAAGGATTCAATAGTTACCAACAAACCTCAGCCTCTCCGCCGATCTAGTATGGTTCCTCACCCACCTGAGAGCTACTTCGGTTTCTCTATGACAGTGGGAGCGAGGATTGCATCATGAGATGATGACCCAACTAGTTTCGAGCTGGCCATCAGGAGTGTGACTCTGTAAGAATGGCTGGATGCTTAGCGATCTGAGATGGAATCCTTATACACCAACAAAGTATGGACTTTGGTTGCTATATCTGAAGGGTTAAATCCCCATCAGGAGCAAGTATATCTTGAGAAGATTACTTGGTGTAGATGGAAAAGTTGAGACTTTCAAAGCTAGACTTGTTAAAGGTTTTCGTCATTGACCAGGCGTGGATAATGATGAAACCTTTTTCCAGTATCTATGCTTAAGTCCATCCAGATTCTACTTGCCACGGTTACATACCATGACTACGATATCTGGTGGTTGGATGTCATGACAGCTTTTCTAAATGATGTTTTACAAGAGAACGTCTATAAGTACACAGCCAGAGGGCTTCGTAGACAGTGGGAGCAGCGGAAACGTGTACAAGATGCTTTATAGGATAAAGCAGGTATCGCGGAGTTGGAACATCTGTTTTGATGTGTTAGCCAAAGAGTTTGACATCATCAAAATGGTAGATGAACCTTGTATATACAAAAAGGTAGTAGGGAGTATGGTGATGATCCTCGTAGAGTACGTGGATGACATACTCTTGATAGGGAAGGAGTTTCCTATGCTACGCTCGGTCAATCTCCGCTTATCACAATGATTCCCCATATAGGATCAAAGTGATACCTCCTAAATCCTGGGTTTTGGATCTATGAGATAGATCTAAATGGATGTTAGGATTCTTACTAGTTGTAGTGAGACGGAATCAATCGATCCTGGGGAGAATCACTGGAAGGGTTCCAGGGTGATAAAGACGACTGAATGTCAGTCGCAGGCATTGTCTTTACCCTCAGCAAAGGGACGGTATGTTGGAAGAGTTCCAAGCTAGATACCGTGGCATACTAGACGATAAAGGCAGGATACATCGCTACTTAAGATGCTACCAAAGAGGCTGTTTGGGTGTATATTGGTTCATGAGATGAACTACGTTCCCACCATTGTGAGACAATGGAGTTGTGGCTTATGCCAAGGAACGCAGGTCCCATCAGTGATCCAGACATATTCTAAGGCAGTATCACCTGATCATGGAGATGGTTGATCTCCAGGGGATCGAGGACAGGAGAGTAGACTCAGAGGACAACACAGCGGATCCACTCGCAAAGGCCTGTTCCCAGAGAGAGATTTTTATGGGATGGTTGAGTATGAGATACTACAACCACTGCTATCAGATGGCCCTAGTGCAAGTGGGAGATTGTTAGTTATATGTATGCCCTAGAGGCCATTACTATACATAGGATGTATATTGTAGTGGATGCTTGGACATATATAGGGAGGACTTTCTTGCTCGACATGATAGTATGCTATCTGGTTGCACTTTACCTTAACGTGTACACTGATTGTCTCTCTGTTACATGTTGGTAAAGCCCTTAGGATGTGTACTTGACTACCTGGACTATGATGCGGATCATACTAGTGGGGACATGGTAGTCCGTGAGTACATCCTTCAAAGTCCCTAGTCGTGGGTGTATCGAGACGGGGCATCGATATACCAGAGTAGACGGGCGTATACCTTCTCGACCCATACAGATGGGCGATGGATGATCCCATATCCATTGGTGTTTGACATCAGAGATGATATACGGGTGCTCAGTGGAGACTGGGTACACTGGACGGACTCGCCGAGAACTCCCAGATGGTATTATACCTTACGTCAGATGGCAGTTCTCTGGTGACACTGGTACAGAGTAGTCTGTTGACCCGAGATCGTCATAGAGTCTTGTGTGGTTCCCACTGTGCTTTGATTTCCACCTTACCACGTCCAAGAGGGCATGCAAAACGGTGGTTTTTGGGTACAGTCCCGAGTCACATGGAGGCAATGAGCGATAGGAGGGGATTCGTCTCTCCCGGTATAGGGAGTTGATGTTGCGCTGTGTTCGATTGGCTATAACAGGAAATCCCTGGCCAGGGTTGCTGAGATTTACTGGTAAGTGTTACCAGTAGTATCTCGAATTGTTATAGACCTCATATCGACACGACTTATCGAGCTATTGGGGTCTGACGTTTACCACCCCTAGGCGAGATATGCGACATATCAGACGATCAGACCGGACTGTACGGTAGTGTTACTGGTTGAATTCACTGGAGTGTGAGCGGGCTTGCTCGTCGATCATCTGATCGCTCAATACCCGGGTGGCCGTTACGTTTAGCAGACCGCTTGCGTCTTGCGGGTGTTTGATATGATCATCATCTGCTGCCGGCGTATTGACGAGTCTTTAGAGTCCTACACAGAGGTTTCCTGGCTCAAGCGAAACGAAATAGGAGCGCATATGAGATATGTGCGGGACCGAGAATAATGCGTGTATGTGATACCGTATTCTATTCTCGCGATGAATGTATCGAATGGTTATATGCGATATAACCTAGTTATCGAATCGAGGGTTGATTCGATAAGCCGATACATTGGATACTAGTCGGTTATATGCGATATGACCGGATCGTTAAATCAAGTGTTGATTTAATGATTTAATGCATAATTGTATATTTGATATATTACTTTGCATTAACTAGTATTGGTTCACTTTAAATGGATTTTCTCACTTGGATTGTGCACATTGTATATGTGATATACTTTTGTACACAAGTTTGTATCATGTTTGATGATACTTGCTTACTTGAGTTTGTGTAAAGATTAAACCATGGTTATATGAATGGTTAGGGTTTTGTTTTCTTTTTCATTTATCTTATTTAGTTATTCATTTGGAAAATGATAAGCATTAAGAGAAAGTGGTGGCTAACTTTGTTTTCTAGTTGAAGCTTCATGAAGCTTTGACCTAAGTCACCATTTTGTCTCATGCTTAACCCTAACCATTCCCACTAACCATGATTGATTCTCTACACTTGACCATGGTTTGGTTATGATAAGTATTCTTTTAATTTTCTTTTTGGAATTAACTTATCATAACTTTTTCTTCTTCTTCTTCTTCATCTTCAAGATGAAGAACCTTGCTCCATCAATGACAACTCTTGAAAATGAGTGAGAAATCCAATTCTAAAGTGAACCCACTTCCTATTTCTTCATTCTCTACCTCTTGCCAAGTAGTATAGGGTGTTTCCTTCATAAGTTATCATGGTTTGGTGAAGGTGGAGCTTGATCTAGTGATGCCTCGACGTAGATCATCTTCGGCATCGTCGTCGATGACCTAGCCCGCTCTTTCTCCGATTAAGCCGATGCTAGAGCCCGGGATCCGTTTTGGACAGCGAGGAGACATCATCACGAAGCCATGGAGGTGGAGCACCGGATCTACAAAGGTTGTATTTCCGTTCTCTTAGTAAAGTAGTTTACTAATTGCTTCTTTCGCCTAGACATCTAGCCAACGATCCGTAGTCTAGGGTTTCTCGGCACCGTAATTTTTGAAATTGGCATGGTTGATGCCTTGTGAGACCTCTTGAGAGTGCCTAAGATCCCTACACGAGCAGCTTCCCTGCTCGGTCCATCCTTGGCTGGTAGTTTGCTACCCATCGATGCCAAGGATCGAAGCCCTCGTCATCCTTGGCTGGTAGTTTACTACCTACCGACGCCAAAGATCGAAGCCCTCGTCAAGAGGCCACCGAGTAGCATCCCTATTCGATCCATCCTTGGCTGGTATTTTACTACCCACCAACGCCAAGGGTCAAAGCCCTCATCAAGAGGCCACTTAGCAGCTTCCTTGCTCGGTCTAGCCTTAGTGGGTAACTCCCTGCCCTACTACGCTTAAGGTCAGAAGCCCTCAACCCCGGCAAACACCGACCAACCTTCAGAGAGATGGTCGCCAGTCCAACTTGAGGAAATGGGCGAGTCTACGCCTTTCTACTCGGAGGTACCAACCGACATACCTTCAACGTGCGATCGCCACCTCGACTTCGAGGCCATAACGATGCCGACCTTACACCGACCATTGTATACTTTGACAAATAGTTGGGTTTAACTCAACGCGTGATCGCCAACTAAAGGATCGGTCGCTGACCTAGCGCTCATCAGGCGAGCAAAATGAAGAAATTATCGCGAAATGAAAACATTGCCACATAAATTTCTGCAAAAGGGCTTTATTCACAACTCGGGAGTCTATACAAAGGTATTGTGGGCTCCTCAGCCTTACAAAATCGCCCGAAGGCTTACAAAATTCCAAAACGAAAACAAGAAAAAAAAGGGAAGGCAGAGAAGCTCAGTCCTCGGGGCCGGGGAGGACCTCGATGGTCTCGACGCCAGCGTCGGAAGCCGGGGTGATCACCTTATCCCCAACGCCCCCACCGGGGGTCTTCCCCCCGGCAGCACTCCCGGTAGCATCCCCCTGCGTCTCACCCTCAAGGGGGTACTCTCCCCGAAGCTCACCAACGGGAAACTTCGACATCAACACCTTGACGGTGTCGAAGGCCTCATGCCAGACGAGGGTCGAGGCTTCAGCGAGGTCGGTGTAGAATTGGTCTGACTTTTTATATCACTCCACCGCATTTGCCGCCTTAAGGTCGGCACGCCTCACTCCGTCTATCGCCGCCTCGTTCTCCCTCTTGAGGGTGTTCTGCGTCTTCTTCAGGGTGGCGACGAGCACCCTAGCACCCTCCAACTTGGCTTTGGCGACCTTGTTGGACTCCCACAAAACCCGGATGGTCTCCCGGCAGCCGGCATTTACCCAATCCTCGGCTGTCACTCGATCTTCGAGGGCGGCGATCCTCTCCTTCGCCTCACGCAGCTCCCGGCTCAAGCCCTCCTCCCGCGAGGAAGACTCGCCCGCGATCTGCATCGCCGGGGCAATTTCCTCATGCTCCATATTGGCAACGAGGGCGCAGTGCTGGAGGACCTGAGGAATACAAAAGGAAGGGTTAAAAAGGCATTCGATCCTGCCAACAAAAAGTACTTAATAAAAACCCGAATGGGAGGCGGACACTGACCTGCACGGCCTCCTGGGCTATGGCCGCGATTCGGGCCTTGAAGGTCCCCCGGGGGATTTTGCCCCCAGCCGACCTTTCTATCTCCGAGAGTAGGCTATCGGCGACAGAAAGCCCCGAGGGCACCTCAAAGCGAAGATCCCCTTCATCCACGAAGATCAAGGAAGACGGAGAACGGGGCACCGTCCTTTGGTGCCTCTTGAGGACGGGCGCGGGAGGACCGGCCTCGTCTCCCACCCCCAAAACCCATGGTTCTTGCTCCCGAGTGTGTTTTTGGCTCTGCACGTGGCTGGCCTTCGAGGCCCGGGGCATGCTGGAGCGCCTGGCCGGAGCGGACGCCGACGGGGCCGAGCCTGAAGCGGGGCGTGACGGATCGGCGCCTCCGGCCTTCCTCCCCTTCTGTCCAGCCATGGCAGCCCGAAATTTAGCTCGGTCCATCGGTTCTGCAAAAAAGCGAAAATGCAAAAAGGGGGTTGGCGATGCCGGAAAGAATAGAAGAATATACGAGTCTAAATAGGTCGCCTAAGCTCCTAACTTACCCGCAAACTGAGTGGGGCTGAGCCCGACCCAACTAAGGGCCTGCTCGGACAGTAACATATCCGCCCATTGAACGGGCTCTCATGCCGACACTGCCCTGCATCGGGATCGGACGACCGCCTCACCCGCGGGCAGTTGGCCCTGTGCCACTGGATAGGCACAGGCCATTCCTCACCCTTGGGTAGCCCGACAAATAAGAACTTCTCCTTCTATTCAAGAATGGAAGAAGGTACTGCTACGACCCCCGACCCGGCCGCCCCTCCTATGTGTTTTCTAAAAGAAACGTATACCCCGCTAGGCTCATCCTTACGAGTGCCGGGGTGATTTTTGTAGCAGCGCAAGGAAAGGAGAAGGTTCAGGCTGAAAGGGATCTCCTGCAGTCCCAACCGGACCCGGAACCCGAGGAGAATCCTCCACGAGTTCGGCACTAGCTGGCTCAGGGCTAATTGAAAGCAATACAGCACCGCACTCACCTCGGGGGAGAAGGGCAGACGCATTCCGGACCAAAAGGCTTCCAAGTAAAAGGCAATCTCTTTGCCTCGGACCTGGTCTGCCCTCTCTCCTTCCCCGGCCAAGCGAAGCGAGTAACCGGGGGGAATGTGGAAGCGAGCCCGGATTGTAGTGAGCTCTTCCACGTGCCTCAGGAGGGAAGGCGCGTCGCGGACACTCCTGACACGCGCTTTGGGGACCGCCCCCGTCACACGACCCCAGGGAGCATGACTAACCCTAACTTCCTGGGAAGATTCCGACTCGGATGAGGCAGAGAAAGAAGCAACAGAAGACTCCCTAGACTCTACCAGAACTATTTCTACGGACTCCCCAGACGAAGACATCTAACCTGAGCAAAGGAAGGAGTCATCCGAGGAAAGAACGCAAGAAATCCGACCTAAAGGGAAGAGCGCCGAGCTAACACCGAAGGGATGAGGAAATTATAGAGAAGTGTGGACCCTGGGGGGATCCCACCTCAATTTATAGCAGTCGATGAACACATCCTACGGCGCCGATCGTCTCCCGCCAAAACAACACTTCGCATTCAACGGCTATCAACGTTCCACGTGTCGCACACGTATTGGGTGCGTCCCGTCGAGCGTGAAGAACACCGGAGGCCCATCACGTCAGCCAACCAACGCCGGACAAGTGGCCAGGCGCTTTGACGAACGTACGCTCGAATCGGCGCTTCCTCTTTACTGCAAGATATCTTCTCTGATTCGCTGACGTCATCAAAAAATACGACTAACTGCTTGGGAATCCGCGCCGACATGTCTTCGAATAAGAACTTAGCCCGGGTGACCGATTAGACCACTCTCGACCCGACCCATAAATAGATCGGGACGAGAGTGGGGGGCTAATGATGATGCTCAATACTGAGAACCCCCCAGATCACGACACGTGGCAGATGACGTGTCCTAAAGCTTACGAGAAAGGAGTCAGAACGATACATCGAAGGCGTACCCCGGGCCTTCCTCCCGAGGATGTTCCCGACCTTCGGTGGCCTTCCAGACCACTCCTATGCTCGTCTTACAAATAACCATTGGCTCACCTCCGAGCCCTCCTGCACGCTGGGCCTCTTCGGCCCTCCCAGCTCCGCTTCGAGCTATCGTAGAACCAAGCTTGCTCGGCATCCCGCTCGCCTCCAAGCCTCCCGACGAGCTCAGCTTCCTCAGTCTCATCGACCGACCCAGAGAATAGATCATAAGTGTCCCGGACATGGCTCCGCGAATCTCACCATACGCGAGATATCTGACGCCCCACGATCCTACATTCCACGCTATTACGTTCCCCCGTTAACGGGCGTATTTCGCCATTAATAGAAGATCCCTCCATTCACGCAGGCGCGGCTCCAAGAGCATAACGGCCGGCATAAATCTCGCGCCCACCAGCCCATGGCTGCTACTATATAAACCCCCTCTCAGATGACTCGAGTATTGGATATGTATGCCCTAGAGGCCATTATTGTATATGTATACATGTGGATGCTTGGACATATATATGTACAAGACAATCTTGCTCGATATGATAGTATGCTATCTAATTTGACTTTATCTTAACATGTGTATGTTTTACTTGCTATTACCTATCTTTCATATATGTTGATAAAGCCTGTAGGATTATTACTAGACTACCTGCATTGTGATGGCGATCATACTTGTGGGAGCTGGGTAGTCGGTACGCACATCCTTAAAATGGTCCCTAGTCATGGGAGTATCAAGACTAGGCATCGATATTCCGGAGTAGACTAGTGTATACGTTTCTAGACCCCGATGAGGGGCGATGGTATGGTCCCGCAACCATTGGTCTTTCGCACCTAAGATCGTATACAGGTGCTCAGTGGGGGTGAGTACACCGGATGGACTCGTCGAGAACTTCCAGATGGTACTGTACCTATCGTCAGATGAAAGTTCTCCGGTGACATGAGTACAGGTTAGTCTTTAGACCTGAGATCGTCATTTGTCTCGTGTGAGTTCCCACTGTTCTTTTATCACTACTCTACCACGGCTCTACTGAGTCATGCAAACAGGTTTTGGTTGGGTACAGTTCCGAGCCACATGGTGGCAGTGAGCGATTGTCATGGATTCGTCTCTCCGGTATTGGGAGTCAATAACGCACTGTGTTCGATTGGTCAGGACCATAAGACCTTGGCCAAGGCAGTTGGGATTTACAGATAGGCTGATCAGTAGTTTCCCGGATTGGTCCTGAGCCGCATCAGTATGAATTACCAAGTTATTAGGGTCTGATATTTACCACCCCATGGACCCGGTATGCGATACTCTCAGACGAAGAGACCAAACTGTACTGAGATTGTCACGGATAGGCTCAGTAGGGATCCGGATGAGTTTGCTCGTCGGCCTTCCTTTTCAACAGGTACCTGGGTAGCCGTTACGTACAGCTAGTGCCGCTGACGTGCTTGTGGTTATGGATTTATCCAGTAACTCGCTGACGGCGTACTGTCGAGTCTTTAGAGTCCTTCAGGCGAAATGATGTAGTAGCCGTATTGGATACATGCAGGGTCTCGATCGATTGATGTACTTTGTACTCGGATTTTCGATCGGACAGTTGCTAATACTAGCCGTCTCGGGTTTGAGCCGGATTATTAAATCAGGTATTGATTTAATAGTTTACACATATGTATTTCGATATGTATATTCTAGTATTACGTTCTTCGTGTTATTCTATCTCTTTGAGCATTCGTGTTTTTATCCGAATGCAGGTATGTATATACAGCAGACTGTATTCCGTATTTTATTACAGATTACCTTTTAGAAGGTGGACACCTCATCATGGACTTTTCCATTTATTGATAAATGGAAATGAGGTGGAAATTAAGGAGAGGGAGGCATGGTGTGTGGCATGGCTTCAATAGTTCACAAATGAATTCTTTATTCATTTATGGTTACTATTGAAGCATGGCTATAAATGTTTATTGAAAGAAATTGATACACAAAACCTAGGTGTTCATTTTCTCTCAGATGCATGCTTCATTATTTTTGAGCTCCCATTTTTGCTTCACCCTCCTCCCTCCTCTTGAGTTTTCTCCACCTTCATCGTCTTCCTCTTCACTACCCTCTCATAAGTTGAGAAACAAGTGAAGAGGCAAAATAGAGATAGTAGAACACATATATCTCCACACTACATCCTAGACAACTTGGATTAGCAACCCAAGTTCTCTAGTTGCTCCTATTGACACCTAGTTAGGAGCTAGAGCCATGGATCACATCCCTCGGGTGGATCATCTACGATAAAGGAGGATCGGAGAGCAAGATCGATTGCGGAGAACCAAAGGAGCCAACAAAGAAGATCAAGCATGTTCAAGGTGGCCACTTGGAGCTAACAAAAAGGAATGAAGACCGAAGGACTTGGATCGTTTGGTGAGACTTCTTTCATAGTAGTTAGTTCATCTCATTTAGTTTTGCTAGATAGGTTTATGGAAAGTTCCGGGTTTTCATTGGGTTAACTTAGCGTCGTTTTTAAACTAGTAAGAAAATTTTTGTTCCGCAAACCACCGCTTTCGATGGTTCCTGTGTTGAGGTAACCCAACATGGTATCAGAGCCACCCAATAAAACATATACTAGCAGTTTAAACATTGTTTAAAATAACGAAACTGAAATAACTCCAAAACACGAAACCTTGAAATCAAGTTTCTGTCAATTTTTAAAAGGCCTCTGAAATTTTTTTAAGTAAGTGCAGAGTGATCCTTTGACTGTGAGATGAACCCAGAACAAAAACGAAGTGACTCTAACAAGTTTGGACCGGCCACATCATGAAAAAAACCGGCCTCACTGGTCTTTGTGAAGGGGAATCGAGTCATTTTTGTTTGGTGCTCTCTAACTCTTGGATTTAGGGTTTCAGGATATGTTTGTTTTTGCCCAGAATGAATTTTCAGTTAACTTGTGTTTTGGGGCATGGCGAAGTATTTCGAAGTCGTTGATTTTAACAACTGTTTAATTATTATCAGTACTTAGATTAGCATCTGCGACCGTGAATATCATTTGATCGGTAAACCCATCTATCTGCTATGTGTCCTTTTAGACGAGTTTGCGAACATAACATTCACGTTGATGTTCTGTGATTGTGTTGATATTATGGTTGGATTGTCATGGTGGATAGCCGATGGTGCAATGATTTAGAATAGTTTGTATTCATTTGTACATTTGTTATTGCGGGGCGAGCGTCCGACATGTCGACTGCCGTCTTTGCCGGGTTGTATATTATTTGTTTGGGGCACGACCGGGTTGAGGTCGATGTCACCATTTGTACATATTATTTTCATTTTATGTACTAGGATTACTCTGCGGTGGAGTGCACGAATAGCCGGGTTCTAGAAGGCAACAAGCCCGTATCTCATGGCGTTGAGATGGAGGGGGTTCATTATAGAATTGGCGGGCTATTCGCCGCACTCGTAGGGGGTATAGGATGACCCACGGAGGGGCGCCCAAGTTACCGGAACCCGTGAAGTGCTGGGTAGCCCATTCATTTTGTTGAAGGGGGATTGCCTCACTTCTGGGATTGGCGGGTAACTTGCCTGTTGGAGATAGTGCCCTCAGAGTCAATTATTGGATCGCAGGCACGTGATTGCAATGATTGAGGGAGGACCTATGCCGATAGGACAGTCTTACTCAAGATGATAATATGCTATCTGGTTTATCTTTATCATCGTGTACTGCTTTATGTGACCTTACAGGTCACTATTGCGTGTTGATAGAGCCCTTAGGATTCTTTCATGACGGCCAGCAGTATGATAGCGAACATATACGTGGGAGCTGGGGTCTATAAGCACATCCTTAAAAGGTCCCTAGTCGTGGGAGTTTTCGAGACAGGGCATCGATACTCCAGAGTAGACTAGTGTATAAAGTCGAGACCCCGACGAGGGGCGGTGGCCGGTCTCACAAGCCACTGGTGTCAGTTGGTTCACCTAAGATGTATACAGGTTCTCATTGGGTTATGAGTACACCGGACAGGACTCACCGGGAACATGCTAGTTGGTCTTATACCTGACGTCAGATAGCAGTTCCCTGGTGACATGTGTACAGGTTAGTTTATCTACCTGAGATCGTCATTTGTCTCGTATGAGTTCTCACTGTACTTTGATTACTACCCTACCACGGCTCAAAGGAGTCGTGCAAACAGGTTTTAGTTGGGTACAGTCCCGAGCCACATGGAGGCAGTGAGCGGATCTGCAGGGCTTCGTCTCTCCCGGTATTGGGGGTGAGGTCGCGCTATGTCTAGGAGAGCCATTACACAAAGTCCTTGGCCAAAGCAGGAGATTTACTGGTAGGTATTCCAGTAGTATCTCAGGGTGTTCTGGGCTACACTCCGACACGACTTGTACCGCTTTTGGGGGTCTGACTTTTACCAACCCCCTAGGCCCGCCATGTGATACTCATAGACGAACGGACCGGACTGTATGGATATTGTCACTGACAGGCTCAGTAGGGTGTCAGGATGAGTTCGCTCATCGACGTCCCTTTTGGTCAATACCTGGTAGCCCGTTACGTATGGCTAATACCTCTGACGTGCTAGTGGTTAAATCCACAGCCAAAGTATTGACGAGTCTTTAGAGTCCCCCACAGACAGTTTCTCAAGTTTCGGGCGAAACGCTGTAGAGGCCGTATGGATTTATGGCAGGGTTCGATCATATACGTGCGGTATTACACGGATCATGATCGGACGGATAATACTAGCGGGCTTTGGTTTAAGCCGGATCCTAGTATTGTACAGTGTAGATTTTGTCTCATTGCGTTTGTATTCGGTCGGAATACAAATGCGGGTATGTATATACAGTCGCGGGGTTTTCCTGTAATTTATTACGGGATCGGTTTTTTGAAGTTGCCGGTTTGCATTTCGTTTCGGCCATTTTCCTTTGTTTCTTTCCTTGGCTGATAATTGGTGTGGAGGGGGTTATTTGCAATTGTGCGTTTTATTATGGAGAAGACTTTTTGTGATGATAGCTTCATAATGGTTCAACCATCATTTGACTTCTTTGTTCATCATGACTTGATTTGAGAGGTGATGGGTTTTGGTTTTTGACTTGGTTGTGATCATTGTTCCTTATCATCATCACCCTTTTTCTCTCACTTGGATTATTGCTTATTCCCTCCTCCTCTCTTTAGCATGGCTGGCCACATTCTTGATGGAGGGGCTGTCCATTTTTTTGGTGTGGGAAATTACTCTCATTTGCTTGCACAAAATCCCCTTAGTTCATCTCCAAAGTATATCTCCTTCCTCCATCCAAATGGCAACTCAAAAACAACCCCATGAGACATAGAGTTCTACACTATTCTACAGCAATCTTGGACACATCGGCTTGCCAACTTCGTGTCCGAGTTGCCTCGGTCCAGAGGTGAGAGCCCGTAAAAAGACCCGGCAGTGTGGTGCCCTTTCCGACGAGGAGATGAAGATCGGAGATTCCGCGAGGAGATCGGGATGGAGGCCGAAAACTGAAGGACACGGATCGCTCGGTATAGCTCTCTACCCATTCTCTAGTTAGCTAGCATTAGGTTAATGGCCCGATCTGGGTTTTAAAGTACGCGGTAGCACCGTTTTCTAGTTTTAGAAAAGTTTTGTTTTCCGCATTTTGGCCTCGTTCAAACGGCCGGGGCGCTGCCGTGCACTTACACTGGTATCAGAGCCACGCCATTAACCTAGTCTAGCTTGCTCTAGTGTGTTTAAAACTTCGATCGAACAAATGTCCCAAAACAGCATTTTCAAAGTAACAGTTTCTGTCGATTTTATTTAGTGCTCCAAAAATTTTTTTGGGCATGTCAAAAAATCGTGCAGGGTTTTTAATGGAATCTGGGAAAATTTGGTGGAGTGATCTTCCTGTTTAGCCGCGGAACCGCGGCCGTACCCCTGCTTTGGCCGTGGTTCCGCCGCAGTAAAGAACAGTCACTGCACCAAATTTCTTCTGTTGGTTCCTGAGTTGAAAATGGGGTTTTTGGTATACTCTGTTTGGGCCCAGATTATTTTTGAGTGCTACAGTTGTGCTTGGGGCCCACTTCGGGAATTTTAGTCGATCGAAAATTTTAAACAAGTTAGTTCACAGTATTTACATTATATCTGCGACCGTGAATGTCACTTGATCGGTAAATCCTGTCTAACTGCTATAGCCCTTTTAGACGGATTTGCGAACGTGACATTCACTTTGATGTTCTGTGTTGTGCTGTGATGTTGCGGATTTGTCGTGGGGATAGCCTGGATGCAATGTTAGTACAGTTTGGTTATATATGTACATTTGTTATTGCGGGGCGAGCGTCCGACATGTGGACTGCCGTCACTGCCTGTTTGTATATTATTCTTTTGGGACACGACCGGGCTGAGGTCGATGTACCTGTTGTATGTATATTTTACTTTCTGTACTAGGATTACCCCGCGGAGGGGTGCACGGATAGCCGGTTTCTAGAGGGCAACGGGCCCACATCTCATGGCGTTGAGACGGAGGGGGCTTCACTCTAGAATTGGCAGGCTATTCGCCGCACTCGTAGGGGGTACAGGTTGACCCAAGGAGGGATGCTCAAGTTACCGGATTCCGTGAAGTACTGGGTGGTCCATTCACGTTATTGAAGGGGGCTGCCTCGCTTCAGGTTTTGGCGGGTAACTTGCCGCGCCCGTAGGGGTCTAGGATTTCGTTGTACAGGCTATCCACACGACCAGGGGAACGTCGGGTTTCAATAGCGGCTCTATGAAACCCGGGGATCCCAGATATCTGTATTGTTCTGTGATGCTTATTACATTTCTGTGATGTTGCATTTTATCACGCCTTGAGCGATTATTATATATTGATATATATACTAGTAGATGTTGTATATGTTTTGCACCCGCGCTAGTCCAGTCCCCGCTCTGTCGTTAGTTAAGTAACCTAACGGGTAATGACGGGACCCAGTGGCGAATGCGGGTGGCATATACATACATCGTATTTTCGTTCTTTATTGGTGTGATCAATTGATGGGACTGCGTTGATTCGGATCAATGCAAGCTAAACAAACCTATTCTGATGTTGTTGGAACAATTTTCAAAAGGCTGTTATTGCAAGGATGTTCTCTTTTGTTTTGCACAGTGGTATTCGGTTATAAATATCCAGCACCTCAGTCGACAAGGCAAGGGCCGAGATCCCTTCACCGGGAATGACCCCTTGGACAGAAGTTTGCGTCAGGGCAATAACTTCACTATAGTCGATTACTTTTGCTTTGCATCGTGGTATTCAGTTGGAATATCCTGCACCTCAATCTACGGGGAAAGAGCCGAGATCCCTTCACCGGGAGTGACCTCTTTAGCAAAGGTTTTCGTCACTATATTTTTATAAAAAGCTATCCGGTTCCTTCAACGATATCAAGTTCATTACGTTAAAGGTTTTTTGCCAAAAACCATTCGTAGCCCTCCGTCATTTCAGAAAGGTAGCACTTAGTATTCATGCTATGTATGTTGGCCTTCGTCAAGGCATAGTGTATGGTGGCTATTTGTTACTTTTCTGCAGCATAAATAGATGCGTTGGTTTGGGAAAGTCGTGCTACTATTTTGGCCTTCGTCAAGGGTATGTACGGGTGGGTTCAAATTAACCTGGATAATGACGGGTAGAACTTGACATGTGACTTATGATATGTTGGCCTTCGTCAAGGTCATAAGAGCATGGGGTAAAAGTCACATCGGGAGTTTCTAAAGAAACTGAAACTTGCCAGATATGCGCATACCTTCTGGAGTGTGATAACGTGAGTGGATTCCATCACGTTATCATGCGATGATAGTTGGATCCCGATTCCCACTGATGAGTTGGTTTACTCATCGGGTAATCCCGACTAATTCTTCTTTCAGGTTTGGAGGAGAATTTGATGGTACAATGGGAGGTTTCCTAATTAGATAAAGTGACAACCATTCTAATCTAGGTTAGAGTGCACGCTGAGTGTTTCTTTTCTCTCTCTCTTTGGCAGCGACCATGGCCCGACCCTAGACTATGACTCAGTGACCAAATTAACCGAACCATCTTAAACACTAGCTTTTGGATTGTCAGAGTTGCATACCTCATTGCCACTCCTACTTTTACCCTTTTCTCCAGGACACCCCGTATTACTGCGAACATCCACTTCCATTGGATAAAACCATCATATGGTTATATACGAACTCGAAGGAATTTATTCGAGGATGGTTTCCGGTTCTGGAGAAAACGAATAGGACTATTCAGTTGTCTTTTCCTTTTACCTTCTCTCAGGTTGCGAGTGCTCCTTGGATTAGGGGATAGTACACCTGTTACACTTATTGGATAGTCTTCTTCCAAACCTTAGGCTGGTGCCGAACGGTAGGGAATGAAGAAAACCAATTAGCCTAACAAAGGTGTACAGAAGGTATTAAGTAAAGACAAATAAAGGGATTAGAAGGAGGGCAAAGTAAACTGCGACTGCTATTCACGACCAAACCAAGTATTTCTTCGCCAATCCTACATCACCTTTGTATTTCTCCAGAACACTCCGTATCACTACGAAGATCCACAGTTTATTGGATATTCCATCGTATGGTTATATACGAACTCGAAAGGAACTTGTTCCAGTTCGGGGATGGATTCTGGTTCAGGAGGAATAGGAATAAGGTTTATTCAGGTGTCTTTTATCTTTACCTTCTCTCAGGTTGCGAGTGCTCCTAGGATTAGGACAGTACACCCATTATGCTTATTGGATAGTCTTCTTCCAAACCATAGGCTGGTGCCGAAAGGTAGGGAATGTAGAAAACCATTTAGCCTAAGAGGGTGTACAGAAGGTAATGACTAAAGACATATGAAGGGATGTGGAGAGATGGCATAGAAATATACGGTTACAGTTGTGAATCTGGATAATGGAAGAGGCATTACTAGGAATACCCGGATACCCCTATGAAACATTTCAATGTTTCAATTTCACTGTGTACTGTTAAAAGAAAACTGATTTCCCAATTAGCCCTTGCTCCAGGGTATGTATTTACCAGGTATGATTCTCACATCTGTATGGTTTTACAGATGATGAGTGGGATTAAGTTATTGGGAATTAGGTGATCGTCCTCATTATATCGGAATTCGTTGTAATTGGTGATATTTGAGGAAGTCACCTGGGTTGTTTGTCGAACGGCAAATATTTGGTTTTGAATATCCGTTGTTATGCACCAATTTCAAATTGATATATATGTACGTCTATTTTTATAGAGTGAGATATACCTTTTTGAAATTATGTCTATGACATTTACCTATATCAGTGGATGGTTAGGTAAGGAGCATTAAACAGCGGTGTAATTCTTCTTAACCATAAGTACAGTTTTCAACCTACGACGCACAGGGTTTGAGTTATTAGACTCAGAGGACTTATACAGAGGATTGTATATTGTCCAATGTCCATTAGGACAGAGGGGTTGGTCCTCGTACTATATTCTGTTTACTTATGACTTCTCTAGTTCTTAGACAAGTGTTTCGTAGAAATACAAGGCCCAAGTTTTGAGAAGTTATAGGTATAAGAGTAAAGTAGAGAACCAGATATTGCAAGTATCGGGATTCTTCAAGGTGATCGAAGATGTAGATACTTGTGTATAGTATTCAGTTGATAGTAATAGTTTTAAGAGAACTTGTTTCTCTTTCAGGTTACTCATAATTGGAAGCATTCCTAAGTTGAGTAATGCTGATCAGCCTCCTTCCATTTAGTTGACATGCACTGAAGACAGCTGCATGATTTGAATCTGGTTCAATTAAATAAGTGCCTCTGTTTCTATATTGGATATAGAACGGTTCATATCTTAACGATGTTAAGGTACGGGGAGTTGTCCGTCTTATGCTTAAAACCAGACTCTGGATAACTCAAGGCACGTTTCCGTAATGGTTGTTTGTGGGTTGACCCGGGCTATGACGTGGGTTGATTTTCTACCATCTAGAAGATCAATAGTGATATTGTTCTAGACTCGCCACAGTTTTAACAAAAATGGATTTTTTCAGAAAACAGTAGTGGGAGTATGGTAGAACTGGAAGTGATTCCAAAACCATAAACGATTACTGAAAATTTGATAAGAACCTAAAGATTCAATCTGGTTTGACATTCCATTGGCCACTCCGCAGATAAGGTGGGAAACCTCAGGCACCCGAGAGGTACTCCGGTAGCCTCAAGGACGGTGGCAGGGAGGTTCTTGTTTACCCAGACTTGCCATTGCTGTTGTTCCAGACTATGAGACCCGGCAGGAAGATGAGTATAGCGTCGTTCTGAACTGGCTTTAGAAGCGTATGAGTATATGACTCTGCCAGAGGGTTGTCGTAGTCAGTGGGAGCAGCGAAAGCATAGTGGACAGGTAGTTTATGTCTATTTATAGACTAAAGCAGAGATAGCAGAGATAGATCATCTATTTCTGATGTGACAGTCATAGGTTTGACTTCATCAGAATAGAGGATGGATCTGTTAAGAAGGTAGTAGGGTGTGATGTCCTGGTATTTGGATGACATACACAGAGTAGGAAGTGAAATTCCTATACTACGGTCGGTTATACTTTGGTTGTCACACAGTAGTTTCTCCACATAAGACTTGGATATTATATCAGACATTCTGGTTACTGGATCTATGGTTTTAGATCTAGATTAGGAAGTGTCCCAATCAGGGTACTTAGACAGCATTCTAAAGGTGTTTTAGAATGGACGACTCCTGGCACGGTAGTGTATCTGCAGGTGATGGAGTCACCCTCTCTAAAGGTGTCTTACAGACTAAAGGGGAGAGGGATGTGCATGATTGGCAGATCACTTGCTTAGGTAATTGAGTCAATCATGAGATGTCAAGTACCACACCAAATGTTGTTTTTGCAGTAGATGCAATAAGTTGATATTAATCCAATCCTGGAGAAACATTAGGAAGCAGTTTTAGAATATAAGTGGATGTTCTAGGGATTTGATAACAACAGCCTCTTTTAGCAGACGGTTATCATTCCAGGCTTCCAAGGTGACCTGTATGACAGAGTGACTGTCAGAGTTATAGTTTTCCCTCTGACGAGGGGCAGTGTTTTGGACAGGTGATCTAAGCAGATACTGAGGGAGGCATGGCGCAGGATACTGATTAAGTTCAGTTGACGATACAGTCTAAGAAGTTTGGATTTGGAGTTCATTTATGAACTAGGTCCCATCAGATATCCAGACATATTCTAAGACAGGTATTGCTCATTTCGGGAGATGGCTTTCTCCGCGATCATGAGATAAAGAGAGACATAGAAAGAAACATCAGAGCGGATCCACTCACTGAGGCTATTCCTTGAACGCATTAGTTTCGCAAACGGGTTTTGTGAGACTGATTAGTAGAGGAGTTGGGTGTTCGGTATCACACGGGCTGTGAGTATGCGACATCGCAATAATTAGCCTTGAGTGCAAGTGGGAGATTGTTGGAGATAGTGCCCTCAGAGTCAATTATTGGATCACAGGCACGTGATTGCAATGATTGAGGGAGGACCTATGCCGATAGGACAGTCTTACTCAAGATGATAGTATGCTATCTGGTTTATCTTTATCATCGTGTACTGCTTTAGGTGACCTTACAGGTCACTATTGCGCGTTGATCACAGGCACGTGTACTGCTTTAGGTGACCTTACAGGTCACTATCTTTATCAGCAGTATGATGGCGGTCATATTCGTGGGAGCTGGGGTCTATAAGCACATCCTTAAAAGGTCCCTAGTCGTGGGAGTTTTGAGACAAGGCATCATTCTCCAGAGTAGACTAGTGTATACAGTCGAGACCCCGACGAGGGGCGGTGGCCGATCTCACAAGCCACTGGTGTCAGTTGGTTCACCTAAGATGTATACAGGTGCTTATTGGTGTCACGACCCAGAATTGGCCCGTGACGGCCCTAATACTACGCAACGCCCAAAGACGCAACGCAGTAAAAGAAAGCCAAACCCAGAAATCTAAACCATGAAAAATACGGAAAAGATAATATAAGTTTTGAAACAATTGAAATCGCAACCCAAATTCTTTAAAAGTCTTACTTACTTTCTTTAAAATTTTAGCAACACCCCATTTTTTATAAAGACTAGTCAAGATGAATACAACAGAAGAATAAGGACAGTAGAGAAAAACTATATATAAAAGACCTCAAATCCACAATAATACACACTAACGTCCTCACCAAGTCTCTATGTCAAATATACAATAGTAGATGGAGAGTACAAATACAACGAATGTACAATGTGAAATACAGATAATCATCTAACCCACCTAAGCAAGATGGTACTGTGAGCTGATGCGGTATCTGTAGCAAAAGGTGATAGCTGGATAGCTGAATGGAGGAATAGCCTGCCTCGACTACTCTGGGGAAAAACCTGAAACACCTGTGGCACAACGGGGGTGAGTTGCCAACTCGTGAATAGTATAAAACATATGCAGGTAATCGCAGGAATGCACGTACAGCATGAATCTAAGATATGCGATTACAATAATAATATGTCATGCAATGCTGAAATAAGGAGAGTACGCTAGCAGGTACAATCAATATATGAAGTAATAATGGCATGATAATAGTGTGCAATGACTATGCAATAGAGATATGAGAAAGCAATATGCAACCATCATAAGGGTACACTACAAGTACTACCAATATATGAATCTGTGCATAAGGTAGGTAAGGGTGAGGTGCAGGGTGGAATATGTCATTTCCCACGGAAACCTGACGTCGTGGCAGGATCACAATCCATCAAGATGCTCCAATCCCAAATCCCCAAATCAGCCCCCACATTGGGCACTCACATCATATAAGTCTCACATCTCCTCAATGTACAATATCGAGTAATCTCCTATATCCCGAAGGTACAAATCACCAATCACATAGGTATGTCCAATATCCAATCCCAATGAATCACCTAGTATCCCAAGTCCAATCTCAAGTAAGAATCTAACATCCTAAAGGTATATATATGTACAGAAATAAATATGATGGGGGCAATACACATATATTAGCGTCCCATTCCACTAATATTGGTGTAAGGGTATATATAACAACGGCTAAATCCCTTGTTATATATACAAAAAGGGGTTAAAGAAATATCATGAAACCGTGTGCCAAGCATCGACACAGAAATCTTCGTATATCGGGCTCCGTCAGTCCGGATCAGCCCACGGGGTCCGTCTGCGGTATCGGCCCTCGGCCCCGCCAGTACAGATCCTCCCGCATCCATCTCTCGACTCTGGCCAGTAGCCTCCGGACAACTGCCAGGTCCAAACAATCACCGGTAGGTACTCTCCCGCCTCCAGGCTCAATCGGCAAACCCATCGATCTTCTTGCCGAGGGGAAACATACCGGGCCCCACCATGTACTCTCATACGGCAACCACACCTCGTATGGAGTATATAATCAGCACCGATAAAACTCATGGGGGACACTCAAATATCATATCAAGGAAACCGGGTTGTTCATGTATGCATAATTTCATGAACCCCCGCGGTTCCCAAATCCCGAAAACATCATATAAAATCCAGATAAACAATGCGCAATCCAAGAATAAATATATGAGATATATCTGAATGCGAGCAGGTAAACACAAGTATATAGCTGAACCAGATGTATGCGAAATCAAGATGAGGTACAGCTAAGTAACATCAGTAAATGTAAATATGCGACAACAACTGAATATGTGTCTAACATACAGGTGTAGCAATGTATAGGTATCTACCTATAGGAACTGATGTCGTATACCCCCCTGGGTATAAGTAAAATATGTAGGAAATCCCTCCCGGTATAGGTAAAATATGTAGGAGGTATACCTGTAGCTGTATCGCAAAGTGAAAATATACCTATCACTAAAGGTATGATACACTATAGGTATATCGATAAGCTAGATGTCATGTATGGCAGGCAATAGTAGCTATAAGGGGTAGTGTGTGACATGGCAATTATTGACGGCGTGTGTGTAGCATGCAATCCGTGCTCGTGCAACATGAACCGTCAATAATGTGTGCAGTGTCCTACGGCTGCTAGTCACAGTATATTACTATATCAAAGAATGCAGTAAATGCGCAATTCTACAATGACGTAGAATGTGCGACAGGAAATTGAATCCTAGCCCAGACACATAACGCCATGCGGGCGATTCCCCTGTAGATGTTATATCTACTCACCTAAACTCCACGCTGGGTGAATCCTATCATCTGCTCCTCCTGTAGCCGTGTCCGTAGCTCCTGTCTGCAAACCTGCAAATACGACATGAATATCACATATAAGCCAAAATATTCCGCGAAACGCGATATCGAATCGAAACGATAAACTCGCGTCACGAACCAAGCGCGCGTGTGCACGATACGCTGAATCGTGTGTGTACGCGTCTAAAACCATCGCGACACGCCGCGATACGCTGGATCACAGAACCCACTCACGTATCGCGCGTATCGCGCAAACACAACGGACACCAAAACGACATATAGCCCCAGATTTTCCTACAGGTAAGATATTATAAAACTAGACATGCCAAAGACCTAGAAAACACAGCAGGGAGCTCTACACCAAAACCCCAACACCCAAGTCCCCCTCTGGGCCGCAATTTGCGGCCAAAACAAGGAAATTGGCGGCCAGGTTAGGGAGGGGTGGGTTTGTACTCTCATGGTGTGATCTAAACCTAGGTATCATGTCCCAGTTTTCTCAATTTTACTCTGCAAGGTCCGGGTCTATAGCAGATTTCAAAAGTCACAATTATCGCTTTAAAACACCAACTTAGCACAATAAGGAAAACATATGGTATTTTAGTGTAATCTGGCTATTCCTCAGTTGAAGTGGCCTTACTAACACTAAATTAACCTAAGGTAGCTAAGACAATCAACAATTTACCACCATTCCACTTAAACACCATAATCTAGCACTAATCTAGCAATTTAACACAAACCGACACTAACAATCACACAACTAATCAAACTAGGGAATTGGGTTAAGGAAATATACCCAAAAGGACCCTAGAGAGCAGGTGAAGAAGTGTATGGAGGAGGTGATAGCTCCTGCAAGTACTGGGCTCCTCCTGCTGCTGCTGTTTTACTGCTGCTTCTGCTGCTGCCTCTAGTGCTGATGATGTTGCTGTTGTTATTGTTGTTGTTGTGAATGAAGATGATAATGATGCTGATGATGTTGAAGCTGCTGCTGATGGTGAGGGTGATGCAAGCTGCTGCTGCTGTTGTTGTCTTGGTTGTTGTTGTCTTGGTTGTTGTTGTTGATAAGATGATGATGATGAGGATGCTGCTGGGGCAGCTGCTGCTGCTGCAGCAAAAGTGTGTGTGTGTGTTTGAGAGAGTGAAAGAAAAGATAGGAAATGAGTGAGAAATGAGAGAAAAACCAAACCCCCTCCCATTCTCTTTCTCTTCCCTCATTAAATGAGGCATGGGCAAACCCATAATGCCCATGCTCTCTCTCTCTCTCTCTCTCTCTCCCAAGGTCAACCAACCAACCATACTAAAATCCCATTTAAATTCATTTTTCCAAAATCATACTAATTAAAACCAACCATAACACTATTAAACCCAAAACACCTAATACAACCTTAACACTAATTAAGCAATGGTTGAACTACAATTACATCCTAGTTAACATGCACAAGTGTGTGTGTGCCTAACAAAAATATAATAAAATACACAATAAATAGGATAAAATATTTAAAACTTAATTTGGTAAACTTTTTATTAAAAACCACACATTAAAATATAATTAGCTACAAAACGCATTCCAAGGTGTTACAATCTCCCCCCCTTAAAAGAAATTCGTCCCCGAATTTAAAAATATTCCGATACGCATACCTTCAAAGAGAAGATTAAAATCCTCAAATCTCGCTCGCAGCCTCCCAAGTGACTACCTCACTATACGGCTACGTCCAAGAAAACCCTTCACAGGTGGCAAGACCTTTGACCGACGTTTCTCCACCTGTCAAGCCATTAACACACATGGCTGCGGGTGAACGAAAGATCGCGTCCAGCTAAATGGTCTGGTGCCAAATCATGTGAGAAAGGTCAAGAAGGTAGTTGTAAAATATCATCACAAGGAATACGGGGTGAAAATCCAATAATCTGGGCGGAAGTGCCAAATTGAAGGCAACGAAACTAACTCGCTTATAGGATCTAAAAGGACCTAAAATCCTGGGATAAGCTTCCCAAAATCCAACACGTCATTCATCGGAAAGTCCATAGGAATCCATGATTTGCCACTGCGCACTCAAGCCTGCGACCAGCACAGTCGCATAAGACATCCGTTTGCAATGGACAATCCTCATCCTGACCTAACACAACTGGACTATCTCCGAAGCTCTAGACTAGCTGGGGTCCAAAATCCTACTTACGCAGAGTCAGAAAACAACAGGCTGGCGATCGACACGACCTAACCCCTAAGCCTAAGGGTGGCCAATTGGAGTGTCTCCTGATAATAGCTATCGAAGGAGAACCCTAACGATGGCAAGTGACGATCCCAAGCTGCTGACGACCAAACAAAACAAATACACAACTTAACAAAACAACTGAGCAACTGAGTATAACCGGATGACAAGAATCCGAATGGAGTCACACCCTAACCAACTTGGGTAGAAACCATAACGGAATTCATGGAGATCTGCTCCCATTCCTTCTTCGAAACGGTAAAAAGATTGCAATTCTCCAGCCGGCCTCAGATGCTCGACCCAAAGCACACAACAAGACAGACACTTGAAACGAAACCTGAAACTTCTCCTTACATTCCTGTCCACTTGTAACTATCTCACAAGTCACGCCAAAGCTGGTGGAGCTTGAATGCATAGAGGGTGTTGACTGATGTGCTTACTCTAGGATTGCACGTCCCTACCTGATAATGTCAGGTACACAAACGTGTCCCTAACTTAGCACGTCATTGTCACAAATCAAGGTTTTTGAATCATTTCCCAGCCGAGTATGCTCAAGTATCGCTGACGAACGAGCTTCGGTAGGCAGTGTCTCGCGAAAACGATTTAAGGAAAGTGGTCGGGCGCGGACATGAGCAAGCTGTCCCCTCCGTAGAGACGAACTAAGCTATACTCGACGATCACACAAGAACTGTAAATCTGCAGAAGACCATCACAACAATCCAAATCTGCTGCAGGAAGATGTACATTAAGCTCTAGTGGTCCGTGGAAAAATCTGACACGACTCTCAAGCAAGTAGTGTCTCCAAATCTCCAACGCAAAACCACCGCGGCCATCTCCAGATCATGAGTGGAATATCCTTCTCGTACTTCCTCCAAACGTAGGGAAAGCAAAAGCGATATCTCTATAGTGTCGCCTCAGTACACCCTCGAGCCCACTCAAGAAACATTACAGTTGAACAACGAAGTCGCCCGAACCAAAAGCAAAGAAAGACTGATGCAGTTGCTAACTGGATCTTCAACTGCTGAAAACTCCGTACACATGCCTCAGTCCAAAGAAAAGAAACCTCCTTTTTGGTCAATTCAGTCACTGGTGCAGCACCACTCTAGCAATCCTGCATGAAACGGCGGTAAAAACCCTGCTAAGCCCAAGAATCTGCGGATCTCCGTCCTGCACACAAGTCGGGGCCTAAGCTGTACGGCCACGATCTCCCTCGGAACCATACGAAACCGTCTCCCGTGACTACAAGACCTAGGAGTCAACACAAACAAGCCTGAAGAAACACTCCTAGAATTTAGCAACTGCTGGTGCTCTCCCAGCATCTGCATAACAAATCCTCAAGCGCTACTCCTGTCCCTCAAGACACATTAAGTAGACCAGGGTGTCGTAAGTAACACAACAGAAACTGGTCGAGGAACGGCCTGCAGAAATCTGGTTCATCATATCTACGAATGCTGCTAGGGCGACAGGGAATCCAATGACTCACAAAAACACACCAAGCCCGTAGCACGCACAAGGCAGTCTTCGGAATGCCGTCACTCCAAATCCGCAATAATGATGACCTGATCCCAAACACACTTAGAAAATGTCTCGCACTCTGGAGCTGATCGAAGAAATCGTCACGGAGAGATGAAGGATACCTATCCGCACCGTAAGCCGGTTCAATTGACGATCCGTCGATACACAACCTCAAACTGCCGTCTTCCTCCTGACGAACAGAAATAGGAGCCTCCAAAAGCGAAACACTCAAACGCACAAAACTCCCCAAATCAAAACTCTGCAGCTGATCCTTTAGCTCCCAAGCTTCGCCGGCTCACCCGGAACAACGTCGGAAAAACTCTCGCACGAAAGGAATCCGGTCCAACAATCCCACTGTGGCTCCGGTATCACGAATGAACGCCAAGAATCCACGACATCTCCTCAGTAGCCGACTAGCGAAAAAGGCTGAATTCAAGCTGTGAGAGGCGGCACAACTATCCACCTGCACAACAAGAACTGACTTGCCGGGGAAAACAAACCTGACTGTTTCCTCACGGTAGTCCACAGACGCCTAACACGTAGTTAACCAGTCCGTGCCCCGGAGAACGTCAAATCCAACATCTCTAGAAGGATCAAAACGACGGACGAATCTCTATCTCCTATCCGATTGGCACAAAACTGCAATACGTGTCGCGCAACAAAAGAATCGCTGACAGAAGTTAACACCACTACGACTAATCTACCCAACCACGGTACAAGCAAGAAAACAACGAATACATCAAAAGAACAATTAAATCAAGGGTACCTGAAAACTCTACATTGGACGTCTGCGCGTCCCGTTGAGTAGAAGCAAACTCCTGTGTCTGCCCTCTACTCGCAGCTGGATGAACTCCTCTGGTAGCCTGAGCCCTCTGAGAAAATCTTCCACGTCCACGGCCTCTCTGAAAACGATCATGACGAGGTGCTAAGGAACAATCCCTGACGAAGTGCTGAAGGCTCCCGCATCGAAAACATCCACGTGCTGACTGCTGACCATCCTGGGGATGAGAGCTGAACGACTGTCCTCGTCCTAAGCCTCTGCTACTCCCGCGACGGCCACGAAATCTGTCTCGACGACCAAACCTCTGCCTCTGGGCTGGTATGCTGGTACGAGTCCTCCACTGTCCTGGAATATGTGTCTCGTCAACTGGAGCTGCAACCACTGGTGCTATGTAGGTGACGGACTGTTGCATGCTGACTGTAAGGGACAGCTGAGTAACAGGGGTGACAACCTCCTGTCGTAGCTCCCGAACGACGTCAACTAAAGAACTCATCGTCTGGCGGAACTCCTGCATCTCTACTAAAATTTTATCCATGGTATAGGTCGTAGGCTGATCCGTCTGCACCTATGCAACTAGAGTGCCATCCTGGTCAGTACTCGACTCACCCGAGCCAACTCTGACCTCGGCCCTCGCTGCATCGCTCTGAGTCCCCATAGTCATCGGCGGCAAGGCTATAAATAGATATAAGATGAGATTCGATAAGAATGAGGAATTCGAATCTCAAAGATATGAATCATCAAGGAAGGAATGTCAAGCAAATTGTACTTAGGTCACTTAAAGCGAAGTACCGCGCTGTGGGTATGCTGCAGACATACACACACTACGTTACTCTGCTTAAGCTACCTACTCCATCATACTAAGGTCATCCTACACTCCGAAAGGTAAAACCTAACGCTCTGATACCAACTTTGTCACGACCCAGAATTGGCCCGTGACGGCCCTAATACTACGCAACGCCCAAAGACGCAACGCAGTAAAAGAAAGCCAAACCCAGAAATCTAAACCATGAAAAATACGGAAAAGATAATATAAGTTTTGAAACAATTGAAATCGCAACCCAAATTCTTTAAAAGTCTTACTTACTTTCTTTAAAATTTTAGCAACACCCCATTTTTTATAAAGACTAGTCAAGATGAATACAACAGAAGAATAAGGACAGTAGAGAAAAGCTGTATATAAAAGACCTCAAATCCACAATAATACACACTAACGTCCTCACCAAGTCTCTATGTCAAATATACAATAGTAGATGGAGAGTACAAATACAACGAATGTACAATGTGAAATACAGATAATCATCTAACCCACCTAAGCAAGATGGTACTGTGAGCTGATGCGGTATCTGTAGCAAAAGGTGATAGCTGGATAGCTGAATGGAGGAATAGCCTGCCTCGACTACTCTGGGGAAAAACCTGAAACACCTGTGGCACAACGGGGGTGAGTTGCCAACTCGTGAATAGTATAAAACATATGCAGGTAATCGCAGGAATGCACGTACAGCATGAATCTAAGATATGCGATTACAATAATAATATGTCATGCAATGCTGAAATAAGGAGAGTACGCTAGCAGGTACAATCAATATATGAAGTAATAATGGCATGATAATAGTGTGCAATGACTATGCAATAGAGATATGAGAAAGCAATATGCAACCATCATAAGGGTACACTACAAGTACTACCAATATATGAATCTGTGCATAAGGTAGGTAAGGGTGAGGTGCAGGGTGGAATATGTCATTTCCCACGGAAACCTGACGTCGTGGCAGGATCACAATCCATCAAGATGCTCCAATCCCAAATCCCCAAATCAGCCCCCACATTGGGCACTCACATCATATAAGTCTCACATCTCCTCAATGTACAATATCGAGTAATCTCCTATATCCCGAAGGTACAAATCACCAATCACATAGGTATGTCCAATATCCAATCCCAATGAATCACCTAGTATCCCAAGTCCAATCTCAAGTAAGAATCTAACATCCTAAAGGTATATATATGTACAGAAATAAATATGATGGGGGCAATACACATATATTAGCGTCCCATTCCACTAATATTGGTGTAAGGGTATATATAACAACGGCTAAATCCCCTGTTATATATACAAAAAGGGGTTAAAGAAATATCATGAAACCGTGTGCCAAGCATCGACACAGAAATCCTCGTATATCGGGCTCCGTCAGTCCGGATCAGCCCACGGGGTCCGTCTGCGGTATCGGCCCTCGGCCCCGCCAGTACAGATCCTCCCGCATCCATCTCTCGACTCTGGCCAGTAGCCTCCGGACAACTGCCAGGTCCAAACAATCTGTCACGACCCAAAGTTTGGCTCGTGACCGGCACTTAACCACGTAACGTCTACAGGCGTAACGCGACTAAGTAAGCCGAAAACCCAGAAATCTAAAACCCTTTTTTAAGAATAAGTAAAGAAACTACATGTTTAACAATCAAGGTTTTTTGAATAACTAAGCCGAATGTGCAATTTAAAACAGTACAGTCTTTTCTAAAAATTTCGGCAGAGTTTCTTTTTAAAACTGGCCCCGAATGGGGTACAACAAGATAACAATATATATATGCAATGATAAAGGCATCCCCAAGCGGGAGCTAGCTCTTCGTCAATTGACGGTCACAACCACATATGCAACAATGATATAATATACAACGCCAAGTGGCGAGGATCAAACCCAAAGAAAGCTCAAGGCAACAAGAAACCGCAATACTACTAAGCGCGACTCTAAGGTCGAATAATACATCACTAAAGTCTAGGTCTGAAACAATATACAAGTTTTGGTTGATGGAAATTCTAGATACAATGAAATAAATAAATACAATGGTGGTTCTTGATGCGAAAGAATCCACCTACCAAAAGCAAACCACCCGCAAGAAAGTAGTGTGCCAGAAATGCCGCAATGGAACCTGTACGGCAGAACCTGCAAGAACTGTGGCACAACGGGGGTGAGTTGCCAACTCGTGAATAGAAATATCTACAAGCAGAAACGGAATGCAAGACATAATCCTAAGTCAACGATCAGTAATATAATCCACAAGAGTACATCTGAGTGCGATAAGGTGGCAAGGTAACATCTAATCATGTATGTAGTGCCAGGTACTCAGGTAATAACATGTCATCAGTATAAGGTATGTCTGCAAGAAGTAAATATGATGAAGTATGATCAGTGTAAATCCAGTCTGTATATGATCCATGTCTGTATATGAGCTATATCTGTATATGATCTATGTCTGTATATATGTGGAACCCGTCCACCCGTCACCCAATGACAATAAGCATCACGTATGCAATATGAGGATATAAACAAAATCATGGAAAAACATCATGAAACCCGTGCCTAGCATCGACACGTAAATCCTCCCGTATCGGGCATCCGTCATTCCGGGTCAGCCCTCTCTCAGAGTATATATCGGGAATCCGTCAGTCCGGGTCATCCCTCTCTCAGTACATCGAGCATCCGTCATTCCGGGTCAGCCCTATATCAATCCATCGGGCATCCGTCATTCCGGGTCAGCCCTCTATCAGAGTATATATCGGGAATCCGTCAGTCCGGGTCATCCCTCTCTCAGTACATCGGGCATCCGTCATTCCGGGTCAGCCCTATATCAATCCATCGGGCATCCGTCATTCCGGGTCAGCCCTCTATCAGAGTATATATCGGGAATCCGTCAGTCCGGGTCATCCCTCTCTCAGTACATCCTCTAGCACCGAGAAAACACGGGGCGACGCCCCAAATATCATATCAAGGGAACCGGGTTTTTAAATGATTACTTATTTAAAAAGAGCACGGTTCCCAAATCCAGAAATCACATGGAAATCCAACATCAAGAAGTAAATCCAATGCGATGTGCTATGCAATCAATCCATGATGTATGCGACATGTAAAGAAAAGTAATCATATCGGAAATCATGCAACATGGAATAGTAATGTGCATATGTCGAGAAAAACCGCTCCTTTAGAATGAATCATCTATGTTTGTGTACAGGTATAAGTATACAATATGCCGAGCCAGAATCATATTATGAATGCAACAATACTACAGTGTAGTGGCATGGCAATTATCGATGATGAAGTGTGTGAGCCGGCAAATAGTGTACGTGAAACATACGCATCATCGATAATGGTGCTGGTGTCTTAGCAGCATGATAATAATATAGCAATGAACATATGCCAGCAATGCGAATAGCATGAAAATGCAGAAATCTAGTAGTCGACACCACCGTGAAGTATCTACTATGCAAACTACATCTAAGTATCAGGTAAATCAGGAGGGGTAGGTGTGGAAACCACCTAAATCTGAGTCAATGTATATATACATAGGTATATAGTCGGTGATCCCGCCTCAAGAACATATCGTAGGACATCCTCTAGTTATGAGTGCGGATCTATCATCAATATCGGCTCGTACGGTAAATCATCGTACGGCATCCCCAAAAGCTGGGTACAGGTCAACACCTCACTATCTCGTCACATAACAGGTATCAGTATCATCAGATCATATAGTCTGGGGGTACTACTCTATATCTAGTACAGATCGACACCATCAATAAAATATGAATGCGGGGGTAAGCACATATCCCAAGCCCGCAAGAATCACAAGTCATATCCCAAATATGAATCATATCAAACTACCGATCTCGTGGCACCAAGCCCACATCATCGACTCATCTCCAAAGTCATCCCATATCATCAAACGCCGTGTAAGTACAAGTAATAAGCAAGGGTGTGTGTGTAGGTGTAATTCTACCCTAGGGTTCGCGACTATGAACTACACTAGTCACTTCTACCCTACACTATCCATAATTCACCTATTATCACATAAACTACATTGTAATCTATCTACGGACTGCGGGGGTGATATACGCCATCCACCCGACTTCCCCCTGTAGATATAATCTACTCACATTGCATCATCATTTGCGGACGTCACCATGCATTTGCTTGTCGTCCCGAAGTCCTCATGAGTACCTACACATCAAAGTGTCGCATATACGCATTAAAACCAAATCCAAGCTAAAACGGCGCATGAAATCCAAACGATACGATAAGGGGGCCTATAGGTGAGAACCTATGGCACGCCTTCAAAACCATCAATAAATCCTCTATATCGTCGTATAAACGCCAAATAGTCGAGGTAAAACGAAACACACCAATGCAGAAATGAAAACACGGAATACGGAAACTAAAGTCCAAAACAGCAACTCATGAAATGTGTTCCAGATTTTGCAGGGTTCCGAGGCACGCTAGTGAGGTCTCCCAAGCCATCAACCATGGCAAATTAAAATTTTACAGTGCCTACAAACCCTAAACTACGGATCGATAACTAGATGTCTAGGCGAACAAGAACTAGTTAACAGTTAACTAATGAGAATACGGAAATACAACCTTTGTAGATCCGGTCCTCCACCTCCACGGCTCCGCAACGAGGTCGTCTCCGCTGTCCAAATCAAATCCGGGCTCTAGAGTCGGCTTTGTCGGAGAATGGGCAAGCTAGGTCGTCGATGTCCATGCCGAAGATGATCTACGTCGAAGCATCGATGAATCAAGCTCCACCTTCAACAAGTCATGAAACTTGTGAAGGAAACACACTCTACTACTTGGCAAGAGGTAGAGGATGAAGAAATAGGAAGTAGGTAGACTTTAGAATTGGATTTCTCACTCATATGCATCAATCACCATTGATGGACTTCAAGCTTCTTCACTTGAAGCATGAAGAAGAAGAAGAAAGATATTATGATAAGTTAAAAGAAAATGAAAAGAAAATGAATTCTTATCATAATTTTAACTAGAGTTAAGTGTAGAGAAGGAATCATGGTTAGTGGGAATGGTTAGGGTTAAAGATGAGATAAGGATGGTTGACTTGAACAAAGCTTCATGAAGCTTCAACTAAAGAACAAAAGAAGCCACCATTCTTTTTCTCATTTCTTTTATTCATTTATCAAAAATAAAAAGGATAATTAAATAAGATAAATGAATAACAAATAAGAAACCCTAATCATTTCATTAACCAAGGTTTAATACTTTACACTTAACCAAAAAAGGATGTATCATCAAACATGATACAAGCAAGTGCACAAAATCATATCGCATATGTAATGCGCACACCCGAGTGAGAAAATCCATTTAAAGTAAACCGATACTAGTTGATGCAAAGTAATATATCAAATATATAAATATGCATTAAATCATTAAATCAACACTTGATTCAATGATCCGGTTATGTCGCACACAACCGACTAGTATACAATATATCGGCTTATCGAATCAACGCTTGAATCGATAACTAGGTTATATCGCATACAACCATTCGATACATTTATCGCGAGAATAGAATACGGTATCACATACACGCATTATTCTCGGTCCCGCACATATCTCATATGCGCTCCTATTTCGTTTCGCTTGAGCCAGGAAACCTCTGTGTAGGACTCTAAAGACTCGTCAATACGCCGGCAGCGGATGATGATCATATCAAACATCCACAAGCCGCAAGCGGTCTGCTAAACGTAACGGCCACCCGGGTATTGAGCGATCTGAAGATCGACGAGCAAGCCCGCTCACACTCCAGTGAATCCGACCAGTAACACTACCGTACAGTCCGGTCTGATCGTCTGATATGTCGCATATCTCGCCTAGGGGTGGTAAACGTCAGACCCCAATAGCTCAATAAGTCGTGTCGATATGAGGTCTATAACTGTTCGAGAAACTACTGGTAACACTTACCAGTAAATCTCAGCAACCCTGGCCAGGGATTTCCTGTTATAGCCAATCGAACACAGCGCAACATCAACCCCCATATACCGGGAGAGACGAATCCCCTCCTATCGCTCATTGCCTCCATGTGACTCGGGACTGTACCCAAAAACCACCGTTTTGCACGCCCTCTTGGACGTGGTAAGATGGAAATCAAAGCACAGTGGGAACCACACAAGACTCTATGACGATCTCGGGTCAACAGACTACTCTGTACCAGTGTCACCAGAGAACTGCCATCTGACGTGAGGTATAATACCATCTGGGAGTTCTCGGCGAGTCCGTCCAGTGTACCCAGTCTCTACTGAGCACCCGTATATCTCCTCTGATGTCAAACACCGATGGATATGGGATCATCCATCGCCCATCTGTATGGGTCGAGAAGGTACACGCTAGTCTACTCTGGTATATCGATGCCCCGTCTCGATACACCCACGACTAGGGACTTTGAAGGATGTACTTATGGACTACCATGTCCCCACTAGTATGATCCGCATCATAGTCCAGGTAGTCAAGTACAGATCCCAAGGGATTTACCAACATGTAACAGAGAGACAATCAGCATACACGTTAAGGTAAAGTGTAACCAGATAGCGTACTATCATGTCGAGCAAGAAAGTCCTCCCTATATATGTCCCAGCATCCACTACAATATACATCCTATGTACAGTAATGGCCTCTAGGGCATACATATAACTAACAATCTCCCACTTGCACTAGGGCCATCTGTAGCAGTGGTTGCAGTATCTCATACTCAACCATCCCATAAAAGTCTCTCTCTGGGAACAGGCCTTTGTGAGTGGATCCGCTGTGTTGTCCTCTGAGTCTACTCTCCTAACCTCGATCACCCTGGAGATCAACCATCTCCATGATCAGGTGATACTGCCTTAGAATATGTCTGGATCACTGATGGGACCGGCGTTCCTTGGCATAAGCCACAACTCCATTGTCTCACAATGGTAGGAACATAGTTCATCTCATGAACCAATATACACCCAAACAGCTTCTAGGGTAGCATCATAAGTAGCGATGTATCCAGCCTTTATCGTCTAGTATGTCACGGTATCTAGCTTGGAACTCTTCCAACATACCGTCCCTTTACCGAGGGTAAAGACAATGCCTGCGACTGACATTCAGTCGTCCTTATCACCCTGGAACCCTTCCAGTGATTCTCCCCAGGATCGGTTGATACCGTCTCACTACAACTAGTGAGAATCCTAACATCCAATTAAATCTATCTCATAGATCCAAAATCCAGGATTTAGGAGGTATCACTTTGATCCTCTATGGAGAATCATTGTGATAAGCGGAGATTGATCGAGCGTAGCATAGGAAACTCCTTCCCTATCAAGAGTATGTCATCCACGTACTCTACGAGGATCGTCACCATACTCCCTACTACCTTTTTGTTTATACAAGGTTCATCTACCATTTTGATGATGTCAAACTCTTTGACTACTTCATCAAAACAGACGTTCCAACTCCGCGATGCCTGCTTTATCCTATAAAGCATCTTGCACACGTTTCCGCTGCTCCCACTGTCTACGAAGCCCTCTGGTTGTGTACTTATAGACGCTCTCTAAATCATCATTTAGAAAAGCAGTCAAGACACCCAACCAGATATCGCAGTTATGGTATGTAGCCGTGGCAAGTAGGATCTGGATGGACTTAAGCATAGTCACTTGAAAAGGTTTCATCATGATCCACGCCTGGTCAATGACGAAAAGCTTTAACAAGTCTAGCTTTGAAAGTCTCAACTTTTCCATCTACACCAAGTAATCTTCTCAAGATATACTTGCTCCTGATGGGGATTTAACCCTTCAGATATTGCAACCAAAGTCCATACTTTGTTGGTGTATAAGGATTCCATCTCAGATCGCTAAGCATCCAGCCATTCTTACAGAGTCCCACTCTTGATGGCCAGCTCGAAACTAGTTGGGTCATCATCTTATGATGCAATCCTCGCTCCCACTGTCATAGAGAAACCGAAGTATCTCTCAAGTGGGTGAGGAACCCTACTAGATCGGCGGAGAGGCTGAGGTTCGTTGGAATCTACTGAATCCTCTGGTTGTACCAAATCATGCTGTAGTTTGTATAGCTGGAACACTTCCAGTTTTACATAACAGACCTTGCCTCGAGCTTGTCCGGATTTTGCTTTCAGACATAGGCCGGACAACCCCAAATCTTAACTAGCTTAAGACATGGGCTCTTCCCTTTCCATATGGAGTGGTAGGTAACTGATTTGATTCGAACCCTATTCAATAGGTATGCATCTTCTCAAGTGCATAACTCCCAAAAAGGAAATAGGTAACTCAGTAGTACTCATCATAGAGCACACCATATCATATAGGGTGTGATTGCTCCGCCCCGATATACCATCGTGCTATGGTGTATGCGGAGGAGTAATGCTGAGAGAGAATCTCATTCTCCTTTAGAAAAGTCCAGGATTTCCGTGCTCAAGTATTCTCCTCCTTGATCACATCAAAGGACATAATACTTATACCCGTATTTTGGTTCTCTACTTCTAACTTATATTCTGTGAATATCTCAAAAGGTTCGGACTTGTGTTTCAGCAAAAACATATGTCTGAATCAAAAGAGATCATCAGAGAACGTAATGAAGTATAAAGAACCAGTCCTGGCATGTGTAGACAGGGGACCTTACATACATCAACATGTATCATCCCAAGAGTTCACTAACTCTTTCTCTGTTTCCAATAAACAGAGCTTGTGTCATTATATCTTTGTGACATGACTAGCGAGTTTCACAAGATGTAAATTCAAACTGATTTAAATATACATCTACATGTAACTACAGCCAGTCGGGTCGCATAGATATGACCTAGTCTACAATACCTCAAGAAGGATTCGTTCATTTCTGAACTCTTCCTCTTGTGTGTGATCCGTATACCAAGAACTGTAGTTTGATTTAGAACATGAATGCTTTTAGATAACGTGCCTGAACCGATCAATTTTTGATATAGGAAATGTTCAAAACATTATCCAACAATACAAAATTATATCCTTTCTTTACTAATAAAGAGACTGATATGATTTTGTATATCAGGTTCGGTATCTAACAACATTCGTTCAGAATCAATGTATCGGTAATACAGGGTGACAGTGACCAACAGACTTGGGTGCAACATTTGCCCCGTTTTCTGCCTCATGAAACTTATCACCCGTTCTCAGTTCTCTACCTATTTGTAGCCCTATGTAACAGATTACATATCTGGGATCCTGATCCGGTATCATATACCCAGGACGTAAAGGATACTGAGAAACAGTTCTGTATAATGAACACACCCGAAGATGATGCATCATCATGCACTCTCCTCGTTTGGGCGGCATGGGAAATCTGGTATTCCCCAATTTCCTGCTCTGTCTTATAACAATTATAAGTTGGAGCGGGACCAACGTTCCCCAGCTCAGTATAACAAGCGGGTTCGGTCAATAATCCGTATTATTATCTTGATTAAGGCGTGATATGGTCGCTACCTGGAGAGAGAGAGAAGAAAACACTCAGCGTGCGCTCTGTCAAGAATAGATTGGTTATTATTTTATCTAATCAGAATAGCTCCCACTGCTTTTTATCAAATCTTCCTTCAAACCCTAAAAGGAAAGACTAGCCGGGATTAATTACACACTACAAGTTCGCCAATCTTTCAGCCAGGCCAGTGTCGGTACTTTGAGGGAGGTCCCCCGTGCTTTCGCACGAACCTAATTAATGTAAACCTCGTTTTCCCAGAGGCGTAACCCCGTTGACACCTTTCTAGACACCTACTTGATCGGCTAATTGTAATGTATAAAACTCTCCCAGGAGTAACACTTACTCGCAGCGGGTATCGGGATCCAACTATCTCATAGAAGGTATGCAATCTCATTGCAAATTTCAACACTTGAAATTCCCGATAATATTTTGCCCCTAGCGTCCTATGACCTTGACAGAGGTCAACAAACCATAGGCTGCTAGTCAAGTTCAACCCGTCATTTTCTGATTGAAGTAAACCCACCCGCACGACCCTTGACAGAGGTCAACAAGGTCGCACGACTACCCTAAATCAATCACATCATATGCTTATGCAGATAAGCACTAATCAGCTACCGCACACTGCGCCTTGACAGAGGTCAACAAACGCAGCACGAATACTAACCAGTACATATCTGAAATGACGGAGGGCTACGATAGGTTTTTCTGAAAACCTATTGCGTAATGAACTTGATATCGTTGTAGGATCGAATGAATTTTAAAATGGAGTGTTTTTGAGGCTTTTCTAGTTTTGCTAAAGGAGTCACTCCCGGTGAAGGGATCGTCGGTCCTTTCCTCGTCGAATGAGGTGCGGGATATATCATATATATCACTGTGCAAAGCAAAAACACTTAAAAGCAATCAAAAGACAAACCGAGTGTGTAGCATCTGCCAGTTATTGCTAAAGGAGTCACTCCCGGTGAAGGGATCTCGGTCCTTTCCTCATCGAATAAGGTGCAGGATATATCGCATATACCGCTGTGCAAAGCAAAAACTGTAGCTACCTGTTTTATTTTGAAATTCGATTCTACAACATCTTAGGTTTCTTTTATTTCATTAATCACATTAATGAAGTCCCATCATTTAAGTACCTAAACATCACAGATAGATATGACGTACACTTATGCCATCCGCATTCGCCTCGATGTCCCCTCGTGCACCGTTAGGTTAGGTAACTAACGGCAGAGCAGGGCAGGGCTAGCGCGGGTGTAAAACATAAGTAACATCTATATAATATATCATATATACTATATACTATATCCATCACAGAAACATCACATGATCACATCACAGATATCGCAGCAGAAGAAACATATGAAATATTGGATATACTAGGACGTCCGTGTTTTCAATACGAGCCAGTATAAAACACGGATTCCACGGTCGTGATGAATAGCCAAACCCACACCCCTAGACCCCTACGAGAGCGGCAAGCAACCCTACCAATTCTGGAGTTAGGAGGCCCGGACCCGACTCCTCGAGTTGGTCTCCCACTGGACTCCAGAACCCGGTTACTTGTGCCCTCCTCCTTGGGTCTATCCTAGTGCGGAAAAGTAAATAATATACAACAGGTGACAACTCCCGCAACCTGGAAGCGCCCCAATAAAAGAATATTACATACAAGATTTTACATGAATGAAAATGAAAAACACACATCTCACATAAAAACCCCCGGCTATTCAAACACGACGATCCAATATAACATATCCAGCAACACATAACATCTCATGTCATCAACGTAAGTAAATATGTCCATCCCAATTGTCGTTGACATATAGCAACGAAACCGGCGATATCACACATTACACTTACGGTCACAGAAAAGAAAGTGTAAAACTACAACAGTTGGAATCCGCAACCTCCTCAGACATCGCATGCCTGACCAAATGAATTACTTAGACATCGCATGCCTAACAATTATAAACCCCGCATTTTAGTCTCATTATCGAAAACACTTTTCAATATCAAGTCGGGCAATTCAACAAGATTCCCGACAGCCTGATCGAATGCTCGTCGCAAACTTAAGTAGGCGGCCGCACCCCCGATACCGGCGACGAAGTGCACCAAGGCGGAACACCGCTACCGCGAGCACCCGGAGGGATGCTTTCGGCGACGGGGTTCTCCTACAGTCACTTGGTCGGGGCTATGGAGTGAGGCTGTCTATTAAGTTTACCCGGCGAGTATCCGCGTACGCTACGTGATTGCGACGGACTTTTGATCACATCAAAATTCCGTGGCAACCGATCAAGTGAGACTAAACTGCTACGTTTATAACATTCATTTAGTTATCATATAACTTTTAGTGAATTCCAATTATTGTATCCCATTCCAGATAAACAGAAAATGTTAAACTTTTCGATCGAACAATCGAACACCCAAGTTTTCCCGATACATATCAACACATGAAACAAGTCTAACAACATTCCGTTCGTGCCTCAGTACCAACGATCCAGCCGTAGAAGGGTCAAGCCAACGCCTCACATGTGGCACGCCGTACTACCCCAAACCCGAAGGTTCAAAGGGCAGTTCAAGACGGTCACATAATCGAGTTAAGGTTTGTGTCTTCTAGAGGGACCATCGCGTTACTTGCACTACTTAGAACGTCGTTAAACTACGGAAAAATCCAACACTTGGAAATTTCCCGACAGGGGAAAAATTGGGTATTTATATCCGGTCGAACTTTTTAACATATCCTAAAATTTATCCGGAAAGCCACACAGACAAAATTTGATACCCCGATCGAAATACCGAATCCCCAAATCAACTCAGAAAAATTCAACTCTTGAAAATATATTAAAAATACCCAGGAATACCAGCACAGCACTATATGAATTACTGTAGAAATTAGGATGCCAGAAACGACAAAATGGCCGCGCTTGCGCCGCACAAGCCAAGCTCGTGCCGCGGAAGCGCGGCGCACTGTTGGAATTAGGCAGCCGAATTTTACAGTCTTTCTTAGAATTGCCTGCTGATTTTTATGAATATTTTTAATGTTGAAAAATCCCAGATTTTAAAAAATGTACAGAGAGCTTGTTTTGGGTTTCGGTTTTGTGTCGTTCGGACTTCAAATTCCGTCTGGACTTCGCCTAAGGATCTAGCTAGGCTCTGATACCACTGCAGGGTTCCGAGGCACGCTAGTGAGGTCTCCCAAGCCATCAACCATGGCAAATTAAAATTTTACAGTGCCTACAAACCCTAAACTACGGATCGATAACTAGATGTCTAGGCGAACAAGAACTAGTTAACAGTTAACTAATGAGAATACGGAAATACAACCTTTGTAGATCCGGTCCTCCACCTCCACGGCTCCGCAACGAGGTCGTCTCCGCTGTCCAAATCAAATCCGGGCTCTAGAGTCGGCTTCGTCGGAGAATGGGCAAGCTAGGTCGTCGATGTCCATGCCGAAGATGATCTACGTCGAAGCATCGATGAATCAAGCTCCACCTTCAACAAGTCATGAAACTTGTGAAGGAAACACACTCTACTACTTGGCAAGAGGTAGAGGATGAAGAAATAGGAAGTAGGTAGACTTTAGAATTGGATTTCTCACTCATATGCATCAATCACCATTGATGGACTTCAAGCTTCTTCACTTGAAGCATGAAGAAGAAGAAGAAAGATATTATGATAAGTTAAAAGAAAATGAAAAGAAAATGAATTCTTATCATAATTTTAACTAGAGTTAAGTGTAGAGAAGGAATCATGGTTAGTGGGAATGGTTAGGGTTAAAGATGAGATAAGGATGGTTGACTTGAACAAAGCTTCATGAAGCTTCAACTAAAGAACAAAAGAAGCCACCATTCTTTTTCTCATTTCTTTTATTCATTTATCAAAAATAAAAAGGATAATTAAATAAGATAAATGAATAACAAATAAGAAACCCTAATCATTTCATTAACCAAGGTTTAATACTTTACACTTAACCAAAAAAGGATGTATCATCAAACATGATACAAGCAAGTGCACAAAATCATATCGCATATGTAATGCGCACACCCGAGTGAGAAAATCCATTTAAAGTAAACCGATACTAGTTGATGCAAAGTAATATATCAAATATATAAATATGCATTAAATCATTAAATCAACACTTGATTCAATGATCCGGTTATGTCGCACACAACCGACTAGTATACAATATATCGGCTTATCGAATCAACGCTTGAATCGATAACTAGGTTATATCGCATACAACCATTCGATACATTTATCGCGAGAATAGAATACGGTATCACATACACGCATTATTCTCGGTCCCGCACATATCTCATATGCGCTCCTATTTCGTTTCGCTTGAGCCAGGAAACCTCTGTGTAGGACTCTAAAGACTCGTCAATACGCCGGCAGCGGATGATGATCATATCAAACATCCACAAGCCGCAAGCGGTCTGCTAAACGTAACGGCCACCCGGGTATTGAGCGATCTGAAGATCGACGAGCAAGCCCGCTCACACTCCAGTGAATCCGACCAGTAACACTACCGTACAGTCCGGTCTGATCGTCTGATATGTCGCATATCTCGCCTAGGGGTGGTAAACGTCAGACCCCAATAGCTCAATAAGTCGTGTCGATATGAGGTCTATAACTGTTCGAGAAACTACTGGTAACACTTACCAGTAAATCTCAGCAACCCTGGCCAGGGATTTCCTGTTATAGCCAATCGAACACAGCGCAACATCAACCCCCATATACCGGGAGAGACGAATCCCCTCCTATCGCTCATTGCCTCCATGTGACTCGGGACTGTACCCAAAAACCACCGTTTTGCACGTCCTCTTGGACGTGGTAAGATGGAAATCAAAGCACAGTGGGAACCACACAAGACTCTATGACGATCTCGGGTCAACAGACTACTCTGTACCAGTGTCACCAGAGAACTGCCATCTGACGTGAGGTATAATACCATCTGGGAGTTCTCGGCGAGTCCGTCCAGTGTACCCAGTCTCTACTGAGCACCCGTATATCTCCTCTGATGTCAAACACCGATGGATATGGGATCATCCATCGCCCATCTGTATGGGTCGAGAAGGTACACGCTAGTCTACTCTGGTATATCGATGCCCCGTCTCGATACACCCACGACTAGGGACTTTGAAGGATGTACTTATGGACTACCATGTCCCCACTAGTATGATCCGCATCATAGTCCAGGTAGTCAAGTACAGATCCCAAGGGATTTACCAACATGTAACAGAGAGACAATCAGCATACACGTTAAGGTAAAGTGTAACCAGATAGCGTACTATCATGTCGAGCAAGAAAGTCCTCCCTATATATGTCCCAGCATCCACTACAATATACATCCTATGTACAGTAATGGCCTCTAGGGCATACATATAACTAACAGATTTTACCCCAGGTCACTTTATACAAATCTATATATACCAGGGGCCTAAACTAACAATGTAGGAGCTACAGAACCAATACGAGCCAAGAAGGTGGGACCCAGGCCGCAATTTGCGGCCAATTGGGAGAAATTGGCGGCCGTACGGATGAGTTGGGGGCTAGGGTTTGGGGTGTTGGTTCAATGGTGCCTGCACATCTCACTGTCCACTCAATATTCTTTTAGGGTGTCTCAGGTGATAGCAGATTCTATATATCCTGCACAGATTACACAATTTCCCCGATATCGGTTTCTGAAATCCGTATTATGGGTTCTAGTTTCAGGTTAGGGTCTCAATTCATGCACTAGGGTGTTTACAAGTCCTCTACTGAGCTCAATTTCACATTACAACTCAAGTTTCTCTCAAACCCTAACTAGGTTATCACTAAGTCCATAATATCACACAATATCGATAAAATCTTAACTTGGGGTTAAAGGAAATGCTACAATTGAGCTAAGGGTTCAGAATTTACCTCACTTGGCAACTCAAGAACTTTCTTGAGTTGCCCTCTAGTGGCCAAATCCATGCTTTCTTGGTCCATCTTGTAGATCTCGAGCTTGTGCATCTTTTTAATGAAATGAGTGTGAGGTTTTGAGATAGATTTTGAGGTGAAGTGAGGAGTTGAAGAGGGAGGGAAAATGGTGCAGGAGCAGCAGGAGGAGGAGAGTGAAGAGGGAGGGAAATTGAGGGGAAATGGCTAAGGGTTTGGTCAATGGTTCACCCATACCTCTCTCTCACCAACCCCATTCTTTTCTCTTTTCTTATTCTTTTCTTAAACCTTTCTCACTAGAATAGTGATCCCAAAATAACATGGTAGGAAAATGCACAAGTGTGAGAAAAAGTGATATGTGCAAGTTTTGCACAAAATTGCCAAAAAACCCGATTAGCGATTTTAATCGCGATTAGCACTAAATTAGTGTCAAACTAATCACAAAAACTTAAAAATGTCACAATTCACTAATTTACCCTATTTTAGAATTTCCAAAAAAATTTCCTAATTTTTCTAACATTTTTCTTATTTATTTGCATTTAATCATTAATTTAATATTAAAATAATCAATAAATAATATTAAATCATAAAAATTCCTAAAATTAATATTTTATACTTTTGAAAATGTTACACAATCACCGGTAGGTACTCGCCCGCCTCCAGGCTCAATCGGCAAACCCATCGATCTTCTTGCCGAGGGGAACCATACCGGGCCCCACCATGTACTCTCATACGGCAACCACACCTCGTATGGAGTATATAATCAGCACCGATAAAACTCATGGGGGACACTCAAATATCATATCAAGGAAACCGGGTTGTTCATGTATGCATAATTTCATGAACCCCCGCGGTTCCCAAATCCCGAAAACATCATATAAAATCCAGATAAACAATGCGCAATCCAAGAATAAATATATGAGATATATCTGAATGCGAGCAGGTAAACACAAGTATATAGCTGAACCAGATGTATGCGAAATCAAGATGAGGTACAGCTAAGTAACATCAGTAAATGTAAATATGCGACAACAACTGAATATGTGTCTAACATACAGGTGTAGCAATGTATAGGTATCTACCTATAGGAACTGATGTCGTATACCCCCCTGGGTATAAGTAAAATATGTAGGAAATCCCTCCCGGTATAGGTAAAATATGTAGGAGGTATACCTGTAGCTGTATCGCAAAGTGAAAATATACCTATCACTAAAGGTATGATACACTATAGGTATATCGATAAGCTAGATGTCATGTATGGCAGGCAATAGTAGCTATAAGGGGTAGTGTGTGACATGGCAATTATTGACGGCGTGTGTGTAGCATGCAATCCGTGCTCGTGCAACATGAACCGTCAATAATGTGTGCAGTGTCCTACGGCTGCTAGTCACAGTATATTACTATATCAAAGAATGCAGTAAATGCGCAATTCTACAATGACGTAGAATGTGCGACAGGAAATTGAATCCTAGCCCAGACGCATAACGCCATGCGGGCGATTCCCCTGTAGATGTTATATCTACTCACCTAAACTCCACGCTGGGTGAATCCTATCATCTGCTCCCCCTGTAGCCGTGTCCGTAGCTCCTGTCTGCAAACCTGCAAATACGACATGAATATCACATATAAGCCAAAATATTCCGCGAAACGCGATATCGAATCGAAACGAGAAACTCGCGTCACGAACCAAGCGCGCGTGTGCACGATACGCTGAATCGTGTGTGTACGCGTCTAAAACCATCACGACACGCCGCGATACGCTGGATCACAGAACCCACTCACGTATCGCGCGTATCGCGCAAACACAACGGAAACCAAAACGACATATAGCCCCAGATTTTCCTACAGGTAAGATATTACAAAACTAGACATGCCAAAGACCTAGAAAACACAGCAGGGAGCTCTACACCAAAACCCCAACACCCAAGTCCCCCTCTGGGCCGCAATTTGCGGCCAAAACAAGGAAATTGGCGGCCAGGTTAGGGAGGGGTGGGTTTGTACTCTCGTGGTGTGATCTAAACCTAGGTATCATGTCCCAGTTTTCTCAATTTTACTCTGCAAGGTCCGGGTCTATAGCAGATTTCAAAAGTCACAATTATCGCTTTAAAACACCAACTTAGCACAATAAGGAAAACCTATGGTATTTTAGTGTAATCTGGCTATTCCTCAGTTGAAGTGGCCTTACTAACACTAAATTAACCTAAGGTAGCTAAGACAATCAACAATTTACCACCATTCCACTTAAACACCATAATCTAGCACTAATCTAGCAATTTAACACAAACCGACACTAACAATCACACAACTAATCAAACTAGGGAATTGGGTTAAGGAAATATACCCAAAAGGACCCTAGAGAGCAGGTGAAGAAGTGTATGGAGGAGGTGATAGCTCCTGCAAGTACTGGGCTCCTCCTGCTGCTGCTGTTTTGCTGCTGCTTCTGCTGCTGCCTCTAGTGCTGATGATGTTGCTGTTGTTATTGTTGTTGTTGTGAATGAAGATGATAATGATGCTGATGATGTTGAAGCTGCTGCTGATGGTGAGGGTGATGCAAGCTGCTGCTGCTGTTGTTGTCTTGGTTGTTGTTGTCTTGGTTGTTGTTGTTGATAAGATGATGATGATGAGGATGCTGCTGGGGCAGCTGCTGCTGCTGCAGCAAAAGTGTGTGTGTGTGTTTGAGAGAGTGAAAGAAAACAGAGGAAATGAGTGAGAAATGAGAGAAAAACCAAACCCCCTCCCATTCTCTTTCTCTTCCCTCATTAAATGAGGCATGGGCAAACCCATAATGCCCATGCTCTCTCTCTCTCTCTCTCCCAAGGTCAACCAACCAACCATACTAAAATCCCATTTAAATTCATTTTTCCAAAATCATTCTAATTAAAACCAACCATAACACTATTAAACCCAAAACACCTAATACAACCTTAACACTAATTAAGCAATGGTTGAACTACAATTACATCCTAGTTAACATGCACAAGTGTGTGTGTGCCTAACAAAAATATAATAAAATACACAATAAATAGGATAAAATATTTAAAACTTAATTTGGTAAACTTTTTATTAAAAACCACACATTAAAATATAATTAGCTACAAAACGCATTCCAAGGTGTTACAATTGGGTTATGAGTACACCGGACAGGACTCGCCGGGAACATGCTGTTGGTCTTATACCTGACGTCAGATAGCAGTTCCCTGGTGACATGTGTACATGTTAGTTCATCGACCTGAGATCGTCATTTGTCTCGTGTGAGTTCTCACTGTACTTTGATTACTACCCTACCACGGCTCAAAGGAGTCGTGCAAACAGGTTTTAGTTGGGTACAGTCCCGAGCCACATGGAGACAGTAAGCGGATCTGCAGGGGTTCGTCTCTCCCGGTATTGGAGGTGAGGTCGCGCTGTGTCTAGGAGAGCCATTACACAAAGTCCTTGGCCAAGGCAGGAGATTTACTGGTAGGTATTCCAGTAGTATCTCAGGGTGTTCTGGGCTACACTCCGACACGACTTGTACCGCTTTTGGCGGTCTGACTTTTACCAACCCCCTAGGCCCGCCATGCGATACTCATAGACGAACGGACCGGACTGTACGGATATTGTCACTGACAGGTTCAGTAGGGTGTCAGGATGAGTTCGCTCATCGACATCCCTTTTGGTCAATACCTGGTAGCCCGTTACGTATGGCTAATACCTCTGACGTGCTAGTGGTTAAATCCACAGCCAAAATATTGACGAGTCTTTAGAGTCCCCCACAGACAGTTTCTCAAGTTTCGGGCGAAACGCTGTGGAGGCCGTATGGATTTATGGCAGGGTTCGATCATATACGTGCGGTATTGCACGGATCATGATCGGACGGATAATACTAGCGGGCTTTGGTTTAAGCCGGATCCTAGTATTGTACAGTATAGATTTTGTCTCATTGCATTTGTATTCTGTCGGAATACAAATGCGGGTATGTATATACAGTCGCGGGGTTTTCCTGTAATTTATTACGCGATCGGTTTTTTGAAGTTGCCGGTTTGCATTCTGTTTCGGCCATTTTCCTTTGTTTCTTTCCTTGGCTGATAATTGGTGTGGAGGGGGTTATTTGCAATTGTGCGTTTTATTGTGGAGAAGACTTTTTGTGATGATAGCTTCATAATAGTTCAACCATCATTTGACTTCTTTGTTCATCATGACTTGATTTGAGAAGTGATGGGTTTTGGTTTTTGACTTGGTTATGATCATTGTTCCTTATCATCATCACCATTTTTCTCTCTCTTGGATTATTGCTTATTCCCTCCTCCTCTCTTTAGCATGGCCAGCCACATTCTTGATGGAGGGGCTGTCCATTTTTTTGGTATGGGAAATTACTCTCATTTGCTTGCACAAAATCCCCTTGGTTAATCTCCAAAGTATATCTCCTTCCTCCATCCAAAAGGCAACTCAAAAACAACCCCATGAGATATAGAGTTCTACACTATTCTACAGCAATCTTGGACACGTCGGCTTGCCAACTTCGTGTCCGAGTTGCCTCGGTCCAGAGGTGAGAGCCCGTAAAAAGACCCGGCAGTGTGGTGCCCTTTCCGATGAGGAGATGAAAATCGGAGATTCCGCAAGGAGATCGGGATGGAAGCCGAAAACCAAAGGACACGGATCGCTTGGTATAGCTCTCTACCCATTCTCTAGTTAGCTAGCATTAGGTTAATGGCCCGATCCGGGTTTTAAAGTACGCGGTAGCGCCGTTTTCTAGTTTTAGAAAAGTTTTGTTTTCCGCATTTTGACCTCGTTCAGACGGTCGGGGCGCTGCCGTGTACTTACACTGCCGCACTCGTAGGGGTCCAGGTTTTCATTACACAGGCTATCCACACGACCGGGAACGTCGGGTCTCATATGCGGCTCAAATGAAACCCGGGGCTCGAAAATTATCCACCATTCTGTGTTGTTGGCTTAGATTCTGTAACACCCTAGTTCATTTATACCAATTCTAATTTGAGTATTTCTTTATTTATGGTATTTTCCTGATTTATTGTGTTTTGGGTGCGAATAGTGTATTTGACATCTGTATTTGCATCCGACCCGACCCGCTTGCTGGAAACCCGTCTTGATTCCTGTTTATGTTTTATCCTGGCTTGTTATATGGATCCGTGCACTTTCATTTTATTTTATACATTGCATACTGGCATTATATCTGGCATCCGCATTTTTTTAATATAACATTTAAAGTCAAGAAAAATATTTTAAAAATATATTGCATGGCCTGCATGATACCCCTAACCCTGTCGTAGAATCCGCGCACCTTGTTCTCGTCCCGTTCAGTGTAACGGGCCTATTTGGATGGCTACGTGCACGTGCGTGCATCCGTTCTTGGGGGTATGCATTTTCGTTACTCGGATGTCCTGTTTTATTATTGGTCGACACGTATATTTTCCGTATTTTAAAACCGGAATTTTAGACCCGACCCGGGCGTGTTTTGGACTATTTTTGTATTAGTCAGAAAACTCAAATTTTTTAATATTATATTCTTTACTATAATAACTGTTATATATACATTTATATTGTTAAAACAAAATATATATTTTAAATTTTAATCTCAACAGCTTTCTCTCTCTCTCTCTCTTTCTCTCTCTCCCGTGATTCTCTCTTTCTCTCTCTCTTCCTTTCTCTCTTCTTGAGCGTCTTCTCTCTCCTCTCGCGATCCATGTACACTTCTCGAGTCGCGTCACCCCCTCTCCCTTACACTCACCTCCCTTCACACTTCTTCTCCTTTCTTTCCTTATTTAAACCCACTGCCCCACGAGAAACCCAAAAACCCTAACCCTAACTCCTCTGCCTCCTCTTCTCTCGACCTCGCTCCTCAACCATCATCATCATCTTTTTCCTCATCCTCTCTCCTCTTCTCCCAAAGCTCCACAAACCCACTGCAAACCTCGAAACCCCTGCACACCAAGAAACCCAGAACCCTAGCTCCTCAGCTCAACCCAACAGCCGATCACCACCCCGACCTCACCCCATTCTCCTCTCCTCCTCATCTTCATTCTCTCCTCCTCCTTCATTTCTTTCTTCTTCTGTTTAAAACCCTGCACACCGCAACACCTTCTCTTCCTCCTGCACCCGAAACCCTAACCGAGCCCGAGCACCCTGCACACCTTACCTCGCCGGAGCTCCATTAACCCGACGACCTCACACCATCGTCACCCTCTCGCCTCCTCTGTCCCATATCCAGTGAGCACATCCCCTCTCTTCTTCTTCCTTTTCTTCTCTTTCTTTTTCTTTTTCCTGATTCTTGATTATTCCAGCCATCGCCGGAATCGTGTCGCCGCTGCCGATCCAAGCGATCCAGTGAACGTCCCTTGCTTGCGTGATTACCCTCTTGCCTTGCCTGGACCCATCCCACGTGCCGTGTGTGCGTTGCGACATTTACCCGACATCGGACGTGCCGTACGTACCTATCGCGTGATCCATCGAAGCAAGTTTATCTTGCTACATGCTATACTACTATATCTTGCACCCATGTGAATAATAACATTTCATACTGTTTAGTTATGCATCCCACATTACCATTTTACTATTTTTTACTGTTTTCGGATATCCATGTGCATCCATATCGTTATTTACATATCTAGTCGCATGCAAGTTCATCTTGCTATATGCTATGTATCTTATTTTGCATCCATTTGAATAAAAATATCACATGTTGATTGCACTGTGCACCCATGTTAATGTTTTACTGTTTTCGGATGCCCGTATACATCCATATCATTTATTATATATGTAGCTGCATCTACAGATCGTATTATTTCATGTTATCGTTGTATTAACACCCCATGCTTGATAATGTGCATCCTACATAGTCATGGAACTGTAATTGTAACCCTTGATAGATACTTGTGCATCCATGTTTTATTGTGTATCCATACCATTAATTCTATATATCTAGTTGCATGCCATGTCATATTAATTCATATTACTGTTACATTAGTACTTCATACTTGATAAAGTGCATCCTACATAGTCATGATGTAACCCCTGATAGATATTTGTGCATCCATACTTTTACCGTACATCCGTACTTTTACCCTGATTCGATACTTGCTACATTTTACTGTTGGGCATCCGTTTAATGCATGTGCACTACCTGACATGACCTGATATACTACTGCTTGACTTGATACCTGATCTTGTTACTAATGCCGACAACCCTGACTTGTTGTCCTGTTGTCTATTTAGAAAAACCTGTACCTGCTTGATCTTGTGTTGGCATTAGCTCCAGATTATCAATACCTGACTTGAACGCATAACCTTGGGGGCATGGGGAAATCAAAAGTGTAACTAAAGTGTAGCTTAAAAGGGTATTACTTGATCCGTGGTCCCGGGGGATAACGGGACAGAATCATTCGAGATTTTTACTTGATCCATGGTCCCGGGGGATAACGGGACAGAGTCATTCATGACTCCCACTACCTAATCCGTGGTCCCGGAGCATAACGAGACATATTATTTGGGTTACATGGAGGATTACTCTAATTGATTTCAAACAAACTTTAAAATAGATAACCAAGTAGCACAGTTTAGACTACTCACTGCACGTCACTTATACTGATACATTTCACAGTTATATATTTTTGTTGACTTGTTATTAGCGATATGTATGCCCTAGAGGCCATTACTGTACATACGATGTATATTGTAGTGGATGCTTGGACATATATATGGAGGACTTTCTTGCTCGACATGATAGTATGTTATCTGGTTGCTCTTTATCTTAACATGTACTCTGATTGTCTCTATGTTACATGTTGATAAAGCCCTTAGGATGACTACTTGATTACCAGGACAATGATGCAGATCATACTAGTGGGGACAGTGTGGTCGCTAAGTACATCCTTCAAATATTCCTAGTCGTAGGTGTATCGAGACAGGGCATCGATATACCAGAGTAGACTAGCGTATAGCTTCTCGACCCATGTAGATGGGCGATGAATGTTCCCATATCCATTGGTGTTTGACATCAGAGATAGTATACGGGTGCTCAGTGGAGACTGGGTACACTGGACGGACTCGCCGAGAACTCCCAGATGGTATTATACCTCACGTCAGATGGCAGTTCTCTGGTGACACTGGTACAGATTAGTCTGTAAACCCAAGATCGTCATAGAGTCTTGTGTGATTCCCACTGTGCTTTGATTTCTACCTTACCACATTCAAGAGAACATGCAAAACGGTGGCTTTTGGGTACAGTCCCGAGTCACATGGAGGCAATGAGCGATAGGAGGGGTTTCTTCTCTCCCGGTATAGGGAGTTGATGTTGCGTTGGCTATAACAGGAAGTCCTTGGCCAAGGCTGCTTCAGAGATATACTGGTAAGTGTTATCAGTAGTTTCTCGACCCGTTATGAGCCTCATATCGACACGACTTATCGAGTTACTGGGGTCTGACGTTTACCACCCCTAGACGAGATATGCGACATATCAGACGAAGAGACCAGACTGTACGGTGGTGTTACTGATTGAATTCGCAGGAGTGTGAGCAGGCTTGCTTGTTGATCTTCTGATCGCTCGATACCCGGGTGGCCGTTACGTTTAGCAGACCGCTTGCGGCTTGTGGATGTTTATATGATCATCGCCTACTGCTGGCGTATTGACGAGTCTTTAGAGTCCTACACAGGGGTTTCCTGGCTCAAGCAAAACGGAGTAGGAGCACATATGTGATATGTGCAGGACCGAGATTAATGTGATATGTGATACCGCACTATATTCTCGCGATGTGTGACATGAAAGGTTATATGTGAAATAACCGGGTTATCGGATCAAGTATTGATTCGATAAGATGTTACATCATGATATTAGTCGGTTATATGTGATATAGCAGGATTATTAAATCAAGTGTTCATTTAATAATTTAATGTGTAATTATATATTTGATATATTGCATTACATTAACTAGTATTAGTTCACTTATGATTTCTTTTCTTACATTGGGTACATTGATGTATATGTGATATATGTTAAATGTATCAAGTTAGGTTACAAATGCAACTAGGGTTAATGAGGGTTAAACTATGCTAGGGTTAAGATTAGGGTTTAAATTTATCATTAAGTAATTCAAAATTGAGGAATTAGTCATGGTTGATATTTGTTGAAAGCTTGTAGAAGCTTCATGGCATCTTTGACTTTGTTCTCTCTCTTTGTCTTGCTTAAGATATTTTTGACCTAACCTTTAACCATAGCACATGGTTAACTCTCTACAAAGGTTAAGCATGACATGCTTAACCCTTGGTTGCATTATTAACCTCACCAATAATTCATTTGGATGAGTGAGTTCTTCATCTTCTTCTTCCTCCTCCAAGCTTACTAGCTTCAATGGAGTTGTGAGAAAATGAATGAGAAAATGATTTCTAATGTGAGCAAACTTCCTACTTCATCATTCTCTACTACTAGCCATTTAGTATAGGGTGTTCTCTTCACAAAGTTCTTGACCTAGTGAAGAAATAGCCTGGGTTAGTGTCTCCTCGACGAAGATCATCTTCGGCCTCGAAATCATCGAAGCAAGCATGTTCGTTTCTTCGTAGAGCCTCTCTAGAGTCTGGAGTTTATGATCGCAGCGAAGGGGACTTCTACAAGAAGCTATTGAAGTGAAGGACCGGTCTACAAAGGTTGTATTCTTTGCTCACTTCTTATTGCAAAGTGTTTGCATATTTCTTTCCGTCAATTTCTAGTATACGATTCATGTTAGAGTTAGCTAAAACGGCAAATTTTTAATTTGGCATGGACGATGCCTCCCGAAACCTTGCTGCTGTCTTGGGTAACCCTTCAGTGGTATCAAAGCCATACTAGAAATTTATACGGATTTTGTTAGAATTACGAAACCGAAAAACCTTCGAAACTTGAAACCCTAAAACCATGTTTCTATTGATTTTAAAATGAGCTCCAAAATTTTTCCAAACAAGTGCAGAATCATATTTGGGAAAATATAAGATCATGGGAGAAAATTAGGACCATGTGCTCGGATTTTGGCTGAGCACATGGCCACAATTTCTGAGGAGGCTGGCCCCAAGTGGGTATTTGGGTTCCAATTTTTTTCCATGCAATTGTCTCTGTGTTTTGGTGTTTCAGGTATTGTTTATTTTGGCTAATTTTGCATGTTATGTAATCTTACACTATAAGCAATTCAGAGTGTTTCGTATTCGTAGTTTTAACATTGTTTCGGGTTATTCACGTATTGTCTAAACGAAGTTAAAAAGTTCGATCGAATGTCAAAAACCCATTTTTCCAAATTTAACGTATTCGGAAAAATATGCAAGTGATTCTGTAGACCCTCTTGAAGAACGTAAATCTTAACTCGATTATGTGGCCGTCAAAACCGCCACTTGAACCCTAGGGTTTATGGTAGTTTAGCATTGTCACATATGAGGCGTTGATTTGACCCTTCTACGGCTGGTTCATAGGTACTGTGGCATCTTCTGGGTATGATTAAAACTGTGCTCAAGTGTTGAGCTGTCGGGAAATTGTGGGACATGAATCGATCGAAGAGTTTATCGTCGTCCGGATATTATATGATGGGATACAATATTTGGAATCCACAAGTAGTTATGAGATAACTAGTTTGAATGTTATAAATCTAGCAGTTTAGTCTCAGATGATCAGTTGCCACGGGATTTTGATGTGATCAAAAGTCCGTCATAATCACGTAGCATACGTGGATACTCGCCGGGTAAACTTAATAGATAGCCATGCCCCATAGCCCCGACCAAGTGACTGTAGGAGAACCCCGTCGCCAAAAGCATCCGTTCCGGTGCCCGCGGCAGCGGTGTTCCGCCTTAGTGCATTTCGTCGACGGCATCGGGGGGTGCGGCCGTCTACTAAAGTTTCCGAAGAGCATTCGATCAGGATGTCGGGAATCTTGTTTAATTGTCCGACTAGATATTGAAAAGTATTTTCGAGATCGAGACTAAAATGCGGGGTTTATAATTGTTAGGCATGCGATGTCTAAGGAATTCATTTGGTTAGGCATGTAATGTCTAAGGTGGTTGCGGATTCCAACTGTTGTAGTTTTTCACTTTCTTTTCTGCGACCGTAAGTGTAATATGTGGTGTATCGCCAGTTTCGGTGCTATATGTCAACAACAATTGGGATAACGCATATTTACTTACGTTGATGACATGTGATGTTATGTGTTGCTGTGATATGTTATATTGGATCGTCGTGTTTTGAATAGCCGGAGGTTTTATGTGAGATGAGAGTTTTTCATTTTCATTCATGTAAAATTCATTGTATGTAATATTCTTTTATTAGGGCACTTCCGGGTTGAGGATGATGTCACCATTGTATATTATTTACTTTTCCGTATTAGGATAGACCCAAGGCGGGGAGCACAAGTAACCGGGTTCTAAGGTCCAGTGGGAGACCATCTCGAGGAGTCAAGACCGGGTCTCCTAACTCTAGAATTAGTAGGGTTGCTTGATGCTCTCGTAGGGGTCTAGGGGTGTGGGATTGGCTATTCATCATGACCGTGGAATCCGTGTTTTATACAGGCTTAAAATAAAACACGGAAATCCTAGTATATCCAATATTTCATATGTTGTTCTTCTACTGCAATATATGTGATGTGATCATTTGATATGTTGAGATAGATACTGGATATAGTATATGAGATATATTATATAGACGTTGCTTATGTTTTACACCCGTGCTAGCACTGCCCCGCTCTGCCGTTAGTTACCTAACCTAACGATGCACGAGGGGACATCGAGGCGAATGCGGATGGCATAAGCGTACGTTGTATTTATCTGTGATGTTTAGGTAACTTAAAATGATGGGACTTCATTAATGAGATTAATGAAATAAAAGAAACCTATAGAAGTTGTAGAAACTTGTCTCGAAAACTGGTAGCTCTAGTTCTTGCTTTGCATAGCGGTATTCCTTGCAGAATATCCAGCACCTTATTCGATATGGAAAGAGCCGAGATCCCTTCACCGGGAGTGACCTCTTTAGCGAAACTAGCATATGCTATAAACTCAGTTTGTCTTTTGATTGCTTTTATAGTTTTTGCTTTGTATAGTGGTATTTGTGAAATATCCTGCACTTTATTCGATAAGGAAAGAGCCGAGATCCCTTCACCGGGAGTGACCTCTTTAGCAAAAGTAGTAAAAGCCTCAAAAACACTCCTTTTCAAAATCACTTGATTCTACGACGATATCAAGTTCATTATGCAAAAGGTTTTCTTAAAAACCTGTCGTAGCCCTCCGTCATTTAAGATAAGTACTACTTAGTATTCGTACTGCGTTTGTTGACCTTAGCCAAGGCGTAGTGTGCGGTAGGTAATTAGTGCTTATCTGCATAAGCATATGATGCGATTGAGTTAGGGTAGTCGTGCGACTTTGTTGACCTTAGCCAAGGGTCGTGCGGGTGGGTTTAATTCAATCGGGAAATGACGAGTTGAACTTGGCTAGAGCTTATGATTTGTTGACCTTAGCCAAGGTCATAAGATGCTAGGGGCAAAATATTATTTGGAATTTCAAGTGTTGAAATTTGCAATAAGATTGCATACCTCTATGAGATAGTTGGATCCCGATACCCACTGCCAGTAAGAGTTACTCCTGGGAGAGTTTTACACATTACAATTAGCCGATCAAGCAGGTGTCTAGAAAGGTGTCAACGGGGTTACGCCCCTGGGAAAATGAGGTTTATTTTAATTAGGTCTGTGCGAAAGCACGGGGAACCTCCCTCAAAGTACCGGCACTGGCCTGGCTGAAAGATTGGCGAAATTGTAGGGTGTAATTAATCCCGGCTAGTCTTTCCTTTTAGGGTTTGAAGGAAGATTTGACTAAAACAGTGGGAGACATCCTGATTAGATATATTAATAACCAATCTAATCTTGCAAGTGTAGGGTTCCTAGGCACTCTAATGAAGTCTCACAAGGCATCGATCATGCCAATTTCAAAAATTATAGGTGCCGAGAAACCCTAATACGGATCGTCGGCTAGATTTCTAGGCGAAAAGATAATCTAGTTAACACTTTAACTAAAGGAAGAGAGCTACAACCTTTGTAGATCCGGTTATCCACTTCCTTAGCTCCACGTGGGTGTCCTCTCGCTGTCCATCATGAATCCCGAACTCATTCGTCGGCTTCATCGGAGAAACGGGCGGAATAGGTCGTCGGCTTCGTGTCAAAGACGATCTACGTCGAGGCATCACAAGTTCAAGCTCCGACTTCACAAAGTTGTGAAACTTGTGAAGAAAACACCCAAAACAACTTGGCAAGAGGTAGAGGGTGAAGAAATAGGAGGTGGGTTCACTTTAGAATTGGATTTCACTCACTTTTGCTCAAGTTGCCATTGATGGCATCAAGCTTTTCTTGAAGAAGAAGATGATGAAGAAGAAAGAATATGATAAGTTTCATATTTGAAAAAGAAACTAATATCAATACTTATCATATCTTGACCATGGTCAAGTGTAGAGATTAAACTAAGGTTAATAGGAATGGTTAGGGTTAAGGATGAGATAAGGATGGTGGACTTTGTCAAAGCTTCAAGAAACTTCAACAAGAGACAAAGAAAGCCACCATTCTCATCTAAACCTTTTCTAAATAAATAAACAAATAAATAAATAAAAAGGCAAAACCCTAATCATCTCTTAACCATGGTTTAATACTTCACACTTAACCTAATGAGCAAGCATCATCAAACATGATACAAAGATGTGCACAAAAGTATATCACATATACAACATGTACATCAAGTGAGAAAATCCATTTAAAGTGAACCAATACTAGTTAATGCAATGCAATATATCAAATATATAATTATGCATTAAATCATTAAATCAACATTTGATTCAATGATCCGGTCATGTCGCACATAACCGACTAGAATCCAATGTATCGATTTATCGAATCAATGATTCGATAACTAGGTCATATCGAATATAACCAATCGAAACATATATCGCGAGAATGAAATGCGGTATCACATACACGCATTATTCTCGGTCCTGCACATATCTCATATGCGTTCCTATTTCGTTTCGCTTGAACCAGGAAACCTCTGTGTAGGACTCTAAAGACTCGTCAATACGCCGGTAGCAGATGATGATCATATCAAGCACCCACAAGCCGCAAGCGGTCTGCTAAACGTAACGGCCATCCGGGTATTGAGCGATCAGAAGATCGACGAGCTAGTCCGCTCACACTCCTGTGAATCCAACCAGTAACACTTACCGTACAGTCCGGTCTGTTCGTCTGATACGTCGCATATCAAGTCTAGGGGTGGTAAACGTCAGACCCCAATAACCGATAAGTCGTGCCGATGTGAGGCTCATAATGGGTCGAGAAACTACTGGTAACACTTACTAGCAAATCTCTGATCAGCCCTGGCCAGGGACTTCCCTGTTACGGCCAATCGAGCACAGCGCAACATCAACCCCCAATACCGGGAGAGACGAAACCCCTCCTATCGCTCATTGCCTTCATGTGACTCGGGACTGTACCCAAAGACCACCGTTTTGCACGCCCTCATGGACGTGGTAAGGTGGAGATCAAAGCACAGTGGGAATCACACAAGACTCTATGACGATCTCGGGTCTACAGACTAACCTGTACAAGTGTCACCTGAGAACTGCCATCTGACGTGAGGTATAATACCATCTGGGAGTTCTCGGCGAGTCCGTCCAGTGTACCCAGTCTCCACTGAGCACCCGTATACCATCTCTGATGTCAAACACCAATGGATATGGGATCATCCATCGCCCATCTCATGGGTCGAGAAGCGTATACGCTAGTCTACACTGGTATAACAATGCCCTGTCTCGATACACCCACGACTAGGGACCTTGAAGGATGTACTTATGGACTACCATGTCCCCACTAGTATGATCTGCATCATAGTCCAGGTAGTCAAGTACACATCCTAAGGGCTTTATCAACATGTAACTATAAGGCAGTTTAAAGAGACAAGTGTACATGTTAAGATAAAGAGTAACCAGATAGCATACTATCATATCGAGCAAGAAAGTCATCTCTATATATGTCCAAGCATCCAATATAATATACATCATCTGTACAATACTGGCCTCTAGGGCATACATACAACTAACAGCAAGAGCATACGCTGAGTGTTTTCTTCTCTCTCTCTCCAAGTAGTGACCATGTCACGCCTTAATCAAGATAATAATACGGATGTATTGACCGAACCCGCTTGTTATACTGCGCTAGGGAACGTTGGTCCCGCTCCAACTTATAATTGTTATAAGACCGAGCAGGAAATAGGGGATTACCAGGATTCCCGTGCCGCCCAAACGAAGAAAGTGCTGCTGATGCATCTTCTTCGGGTGTGTTCATTGCAGAAAACTGTTTCTCGGTATCCTTTACGTCTTGGTTTTATGATACCGGATCAGGATCCCACATATGTAATCTGTTACATGGACTACAGATAGGTAGAGAACTGAGAACGGGTGATATATTTCAAGAGTTGGAAACGGTGCAAGTGTTGCAGCCAAGTTGTTGGAAGTTATCACCCTGTATTACCAAATACATTGATTCTGAACGAATGTTATTAGATACCGAACCTGATATACAACATCATATCAGTCTCTTAATTTAGTAAAGAAGGATATAATTTTGTATTGTTGGATAATATTTTGAACATTTCCTATATCAAAAGTTGATCGGTTCAGCGCGTTATCTAAAAGCATATACATTCTAAATCAAACTACAGTTCTTAACGTACAGAACACATACAAGTGGAAGAGTTCAGAAATGAACGAATCCTTCTTGAGGCATTGTAGACTAGGTTATATCAATGCGACCCGACTAACTAGGGTATATCAATGCGACCCGACTAGCTAAGTTACATTAAGATGCATATTTAAATCAGTTTGAACTTACATCTTGTGAAACTTGCCAGTCATGTCACAAAGATAAGATGACCATAGCTCCGTTTATTGGAAATAGAGAAAGAGTTAGTGAACTCTTGGGATTGATACATGATGATGTATGTAGGTCCCCTGTCTACACATGCCAGGACTGGTTCTTTATACTTCATTACATTCACTGATGATCTCTCAAGATTCGGACATGTGTTCCTATTGAAACACAAGTCTGGACCTTTTGAGATATTCAAAGAATATAAGTCAAAAGTAGAGAACCAAAACAGGTAAAAGTATTATGTATTTTGATGTGATCAGGGAGGAGAATACTTGAGTATGGAATTCCTGGACTATTCTAAAGGAGAATGAGATTCTCTCTCAGAATTACTCCTCCGTATACACCACAACACGTTGGTATATCGGGGTGGAGCAATCGCACCCTATGTGATATAGTGTGCTCTATGATGAGTACTACTGAGTTGCCTATTTCCTTTTGGGGTTATGCACTTGTGAAGCTGTATACCTATTGAATAGGGTTCCAATCAAATCAGGTGCCTACCACTCCATATGTGATATGGTATGGGAAGAGCCCATCTCTTAAGGATGTTAAGATTTGGGGTTGTTCGGCCGATGTCTAAAAGCAAAATCCGGACAAGCTCAAGGCAAGGTCAGTTCTGTGGAAGTTTGTTGGATATCCCAAGCATTCACAAAGGAATATCTTCTACCGCACTGAGGAACAAAAAGTGTTTTGTTTCTCAGCATACCACCTTTGGTAAAGGGAATTTCTTGTGAAGAAATTAGTGGTCATGAGGTAGAACTGGAAGGAGTTCCAGCTAAACAAACTGCAGCTGATGATTTGATAGAACCGAAGGATTCAATAGTTCCTAATGAATCTCGGCCTCTCCGCCGATCTGGTAAGGTTCCTCATCCACCTGAGAGATACTTCGGTTTACTCTATGACAGTGGGAGTAAGGATTGCATCATGAGATGATGACCCAACTAGTTTCGATCAGGCCATCAGTGTTGCGCCACGGCAGCGCCCCGGCCTCGTACTCGAGGCCAAAATGCGGAATCAAAATTTTTTTCCTTACTCGGAAACCGGCGCTACCGCGGACAAAGAAAAAACCCGGATCGTAACCATTAACCTAATGCTAGCAAACAAGAGATAGGGTGAGAAGTATACCAAGTGATCCGAGTCCTCCGGTCTTCTCATCATCGCCCCGATCTCCCGCGGAAAGCCTTGTCTCCACATCGTCGCCTCCTCGCCGGAAATGGCACCACATCGCCTGCGTCTTTTACGGGCTCCCGCCTCAATACCGAGGCAACTCGGACATGAAGCCGGCAACTCGACATGCTCAAGATATGCTGTAGAATGTAGTGTAGAGGATGCTTGTCTCTTTGGGGTTATGTTGTTGCCATTGAGGATGATGGAGGAAACAAGGATTAGAAAAATGGTGCTTACATTTTTCTAGCATGAAAATGAGATCAAGAAAGAAACTCTCAAGAATGAAGCTCTCTTCTTCTTCTTCTCTCAACCATGAAAAACTTCTCTTCTTAGAAAAATGGTGGAGGAAAAGAATATCAATCCATCACCTTAGAAGGAAGGTGAGTGTAGGAAAAGGTGGAGGGTAACCACAAGCTAAACATCATCATCACAAAATCAAATCAACTCCAAATCACTTCTAATCAACCAAAAGCAAGTGATGAGAATGGTATCTAAAGATTCTATCATAATAAATACATTTGCATGAAAAACCCTCCACAAAGTGTAATTTGCAAAACTGCAAATTACCCCCTCCATCAGAAAAGTCCGGCCGGGAAAGAACAAAGGAAAACCGGCCGGAACGGAATGCAAACTGGCAACTCCAGAAAACTGGTCCCGTAATAAATTACAGGAAAACCCCGATACTGTGCATACACACCCGCATCTGTATTCCGACCGGATACAAATGCAATGAGACAAAATCTACACTGTACTAAACTAGGACCGGCTTAAGCCAAAGCCGGCTAGTAATATCCGTCCGATCCTGATCCGTGCAATACCGCACGTATCTGATCGAACCCTGCCATATAACCATACGGCCACTAGTACAAACCGTCCGATCCTGATCCGTGCAATACCGCACGTATCTGATCGGACCCTGCCATATCTCCATACGGCCTCTACAGCGTTTCGCCCGAAAGCTTGAGTAACTGTAAGTGTGGTGGACTCTAAAGACTCGTCAATACTATGGCTGTGGATTTAACCACTAGCACGTCAGAGGTATTAGCCAATACGTGACGGGCCACCAGCTATTGACCAAAAGGGACGTCGATGAGCGAACTCATCCTGACACCCTACTGAGCCTGTCAGTGACAATATCCGTACAGTCCGGTCCGTTCGTCTATGAGCATCGCATGTCGGACCTAGGGGGTTGGTAAAAATCAGACCCCCAAAAGCGGTACAAGTCGTGTCGGAGCGTAGCCCAGAACACCCTGAGATACTACTGGAATACCTACCAGTAAATCTCCTGCCTCGGCCGAGGGCTTTGTGTAATGGCTCTCCTAGACACAGCGCGACCTCACCCCCAATACCGGGAGAGACGAACCCCTGCAGATCCGCTCACTGCCTCCATGTGGCTCGGGACTGTACCCAACTAAAACCTGTTTGCACGACTCCTTTGAGCCGTGGTAGGGTAGTAATCAAAGCACAGTGGGAACTCACACGAGACAAATGACGATCTCAGGTTGATGAACTAACCTGTACACATGTCACCTGGGAACTGCTATCTGACGTCTGGTATAATCCCAACTAGCAGGTTCCCGGCGAGTCCTGTCCGGTGTACTCATAACCCAATGAGCACCTGTATACATCTTAGGTGAACCAACTGACACCAGTGGCTTGTGAGACCGGCCACCGCCCCTCGTCGGGGTCTCGACTGTATACACTAGTCTACTAATGGAGTATCGATGCCCTGTCTCGAAACTCCTACGACTAGGGACCTTTTAAGGATGTGCTTATAGACCCCAGCTCCCACGTATATGATCGCCATCATACTGCTAGTCGTCAAGCAAGAATCCTAGGGGCTCTATCAACGTGTAATAGCGACCTGTAAGGTCACCTGAAACAGTACACGATGATAAAGGTAAACCAGATAGCATACTATCATCTCGAGTAAGACTGTCGTCCCGGGATAGGTCCTCCCTCAATCATTGCAATCACGTGCCTGTGATCCAATAATTGACTCTGAGGGCACTATCTCCAACAATCTCCCACTTGCACTCAAGACTAATTATTGCGATGTCGCATACTCACAGCCCGTGTGATACCGAACACCCAACTCCTCTACTAGTCAGTCTCACAAAGCTCGTTTGCGAGACTATTGCGTTCGAGGAATAGCCTCAGTGAGTGGATCTGCTGTGATGTTTCTTTCTATGTCTCTCTATATCTCAAGTTCGCGGAGAAAACCATCTCCCGTAATGAGCAATACCTGTCTTAGAATATGTCTGGATATCTGATGGGACCTAGCTCATAAATGAACTCCAAATCCAAACTTCTTAGACTGTATCATCAACTGAACTTAATCAGTATCCTGCGCCATGCCTCCCTCAGTATTGCCTTGGACCACCTGTCCAAAATACTGTCCCTCGTCAGAGGGAGAACTATAACTCTGACAACCTCCTTGTCGTCCATGTCACCTTGGAAGCCTGGAGTGATAACCGTCTCCTAAAGGAGGCAGCCGTTATCATATCCCTAGAACATTCACTTATGTTCTAAAACTGCTTCCGACTGTTCCTCCAGGATTGGATCAATATCAACTTATTGCATCTAGTGCAAGAACAACATCTGGTGTGGTACTTGACATCTCATGATTGACTCAATTGCCTAAGCAAGTGATCTGCCAATCATGCACTTCCCTCTCTACTTTAGTCTATAAGACACCTTTAGAGAGGGTGACTCCATTACCTGCAGGTACACTACCGTGCCAGGAGTCGTCCATTCTAAATACTTATAGAATGCTGTCAAGGTACCCAGATTAGGAAACCACCCAAATCTAGATCTAAAACCATAGATCTAGTAACCAGTATGTCTGATATAATGTCCAAGTCCCTTGTGGAGAAACCACTATGTGACGACCAAAGTATAACCGATCGTAGTATAGGAATGTCACTTCCTACTCTGTGTATGTCATCAAGTACCAGGACGTCACACCCTACTACCTTCTTAACAGATCCATCCCCTATTCTGATGAAGTCAAACCTATGACTTCACATCAGAAATAGATGATCTATCTCCGCTATATCTGCTTTAGTCTATAAATAGACATAAGCCAACTGTCCACCAATGCTTCCGCTGCTCCCACTGACTACGACAACCCTCTGGTAGAGTCATATAGACGTGCACTTCTAAAACTAGTTTAGAACGACGCTATACTCATCCTCCCACCGGGTCTCGCAGCCTGGAACAACAGCAATGGCAAGTGTGGGTAAACAAGAACTTCCCTGTCACCGTCCTTGAGGCTACCGGAGTACCTCTCGGGTGCCTGAAGTTACCCACCGTTTCTGCGGAGTGGCCAATGGAATGTCAAATCAGATTGAATCTTTAGGTTCCTTATCAAATCTTCAGTAATCGTTTGCGGTTCTGGAATCGCTTCCAGTTCTACCATACTCCCACTACTGTTTTCTGAAAAAATAACCATTTCCTTTAAAAATGTGGCGAGTCAAGAACAATATCTCTATTGATCTTCCAGAAGGTAGAAAGTCAACCCTCGTCATAGCCTGGGTCAACCCGCAAACAGCCATTACAGAAACATGCCTTGAGTTGTCCAGTGTCTGGTTTTAAGCATAAGCCGGACAACTCCCCGTACCTTAACATCGTTAAGATATGAACTGTTCTATATGCAATATAGAACCAGAGGCACTGATTCAATTGAACCAGATTCAAATCATGCAGCTATCTCCAGTGCATGTCAACTAAATGGAAGGAGGCCGATCAGCGTTACTCAACTTAGGAGTACTTCCAATTATGAGTAACCTGAAAGAGAAGCAATTTCTCTTTATCATTACTATCAACTGAATACCATACACAAGTATCTACATCTTCGATCACCTTGAAGAATCCCGATACTTGCTACACCTGGTTCTCTACTCTATTCAAATACCTATAACTCCTCAAAACTTAGACCCTGTGTTTCCACGAAACAGTTGTCTAAAATCTAGAGAAGTCATAAGTAAACCGAATATAGTACGAGGACCAACCCCTCTGTCCTGATGGACGTTGGACAATATACAATACTCTGTATAAGTCCGCTGAGTCTAACAACTCTTTCACTGTGCGTCATAGGTTGAAAACTGTACTTATGGTTAAGAAGAATTACACCGCTGTTCAATGCTCCTTACCTAACCATCCACTGATATAGGTAAATGTCATCGACATAATATCAAAAGGTATATCTCACTCTATGAAAATAGACGTACAGATATATCAATTTGAAATTGGTGCACAACAGCGGATATTCAAAACCAAATATTTGCCGACCGGCAAACAGCCCAGGTGATCTCCTCAAATATCACCGATTACAACGAATCCCGATATAATGAGGATGATCACCCAATTCCCAATAATTTACTCCCACTCATTATCTGTAAAACCATACAGATGTGAGAATCAAACCTGGTAAATACATACCCTGGAGCAAGTGTCTAATCGGGAAATCAGTTTTCTTTTAACAGTACACAGTTGAACTGAAACATTGAAATGTTTCGATGGGGTATCCTGGTATTCTTAGTAATGCCTCTACCATTATCCAGATTTACAACAATAACCGTATAATTCTTTGCCACCTCTCCAAATCCCTTTATATGTCTTTAGTCATTACCTTCTGCACACCCCCTTTAGGCCAAATGGTTTTCTTCCTTCCCTACCGTTCGGCACCAGCCTATGGTTTGGAAGAAGACTATCCAAAAAGCATAAAGGGTGTACTGTCCTAATCCTAGGAGCACTCGCAACGCGAGAGAAGGTGAAGATAAAAGACACCTGAATGTACTTTATTCCTATTTCTCCTGAACTAGGATCCATCCCCGAACTGGAACAAGTTCCTTTCGAGTTCGTATATAACCATACGATGGATTATCCAATAAACTGTGGATCTTCGTAGTGATACGGAGTGTCCTGGAGAAATACAAAGGTGATTTAGGATTGGCGAAGAAACACTTGGTTCGGTCGTGAATAGCAGTCGCAATTTACTTTGCCCTCTTACTAATCCCTTGCTTTGTCTTAACTTAATACCTTCTGCACACCATAGTTATGCTAATTGGTTTTCTTCATTCCCCACCGTTCGGCACCAGCCTAAGGTTTGGAAGAAGACTATCCAATTTGCGTAATAGGTGTACTATCTCCTAAACCAAGGAGTACTCGTAATGAGAGAAGGTGAAAAGAAAAGACAACTGAATAATCCTATCCGTTTTCTCCAGAACCGGAAACCATCCTCGAATTCCTTCGAGTTCGTATCTAACCATACGATGGTTTTGTCCAATGGAAGTGGACATTCGTAGTAATACGGGGTGTCCTGGAGAAAAGGGTAAAAGTAGGAGTGGCAAAGAGGTCTGCAACTCTGACAATCCAAAAGCCAGTGTTAAGAAGGTTCGGTTAACTTGGTCACTGAGTCATAGTCCAGGGTCGAGTCAATGGTCGCTGCCAAAGAGAGAGAGAAAAGAAACACTCAGCGTGCACTCTAACCTAGATCAGAATGGTTATCACTTTGTCTAATCTGGAAACCTCCCACTGTACCTCAAATTCACCTCCAAACCTGAAAGAAGAATTAGTCGGGATCACCCGAGGAGTAAACCAACTCATCAGTGGAAATCGGGATCCAACTATCATCGCATGATAACTTGACGGAATCCACTCAAGTCACCACACTCCAGAAGGTATGCGCATGCCTGGCAAGTTTCAGTTCTTTTGAAACTCCCGATGTGATTTTTTTTTTTTTTACCCCAAGCGGTTTATGACCTTGACTAGGTCAACAAACCATAAACCGCCAGTCAAGTTCAACCCGTCATTATTCTGGATTGCATTAAACCCACCCGCACGTGCCCTTGACTAGGTCAACAAGGCCGCACGACTGTCTCAACCAATCCCACTTATGCAACAAACAAGTACCACTTAGCTACCGAACACTACGTCTTGACTAGGTCAACAAACGCAGCACGAATACCAAATAATACCTGTAGGAAATGACGGAGGGCTACGGCTGGTTTTTGGCGAAAAACCTTTAACGTAATGAACTTGATATCGTTGAAGGAACTGCATAGCCTTTTATAAAAATATAGTGACGAAAACCTTTACTAAAGAGGTCACTCCCGGTGAAGGGATCTCGGCTCTTTCCCCGTAGAATGAGGTGCAGGATATTCCAACTGAATACCACGATGCAAAGCAAAAGTAATCGGCTATAGTAAAGTTAATGCCCTGACGCAAACTTCTGTCCAAGGGGTCACTCCCGGTGAAGGGATCTCGGCCCTTGCCTCGTCGACTGAAGAGCAGGATATTCCAAATGAATACCACGATACAAAACAAAAGTGAACGTCCTTGCAATAACAGCTTTTTGAAAAATTGTTCCAACAACATCAGAATAGGTTTGTTTATCTTGCATTGATCCGAATCAACGCAGTCCCATCAAATGATCACACCACAAAGAACGAAAATATACTGACGTACGTATATGCCATCCGCATTCGCCACTGGGTCCCGTCATCACCCGTTAGATTAGCTAACTAACGGCAGAGCGGGGACTGGACTAGCACGGATGAAAAACATATACAACATCTACTAATATATATACCAATATATAGTATTTCGCTCAAGGCGTGAATAAAATGCAACATCACAGAAATATACAGCATCACAGAACAATACAGATATCTGGAAGCGCCGGGTTTCACAGAGCCGCTGCTGAAACCCGACGTTCCCCTGGTCGTGTGGATAGCCTGTGCAATGAAAACCTAGAACCCTACGGGCGCGGCAAGTCACCCGCCAAAACCTGAAGCGAGGCAGCCCCCTTCATCACCGTGAATGGACCACCCAGCACTTCACGGAATCCGGTAACTTAGGCACCCCTCCTGGGTCAACCTGTACCCCCTATGAGTGCGGCGAATAGCCCGCCAATCCTGGAGTGAAGCCCCCTCCGTCCCAATGCCATGAGATGCGGGCTTGTTGCCCTCCAGAACCCGGCTATCCGTGCACCCCACCGCGGGGCAATCCTAGTACAGAAAGTAAAATATACATACACCGGGTACATCGACCGCAACCAGGTCGTGCCCCAAAAGAATAATACAAACAGGCAGTGACGGCAGTCCACATGTCGGACGCTCGCCCCGCAATATCAAATGTACATATAAAACAAAACTGTACTAACACTGCATCCAGGCTATCCCCCATGACCGATCCGCAACAACACAGCATAAACATAGAACATCAACGTGAAAGTCACGTTCGCAAATCCGTCTAACCGGGCTATAGCAGTTAGACGGGATTTACCGATCAAGTGACATTCACGGTCGCAGATATAAAGTAAATACTGTGAAATAATGTGTTTAAAAATATCCGATCGATCAAACAATTAACAAGTGGGCCCCCAAGTAATACTGTAGCAGTCACAGAAGATCTGGGCCCAAATTTAATATCCCAAAAGCCCTATTTTCAGCCCAGAAAGCAACTGAAGAAAAACGACCAAGTGAACTCACCATAGTGCGGCGGAACCGCGGCCCCAAGGGGGTTTTGGCCGCGGTTCCGCGCTCCAACTAGTGAATCACTTTATCGTTTTTCTACAGTAGCCTTATATTTTCTAGCACATCATTTTTCTGCAACCTGAAAAATTTTTAGACACCAAAAAATTCCAACAGAAAACTGATGTGAACAAAAATGATGTTTTTGGAATTTTGGTCGATCGGATAAGCAAAACGCATTAGAACAAGCTAGGCAAGGTTAATGGCGTGGCTCTGATACCATGTTGCGCCACGGCAGCGCCCCGGCCTCGTACTCGAGGCCAAAATGCGGAATCAAAATTTTTTTCCTTACTCGGAAACCGGCGCTACCGCGGACAAAGAAAAAACCCGGATCGTAACCATTAACCTAATGCTAGCAAACAAGAGATAGGGTGAGAAGTATACCAAGTGATCCGAGTCCTCCGGTCTTCTCATCATCGCCCCGATCTCCCGCGGAAAGTCTTGTCTCCACATCGTCGCCTCCTCGCCGGAAATGGCACCACATCGCCTGCGTCTTTTACGGGCTCCCGCCTCAATACCGAGGCAACTCGGGCATGAAGCCAGAAACTCGACATGCTCAAGATATGCTGTAGAATGTAGTGTAGAGGATGCTTGTCTCTTTGGGGTTATGTTGTTGCCATTGAGGATGATGGAGGAAACAAGGATTAGAAAAATGGTGCTTACATTTTTCTAGCATGAAAATGAGATCAAGAAAGAAACTCTCAAGAATGAAGCTCTCTTCTTCTTCTTCTCTCAACCATGAAAAACTTCTCTTCTTAGAAAAATGGTGGAGGAAAAGAATATCAATCCATCACCTTAGAAGGAAGGTGAGTGTAGGAAAAGGTGGAGGGTAACCACAAGCTAAACATCATCATCACAAAATCAAATCAACTCCAAATCACTTCTAATCAACCAAAAGCAAGTGATGAGAATGGTATCTAAAGATTCTATCATAATAAATACATTTGCATGAAAAACCCTCCACAAAGTGTAATTTGCAAAACTGCAAATTACCCCCTCCATCAGAAAAGTCCGGCCGGGAAAGAACAAAGGAAAACCGGCCGGAACGGAATGCAAACTGGCAACTCCAGAAAACTGGTCCCGTAATAAATTACAGGAAAACCCCGATACTGTGCATACACACCCGCATCTGTATTCCGACCGGATACAAATGCAATGAGACAAAATCTACACTGTACTAAACTAGGACCGGCTTAAGCCAAAGCCGGCTAGTAATATCCGTCCGATCCTGATCCGTGCAATACCGCACGTATCTGATCGAACCCTGCCATATAACCATACGGCCACTAGTACAAACCGTCCGATCCTGATCCGTGCAATACCGCACGTATCTGATCGGACCCTGCCATATCTCCATACGGCCTCTACAGCGTTTCGCCCGAAAGCTTGAGTAACTGTAAGTGTGGTGGACTCTAAAGACTCGTCAATACTATGGCTGTGGATTTAACCACTAGCACGTCAGAGGTATTAGCCAATACGTGACGGGCCACCAGCTATTGACCAAAAGGGACGTCGATGAGCGAACTCATCCTGACACCCTACTGAGCCTGTCAGTGACAATATCCGTACAGTCTGGTCCGTTCGTCTATGAGCATCGCATGTCGGGCCTAGGGGGTTGGTAAAAATCAGACCCCCAAAAGCGGTACAAGTCGTGTCGGAGCGTAGCCCAGAACACCCTGAGATACTACTGGAATACCTACCAGTAAATCTCCTGCCTCGGCCGAGGGCTTTGTGTAATGGCTCTCCTAGACACAGCGCGACCTCACCCCCAATACCGGGACAGACGAACCCCTGCAGATCCGCTCACTGCCTCCATGTGGCTCGGGACTGTACCCAACTAAAACCTGTTTGCACGACTCCTTTGAGCCGTGGTAGGGTAGTAATCAAAGCACAGTGGGAACTCACACGAGACAAATGACGATCTCAGGTTGATGAACTAACCTGTACACATGTCACCTGGGAACTGCTATCTGACGTCTGGTATAATCCCAACTAGCAGGTTCCCGGCGAGTCCTGTCCGGTGTACTCATAACCCAATGAGCACCTGTATACATCTTAGGTGAACCAACTGACACCAGTGGCTTGTGAGACCGGCCACCGCCCCTCGTCGGGGTCTCGACTGTATACACTAGTCTACTAATGGAGTATCGATGCCCTGTCTCGAAACTCCTACGACTAGGGACCTTTTAAGGATGTGCTTATAGACCCCAGCTCCCACGTATATGATCGCCATCATACTGCTGGTCGTCAAGCAAGAATCCTAGGGGCTCTATCAACGTGTAATAGCGACCTGTAAGGTCACCTGAAACAGTACACGATGATAAAGGTAAACCAGATAGCATACTATCATCTCGAGTAAGACTGTCGTCCCGGGATAGGTCCTCCCTCAATCATTGCAATCACGTGCCTGTGATCCAATAATTGACTCTGAGGGCACTATCTCCAACAATCAGGAGTGGGGACTCTGTAAGAATGGCTAGATGCTAAGCAATCTGAGATGGAATTCATATACACCAACAAAGTATGGACTTTGGTTGCTTTATCTGAAGGGTTAAATCCCCATCAGAAGCAAGTATATCTTGAGAAGATTACATGGTGTACATGGAAAAGTTGAGACTTTCAAAGCTAAGACTAGTTGTAAATGGCTCTCGTCATTGACCAGGTGTGGATAATGATGAAACCTTTTCTAGTGCCTATGCTTAAGTCCATCCGGATCCTACTTGCCATTGCTACATACCATGAATACGATATCTGGCGGTTAGGTGTCATGACTGCTTTTCTAAATGATGATTTAGAAGAGAGTGACTGTAAGTACACAGCCAGAGGGCTTCGTAGACAATGGGAGCAGCGGAAACATGTGCAAGTTGCTTTATAAAACAGGCATCGCGGAGTTGGAATGTCTGTTTTGATGTGATAGTCAAAGAGTTTGACTTCATCAAAATGGTAGATGAACCTTGTATATACAAAAAGGTAGTAGGGAGTATGGTGATGATCCTCGTATTGTACATGGATGACATACTCTTAATAGGAAAGGAGTTTCCAATGCTACACTCGGTCAATCTCCTCTTATCACAAGGATTCTCCATACAGGATCAAGGTGATACCTCCTAAATCCTGGGTTTTGGATCTATGAGATAAATATAATTGGATGTTAGGATTCTCACTAGGTGTAGTGAGATGGTATCAATCGATCCTGGGGAGAATCACTGGATAGGTTCCAGGGTGGTAAGATCGACTGAATGTCAGTCACAGGCATTGTCTTACCCTCAGTGGAGGGACGGTATGTTGGAAGAGTTCCAAGCTAGATACCATGGCATACTAGACGATAAAGGCTGGATACATTGCTACCAAGGATACTACCAAAGAGGTAGTCTGGATGTATATAAGTTCATGAGATGAAATTCGTTCCTATCATTATGTGACAATGGAGTTGTGGCTTTGGCCTAGGAACCCCCGTCCCATCAGTGATCCAGACATATTCTTAGGCAGTATCACCTGATCATGGAGATGGTTAATCTCCAGGGAGATCGAGATTAGGAGAGTAGACACAGAGGACAACAGCGCGGATCCACTCACAAAGGCTTATTTCGCAGTAGAGACTTTTATGGGATGGTTAAGTATGAGATACTTCAACCACTGCTGATTATTGCGTATGAAATACTATAACAGATGGCCCTAGTGCAAGTGGGAGATTGTTAGTGATATGTATGCCCTAGAGGCCATTATTGTACATACGATGTATATTGTAGTGGATGCATGGACATATATATGGAGGACTTTCTTGCTCGACATGATAGTATGCTATCTGGTTGCTCTTTATCTTAACATGTACTCTGATTGTCTCTATGTTATATGTTGATAAAGCCCTTAGGATGACTACTTGACTAACAGGACTATGATGCAGATCATACTAGTGCGGACAGTGTAGTCGCTAAGTACATCCTTCAAATATTCCTAGTCGTAGGTGTATCGAGACAGGGCATCGATATACCAGAGTAGACTAGCGTATAGCTTCTCGACCCATGTAGATGGGCGATGGATGGTCCCATATCCATTGGTGTTTAAAATCAGAGATAGTTTACGGGTGATCAATAGAGACTGGGTACACTGGACGGACTCGCCGAGAACTCCTAGATGGTATCATACCTCACGTCAGATAGCAGTTCTCTGGTGACACTGGTACAGGTTAGTCTGTAGACCCGAGATCGTCATAGAGTCTTGTGTGATTCCCACTGTGCTTTGATTTCCACCTTACCACGTTCAAGAGAACGTGCAAAATGGTGGCTTTTTGGTACAGTCCCGAGTCACATGGAGGCAATGAGCGATAGGAAGGGTTTCGTCTCTCCCGGTATAGGGAATTGATGTTGCGCTGTGCTCGATTGGCTATAACAGGAAGTCCTTGGCCAAGGCTGCTTCAGAGATATACTGGTAAGTGTTATCAGTAGTTTCTTAACCCGTTATTGTAGGGTTCCTAGGCACACTTATGAGGTCTCACAAGGCATCAACCATGCCAAATTCAAAATTTTCCGGTGCCGAGAAACCCTAATACGGATCGTTAACTAGATATTAGGCGAAACTACAAGTAGTAAACAACTTTACTGCTAAAAGGGAAGTGACTACAACCTTTGTAGATCCGGTCCTCCACTTCCTTAGCTCCGTGATGACGTCCCTCCGCTGTACCCATCGGATCCCGGACTCTCGCGGTAGTTTCATCGAAGAAATGATCGGGCTAGGTCGTCGACTTCGATGCCGAAGATGATCTACGTCGAGGCAACTCAAGATCAAGCTCCAACTTCACCAAGTCATGAAACTTGTGAAGAAAACACCCTATACTACTTGGCAAGTGGTAGAGGATGAAGAAATAGGAAGTGGGTTCACTTTGGATTTGGATTTCTCACTTGATTTCATCACTTGACATTTTTGTAGAAAGCTTTTCTTTCTTCATCAAGAAGAAGAAGAAGAAAGAAAATGAAAAAATTAATTAATTTAAAAAGAAAATCAAGTGACCCTTATCATATTGCAACCATGGTTAAGTGTAGAGAATAAACTAGGGTTAGGTGAATGGTTAGGTTAGGCATGAAACAAAAATGGTAGACTTTTTCAAAGCTTCATGAAGCTTCAACTATAAAACAAAGCAAGCCACCATTTCTCTTTTTGCCAAAAATGAATTAAGAGAATAAATAAATAAGTAAATCAAAACCCTAACCATTAACATAACCATGGTTTAATCATACACACCCAAGTTTGCATGTATCATCAAACATGATAAAAACTTGTGCACAAAAATATATCACATATACAATGTGCACAAACAAGTGAGAAAAACATCTTAAGTGAACCAATATTAGTTAATGTAAAGTAATATATCAAATATATAATTATACATTAAATCATTAAATCAACACTTGATTTAACGATCCGGTCATATCGCATATGACCGACTAATATCCAATGTATCGACTTATCGAATCAATCCTCGATTCGATAACTAGGTTATATCGCATACAACCAATCGATACATTCATCGCGAGAATAGAATACGGTATCACATACACGCATTATTCTCGGTTCCGCACATATCTCATATGCGCTCCTATTTCATTTCGCTTGAGCCAGGAAACCTCTGTGTAGGACTCTAAAGACTCGTCAATACGCCGGCAGCAGGTGATGATCATATCAAACACCCACAAGCCGCAAGCGGTCTGCTAAACGTAACGGCCACCCGGGTATTGAGCGATCAGAAGATCGACGAGCAAGCCCGCTCATACTCCTGTGAATCCAACCAGTAACACTTACCGTACAGTCCGGTCTGATCGTCTGATATGTCGCATATCTTGCCTAGGGGTGGTAAACGTCAGACCCCAATAGCTCGATAAGTCGTGTCGATATGAGGTCTATAACAGTTCGAGAAACTACTGGTAACACTTACCAGTAAATCTCAGCAACCCTGGCTAGGGATTTCCGGTTATAGCCAATTGAACACAGCGCGACATCAACTCCCTATACCGGGAGAGACGAATCCCCTCCTATCGCTCATTGCCTCCATGTGATTCGGGACTGTACCCAAAAACCACCATTTTGCACGCCCTCTTGGACGTGGTGTAGGGTTCCTAGGCACTCTAGTGAGGTCTCACAAGGCATCAACCATGCCAATTTCAAAAAAACGGTGCCGAGAAACCCTAAACTACGGATCGTTGGCTAGAAATCTAGGCGAAAATGAAATCTAGTTAACACTTAACTATAAGTTAAACGGAAATACAACCTTTGTAGATCCGGTGCTCCACCTCCATAGCTCCGCAACGAAGTCCCCTCGCTGTCCTAGTGAATTCCCGGGCTCTAGCGTCGGCTTCATCGGAGAATGGACGGGCTAGGTCGTCGACGACGTGCCGAAGATGATCTACGTCGAAGCATCACTAGATCGAGCTCCACCTTCACCAAGCCATGAATACTTGTGAAGGAAACACACTCTACTACTTAGCAAGAGGTAGAGGATGAAGAAATAGGAAGTGGGTAGACTTTAAAATTGGATTTCTCACTCATTTCATCAATCCACCATTGATGAAGTCAAGGTTTTCTTCTTGAGTTCAAGGAAGAAGAAGAAGAAGTGATATGATAAGTTCATTCTAAAAAATGAAAAGAATAATGAATTCTTATCATAATAGAACCATGGTTAGGTGTAGAGAATTAATTAGGGTTAAGTGGAATAGTTAGGTTTAAGCATGAGACAAAATGGTTACAAAGTCAAAGTGTTCATGAAACTTCATGAATAAAACAAAACATGCCACCATTTTCTCATTTGCTTTTCTTTTTCCAAAAGAATAAATAAATGAATAAAATGAATAAGGAAAAAGTAAACCCTAACCATTTCATTAACCAAGGTTTAATTCTTTACACTTAACCAAAAGGGATGTATCATCAAACATGATACAAGCAAGTGCACAAAATCATATCGCATATGCAATGCGCACAAATCGAGCGAGAAAATCCATTTAAAGTGAACCGATACTAGTTAATGCAAAGTAATATATCAAATATATAATTATACATTAAATCATTAAATCAACACTTGATTTAACGATCCGGTCATATCGCATATAACCGACTAGTATCAAATGTATCGGCTTATCGAATCAATCCTTGATTCGATAACTAGGTTATATCGCATACAACCATTCGATACATTCATCGCGAGAATAGAATACGGTATCACATACACGTATTATTCTCGGTCCCGCACATATCTCATATGCGCTCCTATTTCGTTTTGCTTGAGCCAGGAAACCTCTGTGTAGGACTCTAAAGACTCGTCAATACGCCGGAAGCAGATGATGATCATATCAAGCACCCACAAGCCGCAAGCGGTCTGCTAAACGTAACGGCCACCCGGGTATTGAGCGATCTGAAGATCGACGAGCAAGCCCGCTCACACTCCTGTGAATCCAACCAGTAACACTACCGTACAGTCCGGTCTGATCGTCTGATATGTCGCATATCTCGCCTAGGGGTGGTTAACGTCAGACCCCAATAGCTTGATAAGTCGTGTCGATATGAGGTCTATAACAATTCGAGAAACTACTGGTAACACTTACCAGTAAATCTCAGCAACCCTGGCCAGGGATTTCCTGTTATAGCCAATCGAACACAGCGCAACATCAACCCCCTATACCGGAAGAGACGAATCCCCTCCTATCGCTCATTGCCTCCATGTGACTCGGGACTGTACCCAAAAACCACCGTTTTGCACGCCCTCTTGGACGTGGTAAGATGGAAATCAAAGTACAGTGGGAACCACACAAGACTCTATGACGATCTCGGGTCAACAGACTACTCTGTACCAGTGTCACCAGAGAACTGCCATCTGACGTGAGGTATAATACCATCTAGGAGTTCTCGGCGAGTCCGTCCAGTGTACCCAGTCTCCACTGAGCACCCGTATATCATCTCTGATGTCAAACACCGATGGATATGGGATCATCCATCGCCCATCTGTATGGGTCGAGAAGGTATACGCTAGTCTACTCTGGTATATCGATGCCCCGTCTCGATACACCCACGACTAAGGACTTTGAAGGATGTACTTATGGACTACCTTGTCCCCACTAGTATGATCCGCATCATAGTCCAGGTAGTCAAGTACACATCCTAAGGGCTTTACCAACATGTAATAGAGAGACAATTAGTGTACACGTTAAGGTAAAGATCAACCAGATAGCATACTATCATGTCGAGCAAGAAAGTCCTCCCTATATATGTCCCAGCATCCACTACAATATACATCCAATGTACAGTAATGGCCTCTAGGGTATACATATAACTAACACGTGGTAAGGTGGAAATCAAAGCACAGTAGGAACCACACAAGACTCTATGACGATCTCGGGTCAACAGACTACTCTGTACCAGTGTCACCAGAGAACTGCCATCTGACGTAAGGTATAATACCATCTGGGAGTTCTCGGCGAGTCCGTCCAGTGTACCCAGTCTCCACTGAGCACCCGTATATCATCTCTGATGTCAAACACCAATGGATATGGGATCATCCATCGCCCATCTGTATGGGTCGAGAAGGTATACGCTAGTCTACTCTGGTATATCGATGCCCCGTCTCGATACACCAATGACTAGGGACCTTGAAGGATGTACTTATGGACTACCATGTCCCCACTAGTATGATCCGCATCATAGTCCAGGTAGTCAAGTACACATCCTAAGGGCTTTACCAACATGTAACAGAGAGACAATCAGTGTACACGTTAAGGTAAAGAGCAACCAGATAGCATACTATCATGTCGAGCACGAAAATCCTCCATATATATGCAAGCATCCACTACAATATACATCTTATGTATAGCAATGGCCTCTAGGGCATACATATAACTAACAATCTCCCACTTGCACTAGGGCCATCTGATAGCAGTGGTTGTAGTATCTCATACTCAACCATCCCATAAAAGTCTCTCCCTGGGAAAAGGCCTTTGTGAGTGGATCCGCCGTGTTGTCCTCTGAGTCTACTCTCCTAACCTCGATCACCCTGGAGATCAACCATCTCCATGATCAGGTGATACTGTTAGTTATATGTATGCCCTAGAGGCCATTACTGTACATAGGATGTATATTGTAGTGGATGCTGGGACATATATAGGGAGGACTTTCTTGCTCGACATGATAGTATGCTATCTGGTTGAACTTTACCTTAACGTGTATACTGATTGTCTCTCTGTTACATGTTGGTAAAGCCTTTAGGATGTGTGCTTGACTACCTGGACTATGATGCGGATCATACTAGTGGGGACATGGTAGTCCATAAGTACATCCTTCAAAGTCCCTAGTCGAGGGTGTATCGAGACGGGGCATCGATATACCAGAGTACACTAGCGTATACCTTCTCGACCCATACAGATGGGCGATGGATGATCCCATATCCATTGGTGTTTGACATCAGAAATGATATACGGGTGCTCAGTAGAGACTGGGTACACTGGACGGACTCGCCGAGAACCCCCAGATGGTATTATACCTCACGTCAGATGGCAGTTCTCTGGTGACACTGGTACAGAGTAGTCTGTTGACCCGAGATCGTCATAGAGTCTTGTGTGGTTCCCACTGTGCTTTGATTTCCATCTTACCACGTCCAAGAGGGCGTGCAAAACAGTGGTTTTTGGGTACAGTCCCGAGTCACATGGAGGCAATGAGCGATAGGAGGGGATTCGTCTCTCCCGGTATAGGGGGTTGATGTTGCGCTGTGTTCGATTGGCTATAACAGGAAATCCCTGGCCAAGGTTGCTGAGATTTACTGGTAAGTGTTACCAGTAGTTTCTTGAATTGTTATAGACCTCATATCGACACGACTTATCGAGCTATTGGGGTCTGACGTTTACCACCCCTAGGCGAGATATGCGACATATCAGACGATCAGACCGGACTGTACGGTAGTGTTACTGGTTGGATTCACTGGAGTGTGAGCGGGCTTGCTCGTCGATCTTCTGATCGCTCAATACCCGGGTGGCCGTTACGTTTAGCAGACCGCTTGCGGCTTGTGGGTGTTTGATATGATCATCACCTGCTGCCGGCGTATTGACATGTCTTTAGAGTCCTACACAGAGGTTTCCTGGCTCAAGCGAAACAAAATAGGAGCACATATGAGATATGTGCGGGACCGAGAATAATGCATGTATGTGATACCGTATTCTATTCTCGCGATGAATGTATTGATTGGTTGTATGCGATATAACCTAGTTATCGAATCAAGGATTGATTCGATAAATCGATACATTGGATATTAGTCGGTTATATGCGATATGACCGGATCGTTAAATCAAGTGTTGATTTAATGATTTAATGTATAATTATATATTTGATATATTACTTTGCATTAACTAATATTGGTTCACTTTAAATGGATTTTCTCACTCGGATGTGCACATTGTATATTCGATATAGTTTTGTGCACTTGATTGTATCATGTTTGATGATGCATGTTCACTTGTGTTTGTGTGAAGATTGAACCATGGTTATATGAATGGTTAGGGTTATGATTATTTATTCATTTATTTATCTATTTATTCTTTTTGGAAAAAGGAAGGCATGAAATGAAAATGGTGGCTTGTTTTGTATTCTAGTTGAAGCTTCATGAAGCTTTGACTTAAGTGACCATTTTTGTCTCATGCTTAACCCTAACCATTCCAACTAACCTTGGTTTAATCTCTACACTTGACCATGGTTTACATTATGATAATTTTTGATTTTCTATTGATTTTTAATTAACTTATCATAAGAATTATCATCTTCCTCTTCTTCTTCTTCTTGAAGAAAACTTTTCTTCATCAATGGTGATTGATGAAAATGAGTGAGAAATCCAATTCTAAAGTCTACCCACTTCCTATTTCTTCATCCTCTACCTCTTGCCAAGTAGTAGAGTGTGTTTCCTTCACAAGTTTTCTTGACTTGGTGAAGTTGGAGCTTGATCTAGCGATGCCTCGACGTAGATCATCTTCGGCACGTCGTCGATGACCTAGCCCGCTCTTTCTCCGATGAAGCCGACGCTAGAGCCCGGATTTTGATTTGGACAGCGGAGAGGACTTCATCACGGAGCCGTGGAGGTGGAGGACCGGATCTACAAAGGTTGTATTTCCGTATTCTCTTAGTAAAGTAGTTTACTAGTTGCTTTTTCGCCTAGAAATCTAGCCAACGATCCGTTCTAGGGTTTCTCGGCACCGTTTAAAATTGAAATTGGCATGGTTGATGCCTTGTGAGACCTCATTAGGGTGCCTAGGAACCCTACAGTGGGATCAGAGCCTAGCTAGAGCCTTAGGCGAAGTCTAGACGGAATTTGAAACCCGATCGAACCGAAACCCAACCCCAAAAATTGCTCTCTGTACTTTTTCTAAAATCGTGGATTTTTCGAAATTAAAAATATGCAGAAAATCAAGCAGGGTTTTGTAGGAATTACTGTAAATTTCGTGGACCTAATTCATCTAAACCGCCGCGGTTCCGCGGCATGAGCATGGCTCATGCGGCGGATCCGCGGCCGAACGGTCGATTCACACAGTAAAAGTTTCACAGTAATTCCTCCATAGTTGTGCTGTATTTTCTGGGATATTTTAATATTTATTATAGAGATGAGTGTTTTGGAGTGTTTTGGGGATTCGGTGTTTCGATCGGAATATCAAATTTTGTCTATGTGGCTTTCCGGATAAATTTTAGAATATGTTAAAAAGTTCGACCGGATATAAATACCCAATTTTTCCCCTGTCGGGAATTTTCCAAGTGTTGGAGTTTTCCGTAGTTTAACGACGTTCTAAGTAGTGCAAGTAACTCGATGGACCCTCTAGAAGACAACAAACCTTAACTCGATTATGTGACCATCTTGAACTGCCCTTTGAACCTTCGGGTTTGGGGCAGTACGGCGTGCCACATATGAGGCGTTGGCTTGACCCTTCTACGGATGGACCGTTGGTACTGAGGCACGAACTGAATGTTGTCAGACTTATTTCATGTGTTGAGCTGTACCGGGAAAACTTGGGTGTTCGATTGTTCGATCGGAAAGTCTAACATTTTCTAATTATCTGGAATGTGATACAATAATTGGAATTCACAATGAGTTATGAGATAACTGAATGAATGTTAAAAACATAGCACTTTAGTCTCACTTGATCGGTTGCCACGGAATTTTGATGTGATCAAAAGTCCGTCGCAATCACGTAGTGTACGCGGATACTCGCCGGGTAAACTTAATAGACAGCCTCGCTCCATAGCCCCGACCAAGTGACTGTAGGAGAACCCCGTCGCCGAAAGCATCCGTCCGGGTGCTCGCGGTAGCGGTGTTCCGCCTTGGTGCACTTCGTCGACGGTATCGGGGGTGCGGCCGTCTACTGAAGTTTGCGACGAGCATTCGATCAGGATGTCGGAAATCTTGTTGAATTGCCCGACTTGATATTGAAAAGAGTTTTCGATAATGAGACTAAAATGCGGGGTTTATAATTGTTAGGCATGCGATGTCTAAGGTATTCATTTGATTAGGCATGCGATGTCTATGCAGATTGCGGATTCCAACTGTTGTAGTTTTACACTTTCTTTTCTGTGACCGTAAGTGTAATATGTGATATCGCCGGTTTCGTTGCTATATGTCAACGACAATTGGGATGCGCATATTTACTTACGTTGATGACATGTGTTGTTATGTGTTGCTGGATATGTTATATTGGATCGTCGTGTTTGAATAGCCGGGGGTTTTTATGTGAGATGAGTGTTTTTCATTTTCATTCATGTAAAAACTTGTATGTAATATTCTTTTATTGGGGCACTTCCAGGTTGCGGAAGTTGTCACCGTTGATGTATATTATTTACTTTTCCGCACTAGGATAGACCCAAGGAGGAGGGCACAAGTAACCGGGTTCTGGAGTCCAGTGGGAGACCAACTCGAGGAGTCGAGTCCGGGTCTCCTAACTCTAGAATTGGTAGGGTTGCTTGCCGCTCTCGTAGGGGTCTAGGGGTGTGGGTTTGGCTATTCATCATGACCGTGGAATCCGTGTTTTATACTGGCTCGTATTGAAAACACGAACGTCCTAGTATATCCAATATTTCATATGATTCTTCTGCTGCGATATCTGTGATGTGATCATGTGATGTTCTGTGATAGATACAGTATATAGTATATATGATATATTATATAGGCGTTACTTATGTTTTACACCCGCGCTAGCCCTGCCCCGCTCTGCCGTTAGTTACCTAACCTAACGGTGCACGAGGGGACATCGAGGCGAATGCGGATGGCATAAGTGTACGTCGTATTTATCTGTGATGTTTAGGTACTTAAATGATGGGACTTCATTAATGTGATTAATGAAATAAAAGAAACCTAAGATGTTGTAGAATTGAATTTCAAAATAAAACAGGTAGCTACAGTTCTTGCTTTGCACAGCGGTATATGTGATATATCCTGCACCTTATTCGATGAGGAAAGGACCGAGATCCCTTCACCGGGAGTGACTCCTTTAGCAATAACTGGCAGATGCTACACACTCGGTTTGTCTTTTGATTGATTTTAAGAGTTTTTGCTTTGCACAGTGATATATATGATATATCCCGCACCTCATTCGACGAGGAAAGGACCGACGATCCCTTCACCGGGAGTGACTCCTTTAGCAAAACTAGAAAAGCCTCAAAAAAACTCCATTTTTAAAATCATTTGATTCTACAACGATATCAAGTTCATTACGCAATAGGTTTTTATAAAAACCTGTCGTAGCCCTCCGTCATTTCAGATAAGTATTAGTTAGTATTCGTGCTGCGGTTGTTTGGCATGCGTCAAGGCGTAGTGTACGGTAGCTAACTAGTGCTTATCTGCCAGCATATGATGCGATTGGATTAGGGTATTCGTACGGCGTTGTTTGGCATGCGTCAAGGGTCGTGCGGGTGGGTTTAATTCAATCAAGAAATGTACGGGTTGAACTTGACTAGCAGACTATGGGTTGTTTGGCATGCGTCAAGGTCATAGCGAGCTAGGGGCAAAATATTATCGGGAATTTCAAGTGTTGAAATTTGCAATGAGATTGCATACCTTCTATGAGATAGTTGGATCCCAATACCCGCTGCGAGTAAGAGTTACTCCTGGGAGAGTTTTATACATTACAATTAGCCGATCAAGTAGGTGTCTAGAAAGGTGTCAACGGGGTTACGCCTCTGGGAAAACGAGGTTTACATTAATTAGGTTCGTGCGAAAGCACGGGGGACCTCCCTCAAAGTACCGACACTGGCCTGGCTGAAAGATTGGCGAACTTGTAGTGTGTAATTAATCCCGGCTAGTCTTTCCTTTTAGGGTTTGAAGGAAGATTTGATAAAAAGCAGTGGGAGCCATCCTGATTAGATAAAATAATAACCAATCTATTCTTGAAAGAGCACACGCTGAGTGTTTTCTTCTCTCTCTCTCCAGGTAGCGACCATATCACGCCTTAATCAAGATAATAATACGGAATATTGACCGAACCCGCTTGTTATACTGAGCTGGGGAACGTTAGTCCCGCTCCAACTTATAATTGTTATAAGACAGAGCAGGAAATTGGGGAATACCAGAATTCCCGTGCCGCCCAAATGAAGAGAGTGCATGTTGATGCACCATCTTCGGGTGTGTTCATTACAGAGAACTGTTTCTCAGTATCCTCTACGTCCTGGGTATGTGATACCAGATCAGGATCCCAGATATGTAATCTGTTAAATAGGGCTACAGATAGGTAGAGAACTGAGAACGGGTGATAAGTTTCATGAGGCAGAAAACGGGGCAAGAGTTGCAGCCAAGTCTGTTGGTCACTATCACCCTGTATTACAATACATTGATTCTGAACGAATGTTATTAGATACCGAACCTGATATACAAAATCATATCAGTCTCTTTATTAGTAAAGAAACGATAAAATTTTGTATTGTTGGATAATGTTTTGAACATTTCCTATATCAAAAGTTGATCGGTTCAGGCACGTTATCTAAAAGCATTGATGTTCTAAATCAAACTACAGTTCTTAGTATACGGATCACACACAAGAGGAAGAGTTCAGAAATGAACGAATTCTTCTTAAGGCATTGTAGACTAGGTCAGATCAATGTGACCCGACTAGCTAGAGTTACATAAAGATGCATATTTAAATCAGTTTGAATTTACATCTTGTGAAACTCGCCAGTCATGTCACAGAGATAAGATGACCATAGCTCTGTTTACTGGAAACAGAGAAAGAGTTAGTGGACTCTTGGGATGATACATGTTGATGTATGTTAGGTCCCCTGTCTACATATGCCAGGACTGGTTCTTTGTACTTCGTTACATTCTCTGATAATCTCTCAAGATTCAGACATATGTTCCTGTTGAAACACAAGTCTGAACCTTTTGAGATATTCACAGAATATAAGTTAGAAGTAGAGAACCAATGAGGGTACAAGTATTATGTCCTTTGATGAGATCAAGGAGGAGAATACTTGAGCACGGAATTCCTGGATTATTCTAAAGGAGAATGAGATTCTCTCTCAGCATTACTTATCCGTATACACCATTGCACGATGGTATGTCGGGGGGAGCAGATACACCCTATCTGATATGGTGTGCTCTATGATGAGTACTACTGAGTTACCTATTTCCTTTTTGGGAGTTATGCACTTAAGAAGCTGCATACCTATTGAATAGGGTTCCAATCAAATCAGTTGCCTACCGCTTCATATGTGATATGGAAAGGGAAGAGCCCATGTCTTAAGCTAGTTAAGATTTGGGGTTGTCCGGCCTATGTCTAAAAGCAAAATCCGGACAAGCTTGAGGCAAGATCTGTTATGTAGAACTGGAAATGTTCCAGCTATACAAACTGCAGCTGATGATTTGATAGAACCAAAGGATTCAGTAGAGACCAACGAACCTCAGCCTCTCCGCCGATCTAGTAGGGTTTTCTCACCCACCTGAGAGATACATCGGTTTCTCAATGACAGTGGGAGCGAGGATTGCATCATGAGATGATGACCCAACTAGCTTCGAGCTGGCCATCAGGAGTGGGACTCTGTAAGAATGGCTGGATGCTTAGCGATCTGAGATGGAATCCTCATACACCAACAAAGTATGGACTTTAGTTGCTATATCTGAAGGGTTAAATCCCCATCAGGAGCAAGTATATCTTGAGAAGATTACTTGGTGTAGATGGAAAAGTTGAGACTTTCAAAGCTAGACTTGTTAAAGGTTTTCGTCATCGACCAGGCGTGGATAATGATGAAACCTTTTCTAGTACCTATGCTTAAGTCCATCCAGATCCTACTTGTCACGGCTACATACCATGACTACGATATCTGGTGGTTATGTGTCATGACTGCTTTTCTAAATGATGTTTTAGAAGAGAACGTCTATAAGTACACAGCCAGAGGGCTTCGTAGACAGTGGGAGCAGCGGAAACGTGTACAAGATGCTTTATAGGATAAAGCAGGCATCGCGGAGTTGGAACATCTGTTTTGATGTAGAAGTCAAAGAGTTTGACATCATCAAAATGGCAGATGAACCTTGTATAAACAAAAAGGTAGTAGGGAGTATGGTGGTGATCCTCATAGAGTACGTGGATGACATACTCTTGATAGGGAAGGAGTTTCCTATGCTACGCTCGGCCAATCTCCGTTTATCACAATGATTCTCTATAGGATCAAAATGATACCTCCTAAATCCTGAGTTTTGGATCTATGAGATAGATCTAATTGGATGTTAGGATTCTCACTAGTTGTAGTGAGACAGTATCAACCGATCCTGGGGAGAATCACTGGAAGGGTTCCAGGGTGATAAAGACGACTGAGTGTCAGTCACAGGCATTGTCTTAATCCTCGGTAAAGGGACGGTATGTTGGAAGAGTTCCAAGCTAGATACCGTGGCATACTAGACGATAAAGGCAGGATACATCGCTACTTAAGATGCTACCAAAGTGGCTGTCTGGGTGTATATTGGTTCATGAGATGAACTTAGTTCCTCCCATTGTGTGACAATGGAGTTGTGGCTTATGCCAAGGAACGTCCGTCCCATCAGTGATCCAGAAATATTCTAAGGCAGTATCACCTGATCAAGGAGATAGTTGATCTCCAGGGTGATCGAGGTTTGGAGAGTAGACTCAGAGGACAACACAGCGGATCCACTCACAAAGGCCTGTTCCCAGAGAGAGATTTTTATGGGATGGTTGAGTATGAGATACTACAACCACTGCTACAGATGGCCCTAGTGCAAGTGGGAGATTGTTAGTTATATGTATGCCCTAGAGGCCATTACTGTACATAGGATGTATATTGTAGTGGATGCTGGGACATATATAGGGAGGACTTTCTTGCTCGACATGATAGTATGCTATCTGGTTGAACTTTACCTTAACGTGTATACTGATTGTCTCTCTGTTACATGTTGGTAAAGCCCTTAGGATGTGTGCTTGACTACCTGGACTATGATGCGGATCATACTAGTGGGGACATGGTAGTCCATAAGTACATCCTTCAAAGTCCCTAGTCGAGGGTGTATCGAGACGGGGCATCGATATACCAGAGTAGACTAGCGTATACCTTCTCGACCCATACAAATGGGCGATGGATGATCCCATATCCATTGGTGTTTGACATCAGAGATGATATACGGGTGCTCAGTAGAGACTGGGTACACTGGACGGACTCGCCGAGAACTCCCAGATGGTATTATACCTCACGTCAGATGGCAGTTCTCTGGTGACACTGGTACAGAGTAGTCTGTTGACCCGAGATCGTCATAGAGTCTTGTGTGGTTCCCACTGTGCTTTGATTTCCATCTTACCACGTCCAAGAGGGGGTGCAAAACGGTGGTTTTTGGGTACAGTCCCGAGTCACATGGAGGCAATGAGCGATAGGAGGGGATTCGTCTCTCCCGGTATAGGGGGTTGATGTTGCGCTGTGTTCGATTGGCTATAACAGGAAATCCCTGGCCAGGGTTGCTGAGATTTACTGGTAAGTGTTACCAGTAGTTTCTCGAATTGTTATAGACCTCATATCGACACGACTTATCGAGCTATTGGGGTCTGACGTTTACCACCCCTAGGCGAGATATGCGACATATCAGACGATCAGACCGGACTGTACGGTAGTGTTACTGGTTGGATTCACTGGAGTGTGAGCGGGCTTGCTCGTCGATCTTCTGATCGCTCAATACCCGGGTGGCCGTTACGTTTAGCAGACCGCTTGCGGCTTGTGGGTGTTTGATATGATCATCACCTGCTGCCGGCGTATTGACGAGTCTTTAGAGTCCTACACAGAGGTTTCCAGGCTCAAGCGAAACGAAATAGGAGCGCATATGAGATATGTACGGGACCGAGAATAATGCGTGTATGTGATACCGTATTCTATTCTCGCGATGAATGTATTGATTGGTTGTTTGCGATATAACCTAGTTATCGAATCAAGGATTGATTCGATAAATCGATAAATTGGATATTAGTCGGTTATATGCGATATGACCGGATCGTTAAATCAAGTGTTGATTTAATGATTTAATGTATAATTATATATTTGATATATTACTTTGCATTAACTAATATTGGTTCACTTTAAATGGATTTTCTCACTCAGATGTGCACATTGTATATTCGATATAGTTTTGTGCACTTGATTGTATCATGTTTGATGATGCATGTTCACTTGTGTTTGTGTGAAGATTGAACCATGGTTATATGAATGGTTAGGGTTATGATTATTTATTCATTTATTTATCTATTTATTCTTTTTGGAAAAAGGAAGGCATGAAATGAAAATGGTGGCTTGTTTTGTATTCTAGTTGAAGCTTCATGAAGCTTTGACTTAAGTGACCATTTTTGTCTCATGCTTAACCCTAACCATTCCAACTAACCTTGGTTTAATCTCTACACTTGACCATGGTTTACATTATGATAAGTTTTGATTTTCTATTGATTTTTAATTAACTTATCATAAGAATTATCATCTTCCTCTTCTTCTTCTTCTTGAAGAAAACCTTTCTTCATCAATGGTGATTGATGAAAATGAGTGAGAAATCCAATTCTAAAGTCTACCCACTTCCTATTTCTTCATCCTCTACCTCTTGCCAAGTAGTAGAGTGTGTTTCCTTCACAAGTTTTCTTGACTTGGTGAAGTTGGAGCTTGATCTAGCGATGCCTCGACGTAGATCATCTTCGGCACGTCGTCGATGACCTAGCCCGCTCTTTCTCCGATGAAGCCGACGCTAGAGCCCGGATTTTGATTTGGACAGCGGAGAGGACTTCATCACGGAGCCGTGGAGGTGGAGGACCGGATCTACAAAGGTTGTATTTCCGTATTCTCTTAGTAAAGTAGTTTACTAGTTGCTTTTTCGCCTAGAAATCTAGCCAACGATCCGTTCTAGGGTTTCTCGGCACCGTTTAAAATTGAAATTGGCATGGTTGATGCCTTGTGAGACCTCATTAGGGTGCCTAGGATCCCTACAGATACTGCCTTAGAATATGTCTGGATCACTGATGGGACGGACATTCCTTGGCATAAGCCACAACTCCATTGTCTCACAATGGGAGGAACTAAGTTCATCTCATGAACCAATATACACCCAGACTGCCTCTTTGGTAGCATCTTAAGTAGCGATATATCTTACCTTTAATCGTCTAGTATGCCACGGTAACTAGCTTTGAACTCTTCCAACATACCGTCCCTTTACTGAGGATAAAGACAATGCCTGTGACTGACATTCAGTCGTCCTTATCACTCTGGAACTTTTCCAGTGATTCTCCCCTGGATCAATTGATACCATCTCACTTCAACTAGTGAGAATCCTAACATCCATTTAGATCTATCTCATAGATCCAAAACCCAGGATTTAGTAGGTATCACTTTGATCCTATATGGAGAATCATTGTGATAAGCGGAGATTGACCGAGCGCGGCATAGGAAACTTCTTTCTTATCAAGAGTATGTCATCCACGTACTCTACGAGGATCGCCACCATACTCCCTACTACCTTTTTGTATATACAAGGTTCATCTACCATTTTGATGAAGTCAAACTATTTGACTTCTACATCAAAACAGATGTTCCAACTCCGCGATGCCTGCTTTATCCTATAAAGCATCTTGTACACGTTTCCGCTGCTCCCACTGTTTACGAAGCCCTCTGGCTGTGTACTTATAGACGCTCTCTTCTAAAACATTATTTAGAAAAGCTGTCATGACACCCAACCACCAGATATCGTAGTCATGGTATGTAGCCGTGGCAAGTAGGATCTGGATGGACTTAAGCATAGTCCCCAGAAAAGGTTTCATCATTATCCACGCCTGGTTGATGACGAAAACCTTTAACAAGTCTAGCTTTGAAAGTCTCAACTTTTCCATCTAGACCAAGTAATCTTCTCAAGATATACTTGCTCCTGATGGGGATTTAACCCTTCAGATATAGCAACCAAAGTCCATACTTTGTTGGTGTACATGGATTCCATCTCAGATCGCTAAGCATCCAGCCATTCTTACAGAGTCACTACTCTCGATGGCCTACTCGAAACTAGTTGGGTCATCATCTCATGATGCAATCCTCGCTCCCACTGTCACAGAGAAACCGAAGCAACTCTCAGGTGGGTGAGGAACCCTACTAGATCGGCGGAGAGGCTGAGGTTCGTTGGTTACTATTGAATCTTTCGGTTCTACCAAATCATCAGCTGCAGTTTGTATAGCTGGAACATTTCCAGTTTTACATAACAGACCTTACCTCGAGCTTGTCCGGATTTTGCTTTTTATACATAGGCTGGACAACCCCAAATCTTAACTGACTTAAGAGATGAGCTCTTCCCTCTCCATATCATATATGAAATGGTAGGCATCTGATTTGATCGGAACCCTATTCAATAGGTATGCAACTGCATAAGTGCATAACTCCCTAAAGGAAATAGGTAACTCAGTAGTACTCATCATAGAGCACATCATATCATATAGGGTGTTATTGCTCCACCCTGATACACCGTTGTGCTGTAGTGTATTCAGAGGAGTAATACTGAGAGAGAATCTCATTCTCCTTTAGAATAGTCCAGGAATTCTATGCACAAGTATTCTCTTCCTTGATCTCATCAAAGGACATAATACTTATACCCGAATTGGTTCTCTACTTCTAACTTATATTCTGTGAATATCTCAAAAGGTTCGGACTTGTGTTTCAACAAGAACATATGTCTGAATCTAAAGAGATCATCAGAGAATGTAATGAAGTACAAAGAACCGGTCTTGGCATATGTAGACAGGGGACCTTACATACATCAACATGTATCATCCCAAGAGTTCACTAACTCTTTCTCTGTTTTCAGTAGACAGAGCTATGGTCATCTTATCTCTGTGACATGACTGGAAAGTTTCACAAGATGTAAATTCAAACAGATTAAATATGCATCTATGTGCAACTTAGCTAGTCGGGTCGCATTGATATGACCTAGTCTACAATACCTCAAGAAGGATCCGTTCATTTCTGAACTCTTCCTCTTGTGTGTGTTCTGTACACTAGGAACTGTGGTTTGATTTAGAACATCAATGCTTTTAGATAACGTGCCTGAACCGATCAACTTTTGATATAGGAAATGTTCAAAACATTATCCAACAATACAAAATTTTATCATTTCTTTACTAATAAAGAGACTGATATGATTTTGTATATAAGGTTCGGTATCTAATAGCATTCATTCAGAATCAATATATTGGTAATACAGGGTGACAGTGACCAACAGACTTGGCTGCAACACTTGCCCCGTTTTCTGTCTCATGAAACTTATCACCCGTTCTCAGTTCTCTACCTATCTGTAGCCCTATGTAACAAATTACATATGCGGGATCCTGATCCGGTATCTCATATCCAGGACGTAAAGAATACTGAGAAACAGTTCTGTAATGAACACACCCAAAGGAGATGCATCATATGCACTTTCTTCGTTTGGGCGGCACGGGAAATCTGGTATTCCCCAAATTCCTGCTCTGTCTTATAACAATTATAAGGTGGAGCGGGACCAACGTTCCCTAGCTCAGTATAATAAGCGGGTTCGGTCAATATTCCGTATTATTATCTTGATTAAGGCGTGATATGGTCGCTACCTGGAGTGAGAGAGAAGAAAACACTCAGCGTGCGCTCTTGCAAGAATAGATTGGTTATTATTTTATCTAATCAGGATGGCTCCCACTGTTTTTTATCAAATCTTCCTTCAAACCCTAAAAGGAAAGACTAGCCGGGATTAATTACACGCTACAAGTTCGCCAATCTTTCAGCCAGGCCAGTGTCGGTACTTTGAGGGAGGTTCCCCGTGCTTTCGCACGGACCTAATTAATGTAAACCTCGTTTTCCCAGAGGCGTAACCCCGTTGACACCTTTCTAGACACCTACTTGATCGGCTAATTGTAATGTGTAAAACTCTCCCAGGAGTAACAATTACTTGCAGTGGGTATCGGGATCCAACTATCTCATAGAAGGTATGCAATCTCATTGCAAATTTCAACACTTGAAATTCCCGATAATATTTTGCCCCTAGCAGCTATATGACCTTAACATAGTCAACAAATCATAAGTGCTAGTCAAGTTCAACCCGTCATTTCCCGATTGAATTAAACCCACCCGCACGACCCTTAACATAGTCAACAAAGTCGCACGACTACCCTAATCCAATCGCATCATATGCTTATGCAGATAAGCACTAATTAGCTACCGCACACTACGCCTTAACATAGTCAACAAACGTAGCACGAATACTAACTAGTACTTATCTGAAATGACGGAGGGCTACGACAGGTTTTTCTGAAAACCTATTGCGTAATAAACTTGATATCGTTGTAGAATCAAATGATTTTGAAATGGAGTGTTTTCGAGGCTTTTCTAGTTTTGCTAAAGGGGTCACTCCCGGTGAAAGGATCGTCGGCCCTTTCCTCATCGAATAAGGTGCGGGATATATCATATATATCACTGTGCAAAGAAAAAACTCTTAAAAGCAATCAAAAGACAAACCGAGTGTGTAGCATCTGCCAGTTATTGCTAAAGGAGTCACTCCCGGTGAAGGGATCTCGGTCCTTTCCTTATCGAATAAGGTGCAGGATATATCATATATACCGTTGTGCAAAGCAAGAACTGTAGCTACCTGTTTTATTTTGAAATTCGATTCTACAACATCTTTAGGTTTCTTTTACTTTCATTAATCATATTAATGAAGTCACATCATTTAAGTACCTAAACATCACAGATAAATACAACGTACACTTATGCCATCCGCATTCGCCTCGATGTCCCCTCGTGCACCGTTAGGTTAAGTGACTAACGGCAGAGCGGGGCAGGGCTAGCGCGGGTGTAAAACATAAGTAACGCCTATATAATATATCATATATACTATATACAGTAATTATCACAGAACATCACATGATCACATCACAGATATCGCAGCAGAAGAATCATATGAAATATTGGATATGCTAGGACGTCCGTGTTTTCAATACGAGCCAGTATAAAACACGGATTCCACGGTCGCAATGAATAGCCAAACCCACACCCCTAGACCCCTACGAGAGCGGCAAGCAACCCTACCAATTCTAGAGTTAGGAGACCCGGACTCGACTCCTCGAGTTGGTCTCCCACTGGACTCCAGAACCCGGTTACTTGTGCTCTCCTCCTTGGGTCTATCCTAGTGCAGAAAAGTAAATAATATACAAATGGTGACATCTTCCGCAACCTGGAAGTGCCCCAATAAAAGAATATTACATACAAGTTTTTACATGAATGAAAATAAAAAAAACACTCATCTCACATAAAAAAACCCGGCTATTCAAACACGACAATCCAATATAACATATCCAGCAACACATAACATCACATGTCATCAACGTAAGTAAACATGCGTATCCCAATTGTCGTTGACATATAGCAACGAAACCGGCGCTATCACATATTACACTTACGATCGCAGAAAAGAAAGTATAAAACTACAACAGTTAGAATCCGCAACCTCTTTAGACATCGCATGCCTAAGCAAATGAATTATTTAGACATCGCATGCCTAACAATTATAAACCCCGTATTTTAGTCTCAATATCGAAAACTCTTTTCAATATTAAGTCGGGCAATTCAACAAGATTCCCGACATCTAGATCGAATGCTCGTCGCAAACTTTAGTAGGCGGCCGCACCCCCGACGCCGTCGACGAAGTGCACCAAGGCGGAACACCGCTGCCGCGAGCACCCGAACGGACGCTTTCGGCGACGGGGTTCTCCTACAGTCACTTGGTCGGGGCTATGGGGCGAGGCTGTCTATTAAGTTTACCCGGCGAGTATCCGCGTACACTACGTGATTGCGACGGACTTTTGATCACATCAAAATTCCGTGGCAACCGATCAATTGAGACTAAAGTGCTATGTTTATAACATTCATATTAGTTATCTCATAACTACTTGTGAATTCCAAATATTGTATCCCATTCCAGATAAATAGAAAATGTTAAACTTTCCGATCGAACATTCGAACACCCAAGTTTTCCCGAAATAGCTCAACACATGAAACAAGTTTAAAAACATCCAGTTCATGCCTCAGTACCAACGGTCCAGCCGTAGAAGGGTCAAGCCAACGCCTCACATGTGGCACGCCGTACTGCCCCAAACCCGAAAGTTCAAAGGGCAGTTCAAGACAGTCACATAATCGAGTTAAGTTTTGTTGTCTTCTAGAGGGTCCATCGCATTACTTGCGCTACTTAGAACGTTATTAAACCACGGAAAGATCCAACACTTGGAAATTTCCCGACAGGGGAAAAAGTGGGTATTTATATCCGGTCGAACTTTTTAACATGTGCTTTAATACCCGGAAAACCATAAACGAGGTTAAAAATATCCGATCGAATCAATGAGTCCCCAATTCACCCCAGAAAACTCAACTGTTGAGTATAATTAAAAGTGCCCAGAAACTTCAGGAATCACATACGGTGGAAACTGTATAAAATTGAAACCCTAACTCATCAATTTCGTCGCGGAACCGCCGCTAATGGCATGTCATTGCCGCGGTTCCGCGGCCGTTTAAGTGAGTTACAGTCTTGTTTTTTACAGTTAGTCTTATATTTCCCTGCACTATTTTCTGAGCATTTTTAATTGGGAAAAATCCACAGTTTTGAAAATTGTACAGAGAGGGGGTAAACTTGGACATATCGGGTTCGATCGGGTTTCTAACATCGTCTACACATCGCCTAAGGCTCTATCTAGTCTCTGATACCACTGTAGGGTTCCTAGGCACACTTATGAGGTCTTACAAGGCATCAACCATGCCAAATTCAAAATTTTCCGGTGCCGAGAAACCCTAATACGGATCGTTAACTAGATATTAGGCGAAACTACAAGTAGTAAACAACTTTATTGCTAAAAGGGAAGTGACTACAACCTTTGTAGATCCGGTCCTCCACTTCCTTAGCTCCGTGATGACGTCCCTCCGCTGTACCCATCGGATCCCGGACTCTCGCGGTGGTTTCATCGAAGAAATGATCGGGCTAGGTCGTCGACTTCGATGCCGAAGATGATCTACGTCGAGGCAACTCAAGATCAAGCTCCAACTTCACCAAGTCATGAAACTTGTGAAGAAAACACCCTATACTACTTGGCAAGTGGTAGAGGATGAAGAAATAGGAAATGGGTTCACTTTGGATTTGGATTTCTCACTTGATTTCATCACTTGACATTTTTGTAGAAAGCTTTTCTTTCTTCATCAAGAAGAAGAAGAAGAAAGAAAATGAAAAAATGAATTAATTTAAAAAGAAAATCAAGTGACCCTTATCATATTGCAACCATGGTTAAGTATAGAGAATAAACTAGAGTTAGGTGAATGGTTAGGTTAGGCATGAAACAAAAATGGTAGACTTTTTCAAAGCTTCATGAAGCTTCAACTATAAAACAAAGCAAGCCACCATTTCTCTTTTTGCCAAAAATGAATTAAGAGAATAAATAAATAAGTAAATCAAAACCCTAACCATTAATATAACCATGGTTTAATCATACACACCCAAGTTTGCATGTATCATCAAACATGATACAAACTTGTGCACAAAAATATATCACATATACAATGTGCACAAACAAGTGAGAAAAATTTCTTAAGTGAACCAATATTAGTTAATGTAAAGTAATATATCAAATATATAATTATACATTAAATCATTAAATCAACACTTGATTTAACGATCCGGTCATATCGCATATGACCGACTAATATCCAATGTATCGACTTATCGAATCAATCCTCGATTCGATAACTAGGTTATATCGCATACAACCAATCGATACATTCATCGCGAGAATAGAATACGGTATCACATACACGCATTATTCTCGGTCCCGCACATATCTCATATGTGCTCCTATTTCATTTCGCTTGAGCCAGGAAACCTCTGTGTAGGACTCTAAAGACTCGTCAATACGCCGGCAGCAGGTGATGATCATATCAAACACCCATAAGCCGCAAGCGGTCTGCTAAACGTAACGGCCACCCGGGTATTGAGCGATTAGAAGATCGACGAGCAAGCCCGCTCATACTCCTGTGAATCCAACCAGTAACACTTACCGTACAGTCCGATCTGATCGTCTGATATGTCGCATATCTTGCCTAGGGGTGGTAAACGTCAGACCCCAATAGCTCGATAAGTCGTGTCGATATGAGGTCTATAACAGTTCGAGAAACTACTGGTAACACTTACCAGTAAATCTCAGCAACCCTGGCCAGGTATTTCCGGTTATAGCCAATTGAACACAGCGCGACATCAACTCCCTATACCGGGAGAGACGAATCCCCTCCTATCGCTCATTGCCTCCATGTGATTCGGGACTATACCCAAAAACCACCGTTTAGCACGCCCTCTTGGACATGGTAAGGTGGAAATCAAAGCACAGTGGGAACCACACAAGACTCTATGACGATCTCGGGTCAACAGACTACTCTGTACCAGTGTCACCAGAGAACTGCCATCTGACGTAAGGTATAATACCATCTGGGAGTTCTCGGCGAGTCCGTCCAGTATACCCAGTCTCCACTGAGCACCCGTATATCATCTCTGATATCAAACACCAATAGATATGGGATCATCCATCGCCCATCTGTATGGGTCGAGAAGGTATACGCTAGTCTACTCTGGTATATCGATGCCCCGTCTCGATACACCCACGACCAGGGACCTTGAAGGATGTACTTATGGACTACCATGTCCCCACTAGTATGATCCGCATCATAGTCCAGGTAGTCAAGTACACATCCTAAGGGCTTTACCAACATGTAACAGAAAAACAATCAGTGTACACGTTAAGGTAAAGAGCAACCAGATAGCATACTATCATGTCGAGCAAGAAAGTCCTCCCTATATATGTCCAAGCATCCACTACAATATACATCCTATGTATAGTAATGGTCTCTAGGGCATACATATAACTAACAGTTATAAGCCTCATATCGACACGGCTTATCAAGTTACTGGGGTCTGACATTTACCACCCCTAGACGAGATATGCGACATATCAGACGAAGAGACCGGACTGTACGGTAGTGTTACTGATTGGATTAGCAGGAGTGTGAGCAGGCTTACTTGTTGATCTTCTGATCGCTCAATACCCGGGTGGCCGTTACGTTTAACAGATCGCTTGCGGCTTGTGGGTGTTTGATATGATCGTCGCCTACTGCCGGCGTATTGACGTGTCTTTAGAGTCCTACACAGGGCTTTCTTGGCTCAAGCGAAATGGAGTAGGAGCACATATGTGATATGTGCGGGACCGAGATTAATGCGATATGTGATACCGCACTATATTCTCACGATGTGTGACATGAAAGGTTATATGTGATATAGCCGGGTTATCGGATCAAGTATTGATTCGATAAGATGTTACATCATGATATTAGTCGGTTATATGTGATATCGGACCGAGATTAATGCGATAAGTGTTCATTTAATAATTTAATGTGTAATTATATATTTGATATATTACATTACATTAACTAGTATTAGCTCACTTATGATTTCTTTTCTCACATTGGGTGCATTGATGTATATGTGATATATGTTAAATATATCAAGTTAGGTTACAAATGCAACTAGGGTTAATGAGGGTTAAACTATGCTAGGGTTAAGATTAGGGTTTAAATTTATCATTAAGTAATTCAAAATTGAGGAATTAGTCATGGTTGATATTTGTTGAAAGCTTGTAGAAGTTTCATGGCATCTTTGACTTTGTTCTCTCTCTTTGTCTTGCTTAAGATATTTTGTACCTAACCTTTAACCATAGCACATGGTTAACTCTCTATAAAGGTTAAGCATGACATGCTTAACCCTTGGTTGCATTATTAACCTCACCAATAATTCATTTGGATGAGTGAGTTCTTCATCTTCTTCTTCTTCCTCCAAGCTTACTAGCTTCAATGGAGTTGTGAGAAAATGAGTGAGAAAATGATTTCTAATGTGAGCACACTTCCTACTTCATCATTCTCTACTACTTTCCATTTAGTATAGGGTGTTCTCTTCACAAAGTTCTTGACCTAGTGAAGAAATAGCTTGGGTTAGTGTCTCCTCGACGTAGATCATCTTCGGCCTCGAAGTCATCGAAGCAAGCATGTTCATTTCTTCATGGAGCCTCTTTAGAGTCCGGAGTTTACGATCGCAGCCAAGGGGACTTCTACACGAAGCTATTGAAGTGAAGGACCGGTCTATAAAGGTTGTATTCCTTGCTCACTTCTTATTGGAAAGTGTTTGCATATTTCTTTCCGTCGATTTCTAGTATACGATTCATGTTAGGGTTAGCTAAAACGGCAAATTTTTAATTTGGCATGGACGATACCTCCCGAAACCTTGTTGCCGTCTTGGGTAACCCTTCACTTGTTACTATTTATAATTCATGCCCGCATGCCTTGTTACCTCCTGATTTTATTATTGTTGATATTATAACGCACTGACGTCTGGGTTTTGCATGGCCCAGATCCTTTATCTCTGTCACAGGCCGTTCAGGAGTATTTTAGTCAACAGGCCGAGCAGTGAGGACCTGTTAGTATTTTTTTAGTTTAGTTTTTTCAACATTTTCATTCCTCATGTGAGCCCGTATTTTAGGACATACTTTCCGGATGTTATTGTTATTTGGATCTTTTGCTTCCGCATATTATTTCTTGACTCGTTCATTCTGGCTTATGGACATGTACTAGATAGTTTATTTTATTTCTTCTGTTCTTGATATCTTATAGACAGCCTTAATGTGACTGTGGAGGGATGTTTCCTAGACACAGGTAGCATGGTTGGCTCGTTCACGTGCCGATCTTAGCGCACTCTGGGAAGCGGGGCATGACAGATTCTGTGGTGTTGCTTATTATCATGCCTGGGACGAATATTATATATACTTATATGTATACTAGTAGATGTTGTATATGTTTTGCACCCGCGCTAGTCCAGCCCCCGCTCTGTTATTAGTTAAGTAACCTAACGGGTGATGATGGGGCCCCGTGGCGAATGCGGATGGCATATACGTACATCATATTTTCGTTCTTTTCTGGTGTGATAGGTTAAATGATGGGACTACATTAATTTCAATTAATGCAAGAAAAGAAACTTAAAAAGATGTTGTTGGAACAAATTTCGAAAAACTATAGTTATATTCTTTCGCTTTGCATAGTGGTATTCGGTTATGAATATCAAGCACCTCATTCTACGAGGCAAGAGCCGAGATCCCTTCACGGGGAGTGACCTCTTGAGCAAAAGTCTATACTGTAGATTACTCGGTTTTCTTCAAAACCACTAGTTTTCAAAAGCGGAGCTTAAACCACTCCTTTTCAAAACTGCTCAGGTTCCTTCAACGATATCAAGTTCATTACGTTAACGGGTTTTCGCCAAAAACCTAGCCGTAGCCCTCCGTCATTTCAGATAAATACCTTTTAGTATTCGTACTATATTTGTTGGCATCCGTCAAGGCATAGTGTACGGTAGCTAAATGATACTTATTTGTAGCATTGAGATGCATTAATTTAGGACAGTCGTACAGCCTTGTTGGCATCCGTCAAGGGCGAGTATGGATGGGTCTAAATTAATCAGGACAATGACGGGTAGAACTTGACTCGCGCTTTATGATTTATTATCATCCGTCAAGGTCATAAGACGCCTGGGGCAAAAACCACATCGGGAGTTTCAAACATATAGAAAACTTGCAGATTTAGAATACCTTCTGGAGTGTAGTGACTTGAGTGGATTCCATCTAGGTCATCACACAATGATAGTTGGATCCCGATCCCACTGATGAGTAGAATTACTCTCGGGAGATCATCTCACTTAACAATCAATGTTATAAACCAAGTAGGTGTCTAGAACGGTATTAGTGGGGCTACGTCTCCAGGGAAAAGAGGTTATGTAATTAAGGAACTTCGCAAAAGTGTTGGAAAACCTCCCTCAAAGTACCGACATTAGCCTGGCTGAAAAGTTAAGCAAGTATTATGACGTGCGATTAATCCCGAGTAGTTCTTCTTTTAGGGTTTGAAGAAGAATTTGAGGAAACAGTGGGAGTCATCCCGGTTAGATAAACTAATAACCAATCTAATCTTGCAAGAACGCACGCTGAGTGTTTCTTTTCTCTCTCTGCAGGTAGCAACCATTTCACGCCCTAATCAAGATAATAAAATACATCGCTTGGCCAATCCAAATTCTTATTTGGGACTGGGGAACGTCGGTTTAGCTCCAACTTATGATGGTGGTCATGAGTATGAGCTAGGGAAAGAGAATTGCATGAATTCCTTGATTGCCCCATCGAAGAAGAAGCTCACTGTTGCGTCTTCTTCATGTATTTTTGTTATCGAGAACTGTTTTTCGGCCAGTCCTACCTCCTGGGTACTAGATAACGGATCAGGATCTCATATCTGTAATTTATTGCAGGGACTGAGAAAAAGTAGGATAGTTAGACCTGGTGATATGTCCCTCAGAGTAGGGAACAGAGCACAAGTTAATGCTGCTGCTGTCGGTGAATATTACCTAGTGTTGTCAAATGTCAATACTATGATTTTAAATAATTGCTACTATGTACCTTCCATGATTTGCAACATCATATCAGTTTCTTTACTTGATAAAGATGGATATAAATTTTTTCTTGATTGAAATATCATGAACATTTACCTTAATCGGGTATTAGTTGCAGAAGGTACATTGTGTAATGGTATCTATGTTCTAAATCAAAACACAGTTCTCAATATACGAAGCACTCGCAAGAGGAAGAGTTTAGAAGAAAACAAATCCTACTTGTGGCATTGTAGACTTGGTTATATCGGGGAGAAAAGATTGAGTAAATTGCATAAGAATGGATATTTGAATACGTTTGAATTCTCATCTTATAAAACTTGTCAGTCCTATCTCAAAGGAAAGATGACCAAATCTCCGTTCACCGGACATGGAGAAAGAGCTGGAAAGCTCTTAGGACTCATACACAATGATGTATGTGGTCCAATGTCTATACATGAACGGGGTGGGTTCTCGTACTTCATCACATTCACTGATGATCTCTCTAGATTCGGATATTTGTATCTTATGAAACACAAATCCATGCCACCCCATATGAAACATGGGAAGGGAAAAGGCCATACCTTAATTTCATTAAGGTAGGTGGTTGTCCGGCTTATGTTAAAAAACAAAATCCGGATAAACTTGAAGCACGATCAGTTCTTTGTAAGTTTGTAGGATATCCTAAGCATTCACCAAAATATCGGTTCTACCACACCGAGGAACAGAAGGTGTTTGTTGCTCGCCACGCCATCTTCTTATAGAAGGAATTTCTTGCAAAAGAAATTAGTGGGAGCGCGGTGGAAGAAATTCCAGAGGGACAAACTGTAACTGAAGATTTGGTAGAACCTTGGGATTCAATAATCCCAGACGAACCTCAGCCACCCCGCAGATCTGGTAGGATTTCTCATCTGCCCGAGAGATACTACGGTTTTCTCATAGACGGGGATCGAGAGGATTGCATATTGGAAGAAGATGATCCTACTAGTTTCAGGCAGGCCATTATCAGTAGGGACTCTGATAAATGGCTGGATGCTATGCATTCCGAAATAGAGTCCATGTACACCAATAAAGTGTGGACCTTGGATATTGCTCCACCTGGAGTAAAACCTGTTGGATGCAAATGGATCTACAAAAGGAAATTTGGTGTAGATGGGCAGGTGGAAACCTATAAGGCTAGACTTGTAGCAAAAGGTTTTCGTTAAAGACCAAGTGTGGACCATAACGAAACCTTTTCTCCAGTGGCTATGCTCAGATCCATTCGGATCCTACTTGCCATTGTTGCCTTCCATGACTATGAGATCTGGCAGATGGACGTAAAAACGGCTTTTCTGAAAAGAAGTTTAGAAGAGTGTGTTTATATGGATCAGCCGGAAGGTTTCGTAGACAGCAGGAGCAACGGGAAGGTGTGCAAGTTGCTCAAATCCATTTATGGATTGAAGCAGGCATCGCGGAGCTGGAACATCTGTTTTGATGAAACAGTCAAGGAATTTGACTTCATCAAGAACGAGGATGAGCCTTGTATTTATAAGAAGATTGTAGAACGAACTGTCGTGTTCCTAGTCTTGTACGTGGGCGACATTCTTTTGATGGGAAATGACATTCCTATGCTACAATTGGTCAAGCTATTCTTATCACAAAGGTTCTCCATGAAGGACATTGGTGATGCCTCGTACATTCTGAGGATTAAGATCTACATAGATAGATCCAAGAGATTACTGGGACTTTCACAGTCCAGGTACATAGAGACCGTACTAAAGAGATTTAGTATGGAAGATTCCAAGCGCGGTAACATACCTGCATTGCATGGAATCACCCTCTCCAAGGAGATGTCTCCCAAGACTAACGAGGAGAGGGTTCATATAAGAACTATACCCTACGCTTCGGCGGTAGGATCTATAATGTATGCGATGCTATGTACAAGGCCAGATGTAGCTTATGCGCTAAGCGTGGTGAGCCGGTATCAGTCGAACCCAGGTGAGGACCACTGGACAGCAGTAAAGAACATTCTCAAATACCTAAGAAGGACTAAGGAGATGTTCTTGGTTTACGGTAATGGAGACCTAAAGGTCGAGTCCTTTACCGATTCAAGCTTCCAGAGTGACAAGGATGACAGCAAGTCTATCTTGGGTTTTGTATTTACCCTCAACGGAGGGGCGGTGTGTTGGAAGAGCTCCAAATAGGATACCGTTGCAGACTCGACGATGGAGGCTCAATACATTGCTGTCTGGATGAAGAAGGTCATTAGTGAACTTCAGGTAGTTCCGTCCATTGTTGACCCAATACCTTTGTATTGCGATAACAATGGGGCTATAGCTTTAACGAAGGAACCACGGTCCCATCAGAAATCCAGGCACATCTTAAGGCGGTATCACCTGATCAGGGAGATCATTGATCGCCGGGAGATCGAGGTGTGGAGAGTGGACACAAAAGAAAACACTGCAGATCCATTCACCAAGGCCCTTCCTCAAGCACAGTTCGAGAGACTTTTTGAGATGTTGGGTATGCGGTACGCCAACAGCTGGCCCTAGAGTAGACGTTGGATACTCGGTATGCCAATATATGGCCTTAGTGCAAGTGGGAGATTGTTGGATATGTATGCCCTAGAGGCCATTATTGTATATGTATACATATGGATGCTTGGACATATATATGTACAAGACAATCTTGCTCGATATGATAGTATGCTATCTGGTTTGACTTTATCTTAACATGTGTATGTTTTACTTGCTATTGCATATCTTTTATACATGTTGATAAAGCCCGTAGGATTATTGCTAGACTACCTGCGTTGTGATGGCGGTCATACTTGTAGGAGCTGGGTAGTCGGTACGCACATCCTTAAAATGGTCCCTAGTCATGGAAGTATCGAGACAGGGCATCAATATTCCGGAGTAGACTAGTGTTTACGTTTCTAGACCCCGACGAGGGGTGATGGTATGGTCCCGCAACCATTGGTCTTTCGCACCTAAGATCGTATACAGGTGCTCACTGGAGGTGAGTACACCAGACGGACTTGCCGAGAACTTCCAGATGGTATTATACCTATCATCAGATGGAAGTTCTCAAGTGACATGAGTACAGGTTAGTCTTTAGACCTGAGATCGTCGTTTGTCTCGTGTGAGTTCCCACTGTGTTTTGATCACTACCCTACCACGGCTCTACTGAGTCGTGCAAACAGGTTTTGGTTGGGTACAATCCCGAACCACATGGAGGCAGTGAGCAATTGTCGGGAATTCGCCTCTCCCGGTATTAGGAATCGATATCGCGCCGTGTTAGATTGGTCAGGACCATAAGACCTTCGCCAAGGCAGTTGGGATTTACTGATAGACTGATCAGTAGTTTCCCGGATTGGTCCTAAGCCGCATCAGCACGAATTACCAGGTTATTAGGGTCTGACGTTTACCACCCCCTGGACCCGGTATGCGATACTCTCAGAGACTGGACTGTACGAAGATTGTCACAGATAGGCTCAGTAGGGATCCGGATGAGTTTGCTCGTCGGCCTTCCTTTTCGACAGGTACCGGGGTAGCCGTTACGTACAGCTAGTGCCGCTGACGTGCTTGTGGTTATGGATTTATCCAGTAACTCACTGCCGGCGTAATGTCGAGTCTTTAGAGTCCCACACAGAGGGTTTACCTGGTTCAGGCGAAATGATGTAGTAGCCGTATTGGATACGTGTAGGGTGTCATGACCCGAAATGGCACGCGACTGGCACTTGAATCATATGAAGTCTATAGGACCCCATCTAATTCAAGTAAGCCAAGAAATCCCAGAAATCTAAACCATTTAAAGAAAGAGGTGAAGAAAACATGTTTTAAAATAAGGGGTTTTTAAATAACATAAGCCGAATATGCATTAAAATCTCAAGTCTTTTCTGAAAATTTCGGCAGAGTTTCCTTTGTAAATACTGGCCCCAAAAGGGGTACAACATGCATAATATGAATAAAGGCATCCCCAAGCAGGAGCTAGCTCTTCTTCAATTGACGGTCATAACCACGCAAGCAATATATAATACAACGCCGAAGGGCGAGGATCAAAACTCAAAAGGAAACTCAAAATATCAAGAAAACCATAATAATACAACGCGCGACTCTAAGGTCGAAAGAATAGCAACTGGTTTTCTAAGTTCGAAATAATATACAAGTCTGGTTGATGGAGATTCTAGATACAATAATGAAAATAATATACAAGGGTGGTCACGATGCGAGTGAACCCACCTACCAAAGCAATCACCCAGAATGGAAGCAGTGTGCCAGAAAGCTGCAATGAAACCTGTACAACAAAAACCTGCAAGAACTGTGGCACAACGGGGGTGAGTTGCCAACTCGTGAGTAGAAAACATCACAGAGCAGAAATCGTATGTATAACTCAATCCTAAGTCAAACGATCAGTAATATATATATCCTCAATATGATAAAGTCTGAAGCATGAAAAGGTGGCAAGGGTAAACATCTATACCAAGTGTAATACCAAGTGCTCGTGTCAGTGCCTCAGGTAGCAACATATCATAACATGAGGTGTGATCAATGTAATCATCATGAAATCAGTGTCAACTATATCATGAAATCTATAAGTATGTGGATAATCGTCCAACTATGCAATCAATACATGTATGCATGTGGATCTCGTCCATGGGTCAACCAATGACACAAAAACATCATGCATGTAAAAGTCATAAAAGCATATGCATGAAAGTATGAGGATATAAATCAACGGGTGTCCCTCACGACACATCAAAATCATGGAACCTGTGTTAGTTGTATGTATGCCCTAGAGGCCAGTATTGTACAGATGATGTATATTATATTGGATGCTTGGACATATATAGAGATGACTTTCTTGCTCGATATGATAGTATGCTATCTGGTTACTCTTTATCTTAACATGTACACTTGTCTCTTTAAACTGTCTTACAGTTACATGTTGATAAAGCCCTTAGGATGTGTACTTGACTACCTGGACTGTGATAAAGATCATACTAGTGGGGACATGGTAGTCCATAAGTACATCCTTCAAGGTCCCTAGTCGTGGGTGTATCGAGACGGGGCATCGATATACCAGTCTAGACTAGCGTATACGCTTCTCGACCCATGAGATGGGCGATGGATGATCCCATATCCATTGGTGTTTGACATCAGAGATGGTATACGGGTGCTCAGTGGAGACTGGGTATACTGGACGGACTCGCCGAGAACTCCCAGATGGTATTATACCTCACGTCAGATGGCAGTTCTCAGGTGACACTTGTACAGGTTAGTCTGTAGACCCGAGATCGTCATGGAGTCTTGTGTGATTCCCACTGTGCTTTGATCTCCACCTTACCACGTCCATGAGGGCGTGCAAAACGGTGGTCTTTGGGTACAGTCCCGAGTCACATGGAGGCAATGAGCGATAGGAGGGGTTTCGTCTCTCCCGGTATTGGGGGTTGATGTTGCGCAGTGCTCGATTGGCCGTAACAGGGAAGTCCCTGGCCAGGGCTGATCAGAGATTTGCTGGTAAGTGTTACCAGTAGTTTCTCGACCCGTTATGAGCCTCATATCGGCATGACTTATCGGTTATTGGGGTCTGACGTTTACCACCCCTAGACTTGATATGCGACATATCAGACGAACAGACCGGACTGTACGGTAAGTGTTACTGGTTGGATTCACAGGAGTATGAGCGGGCTAGCTCGTCGAACTTCTGATCGCTCAATACCCGGATGGCCGTTACGTTTAGCAGACCGCTTGCGGCTTGTAGGTGCTTGATATGATCATCATCTGCTACCGGCGTATTGACGAGTCTTTAGAGTCCTACACAGAGGTTTCCTGGCTCAAGCGAAACGAAATAGGAGCGCATATGAGATATGTTCAGGACCGAGAATAATGCGTGTATGTGATACCGTATTTCATTCTCGCGATGGATGTATCGATTGGTTATATTCGATATAACCTAGTTATCGAATCAAGGATTGATTCGATAAGCCGATACATAGGATACTAGTCGGTTATATGCGATATGACCGGATCGTTAAATCAAGTGTTGATTTAATGATTTAATGTATAATTATATATTTGATATATTACTTTGCATTAGCTAGTATTAGTTCACTTTAAATGGATTTTCTCACTTGATGTACATATTGTATATGTGATATACTTTTGTGCACATCTTTTTATCATGTTTGATGATACTTGCTAATTTGGTTAAGTGTGAAGAATTAAACCGTGGTTAAGAGATGATTAGGGTTTTGCCTTTTTATTTATTTATTTGTTTATTTATTTGGAAAAGGTTTAGATAAGAATGGTGGCTATATTTGTTTCTAGTTGAAGCTTCATGAAGCTTTGACTTCTTAACTATTCTTGTCTTCATGCTTAACCCTAACCCATCCAAGTAACCATGGTTTATTCTCTACACTCAACTATGGTTAGCTTATGATAAGTATTGATTTATTTTTCATTTTAATTCAACACTTATCATATTCTTTCTTCTTCTTCATCATCTTCATCAAGAAAGAAAGCTTGATGCCATCAATGGCAACTTGAGTTCTAAAGTGAGAAATCCAATTCTAAAGTGAACCCACCTCCTATTTCTTCACCCTCTACCTCTTGCCAAGTTGTTTTGGGTGTTTTCTTCACAAGTTTCACAAATTTGTGAAGTCGGAGCTTGAACTTGTGATGCCTCGACGTAGATCATCTTCGGCACGAAGCCGACGACCTAGTCCGCCCATTTCTCCGATCAAGCCGACGATTGAGTCCGGGATTCGAGATGGACAGTGAGAGGACGCCTACGTGGAGCCAAGGAAGTGGATATCCGGATCTACAAAGGTTGTAGCTTCTTATCTTTAGTTAAGTTGTTAACTAGTTTAGTTTATCGCCTAAATTTCTTGTTAACGATCCGTATTAGGGTTTCTCGGCACCCGCAAAATTTGAAATTGGCATGGTTGATGTCTTGTGAGACCTCTTGAGAGTGCCTAGGAACCCTACAGTGGTATCAGAGCCTAGCTAGAGCCTTAGGCGAAGTCTAGACGACGTTTGAAACCCGAACGAACCCGAAACCCTAAAACCCAAGTGCTCTCTGGACTTTTTCTAAAATCTGGGATTTTTCCATATTAAAAATGCTTAAAAAATTCAGCAGGGAATTCTAAGAATTACGATGCAAAATTTATCCCATGAACAGTAAATAGTGCGGCGGAACCGCGGCAGAAGCCTGGCTTCTGCGGCGGTTCCGCGGCAATATGATGACATCATCACGACCATTTTGCACAGTAATTACTATTTTATTATGCTGAATTTTCTGGGAATTTTTAATTTGACTCAAGAGTTGAGTGTTCTGGGGTTGTATTGGGAATCGACGATTCGATCGGATTATCAAATCTTGTCTATGTGGCTTTCCGGATAACTTTAGAATATGTTAAAAAGTTCGACCGGATATAAATACCCAACTTTTCCCCTGCCGGAAAATTTCCAAGTGTTGGATTTTTCTGTGGTTTAAGGACGTTCTGAGTAGTGCAAGTAACGCGATGGTCCCTCTAGAAGACAACAAATCTTAACTCGATTATGTGACCGTCTTGAACTTCCCTTTGAACCTTCGGGTTTGGGGCAGTACGGCGTGCCACATGTGAGGCGTTGGCTTGACCCTTCTACGGCTGGACCGTTGGTACTGAGGCATGAAGTGAATGTCTTTGAACCTATTTCATATGTTGGACGGTTTCGGGAAAACTTGGGTGTTCGAATGTTCGATCAGAAAGTTTAATATTTTCTATTTATCCGGAATGTGATACAATAATTGGAATTCACAAACAAGTATGAGATAACTGAATGAATGTTATAAATCTAGCGGTTTAGTTTCACTTGATATTGAAAAGAGTTTTCGATAATGAGACTAAAATGCGGGGTTTATAACTGTTAGGCATGTGATGTCTAAGTATTTCATTTTGATTAGGCATGTGATGTCTAAAGAGGTTGCGGATTCCAACTGTTGTAGTTTTACACTTTCTTTTCTGTGACCGTAAGTGTAATATGTGATATCGCCGGTTTCGTTGCTATATGTCAACGACAATTGGGATGCACATATTTACTTACGTTGATGACATGTGATGTTATGTGTTGCTGGATATGTTATATTGGATTGTCGTGTTTGAATAGCCGGGGGTTTTTATGTGAGATGAGTTTTTTTCATTTTCGTTCATGTAAAAACTTGTATGTAATATTCTTTTATTGGGGCACTTCCAGATAGCGGAAGTTGTCACCCTTTGTATATTATTTACTTTTCTGCACTAGGATAGACCCAAGGAGGGGAGCACAAGTAACCGGGTTCTGGGGTCCAGTGGGAGACCAACTCGAGGAGTCGAGTCCGGGTCTCCTAACCCCAGAATTGGCAGGGTTGCTTGCCGCTCTCGTAGGGGTCTAGGGGTGTGGGATTGGCTATTCATCACGACCGTGGAATCCGTGTTTTATACTGACTCGTATTGAAAACACGGACGTCCTAGTATATCCAATGTTTCATATGTTTCTTCTGCTGCGATATCTGTGATGTGATCATATGATGTTCTGTGATAGATACAGTATATAGTATATATGATATATTATATAGACGTTACTTATGTTTTGCATCCGCACTAGCCCTACCCCGCTCTGTCGTTAGTTACCTAACCTAACGGTGCACGAGGGGACATCGAGGCGAATGCGGATGGCATAAGTGTACGTCGTGTTTATCTGTGATGTTTAGGTATTTAAATGATGGGACTTAATTAATGTGATTAATGAAAGAAAAGAAACCTAAGATGTTGTAGAATCAAATTTTAAACAAAACAGGTAGCTACAGTTCTTACTTTGCATAGCGGTATATATGATATACCCTGCACCTTATTCGATGAGGAAAGGACCGAGATCCCTTCACCGGGAGTGACTCCTTTAGCAATAACTGGCAGATGCTACACACTCGGTTTGTCTTTTGATTGCTTTTAAGAGTTTTTGCTTTGCACAGTGATATATATGATATATCCCGCACCTCATTCGACGAGGAAAGGGCCGACGATCCCTTCACCGGGAGTGACCCCTTTAGCAAAACTAGAAAAAGCCTCAAAACCACTCCATTTTAAAACTTCATTTGATTCTACAACGATATCAAGTTCATTACGCTTATGGTTTTCAGAAAAACCTGCGTAGCCCTCCGTCAATTCAGATATGTAATATTCAGTATTCGTGCTACGGTTGTTTGGCATGCGTCAAGGCGTAGTGTACGGTAGCTGATTATTACTTATCTGTAGCATGAGATGCGATTGGATTAAGGTATTCGTACGGCGTTGTTTGGCATGCGTCAAGGGTCGTACGGGTGGGTTTAATTCGATCACGAATTGTACGGGTTGAACTTGACTAGCGGACTATGGGTTGTTTGGCATGCGTCAAGGTCATAGCACGCTAGGGGCAAAAGCATTATCGGGAATTTCAAGTGTTGAAATTTGCAATGAGATTGCATACCTTCTATGAGATAGTTGGATCCCGATACCCACTGCGAGTAAGAGTTACTCCTGGGAGAGTTTTACACATTACAATTAGCCGATCAAGTAGGTGTCTAGAAAGGTGTCAACGGGGTTACGCCTCTGGGAAAACGAGGTTTACAGTAATTAGGTTCGTGCGAAAGCACGGGGGACCTCCCTCAAAGTACCGACACTGGCCTGACTGAAAGATTGGCGAACTTGTAGTGTGTAATTAATCCCGGCTAGTCTTTCCTTTTAGGGTTTGAAGGAAGATTTGATAAAAACCAGTGGGAGCCATCCTGATTAGATAAGATAATAACCAATCTGATCTTGCACGAGCTTACGCTAAAGTGTTTTCTTCTCTCTCTCTCCAGGTAGCGACCATTTCATGCCTTAATCAAGATAATAATATGGATGTATTGACCGAACCCGCATGTTATACTGTGCTGGGGAACGTTGGTTCCGTTCTTACCTATAAGAGTTATAGGACTGAACAAGATATAGGGGAATACCAGGATTCCCATGCCACCCGAATGAAGAAAGTACATGATGATGCATTTTCTTCGGGTGTGTTCGTTACAGAGAACTGTTTCTCCATTTGCCCTACGTCCTGGGTATTAGATACCGGGTCAGGATCCCATATATGTAATCAGTTACATGGGCTTAGGAAAGGTAGAGAACTTGGAGAAGGTGATAAAGACATTAGAGTTGGAAATGGTGCAATTGTTGCAGCTAAGACTGTCGAGGAATATCACCTTGTATTACCTACTGGTAATACATTGGTTCTGAACGAATGCTATTACATGCCGAACCTGATATGCAACATTATATCGGTTTCTTTATTAAGTAAAGAGGGATATAATTTTGTATTACAGGATAATGTTATGAACATTTTCCGTAACCAAAAGTTGGTTGGATCAGGCACGTTGTGCAATGGCATTTATGTTCTAAATCAATCAACAGTTCTGAGCATAACAAACACACACAAAAAGAAGAGTTCTGAACTGAACGAATCTTTCTTGTGGCATTGTAGACTGGGTCACATCAATCCGACACGACTAGCTAAGTTGCATAAAGATGGATATTTAAATCCGTTTGAATTTTCATCATATGACACTTGCCAATCATGTCTCAAAGGCAAGATGACCAAAACTCCGTTTACGGGACACGGAGAAAGAGTTACTGATCTCTTGGGACTGATACATAGTGATGTATGCGGTCCTATGTCTACACATGCCAGGGATGGTTCTTCATACTTCATTACATTCACTGACGATCTCTCTAGGTTCGGGTATGTGTTCCTGATGAAACACAAATCAGAAGCTTTTGAGAAATTTAGAGAATATAAACAAGAAGTTGAGAACCAAACCGGAAAAAGAATTAAAATCCTTCGATCTGATCGAGGAGGAGAATACTTAAGCAATGAATTCCTGGACTTCCTAAAAGAGAATGGGATTCTCTCTCAGCTGACTCCTCCATATACACCACGGCACAACGGTGTATCAGAACGGAGGAACCGCACCCTATTGGATATGGTGCGCTCTATGATGAGCACAGCTGAGTTACCTATTTCCTTCTGGGGATATGCGCTTGAGACAGCCATGGACCTATTGAATAGAGTTCCTACCAAATCAGTGCCTACCACTCCATATGAGATATGGAAAGGGAAGAGACCACATCTTAATTACATTAAGATATGGGGTTGTCCAGCCTATGTCAAAAGACAAAATCCGGACAAACTCGAGGCAAGATCAGTCTTATATAAGTTTGTAGGATATCCCAAAAATTCACAAGGGTATATCTTCTACCACCCCGAGGAACAAAAGGTGTTTGTTTCTCGACATGCCACTTTCTTAGAAAAGAGTTTTCTTATGAAACAGACAAGTGGCATTGAGGTAGAACTGGAAGAGGTTCCAGCGGCACAAACTATAACAGAAGACTTGGTAGAACCAGAGGATTCAGTAGTACCCGACGAACCCCAGCCTCTCCGCCGATCTAGTAGGGTTCCTCGCCAACCTGAGAGATACTACGGTTTTCTCATGGATGGAGGGAGCGAGGATTGCATCATGAATGATGATGACCCAACTAGCTTCGAGCAGGCCATCACGAGTAGGGACTCAGTGAAATGGCTGGATGCTATGCGGTCCGAGATGGAATCCATGTACACCAACAAAGTATGGACTTTGGAAGTTGCTCCTGAAGGGGTAAAACCCATCGGGAGCAAGTGGATCTTCAAGAAAAAACTTGGTGTAGATGGGAAAGTGGAGACTTTCAAAGCTAGACTTGTAGCAAAGGGTTTTCGTCAAAGACCAGGTGTGGACTATGACGAAACCTTTTCTCCAGTGGCTATGCTTAAATCCATCCGGATCATGCTTGCCATCGCTGCATATCATGACTACGAAATCTGGCAAATGGATGTTAAGACCGCCTTTCTAAACGGTGATTTAGAAGAGTGCGTGTACATGACTCAGCCAGAGGGCTTCATAGACAGTGGGAGCAGCGGCAAGGTGTGCAAGCTGCTTAAATCCATTTATGGATTAAAGCAAGCATCGCGGAGTTGGAACATCTGCTTTGATGTCGTTATCAAAGAGTTTGATTTCGTCAAAAACCCAGATGAACCTTGTATTTACAAGAAGGTGGCAGGGAGTAAGGTTGTCTTCCTCGTATTGTACGTAGACGACATACTCTTGATAGGAAATGATATTCATATGCTGCAATCGGTCAAGCTCTTCTTATCACAAAGATTCTCGATGAAAGATCTTGGTGATGCCTCCTGCATATTGGGAATTAGGATCTATAGAGATAGATCCAAACGGATATTGGGATTGTCCCAATCCAGGTACATTGACACCATACTAAAGAGGTTTAGTATGGAAGAATCCAAGCGTGGGAACTTGCCCATGATCTCTGGAGTCGCTCTCTCCAAAGAGATGTCTCCCAAGACTAATTTGGAGAGAGCTCGCATGCAAGGGATACCCTATGCTTCGGCTGTAGGCTCTATCATGTATGCGATGCTATGTACCAGACCCGATGTAGCATACTCACTAAGTATAGTGAGCAGGTATCAAGCTGATCCTGGAGAGAGTCGCTGGACAGCTGTGAAGAGCATTCTCAAGTACTTGCGAAGGACTAAAAAGATGCTCTTGGTGTATGGTAACGGAGAACTCCAAGTGGAGTCCTTTACCGATTCGAGCTTCCAGAGTGATAAGGACGACTCTAAGTCGCAGTCGGGATTTGTCTTTACCCTTTACGGAGGGGCGGTTAGCTGGAAGAGTTCCAAGCAGGAAACCGTGGCAGACTCGACGATGGAGGCTGAATACATCGCTGCCAACGATGCTGCTAAAGAGGCTGTCTGGATCAAGAAGTTCATTACTGAACTTGGTGTGGTTCCATCCATTGAGCATCCAATACCTTTGTATTGCGATAACAATGGAGCGGTGGCTTTGGCCAAGGAACCCAGGTCCCATCAGCGATCCAGGCATATTCTGAGGCGGTATCACCTGATCCGGGAGATAGTTGATCGCCGGGAGATCGAGGTCAGGAGGGTTGACACGAAGAACAACACGGCGGATCCACTCACGAAGGCCATTCCCCAGATACAGTTTGAGAGACTCTTCGGGATGCTCGGTATGCGATACTACAGCAGCTGGCCCTAGTGCAAGTGGGAGATTATTAGTTGTATGTATGCCCTAGAGGCCAGTATTGTACAGATGATGTATATTATATTGGATGCTTGGACATATATAGAGATGACTTTCTTGCTCGATATGATAGTATGCTATCTGGTTACTCTTTATCTTAACATGTACACTTGTCTCTTTAAACTGTCTTATAGTTACATGTTGATAAAGCCCTTAGGATGTGTACTTGACTACCTGGACTGTGATAAAGATCATACTAGTGGGGACATGGTAGTCCATAAGTACATCCTTCAAGGTCCCTAGTCGTGGGTGTATCGAGACGGGGCATCGATATACCAGTGTAGACTAGCGTATACGCTTCTCGACCCATGAGATGGGCCATGGATGATCCCATATCCATTGGTGTTTGACATCAGAGATGGTATACGGGTGCTCAGTGGAGACTGGGTACACTGGACGGACTCGCCGAGAACTCCCAGATGGTATTATACCTCACGTCAGATGGCAGTTCTCAGGTGACACTTGTACAGGTTAGTCTGTAGACCCGAGATCGTCATGGAGTCTTGTGTGATTCCCACTGTGCTTTGATCTCCACCTTACCACGTCCATGAGGACGTGCAAAACGGTGGTCTTTGGGTACAGTCCCGAGTCACATGGAGGCAATGAGCGATAGGAGGGGTTTCGTCTCTTCCGGTATTGGGGGTTGATGTTGCGCAGTGCTCGATTGGCCGTAACAGGGAAGTCCCTGGCCAGGGCTGATCAGAGATTTGCTGGTAAGTGTTACCAGTAGTTTCTCGACCCGTTATGAGCATCATATCGGCACGACATATCGGTTATTGGGGTCTGACGTTTACCACCCCTAGACTTGATATGCGACATATCATACGAACAGACCGGACTGTACGGTAAGTGTTACTGGTTGGATTCACAGGAGTATGAGCGGGCTAGCTCGTCGATCTTCTGATCGCTCAATACCTGGATGGCCGTTACGTTTAGCAGACCGCTTGTGGCTTGTAGGTGCTTGATATGATCATCATCTGCTACCGGCGTATTGACGAGTCTTTGGAGTCCTACACAGAGGTTTCCTGGCTCAAGCGAAACGAAATAGGAGCGCATATGAGATATGTGCAGGACCGAGAATAATGCGTGTATGTGATACCGTATTTCATTCTCGCGATGGATGTATCGATTGGTTATATTCGATATAACCTAGATATCGAATCAAGGATTGATTCGATAAACCGATACATAGGATACTAGTCGGTTATATGCGATATGACCGGATCGTTAAATTAAGTGTTGATTTAATGATTTAATGTATAATTACATATTTGATATATTACTTTGCATTAGCTAGTATTAGTTCACTTTAAATGGATTTTCTCACTTGATGTACATATTGTATATGTGATATACTTTTGTGCACATCTTTTTATCATGTTTGATGATACTTGCTAATTTGGTTAAGTGTGAAGAATTAAACCTTGGTTAAGAGATGATTAGGGTTTTGCCTTTTTATTTATTTGTTTGTTTATTTATTTGGAAAAGGTTTAGATAAGAATGGTGGCTATATTTGTTTCTAGTTGAAGCTTCATGAAGCTTTGACTTCTTAACTATTCTTGTCTTCATGCTTAACCCTAACCCATCCAAGTAACCATGGTTTATTCTCTACACTCAACTATGGTTAGCTTATGATAAGTATTGATTTATTTTTCATTTTAATTCAACACTTATCATATTCTTTCTTCTTCTTCATCATCTTCATCAAGAAAGAAAGCTTGATGCCATCAATGGCAACTTGAGTTCTAAAGTGAGAAATCCAATTCTAAAGTGAACCCACCTCCTATTTCATCACCCTATACCTCTTGCCAAGTTGTTTGGGGTGTTTTCTTCACAAGTTTCACAAATTTGTGAAGTCGGAGCTTGAACTTGTGATGCCTCGACGTAGATCATCTTCGGCACGAAGCCGACGACCTAGTCCGCCCATTTCTCCGATCAAGCCGACGATTGAGTCCGGGATTCAAGATGGACAGCGAGAGGACGCCTACGTGGAGCCAAAGAAGTGGATATCCAGATCTACAAAGGTTGTAGCTTCTTATCTTTAGTTAAGTTGTTAACTAGTTTAGTTTATCGCCTAAATTTCTAGTTAACGATCCGTATTAGGGTTTCTCGGCACCCGCAAAATTTGAAATTGGCATGGTTGATGCCTTGTGAGACCTCTTGAGAGTGCCTAGGAACCCTACAACCTGAGTGTCCAGTATCGACACTCGAAAACATCATGAAACCTGTGCCCAGCATCGGCAGGTAAATCCTCATATATCGGGCTCCGTCAGTCCAGATCGGCCCACGGGCTCCGTCAGTCCGGATCGGCCCATATCATCTCTTGACTCCGGTCGGTATCCTCCGGATATCCTCCAGGCCCAACCAATCACTGGTAGGTAGTAGTCCCTCTGCCAGGCTCACCGTCTGTATACACAGCATCCCTTTCTTACCCCAGGGTACCATACCGAGCCCCACCAGTACCCGCACATGGCCTACGACGCTCCTCACATGGGGTATATATATATCAGAACCGATAAAACTCATGGTAGCTGCTGAAATATCATATCAAGAGAAACTGGGTTTTAAAACAGTACATACTTTCTTTTGAAATACCCACGGTTCTCAAACCCAGAAATATCATGGAAACAACATATCTCAATGTGTATAATCATAAAGCATGATGTATGCAACATAATAGAAAGGTATGAATATCCGTAAATCATGCGACATGGAACAGTAATATGCACATAACAAGGGTAAACCGCTCTTTTAAATGAATCCAGTTTTTAAAATGTCTCTTGCGGTTCCCGATTTCTCCAAAGTCAAATGCAGTATCGTATAAGAGTGCATATGTAACTGTAGCAAGTAAATTGTGCAAAGAGTCATATCATGATGCAGCAATCCTACTGTGTAGTGACATGGCAATTACCGATGATGATGTGTGTGAGCCGGCAAGTAAGTGTGCGTGGAGCATACGCATCATCGATAATGGTGCTGGTGTCCTGACAGCATGGGTTTAATATAACAATAAACACATGTAAACATGCATCACGATGCGAATAGCAAGAATATGTGGAAAATGAATAATAAACACAACAGTGAAGAATCTACATCAATATATATATGTCATACAGTTTTGCCATTTGAAATAAGACGAATCGTGGTGTTTAGAAAAATAAGGGCTACGGTGTTTTTAAGAAAAGATGCGTCTTTTGAAAATATCTGTAGAATCCCTTGGCCTGTCTTTAAAATACTCACGATTCATCAGTTTTGAAATAGGTATGACTCGAGTCTAGTCTAACATCTATAAGTACTACAGGACTAAACGAACAGTCTAACCGAAAGAGTAAGGGGAAACCACCTAAGTCTGAGTCGATATATAGAAATATAATAGTCGGTGATCCCGCCTCAATAGTATCACATACGATACAATATACAATATGACATCCTCGAGTCAAGAGTGCGGATCTATCATCAATATATAGCTTGTACGTAAATCCGTCGTACGGCATCCCAATCTGGGTACGGGTCAAATATCACATTCATCTCATCATGCATCTGGTATCCATTATCATCATATCTAATGAACAGGGGTACTGATCTAAGTCTAGTACAAACTGATACCATCTATATATACATATGCGTGTGTGAAAACACGCGCCTAAAGGCCCGCTATAATCTCATGTCGTATCTCCTAATACGAAACAAAACATATCACCGATCTCATGGCATCATGCCCAATCTCATCGACTCGTCTCCAAATACTATGTACAATCCTCATCATCCATGTATAAGTATACGTGTGTATATATATATATATATATATATATATATATATATAATCCCACCTATGTGTGTATATATATATACACATCCCCATATACGCACCAGTAAAATAAAGTAAGCATGTGTGTGCGTGTGGGTGTAAACCTTATTCTAGGGCTCGCGACTAAACTATCTAGCGACACCATCATCTAATGATACTAAAATATCCATGACTCCCAAAGTCTATCTAGATAATTATAACCTCACAATAATATATAAATATATCTATATAAAATATATATACCATACACTATTGTAGGGTTAGCATAGCACCTTGTAAAGGTTTTGGCAAGAATCAATCATACTACTTTAAAAAATTTGGGGTGCTAAACAAACCCTAACCAAGATCTTAACTAGAGAATTAGGGTTAACATGCATGTAAACAACTTTACATCTAAGAGAGAGGGATTACAACCTTTGTAGTCCGTTCCTTCGCTTCATAAGGTCCGTGTTGAGGTCCCTTCGCTGCGATCATCAAGAACTCCGACTCTAGAGAGGCTTCATGAGGTGAATGAGGCACCTTGCTTATAGTCTTCATGATCTTAGATGATCTACCTTAAAGAATCTCAAACCCAAGCTTACACTTCACTAATGAAGTAATTGGAGAAGTGAATACCCTAATCTAAGTGGCTAGAATAGATGAGGATGATGAAATAGGAATTATACTCTCTTTTTGTTTTCAATTTCTCACACTAAATCATCACATGTAAAAAGCTAGCAAGCTTTTTCAAGGAAGAAGAAGAAGAAAGCTTTTGTGATGAATAATGAATTATTGTTGTGGTTACAAATCCAACCATGGGTTAAGAATGATAGAGTCAACCCTTGTAGAGAATAAACTAGAGGGTAAGGTCTGGGTTGGGTTAATAAATATCAACACAAAATATCTAAGCTAAAGACAAAAGAAAGCTTCATGAAAAAGCTAACCCAAAAGCTAACCCAAATCCAAACCCTAACTTGTTTAAACTCCACAAAACATGTTGCATTTGTAACCCTAACTTGTTACAATATTATATATCATATATATAATATATTTTGCAACAAAAAGAAAAATAATACAATTAACATATATCGCATATATATCAATGTATTATCTGGTGAGAAAATGAATCAATAAAGAGAGCTTATATTAGTTAACGTAATGTAATATATCACATATATAATTATACATTAAATTATTGAATCAACACTTGATCCGACAATCCGGCTATATAGCATATAACCGACTGATATAACATGTACCGATTCATCGAATCAACACTTGATCCGATGACCCGGCTATATCACATATACCCGGCTGATATCACATATCGTGAGAATAGAATACAGTATCTCATATCGTATTATTCTCGGTCCCGCACATATCACATATGTGCTCCTACTCCGTTTTGCCTGAGCCAGGAAACCTCTGTGTAGGACTCTAAAGAATCGTCAATACGTCGGCAGTAGGTAATGATCATATCAAACACCCACAAACTGCAAGCGGTCAGCTAAACGTAACAGCCACCCAGGTATTGAGTGATCAGAAGATCAACAAGCAAGCATATACATTCTCCTGTGAATCCAATCAGTAACACTACCGTACAGTCCGGTCTCTTCGTCTGATATGTCGCATATCCAGTCTAGGGGTGGTAAACGTCAGACCCCAGTAACCGATAAGTCATGTCGATATGAGGCTCATAACAGGTCGAGAAACTACTGATAACACTTACCTGTAGCACTCCATATCAGCCCTGGCCAGGGACATCCAGTTATAACCAATCGAAAACAGCACAACATCAACTCCCTATACCGGGAGAGACGAAACCCCTCTTATCGCTCATTGCCTCCATGTCATTCGGGACTGTACCCAAAAGCCACCGTTTTGCACGCCCTCTTGGACGTGGTAAGGTGGAAATCAAAGCACAGTGGGAATCACACAAGACTCTATGACGATCTCGGGTCTACAGACTAACCTGTACCGGTATCACCGGAGAACTGCTATCTGACGATGGGTATAAATCCATTAAGGAGTTCTCGGCGAGTCCGTTCAGTGTACCCAGTCTCCACTGAGCACCCGTACACCATCTTTGATGTCAAACGCGGTATATGGGATCATCCATCGCCCATCATATGGGTCAAGATGCGTATACGCTAGTCTACTCTGGTGTATCGATGCCCTGTCTCGATACACCCTCGACTAGGAACAGTTATAGGATGTACTCGTTGACTACCCTGGCCTCACTAGTATGATCTCATCATAGTCCCAGTAGTCAAGTACATATCCTAAGGGCTTTATCAACATGTGAGAGCAAGACAATAAACTAATACAAGTCAACATGTTAATAAAGTGAAACCAAATAGCATATTATCATGTCCAGCAAGAAAGTCGTCTCTATATATATCCAAGCATCCACTATAATATACATCATATGTATAACAATGGCCTCTAGGGCATAGATATAACTAACAATCTCCCACTTGCACTAAAGCCAGCTGTTGTAGTATCTCATACCCAATATCCCGAAGAGTCTCTCAAACTGTGTCTGGGGAAAGGCCTTCGTGAGTGGATCCGCAGTGTTGTCCGTCGTATCAACTTTCCTAACCTCGATCTCCCGGCGATCAACTATCTCCCGGATCAGGGGATACCGCCTCAGAATATGTCTGGACTTCTGATGGGACCTGGGTTCTTTGGCCAAAGCCACAGCTCTATTGTTAGCACAATACAAAGGTATTGTATGCTCAATGGACAGAACCACACCAAGTTCAGTGATGAACTTCTTCATCCAGACAGCCTCTTTGGACGGATCATTGGCAGTGATGTATTCAGCCTCCATCGTCGAGTCTGCAACGGTTTCCTGTTTGGAACTCTTCCAACATACCGCCCCTTCATTAAGGGTAAAGACAAATCCCGAGTGCGACTTAGAGTCGTCCTTATCACTTTGGAAGCTCGAATCGGTAAAGGACTCCACCTGGAGTTCACCGTTACCATACACCAAGAACATCTCCTTAGTCCTTCGTAAGTACTTGAGAATGTTCTTCACAGCTGTCCAGTGACTCTCTTCAGGATCCGCTTGATACCTACTCACTACACTTAGTGAGTATGCTACATCGGGTCTGGTACAAAGCATCGCATACATGATAGAGCCTACTGCCGAAGCATAGGGTATCCCTTGCATGCGAGCTCTTTCCAAATCAGTCTTGGGAGACATCTCTTTGGAGAGAGTGAGTCCAGAGATCGTGGGTTGGTTCCCACGCTTGGATTCTTCCATACTAAACCTCTTTAGTATGGTGTCAATGTATCTGGATTGGGACAATACCAGCATCCGTTTAGATCTATCTCTATAGATCTTAATTCCCAAAATGCAGGAGGCATCACCTAGATCTTTCATTGAGAATCTTTGTGATAAGAAGAGCTTGACCGAGTGCATCATAGGAACATCATTTCCTATCAAGAGTATGTCATCCACGTACAATACGAGGAAGACAACCTTACTCTCTGCAACCTTCTTGTAAATACAAGGTTCATCTACGTTTTTGATGAAGTCAAACTCTTTGACTACAACATCAAAATAGATGTTCCAACTCCGCGATGCTTGCTTTAACCCATAAATGGATTTAAGCAGCTTGCACATCTTTCCACTGCTCCCACTATCTACGAAGCCCTCTGGCTGAGTCATGTACACGCACTCCTCTAAATCACCATTTAGAAAAGCGGTCTTAACATCCATTTGCCAGATTTCAAAGTCATGGTATGCAGCAATGGCAGGTAAGATCTGGATGGACTTAAGCATAGCCACTGGAGAAAAGGTTTCGTCATATTCCATCCCTGGTCGTTGACGAAAACCCTTTGCAACAAGTCTAGCTTTGAAAGTCTCCACTTTTCCATCTACACCAGGTTTCTTCTTAAAGATCCATTTGCTCCCAATGGGTTTTACCCCTTCAGGAGCAACTTCCAAAGTCCATACTTTGTTGGTGTACATGGATTCCATCTCAGATCGCATTGCATCCAGCCACTTCACAGAGTCCCCACTCGTGATGACCTGCTCGAAACTAGTTGGGTCATCATCTTCCATGATGCAATCCTCGCTCCCACCATCTATGAGAAAACCGTAGTATCTCTCAGGTGGATGAGGAACCCTGCTAGATCGGCGGAGAGGCCGGGGTTCATCGGGAACTACTGAATCATCTGGTTCCACTAAATCTTCAGTTGTAGTTTGTGGTGCTGGAACTTCTTTCAGCTCTACCTCTTCGCCACTAATTTCTTTTGCAAGAAATTACTTTTCTAAAAAGGTGGCACGTTGAGCAACAAACACCTTTTGCTCCTCACTGTGGTAGAAAAAATATCCATAAGAATTCTTCAGATATCCTACAAACTTGCAGAGAACTGATCGTGCCTCGAGTTTGTCCGGATTTTGCCTTTTGACATAGGCCGGACAACCCCATATCTTAACTCATTTAAGATAAGGTCTCTTCCCACTCCATATCTCATATGGTGTGGTAGGTACAGATTTAGATGGAACTTGATTCAATAGGTATGCTGTTGTCTCAAGCGCATAACCCCAAAAGGAAATAGGCAACTCAGCATTGCTCATCATAGAGCGCACCATATCTAATAGGGTGCGATTCCTCCGCTCCGATACACCGTTGTGCTGTGGTGTATAAGGAGGAGTAAGCTGAGAGAGAATCCCATTCTCTTTTAGATAGTCTAGGAACTCATTGCTCAAGTATTCTCCTCCTCGATCAGATCGAAGGATCTTAATACTTTTTCCCGTTTGGTTCCCTACTTCGTTCTTATATTCTTTGAATTTCTCAAAAGCTTTAGACTTGTGTTTCAACAGGAACACATGTCCGTATCTTGAGAGATCATCAGTAAATGTAATAAAATACGAGGAACCATTTCTGGCATGTGTAGACATGGGACTGCATACATCACTATGTACCAGTCCTAAGAGTTTCTTAACTCTTTCTCCGTGTCCACTAAATGGAGTTTTGGTCATTTTGCCTTTGAGACATGAATGGAAAGTTTCATAAGATGATAATTCGAACGTATTCAGATATCCATCCTTATGTAACTTAACTAGTCGTGTCGCATTGATATGACCTAGTCTACAATGCCACAAGAAAGATTTGTTTATTTCTGAACTTTTCCTCTTGTGTGTGTTCTGTACATTAAGAACCGTGGTTTGATTTAGAACGTATATGCCATTATTTAATGAGCCTGATCCAATCAACTTTTGATCTAGGAAGATGTTCATAACATAATCATGTACTATAAAACTATATCCCTCTTTACTTAATAAATAAACTGATACAAGATTGCATATCAGGGTCGGAATGTAATAGCATTCGTTCAGAATCAATGTATTACCATTTGGTAATACAAGGTGATATTCGCCAACAGCTTTAGCTGCAACATCTGCACCATTCCCTACTCTTACGGAATGATCACCCTCTCCCAGTTCCCTACCTTTCCTCAGCCCATATAACATATTACATATATGGGATCCTGATCCGGTAACGTAGAGTGAAGTAAGAAACAGTTCTCGTTAACAAACACACCCGAAGAAGATGCATCAGCATGCTAATTCTTCGTTTGGGCAGCATGAGAATCCAGATATTCTCATATTCCCTGATTGGACTTATAATAATTATAAGTTGGAGCGGGGCCAACATTCCCCTGCTCAATATAATAAGTGGGTTCAGTCAATACATCCATATTATTATCTTGATTAAGGCGGCATGGTCGCTACCTGGAGAGAGAGAGAAGAAAAACACTTTAGCGTATGCTCTTGTAAGATTAGATTGGTTATTATCTTATCAAATCAGGATGTCTCCCACTGTTTTCATCAAATCTTCCTTCAAACCCTAAAAGGTAAGACTAGCCGGGATTAATTACACCTTACAAGTTCGCAAATCTTTCGGCCAGGCCAGTGTTGGTACTTTGAGGGAGGTTCCCCGTGCTTTCGCACGGATCTAATTAAAATAAACCTCGCTTTCCCAGAGTCATAACCCCGTTAACACCTTTCTAGACACCTACTTGATCGGCTAATTGTCCTGTGTAAAATTCTCCCAGGAGTAACTTTTACTCGCAGTGGGTATCAGGATCCATCTATCTCAAAGAAGGTATGCAATCTCATTGCAAATTTCAACACTTGAAATTCCTGATAATTTTCTGCCCCTAGCATTCTATGACCTTGACAAGGTCAACAAATCATAAATCGCAACTCAAGTTCAACCCGTCATTTCCCGATTGAATTAAACCCACCCGCATGACCCTTGACAAGGTCAACAAGGCCGTACGAATACCCTAATTCAATCACATCTCATGTTTTAGCAGATAAACACTAATTAGCTGTTAGTGTATATGCCCTAGGGGCCATTATTGTATCATACTAGATTGTATATTACTTAATGGAAGCTTGGGATATTCACAGTTGTATATACAGTCTTGCTAAAAATAGTAGTATGCTACTTGGTTTGTGTCTACTTTAATATGTGCATATGTTTCTTGTAACGTATCACTTATACATATTAGTAGAGCCCATAGGATCTTTGCTTGATTACCAGCATTGTGATGGCAGTCACACTAGTGGGGGCTGGGTAGTCTGTAAGCAACATCCTATACAGGTCCCTGGTCGTTGGATTATCGAGATAGGGCATCGATATTCTGGAGTAGACTAAGTGTGTACGCTTCTCATCCCAGTTGCGGAGATGGTCTGTCCCGCAGCCATCAGTACGTCGTACTGGAGATAGTATACAGGTGCTCGTTAGGTTACGGGTACACCGGACAGGACTCGCAGGGGAACTGATTGGTTGGTATTATACCCATCGTCAGTTAACAGTTCCCAGGTGACATGAGTACAGCATAGTCCGCGGACTTGACACTGCTACTTCGTCTCGAGTGTGTCCCACTGTTCTTAGATTGCTACCCTACCACGGCTCAAAGGAGTCGTGCAAACAGATAGCAGTTGGGTGCAGTCCCGAGCACTTGGAGGCAGTAGTGGTTAGACAGGATTCGTCTCTCCCGGTATTGGGAGATGATATCACGCTGTGTCAGAGAGCCATTACGCAAAGTCCCTGGCCAGAGCAAGCGAGATATACTGGTAGGTTCCAGTAGCTTCTCAGGGTGTAATGGGCTTCGCTCCGACACGACTTATACAGCTATTAGGGGACTGACGCTTGCCGCCCCCTAGGCTTGATATACGATAGTCTTAGACGAACAGACCGGACTGTACGGAGATTGTCACATCAGGCTCAGTGGGAGTTCGGATGATTTTCCTCATCGGCCTTCTTATCGACATCTACCTGGGGACCGTTACGTACAGCTAGTGCCGCTTGCGGTCTGTGGTTAAACCCACTGCTAGCGTAGTGTCGAGTCTTTAGAGTCCCACACAGAGAGTTTCCCTGCTCCAGGCGAAACGATATAGAGGTCGTATGGTTTTACGACAAGGGTTCGGTCGCATACGTATGTTTACGCACGTACGACTTTTCGGACAGTTTTTACTAGCCGGCTTTGGTTTAAGCCAGATTCTAGTATCGGGTTATTGGATTTATACAGTCTAAAGTTTTTCCGTGTTTTCACGGATTGGAGGGGCGTTCTCGTAATTTGTCGGGAAGCTTCTAGAAGGGTGGTGACTTGGGGGGGTAAGGTAGCATTGCATTAAATGAAATTTGTGACTCATTTGTGTGATTCACTATGTCATTAATGCATCATTTATTGCTTAATGACTCACATAGTGAATCACTCATATTGAATTAATGAAGCATGGTGAATAATCATTTATATTCATTTATTTGATAATTCATTATGTTTCATATATTCAAGTGAGAAGTTTTTTCATTCTCATTCTCATCTTCACCTTCTCTCTCCTCAAGCTCACTCTCTCTTCAAACCCTAACCCTAGCCTCTCATGTGTTGAGATCAAGGGTTAGCTAGACTTGTTGGGGTAAAAATTTACACCCCGGTTGACCAAGTCAAAATCAAAGTCAACCCCAAGCCAAGTGGGCCCAAGCCCAGATCCAGTGGGCCCATGCCCGGGTCGAGCCCGAACATGAAGCGGCCGGCCTCCCCCACACCAAGATAAAATTTTTGTAATAAATAATTTTGTTGCATTTTCTTTTATTTTATTTTCGGATAAATGTAAGAAAAATAGGCATAAAGCCAAATTTTTGTAAAGCCCATGGCTTATGTGCAAAAAGAAATGGCACATGAGCCATGGGATAGGCAAAATGCCATTTTGTGAAGCCCAAGGGGCTATGTGTAAAATGTATGGCCTATAAAGGCAAAGATAATGAAATATCTCAACAACTTTTTCTCTCTCTAAAAAAAAAACTTTCCAGATCTGAGATCTTTCTTCTTCTTCAAGGTTCCAAAACCTTCTTCTTTCTCTTGAATTAAATCAAGAGTTTTAATCTTCTTTTTATAAAACAAATTAGTTTTTCACCACAAAACCCACAAAGGGGAACTTGGTTCTGTCATCAGATCTCAAAAAGGAGAGATTTTGAGATTTCACATTTCTTGATCTTCAAGATCCAGCAAGCAACAGGAGGAAGAAGAAGAACCCCTTCCATTAACCCCAAAACACATTCAGGAGTCCAACTCCTCTCTGATTTCTCTTTTGAGAAATCCCTTTTTAGGCTAAAAGCCCTCTTTTCCTCACCAGCGCACTAGCGCTCGAGCAATTTGCGCCCACGTGCCGACACGTGGCGCGCGCGCTTGCGCTGCGCAAGGCGCCCTCGTGCCGACACGTGGCGCGCGCGCTTGCGCTGCGCAAGGCGCCCATTTGCCGACACGTGGCGCGCGCGCGCCTAGACGTTGGCCCCACACATCCTTTGGATGTCTTTTTTCCCCTTTATTCATATATATATGCATATATATGTATATATATACATTTGTATACAAATGTACACATACACATACTCCGCAACATTCTCCCCCTCCAAAAAATTTTCGGGCCGGGGCGCTGCCCCGAACCCCGCAAGGGGGCTGCTAGCCCCCTTGACCCCCAGCCCGCTATCCGGGTAGCGGGACCCCCGTAAAAACTCTGCGTGGCTCCCGATATATCCAAACCCCCCCTTTCAAAACAGAACACACGCACACCGCACATTGGGTTCGCATGACCAGTTTAACCCGTTAATCGGAGGTTCCCTCGCCCCAAAGGCGAGGGGTAATTAACGGCAGTTTAGTCCGCGGCTGCCGGAGATTCGGATCCCCACAATCATTAAACCCCGGCCTACCCTAGGCAGGGGGAATCTGTAGTACGCCTGACAAGCGCGCGCGTATTCCCATCTCACTGGGGTGACGAAAAACACCCTACAGATTCTGGTACGCCCGGTGGGACATATCTCTCCTCCCATATTTCGGGTTAAACGTTCATGCGAACTCAATCAATATACATACCTGTATTTATACTAAAAATAATGCTTTTTCATGCAGATTTTCAAGCAATCAACCTTCGACGACAATGTCTCCCCAGATGAATTCAGCTTCCAACGTGACCCCGATTCCGTACGTGGTCAAGATCAACGCTCGTGTGGTTCTCCCCGCGAGCCTCAGTCGACAGTGGGAGGAACCGCCCCGCCAGTTTGGCTCCATCATCATCTACCCTGCCGGGAGCGCTCATCTGGCGGAGATCCCGGCGGAACAGGCAGCCAAGCCGGTCTCGAGGGGCAAGAGGCCGAATGTCGTGATCGCCAAGGCACCACAACCGAAACTCAAGACGGTGTGTGAACGATTCTCTGGTGCTCCAGCGGGGGGCAAGAACTTTGGTACAAAAGGCAACATCAAATGTTGCGGACGAGCTCAGGTGATAACTCCAACAAATACACAATCGAGCGTATCTCTAAGGCCCTCCATCGCCCGGTCTGCGGCGTCTTCCCAAAAAGCCGAAGTCTTCCAGGTGCTTAGAACAGAAAAGTTAAGGCAGAAGCGGCTCAGGTATCGAGCCAACAAGAGGGCCAAGGCTTCGGCCAAATGGAATCGTGTGAAGTTCCAAGTGCAGGGTTGCCCAGCGACGACGGCTGAGTCGGACATAAGAATCAGCAATTCCTTCGAGCCTCTGAAGTGGGTTCAGAAAAATGCCACGACCGCCAAAATCAAGAAGGCAGCGGTCCGAACAGTACTACAAAGAGATGTGTCCCGGCCCCAACATAAAAAGTATGACACTATCTCTTCAAGGGTCTATCAGGCGCTCTGTGCCGCACGAAAGCAGCAGGGCAAATCCAGAAAAGAAGCGCCAGCACCATTCAAGAACCTGGTTAGGCCAGCCGCCTTCAATCGATTACCAGCAACCGAAGCAAGGGTGTCAAGACAGCGATCCGTGAAGTCAGCTTCCAATGATAGAAAGACGGCTGGAAACATCATCCATACGGTCTATATGGCGGGGGGACGCCCCAGCGACAACCTTCGCAGCAAAAGCAAGGATGGGGCCACCATATCCCAAGCCCAATCTAGCCTGAATGTGGTCGCCGCCGCTCAAGAACAGCCGCCCCCGCTGGATGAAGAAAACCCTCTCGATGAGGATGATAGGCAGAAAGACCCCTCGGTCCATGCAGAGTCAAGCTCGGACAGCGAGGAGGAGCCGACTTTCCGCCCCAGGACTGCGGAGCAAGAGCTGCTCCAAGAGCTTCGAAAACAGCTCAGGAGCAAAGATAAAGAGATGGCCAAGCTCTACTCGAAGATTGACGACTTAACGAACGTGGTGATGCAGCTTACGGCTCAAATTGCTCGAGCGCCTCCCCATCAAGCACAAGCCGCTACTAATCAGCCGGATGATGACAATCCGAGGCAGCCAATGCCTGTTCCTTCGGGTCCAAGACTGGTCGAGCCACATGAGAGCCGTCCACACTCCGCTTCTGGGGACGCCTTGGCCCCAGATAGCACTATCCCGTTAACACAGGATCGGATAATGGATTTGGTCACCAGCAAGGTTAAAACATTGGTGGCCGAAGCCGAAGCTCAAAAAGAAATCGGCAGTAGTGGGCGGCCATATCCCGCGCAGTACGATCTGATCGAGTTCCCAAGCGGCTACGTCATTCCTAAGTTCGGAAGATTTGATGGAACGGGGAATGCAAATCAGCACGTTGCCCACTTCAAAGCATCGTGCGGAAATACAGGGGGCAATGACGCGCTTCTTCTTCGTCAGTTTGTCAACAACCTGACCGGCGTCGCCTTCGACTGGTATGCGAGTATACCGGACGGGTCCGTCATCACCTTTGCCCAAATGGAGTCTCTGTTCCGGCAAAGATTCATGAGCGTCAGTGATAAAATCTCCATTGCCGACCTTGTGAGGACCAAGCCGGGGAAGAATGAAAGCAACACTGACTTTATCGCCCGATGGCGTAATCTCACGGTCAAGTGCGAACCGCCGCTGGAGCAGGACCAGTCCGTCAGCCTTCTTATTGGGAACCTCAGCAATTGGATGGTCCCATTCTTGTGTACAGCGGGCCTCAAGACATTTCAGGAGCTAACCAAGAAAGTCCAGATGCTGGAACGCTCGAAGCAAGAGTCCCCGCCGGACTCTCAGAGAGACAAAACCTGGAAAAGCAAGCGGGACGACAACCGTAGAAGTGGGAGTTCCAGCAGTACCAATGTCTTCAATGCGTCCGAAAATGAAGAAAAGCAAAGGGCGGGCGAATCCAAAACTAACCGGTCTCGAAAGCCATTGCTGGGAGGAGATGGGCCCACCCTAGAGGAGAAAAAGAACAAGGTTTACTCTTTCAGAAGGGACAAGGTCCGCAAGATATTTAAAGATGCCTTGAACAACGGCCTCCAATTGCCGGAGTCGAAAAGACCCCAAGAAGCAAAAATGACCAACAATCCTCTGTATTGCCCGTACCACCGAGTAGTGAGCCATGCGATCGAGGATTGCTATATCTTCAAAGACTGGGTCGAGAAGCAGTACAAGGCTGGAGAGATCGAACTGTCCAAAAGTGTGTTGGTGAACAATCAAGTTGCAACCGCCAACTTTATACAGACAGAAGTTGAAGCCTTCTGGGAGCAGACAGCTGAACCTGCTGCCCTGACAAACAAAACGGACCCATCGCGGTCTCCGTGGAGTACGCACATATCTAACAAGACGAAGAAGATGATAAAGCTACTTCGGAAAGAGCCCAGGACAGAATGGGAAGGGCAGAAGAGGCCTACCAGTCCAGCTGCCGATGCGGTTCCATCACGCTCAACATCCAAGAAGCTCAAGAAGAAAAAAAGTGCGGCTCGGCGCGAAAAAGAGTCTGCAGGGAGATCGACCATTCAAAAATATATCGATTCCCTTGAAGAATATGAACAAAGGGAAAGAACATTGATTCAATTGAAGGAGTTCTTCCCTGTACAAGCGGCTGAAATTCTGGAGGAGTTAGAAGAAGACTCCAATGAAGAGATCCCAGTAGTGACCTGCTATGCCATCCATCTTGGCAGCGACTCCGAGGATGAGCTCTGTTTTCCCGAAGAGGACGAGGAGCTCACCACAAAGGCCAATCAAATCCAGCTCAGAAGCGGCAGGGCTCTACCGCAAAATCAGGGCAACGCCCCAAAAGGGAAGAAAAAACAAGTCGCTAATGAAGAAGATGGCAGAGAACCGGCTGATGAAAACATAAGTCCTTCCTCGGTGGACTATAATGTCTTGGCACATCTCCGGAAGCTTCCGTCTCTCCTGAGCATCTACGACGCCTTGGTCCTATCTAAGGAGCTTAGAGATGCTCTCATCTACGCTCTGCAAAACCCCGAGCGATATCAGGCTCACTTTGCGGAAATTAATATGAAAGAAGCCCAGCACGCTTTGCATGCCGCCGCAGTCACATTTAAGGATGAAGACTTGCTACTGGGAACGGCTGAGCATAATCGGCCGCTTTACGTGACCGGGTACAGCGACGGAGATCGGATTAATCGCATATTGATTGATCCGGGGTCTTCAGTGAACATCATGAACTTGCGGACGCTGAAGAGTTTATCAATGGACGTCCGACACCTGTCAAGGGAAAGGATTGTCATTCAAGGCTTCAACCAAAATTGCCAGCAAGTTCTGGGGTCCATAGCTCTGCCAATCAAATTCGGGGATCTGCAAACTGAAGCTAAGATATACGTGATCGACGCCGACACGTCTTATAAGATTCTCTTGGGGCGGCCATGGCTCCACGATTATGGCATCATTCTGTCAACTCTCCATCAATGCATGAAGTATACTAAAAATGGCGAAGAAAGACGCATTGACGGAGACATCCAGCCGTTCGGTGTGCATGAAGTCCGCTATGAAGATTCTCGGTACTTTATGGACCACCAAAATGCTAAGCCTCAACTGACTGAGGATAGACCGGCCCCAAGACCCAAAAGCAAATCCGCGCCGGTTGTCACTTTCAAAAGTAAAAACGCCCAAGTGCGCCTACATTTCGGTAGCGACACTGACGAGTCTGACGCTGGAAGCCCGTCCTTCCGTAAAACTCGCCCTCGTTTCGGCAGCGATACAGACGAATCTGTCACTGAAGCCCCATCTAGCAGTAATGTCCGCCCTCATCTTGGCAGCGACACTGAAGAGTCAGAGGAAGAGGACCTGTCGTGCAACAGCGGTGCAGATCGGACCCCCATGCAAAAAGCGAAACTACGAGAGACCCTCGAAATTGCAGAAGGGTCCCTAGCAATCACAAGGGTGCCGGAGCAGATGTGCAAAGAGCTCGACGCATTGTCAGTCTCTACCGTAGACCAGCTGAAAACTTTCTACGTGCCCGGGAGGAAAAATGGATAGAAGGGCATCCTGTTTTACGGGTCAACCCCCGTTGTGCACCCGGACGATCTTTCTGTCGCGTGCCTTCCCTATGAGAGAGGCATAAGAGCCGTCCTCAATCCCAGATACTATGCGCCCGAGATGCGGGAATACTTTAAAAACTGCGGATGCCGGTTATATCAGACGGAGTCCGAAGCAAAGTTTTACGAAGGGCTATGGCATCCACCCCAGGTCCGAGCACTCATCGATGGACGAATTCCAGATAGACGGGGCATAGGCTACATTCAACCTGATTCCAAAGCGTGCTACATGATCCATGTTGGTGAGGCCAGCGAAAGATCAAATGATGATGACGAGATAGCCGAGCCAGAAGAAGCTCCTCAAGAGCTCGAAGATGGTGGACAAGCAACCTTTGACGAGCTAACCGAGATTGACTTAGGAACGCCCGATAATCCAAGGCCGACCTACATCAGCTCGCTCTTGTCAGAGGAAATGAAAGCGCAAATAATTGCCCTGCTGCATGAGTTCGTCGACTTCTTCGCGTGGACATACAAAGAAATGCCTGGCCTTTCCCCTGAAGTGGCCGTACATAAGTTGGCTATATCTCCTGATGCTAAGCCAGTCAAACAAGCTCCTCGAAGAATGAGAAGGGAACTAGAAGAAAAGGTCATCGAGGAAACTAAGAAGTTCATCGATGCCGGCTTCATCAGGGAAGAGAAATATGCGGACTGGATCGCATGCATAGTCCCAGTGAAGAAGAAAAATGGGCAGATCCGAGTTTGTGTCGATTTCAGGGACCTCAACAAGGCATGTCCTAAAGACGACTTCCCACTACCGGTCATGGAAATGATGGTCGATGACACCTTAAATTACGAACTGTTCACCTTTATGGATGGCTCATCTGGATATAATCAGATCAAGATGTCGCCTGAGGATGAGAAACACACAGCATTTCGAACCCCGATCGGAATATATTGCTACAAGGTGATGCCGTTCGGACTGAAGAACGCAGGTGCTACATATCAAAGGGCAATGACCAATATCTTCGATGACCTAATTCATAAAGTCGTCGAATGTTATGTTGATGATCTGGTCGTTAAGACTGAAACTAAGGCCGATCATATCCAGGATCTTAGGACCGTTCTCACCAGACTGAGGGAATTTGACCTGAAGATGAATCGTCTGAAATGCGCTTTTGGCGTGTCATCGGGAAAATTCCTGGGCTTCATAGTTCGACATCGAGGGATCGAAGTTGACCCATCAAAGATAAAGGCCATCATGGAGATGCCCCCTCCGAAGAGTCTGACGCAGCTAAGATCTTTTCAAGGCAAGCTTGCTTATATACGGAGGTTTATCTCAAATTTATCGGGGAAATGTAGGCCCTTCTCGAAGCTCATGAAGAAAGGAGCTCCTTTTATCTGGGATGCTGAATGTCAAGCAGCGTTCGAAAGCATCAAACGGTACTTGTTGCACCCTCCAGTGCTGGCCGCTCCCATTCCAAATAAACCGCTGATTCTCTACACTGCCGCGCTGGATGAGTCACTCGGTGCGCTCCTTGCCCAGAATAACGAGGAGGGAAAAGAAAATGCCCTCTACTACCTCAGTCGAACTCTAGTCGGGGCGGAACACAACTATTCCCCAATCAAAAAGCAATGCCTGGCTCTGATATTTGCTGTGAAGAAGCTGAGGCACTATCTGCTTGCTCATCGGGTTATGCTGATCTCCAAGGTCGACCCGCTCAAACACTTGATTACCAGAGCGAGCCTAGCCGGCAGAATGGCAAGATGGGCTGTTATGCTACTCGAGTTTGACATAGTTTACACTCCTCAGAAAGCAGTAAAAGGGCAAGCTCTTGCAGACTTTCTCGCTGCTCATCCCATACCAGAAGGGTCGCCGCTAAATTGTGAGTTACCCGACGAACAAGTGCTGCACCTCGAGGAAGATGAGCCATGTTGGGAGCTCTACTTCGATGGAGCCTCATCAATAAGGACCTCCAGTAAATCAAGCGTCCCGGAGATAAAAGCAGGGATAGGATTGGTGTTTATCACACCATCAATGGGAACCCTACGGCGTTCTTTCGCTCTCACCGAGCCTCGAACGAACAACGAAGCTGAGTATGAAGCCCTGATAGCTGGTTTGGAACTCGCCATAGAAATGGAAATCCGTCGGCTACGGGTTTACGGTGACTCCCAGCTTGTCGTCAACCAAGTAAGCGGTGACTATAAGATATACAAACCCGAGTTAGCTCGGTACAGAGGCCGAGTGGTGGAACTCATGAAACGGTTCACTCACATTGAACTAATGAGAATCCCCAGAGCATTGAACGGAAAAGCCGACATACTCGCTCGCCTAGCCAAGGAGCTGGCTGATCCTGACATGGACCAAATTCTGATCACAGTCAGGAGCCGACAAATTCTACCCCCAGTCTCTCTACGAGAAGAGGAAAGCGCGGAACAGAAGAGCAGTCCTGCCGAAGAAACTTCGATTATCCAAAATGAGCCCGATTGGAGAGAACCCTTCATAGAGTACCTCCGATACGACAAGCTGCCCGAAGAAAAATCTGCGAGGATTCAGCTGAAGAAAAGAGCTCTCCGATACGTGTTTTTAAATGACACGTTATACCGCAGGTCATATGACCAACTCTGGCTCAGGTGCCTGTCATCGGCCGAAGCCCGAAAAGTCATGAAAGAAGTTCACTCAGGCGTTTGCGGTGCTCACCAATCTGGCCCCAAGATGCGACTGCAAATTAAACGTCTTGGGTATTACTGGCCCACCATGATACGGGATTGCGGAGAGCATGCAAAGAAATGTTATATCTGCCAAATTCACGGTGATTTTATTCACAAGCATCCCAATCCATTGCATCCTACGGTGGCGTCGTGGCCCTTCGAAGTCTGGGGCACCGACATTGTTGGCCCAATTGATCCTCCATCATCCAAAGGCCATCGGTTCATACTGGCCGCGACAGATTACTTCTCCAGATGGGCTGAAGCTGTCCCGCTAAAAGAAGTCAAGACAAAAGATATTCTGACATTCTTCCAGCATAATATTCTATACCGCTTCGGTATACCAAGAAGAATCATTTCTGACAACGGGCCTTCTTTCAAGAGCTTCAATGTCTTAAGGTTCGCTACTCAGCACAAGATAGACTGGAGATATTCCTCCATCTATAATCCAAGAGCCAATGGGCTAGCCGAAGCCTTCAATAAGACTCTATGCAAGCTCCTGAGGAAAAATGCTTCAGCCAACAAGAGAGACTGGAATCTCAAACTTCACGAGGCGTTGTGGGCATATCGTACCACGCACCGTACTCCAACTCAGTCCACTCCATACTCATTGCTCTTCAGAGTGGAGGCGGTCCTCCCCCTCGAAGTCGAAGTTCCAAGCTTAAGAATGGCCGTTCAGCACGAGTTGATGGAGGAGGAAAACGTGCTCCTTCGACTTGAAGAGCTCGATGCCCTCGAAGAAAAGAGGCTCGCGGTGCAGCAAAATCTGGAGCTATACCGAGCCCAAATGTCACGGGCCTATGACAAGATAACCCGTCTCCGCGCTTTCAAGATAGGTGAATTGGTGTTGGTCCTCAAAAGACCGATCATCTTCAATCGACATGCCAAGGGAAAATTCGAGCCAAACTAGGAAGGACCATACGTCATCGAGAAAGTGTTCGACGGAGGATCCTACCAACTAATAAGTGCCGAGGGAGAAAGGCCCATGCCACCCATCAACGGCCGATATCTCAAGAAATACTACACGTGAATGCTCTAAGTCGCAGGCGAATTGAGCACATCAGCCCTACGGTCTGGATCAGACATCCTGCAAAACCGTATACAATCCACGGGCGTAAATGACCCCTATTTCTCCCAAATCCTGCCGGTGAGACTACTTTTAAAGTCCCACCAGCGGCAAAAAAAAAAGGAAAAAAGAAAGAAAAAGAAAAAAAAAAAGAAGAAATAAACGGTATGTCCACAAGCAAAACGGGCACGGATGAAAACCCGAAAGGGCTCCGTGAGTAAAAACAGCAGGACTACCGGCGAGTCTGTGAAAACCCGAAAGGGCGCAAACTCGTGAAAAAAGATGAAATACACTCGCAAAGTCCTCTCGACCTTGTGAGGAGAAAACCCCTGCGTGAGATCCTTACGACTCACAATGGAGCAACACACTTAGGAATCCTCACGATTCCTAAGGAGAAAATACACCTGCGGGATCCTTACGACTCGTAGGGAGAAAATGCTTTATGGGACCCTCACGGCCCATAAAATTGAAAAGCCTTAGGTGATAGGGACCCAAACCTGTCTCCTAAGCCATCGTTCCCCAACGGGCAACGGCAAATGATGAGTCGCTCCTGGCATTTCGCTTCAGTGTTAGCGGTGCTGATGCCGACCAAAAACTCAAATCCCAAGTCCTCCCAAGGCAAATGATGAGTTGCTCCTGGCATTATTCCAGTGCAGCAATACTGATGCCAAACAAGATCCAAATTCCAAGTCCCCAAACGGCGAATGATGAGTCGCTCCTGGTAGCATATTCCAGTGTAGCGATGCAGACGCCAACCAAATTCCAAATCCCATACCCCAACGGCGAATGATGAGTCGCTCCTGGTACCATATTCCAGTGCAGCGATGCAGACGCCGACAAAGTCCCAAAATTTTTTCCGGCCCTACGGTCTGGATCATATATCCTGCAAAACCGTATACAATCCACGGGCGTAAAACAATCCCAATTTCTCCCAAATCCTCTCAGGGCAAATGATGAGTTGCTCCTGGCATTATTCCAGTGCAGCAATGCAGATGCCAAACAAAAACCAAAATCCCAAAATCCTCTCCATGACAAATGATGATTCGCTCCTGGTACCATATTCCAGTATAGCGATGCTGATGTCAACCCAAATCAAAATCAACAAGTCAACTTCCACTCCGACACCGCAAGAAGCGGAGCAAGTCAAGTCTACCCCTGGCATTGCAAGAAGCAGAGAAAGTCAAATCAAGCATCGACCGTCCACGTCGCTAAAATGGCAGAACCGACCGTCCACGTCGCTAAAAGGGCAGCATCGACCGTCCAAGTCGCTAAAAGGGCAGCACCGACCGTCCATGTCGCTAAAAGGGCAGCACCGACCGTCCACGTCGCTAAAAGGGCAGCACCGACCGTCCACGTCGCTAAAAGGGCAGCACCGACCGTCCACGTCGCTAAAAGGGCAGCACCGACCGTCCAAGTCGCAAAAATGGCAGCACCGACCGTCCAAGTCGCAAAAAGGGCAGAACCGACCGTCCACGTCGCTAAAAGGGCAGCATCGACCGTCCACGTCGCTAAAAGGGCAGCACCGACCGTCCAAGTCGCAAAAATGGCAGCACCGACCGTCCAAGTCGCAAAAAGGGCAGAACCGACCGTCCAAGTCGCTAAAAGGGCAGCACCGACCGTCCACGTCGCTAAAAGGGCAGTATCGACCGTCCAAGTCGCAAAAATGGCAGCACCGACCGTCCAAGTCGCAAAAAGGGCAGAACCGACCGTCCAAGTCGCTAAAAGGGCAGCACCGACCGTCCACGTCGCTAAAAGGGCAGTATCGACCGTCCAAGTCGCTAAAAGGGCAGCACCGACCGTCCAAGTCGCAAAAAGGGCAGCGCAGGATTCCTACAAAGCGGGAACAAGATAACTCCGGGCCAGGGAAAACGTCTATCACGGACACTCCGTCTCGGAGACATGTCAAGCAACGACCGTCCATGTCGTAAAAAAGGGCAGTGCCAGCTTCCCAAAAAGCCGGAACCAAATCAAGTCGCCTCCACGTGAAAGAAGATCCATCAATTTCATGCACACGACCCACATATGTGGTGTGCATTTATTGATAGGGGGCAATTTGTTGGGGTAAAAATTTACACCCCGGTTGACCAAGTCAAAATCAAAGTCAACCCCAAGCCAAGTGGGCCCAAGCCCAGATCCAGTGGGCCCATGCCCGGGTCGAGCCCGAACATGAAGCGGCCGGCCTCCCCCACGCCAAGATAAAATTTTTGTAATAAATAATTTTGTTGCATTTTCTTTTATTTTATTTTCGGATAAATGTAAGAAAAATAGGCATAAAGCCAAATTTTTGTAAAGCCCATGGCTTATGTGCAAAAAGAAATGGCACATGAGCCATGGGATAGGCAAAATGCCATTTTGTGAAACCCAAGGGGCTATGTGTAAAATGTATGGCCTATAAAGGCAAAGATAATGAAATATCTCAACAACTTTTTCTCTCTCTAAAAAAAAACTTTCCAGATCTGAGATCTTTCTTCTTCTTCAAGGTTCCAAAACCTTCTTCTTTCTCTTGAATTAAATCAAGAGTTTTAATCTTCTTTTTATAAAACAAATTAGTTTTTCACCACAAAACCCACAAAGGGGAACTTGGTTCTGTCATCAGATCTCAAAAAGGAGAGATTTTGAGATTTCACATCTCTTGATCTTCAAGATCCAGCAAGCAACGGGAGGAAGAAGAAGAACCCCTTCCATTAACCCCAAAACACATTCAGGAGTCCAACTCCTCTCTGATTTCTCTTTTGAGAAATCCCTTTTTAGGCTAAAAGCCCTCTTTTCCTCACCAGCGCGCTAGCGCTCGAGCAATTTGCGCCCACGTGCCGACACGTGGCGCACGCGCTTGCGCTGCGCAAGGCGCCCTCGTGCCAACACGTGGATCGCGCGCTTGCGCTGCGCAAGGCGCCCACGTGCCGACACGTGGCGCGCGCGCTTGCGCTGCGCAAGGCGCCCTCGTGCCGACACGTGGCGCGCGCGCTTGCGCTGCGCAAGGCGCCCACGTGCCGACACGTGGCGCGCGCGCTTGCGCTGCGCAAGGCGCCCATTTGCCGACACGTGGCGCGCGCGCGCTTAGACGTTGGCCCCACGCATCCTTTGGATGTCTTTTTCCCCTTTATTCATATATATATGCATATATATGTATATATATACATTTGTATACAAATGTACACATACTCCGCAACATTCTCCCCCTCCAAAAAATTTTCGGGCCAGGGCGCTGCCCCGAACCCCGCAAGGGGGCTGCTAGCCCCCTTGACCCCCAGCCCGCTATCCGGGTAGCGGGACCCCCGTAAAAACTCTGCGTGGCTCCCGATATATCCAAAACCCCCCTTTCAAAACAGAACACACGCACACCGCACATTGGGTTCGCATGACCAGTTTAACCCGTTAATCGGAGGTTCCCTCGCCCCAAAGGCGAGGGGTAATTAACGGCAGTTTAGTCCGCGGCTGCCGGAGATTCGGATCCCCACAATCATTAAACCCCGGCCTATCCTAGGCAGGGGGAATCTGTAGTACGCCTGACAAGCGCGCGCGTATTCCCATCTCACTGGGGTGACGAAAAACACCCTACAAGACTAATACATCCATAACCTCACTCTATATCCCCTAGGTAGCTTAGATTAGCACTTTAAGCAACCTAGTTATCTCAAGTTTGAGATTAATCTTGGCGTAGGAGCTTTCGGGTGGATCGTCTTTGATTCAAGGAGGCCGTTGAGGCGCCGATGTTCCAAGGAGCCTACGAGGAGTGGAGGACCGCGATGAAGACCCGAAGGACTAGTATCGTGAGGTATAACTTTGTATCCGAGTAGTTAAACCTCTAGTTGATAGTTAGCAATGGTTTAGAAACGATTCATGCGCTCAAGTCCGTGTTACGAAGCTTTGATAATCGTTTTTCATATATTCCACCTCCCCACAAGTTCGTGGGGTGCTTGACATGGACTTACAGTGGTATCAGAGACAACTAAACCATTACTAGCTTGTTAGCAACTAATTAGAAGTTCGATCGACGGAAAACACGAAAACGAAACCCTGCGATCCTTAAGTTTCTGTTAATTTTAAACATGTCTGAAAAATTATTTGATATGCCTTAAAATTCATAGCAGGGAAATATAAGAATACTGGGAAAATACGAGCCCCTAACTCGGCAAGACGGCCACGGATCCGCGGCAATAAGGTGCTTTTGGCCGCGGATCCGCCGCCGAGTCAACGCCGAGTTGACTCGGATTTGCTCTGTTATTCATATTTATTGGTGTTTTGGTTTCCTGTATGCTCTGTTTCTACCCAGGTTACTTCAGTGCAGGTTTGCTTTTTGGGTAGACACGGAATATGGTAATCGATCGATATTCTAAGATATTTGCTAATTGGGTTTTTATCTGTAATGTTTAATGTGTTCGTAAACCTCCCCTAACTGCTAGTATGTCGGTTGGCAGGGTGTTGCACATTTCTATAATGTTTACTGTTTGTGTATATGAACTGTATTGGACTGTTGTGATGATTAGCCGGGGTTTGAGATGGGTTTAATATTCATTCATTCAATGTAAATGTAATTTGATATAATATTCTTTTGCGGGACACATCCAGGTTGCGGTTGTAGCCACCGTTGTATTATTATTTCTTTTTACTGTTTTTGCTCCTAGGATAGACCCAAGGTGGGGTACACAAACTACCGGGTACGTCAAAGTGTTTAGTGGCATACTCACGTTGTTGAGGGAGACCGCTTCACTTCGGGTACTTGACGGGTAGTTTGCCGTACCCGTAGGGGTCTAGGGTGGGGTAATGGCTATTCATCACAACTGTGTAATCCGTCTTTTATTGCAGGCTCAAAGCAAATGCGGATTGCTAGCAAATCCAATAAAGTTTATCTGTGATCTAGAATGCTTATTATTGCGTCTGACGAATGTATAATATCTATATATGATACTATTAGACGTCACTTATGTTTTACAACCGCGCTAACCCAGCCCCTGCTCTGTCGTTAGTTAAGTAACCTAACGGGTGATGACGGGGCCCAGTGGCGAATGCGGATGGCATAAGAGGACGTGGTATTTTCGTTGTTTTCTGCAATGATAGGATAAATGATGGGACGCATTATTATAATGCAAAGAAAATAAACCATAGTTTAATCTTTGGAACAAATTTAAAAAGAAACCACTCGGTTATTTTAAAAGATCAGAATTTTTAATTGCGGAGCTTTAACCACTCCTTTTAAAAAGTATCAGGTTCCTTCGATTATATCAAGTTCACTACGTTCACGGTTTTGCCAAAACCATTCGTAGCCCTCCGTCATTTCATATAGATAGTCAATAGTATTCAAGCTGTGTTTGTTGACTAAAGTCAAGGCACAGTGTTTGGTAGCTGTTGGATATTTATATGCAGCATAGATAGATGCGTTGGTTTGGGACAGTCGTATTACCTTGTTGACTAAAGTCAAGGGTATGTACGGGTGGGTTCAAATTAACCTGGATAATGACGGGTAGAACTTGACATGTGACTTATGATTTGTTGACTAAAGTCAAAGTCATAAGAGTATGCGGCAAAAATCCACATCGGGAATTTCTAAAGAAACTGAAATTTGCAGAGAGAGCATACCATTTTGGAGTTTGATGAATGTTGGTAGGATTCCTTCAACATTATCATACGATGATATTTTAGATCCCGATCCTACTGTGAGTACATGCTACTTATCAGGAGATTCGTCACTTAACGGTCAATGCTATAAACCAAGTAGGTGCCTAGAAAGGTGTCAGCGGGGTTACGCCCCCAGAGAAAAGAGGTTATTTAATTAAGGAACTTCGCGAAAGCGTTGGAAAACCTCCCTCGAAGTATCGACACTGGCCTGGCTGAACGGTTAAGCAAGTATTGTACAGTGAGAATTGTCCTGGCTAATTCTTCTTTTATGGTTTGAGGAAGGATTCGAGAAACAGTGGGAGCCATCCTGTTTAGATAAACTTAAAACCAATCTAAACTTGCAACAGCATCATGCTAAAATGTTTTCTTCTCTCTCTCTTAATTGCAGCGACCTTGTGACCACACCTAGGTTACATCTAGATAACAAATTGACTGAATCTGACTTATATGACTGGCAAAGGTCTGTCCTGATGTCCATTGGCTATAACAAGCTGGACCACCCTATTACTACTCAAGATCCCGCCGTCCTAGGTCCAGTTTCCACTGTCGCGGATATGGATATCCGTCAGACAAGGAAAAAAGATAAAGTGAAAGCTAAGTGCCTCGTGTTAGCTTCAGTTGATGGCGTATACCAGAAGCAGCACGAGAAGATGGACTTATTTTCCATCTTTCTCCATAATAAAGATTTATATGGAGAGCAATCTCATATCACTAGATATGAAACCTCGAACGAATTAAATCAAGCGAGGTTGGCTGACGGGTCATCTGTAGGGGACAACGTCCTTACAATGACTAGCTGTATTGATGAGCTCCAGGACCTGGAGACCACGTTGGGAAACGAGTCAGATACTGACTTGATTCTACAGTCTCTGCCTCCTACCCTGAAGGAAACCAGGGAAGGAGAAGGAAAGAGAAAGGCAAAAGTTTCGGGACTGGATATAGTAAAAGAGGGACGTTCCTATTGTTACAAGAATGAACATTGGCAGAATGATTGCAGGGCTTTAGAAGCCAGTAACCAAGATACGAAGCATGTTGTGGCTTCAGCCTCAAGTGTGTTTGTTATTGAGAACTGTATGTCAGTTAACCCTACTTCCTGGGTATTGGATACCGGGTCAGGAACTCACATCTGTAATTCATTACAGACTCTGAGAAACCGTAGGGTTATCGGGATAGGTGATATGACCCTCATGGTTGCTAACGGAATGAGCATGAACGCTGAATCCGTAGGGGAATATCATCTTGGACTGACAACTGGGCAGATATTGATTCTGCGTAACTGTTTTTATGTACCAGGTACGACTTGTAATATCATATCTGTACCCTTACTATCTAAGGAAGGATATGATTTTACTTTTAAAAGAGATGTGGTTCACATCCACCTAAATCAAGTTATGATTGGGTCAGGTACATTAGAAAACGGAATATACGTATTAAATCAAGCTCAGATTTTCAGTGTCCAGAACACACTTAAAAGAAAGTCTCCGGAAACAAATCAGGCTTTCTTATGGCATTGTAGACTAGGTCACATCAATGAGAGAAGGTTGACTAAGTTACATGGAGAAGGATATTTGAATCCATTCGAATATCAATCTTATGCTACTTGTGAATCTTGTCTCATGGGAAAGATGACAAAGACTCCGTTTACTGGACACGGAGTAAGAGCAAGCGAGCTCTTGGGACTCATACACAGTGACGTATGCGGTCCAATGTCTACACATGCGCGAGGTGGTTATTCCTACTTCATTACTTTTATGGATGATTTCTCTAGGTATGGATATATCTTCTTAATGAAGCATAAATCCGAGGCCTTTGAGAAATTCCAAGAATACAAGAATGAAGTGGAAAAATAAACCGGCAAAAGTATCAAGACATTGAGATCCGATCGAGGTGGTGAATACTTAAGTGCCGAGTTCCTAGGTTACTTAAAAGAGAATGAAATTCTCTCTCAGCTTACTCCTCCATACACACCACAACATAACAGTGTATCGGAGAGACGGAACCGAACCCTATTGGATATGGTACGTTCCATGATGAGTAACGCTGAGTTACCGCGATCATTCTGGGGATATGCACTAGAAACAGCGCATATCTTTTGAACCGAGTTCCAACCAAGACTGTGCCTACCACACCATATCAGATGTGGAGTGGGAAGAAACCCTGTCTTAAGTATCTTAAGACATGGGGATGTCCAGCTTTTGTAAAGAAGCAGCATGCAGACAAGCTCGAGGCACGCTCAGTACAGTATAAGTTTGTGGGATATCCAAAGAACTCCATGGGATATTGTTTCTATTACGCAGAGGAACAAAAGGTCTTTGTTTCTCAACATGCCCGCTTCTTGGAAACTGAATTTTTGGAAAATCAGAAGAGTGGGAGCGCAATAGAACTGGAAGAAATTCCAGAGCCACAAGCTATTACTGAAACCTTAGTAGAACAAGAAGGTTTAGGAGAACAGGACATCCCGACGCCACTCCGCATGAGTAGTAGGCAATCTCATCCGCCTGAGAGATACTACGGTTTTCTCATAGACGGGGATAGAGAGGATTGCACTATTGATTATGATGAGCCTACTAGCTTCCAGCAAGCCATTCAGAGCGGTGACTCGGTAAAATGGCTGGATGCAATGCGGACCGAAATGGAGTCCATGTACACTAACAAAGTATGGACTTTGGACATTGCTCCAGATGGGGTAAAACCCGTAGGATGCAAATGGATCTTCAAAAAGAAGATTGGTGTAGATAGACACGTTGAAACATACAAGGCTAGACTGGTTGCAAAGGGTTTCCGTCAAAGACCTGGTTTGGACTATGACGAAACCTTTTCTCCAGTAGCTATGCTTAAATCCATTCGGGTCCTTCTTGCTATTGCTGCCTTCCACGATTATGAGATCTGGCAGATGGACGTAAAGACGGCCTTTCTAAATGGTAATTTAGAAGAAAGCGTCTATATGGATCAGCCAGAGGGATTCATTCATAGTGGGAGCAGCGGTAAAGTATGCAAATTGCTTAAGTCCATTTATGGACTAAAGCAGGCATCGCGGAGTTGGAACATCTGTTTTGATGATGCTATCAAAGAATTTGACTTTGTCAAAAATCCAGATGAACCATGCATATACAGTAAGATTGTAGGGAGAGCTGTAGTATTTCTCGTCTTGTACGTGGATGACATTCTCCTAATAGGAAATGATATTCCTATGTTACAGTCAGTCAAAAGATTCTTGTCACATAAATTCTCCATGAAAGACCTGGGTGATGCCACCTGCATTCTGGGGTTCCGGATCTATCGTGATAGATCAAAGAGGATGTTGGGACTTTCGCAGTCCAGGTACATAGACACCATAGTGAAGAGATTCAGTATGGATGATTCTAAATGCGGTAACCTACCGGCTTATCACGGAATCACCCTCTTCAAAGAGATGTCTCCCAAGACTGATTTGAAAAGGGATCGCATGTCGATTATACCCTACGCTTCTGCGGTAGGCTTCATAATGTATGCGATGTTATGTACCAGACCAGATGTGGCATACGCATTGAGCGTAGTAAGCCGGTATCAAGCAAACCCAGGAGAGAAGCACTGGATAGCAGTAAAGAACATTCTCAAGTACCTAAGAAGGACTAAGGAGATGTTCTTGGTATATGGCGGAAAAGACCTCCAGATGGAGGCCTTTGCCGACTCCGGCTTCCAAAGTGACAAAGATGACTCTAAGTTCATGTCGGGTTATGTCTTTACCCTCAATGGAGGGGCGGTCTGTTGGAAGAGTTCCAAACAGGAGACCGTTGCTGACTCAACAATGGAAGCGAAGTACATAGCTGCTTGCGATGCCGCAAAAGAAGCTGTCTGGATGAAGAAGTTCCTCACAGAACTTCAGGTGGTTCCTTCCAGTGTTGATCCAATACCTTTGTATTGTGATAACAACGGCGCTATGGCTTTAGCGAAGGAACCCAGGTCCCATCAGAAGTCCAGACACATCTTAAGGCGGTATCACCTGATCAGGGAGATCGTAGATCGCCGGGAGATCGAGGTGAAGAGAATAGAGACGGAGAATAACATTGTTGATCCATTCACAAAGGCCCTTCCTCAGACACAGTTCGAGAGGCTATTCGAGATGATAGGTCTACGATATGCCAGCTCATGGCCCTAGTGCAAGTGGGAGATTATTGGTGTATATGCCCTAGGGGCCATTATTGTATCATATTAGATTGTATATTACTTAATGGAAGCTTGGGATATTCACAGTTGTATATACAGTCTTGCTAAAAATGGTAGTATGCTACTTGGTTTGTGTCTACTTTAATATGTGCATATGTTTCTTGTAACGTATCACTTATACATATTAGTAGAGCCCATAGGATCTTTGCTTGATTACCAGCATTGTGATGGCAGTCACACTAGTGGGGGCTGGGTAGTCTGTAAGCAACATCCTATACATGTCCCTGGTCGTTGGATTATCGAGATAGGGCATCGATATTCTGGAGTAGACTAAGTGTGTACGCTTCTCATCCCAGTTGCGGAGATGGTCTGTCCCACAGCCATCAGTACGTCGTACTGGAGATAGTATACAGGTGCTCGTTAGGTTACGGGTACACCGGACAAGACTCGCAGGGGAACTGATTGGTTGGTATTATACCCATCGTCAGTTAACAGTTCCCAGGTGACATGAGTACAGCATAGTCCGCAGACTTGACACTGCTACTTCGTCTCAAGTGTGTCCCACTGTTCTTAGATTGCTACCCTACCACGGCTCAAAGGAGTCGTGCAAACAGGTAGCAGTTGGGTGCAGTCCCGAGCACTTGGAGGCAGTGGTGGTTAGACAGGATTCGTCTCTCCCGGTATTGGGAGATGATATCGCACTGTGTCAGAGAGCCATTACGCAAAGTCCCTGGCCAGGGCAAGCGAGATATACTGGTAGGTTCCAGTAGCTTCTCAGGGTGTAATGGGCTTCGCTCCGACATGACTTATATAGCTATTAGGGGACTGACGCTTGCCGCCCCCTAGGCTTGATATGCGATAGTCTTAGACGAACAGACCGGATTGTACGGAGATTGTCACATCAGGCTTAGTGGGAGTTCGGATGATTTTCCTCATCGGCCTTCTTATCGACATCTACCTGGGGACCGTTACGTACAGCTAGTGCCGCTTGCGGTCTGTGGTTAAACCCACTGCCAGCGTAGTGTCGAGTCTTTAGAGTCCCACACAGAGAGTTTCCCTGCTCCAGGCGAAACGATATAGAGGTCGTATGGTTTTACGACAAGGGTTCGGTCGCATACGTATGTTTACGCACGTACGACTTTTCGGACAGTTTTTATTAGCCGGCTTTGGTTTAAGCCAGATTCTAGTATCGGGTTATTGGATTTATACAGTCTAAAGTTTTTCCGTGTTTTCACGGATTGGAGGGGCGTTCTCGTAATTTGTCGGGAAGCTTCTAGAAGGGTGGTGACTTGGGGGGGTAAGGTGGCATTGCATTAAATGAAATTTGTGACTCATTTGTGTGATTCACTATGTCATTAATGCATCATTTATTGCTTAATGACTCACATAGTAAATCACTCATATTGAATTAATGAAGCATGTGAATAATCATTTATATTCATTTATTTGATAATTCATTATGTTTCATATATTCAAGTGAGAAGCTTTTTCATTCTCATTCTCATCTTCACCTTCTCTCTCCTCAAGCTCACTCTCTCTTCAAACCCTAACCCTAGCCTCTCATGTGTTGAGATCAAGGGTTAGCTAGACTAATACATCCATAACCTCACTCTATATCCCCTAGGTAGCTTAGATTAGCACTTTAAGCAACCTAGTTATCTCAAGTTTGAGATTAAGCTTGGCGTAGGAGCTTTCGGGTAGATCGTCTTTGATTCAAGGAGGCCGTTGAGGTACCGATATTCCAAGGAGCCTACGAGGAGTGGAGGACCGCGATGAAGACCCGAAGGACAAGTATCGTGAGGTATAACTTCGTATCCGAGTAGTTAAACCTCTAGTTGATAGTTAGCAATGGTTTAGAAATGATTCATGCGCTCAAGTCCGTGTTACGAAGCTTTGATAATCGTTTTTCATATATTCCGCCTCCCCGCAAGTTCGTAGGATGCTTGACATGGACTTACATTAGCTACCGTACACTGCGCCTTGACAAGGTCAACAAACGCAGCATGAATACTAAGTATGATTTATCTGAAATGACGGAGGGCTACGCAAGTTTTTCAGAAAACCTATTGCGTAATGAACTTGATATCGTTGTAGAAACAGGTGATTTTGAAAATGAGTGTTTTTTAGGCTTTTCTAGTTTCGCTAAAGAGGTCACTCCCGGTGAAGGGATCTCGGGTCTTTCCTTATCGAATAAGGTGCAGGATATTTCATAAATACCGCTGTGCAAAGCAAGAACTATAGAAGCAATCAAAAACTAAACCGTGAGTTTGTAGCATCTGCCGGTTTTGCTAAAGAGGTCACTCCTGGTGAAAGGATCTCGGCTCTTTCCTCATCGAATAAGGTGCAGGCTATATCATATATACCGCTATACATAGCAAGAACTATAGAAGCAGTCAAAAACTAAACCGTGAGTTTGTAACATCTGCCAGTTTTGCTAAAGAGGTCACTCCCGGTGAAGGGATCTTGGCTCTTTCCTCATCGAATAAGGTGCGGGGTATATCATATATACCGCTGTGCAAAGCAAAACCCGTAGCTACCCTTTTTGAAAATTTGATTCTACAACATCTTTTAGGTTTCTTTTCTTTTATTAATCTCATTAATAAAACCCATCAGTTATGCTTCCTAAGCATCACAGAAGAAACGAAAGCAGTAATATTTATATATCATCATCATATATATAGTATAAGCATTTGTCTCAGGCAGTAATATGATCTCATCACAAAATATTGCAGCAGAAGATAACATATGAAATATTGGATATACTAGGACGTCCGTGTTTTATTTCGAGCCTGTATAAAACACGGATTCCATGGTCGCGATGAATAGCTAAATCCACATCCCTAGACCCCTACGAGAGCGGCAAACAACACTGCCAATTCTAGGGTTAAGAGACCCGGTCTCGACTCCTCGAGATGGCCTCCCACTGGACCCTAGAACCCGGTTACTTGTGCTCCCCTCCTCGGGTCTATCCTAATGCGGAAAAGTAAATAGCATACAATGGTGACATCATCCTCAACCCGGAAGTGCCCCAATAAAAGAATATTACATACAATGAATTTTACATGAATGAAAATGAAAAACTCTCATCTCACATAAAGCCCCCGGCTATTCAAAACGCGACGATCCAATATAACATATCACAGCAACACATAACATCACATGTCATCAACGTAAGTAAATATGCGTATCCCAGTTGTCGTTGACATATAGCACCGAAGCCGGCGATACACCACATATTGCACTTACGGTCGCAGAAAAGAAAATGAAAAACTAGAACATTTGGAATCCACAATCACTTTAGACATTTTAAATCCGAAATATCACATACTTCGCATTTCATGCCTAACTATATGAATTCCACATATTGTATCACATTCCAGATAAATAGACAATGTTAAACTTTCCGATGGAATAAACAAACACTCAAGATTACCCAAATAGCTCAACACTTGAGCGGAGTTCAAAAAGTCCCAGAACATGTCACAGCCGCTATGAACCAGTCGTAGAAGGGTCAAACCAACGCCTCACATGTGGCAACACTAAACTACCACAAACCATTTGGTTCAGTGGCGGTTTTGACGATCACATAATCGAGTTAAGGTTACATTCTTCTAGAGGGTCCACAGATTCGCTTGCATGATTTTCTGAAAGTTTTAAACTCAGGAAAAATCCAACACTTGAAAGTTTTCCTACAGGGAAAAAAGTGAGTTATTGATATCTGTTCGAACCTTTTAACACGTTCTAAATTACCCGAAAAAACTTAAACGAAGTTAAACTTTCCGATCGAATCAACGAGTTCCCAATATTTCCCAGAAAGCTCAACACTTGGGTAGAATTAAAAATACCCAGAAGCATGAAAAAATACCCAAGAATAAACCCCTGAAGTATTAGCCCTCAACTCCCAAAGTTGGCCGCGGTTCCACGATCACTTGAGTGAGTTATGGCTTCGTACTTCACAATAATTCTTAGAATTCCCTGCATGATTTTCTGAGTATTTTTAATATGAAAAATTTCAACTTTTGAAAAAATTTCCAGAAGGTGGGATTTATCGGGGTTTCGGAGTTCGATCGGACTTCAAATTTCGTCTAGACAACGCCTAATGCTCTAGCTTGGCTCTGATACCACTGTAGGGTTAGCATAGCACCTTGTAAGGTTTTGGCAAGTATCAATCATACTACTTTAAAAATTTTTGGGTGCTAAACAAACCCTAACCAAGATCTTAACTAGAGAATTAGGGTTAACATGCATGTAAACAACTTTACATCTAAGAGAGAGGGATTACAACCTTTGTAGTCCGTTCCTTCGCTTCATAAGCTCCGTGTTGAGGTCCCTTCGCTGTGATCATCAAGAACTCCGACTCTAGAGAGGCTTCATGAGGTGAATGAGGCACCTTGCTTGTAGTCTTCATGATCTTAGATGATCTACCTTGAAGAATCGCAAACCCAAACTTACACTTCACTAATGAAGTAATTAGAGAAGTGAACACCCTAATCTAAGTGGTTAGAATAGATGAGGATGATGAAGTAGGAATTATGCTCTCTTTTGTTTTCAATTTCTCAACTAAATCATCACATGTAAAAAGCTAGCAAGCTTTTTCAAGGAAGAAGAAGAAGAAAGCTTTTGTGATAAATAATGAATTATTGTTGTGGTTACAAATCCAACCATGGGTTAAGAATGATAGAGTTAACCCTTGTAAAGAATAAACTAGAGGGTAAGGTTTAGGTTGGGTTAATAAATATCAACACAAAATATCTAAGCTAAAGACAAAAGAAAGCTTCATGAAGCTTCATGAAAAAGCTAACCCAAAAGCTAACCCAAATCCAAACCCTAACTTGTTTAAAATACACAAAACATGATGCATTTGTAACCCTAACTTGTTACAATATAATATATCATATATATAATATATTTTGCAACAAAAAGAAAAATAATACAATTAACATATATCGCATATATATCAATGTATTATCCAGTGAGAAAATGAATCAATAAAACGAGCTTATATTAGTTAACGTAATGTAATATATCACATATATAATTATACATTAAATTATCGAATCAACACTTGATCCGACAATCCGGCTATATAGTATATAACCGACTAACATAACATGTACCGATTCATCGAATCAACACTTGATCCGATGACCCGACTATATCATATATACCCGTCCGATATCACATATCGCGAGAATAGAATACAGTATCTCATATCGTGTTATTCTCGGTCCCGCATGTAGGGTTCACTTCGACGGCAGCAAGGTTTCGGGAGGCATCGTTCATGCCATTTTAAAATTTTTGCCGTTAAAGGTAACTCTAAACTAGAATCGTTAGCTAGGATATAATACGGAAACATAGTAAACCATTTACTATCTAAGTGAATACGAAATACAACCTTTATAGATCGGTCCTTCACTTTAAAAGCTCCATGCTGTGATCCCTTCGCTGCGATCATGGTTCTCCCGGACTCTTGCATGGCTTCACGAGGCAAAAGGGGCGTCCTTACTTGAAGTCTTCGAGGCCGAAGAAGATCTACGTCGAGAGAATACCAACTCAAGCTTCTACTTCACTAACTAGAGATTTAGTGAAGCAAACACCCTAAACTAAAGTGCTAGTCTAATAGAAGATGAGGAAATAGGAAGTGGGTACACCTGAGAATTATTTATCTCACTTTTCTTTCTCACTTAATCAAAACCTAAAGAGCTCTTGAGCTCATGGAAGAAGATGAACAAATAATGAGATGAGAATAATGATCAAGTGGGTGAGCTAACCATGGTGAGTGAGTATCATATACTAACCCATGTAGAGACATAACCATGGCTAATTAACATGATTGGGTTAACAAATATCTAAAGTAAAACAAACCTAGTGGACTTAGTCAATGCATCCATAAACTTCTACTAGCTTCATGCATTTTTCCAATTTTCCACTAATTTTGTAATTACTTTAAAATATTAAACCCAACATGATAATTAGCATGCTGTAAGTCTTGTACACCCATGAAAGTTGTATCAACAACCATGATACAAAAATCAAAACACAAATTAATATATATCACATATATATTAAGTTGTGCATAAGTGAGAAAAACAAATGCTTAAGTGAACCAATGTTAATTAATGTAAATTAGTATATCACATATACAATTATACACTAAATTATTTAAATCAATACTTGACTTAATAATCCGGTTATATTTCATATAACCGACTAACACAAAATGGACCAACTTATCGAATCAACACTTGACCCGATAACCCGGCTATATCACATATAACCAGCTGATACAAAAGTCGCGAGAATAGAATACGGTATCACATACACGTATTATTCTCGGTCCCACACATATCACATATGCGCTCCTATTTCATTTTGCCTGAGCCAGTAAAACCTCTATGTAGGACTCTAAAGACTCGTCAATACGTCGGCAGTAGGTGATGATCACATCAAGCACCCACAAGCCGTCGGCGGTACTAGCTTGACGTAATGGCTATCCGGGTATTGAGCGATCAGAAGATCAGCAAGCAAGCCCGCTCCAACTCTTGCAAAAGTCTGACGGTAACACTTGCCGTACAGTCCGGTCTCCTCGTCTGATATGTCACATATCAAGTCTAGGGGTGGTAAACGTCAGACCCCAATAACCGATAAGTCATGCCGATGTGAGGCTCATAACGGGTCGAGAAACTACTGGTAACACTTACCAGTAAATCTCTAAATCAGCCCAGGCCAGGGACTTCCCTGTTATGGCCAATCGAGCACAGCGCAACATCAACCCCCAATACCGGGAGAGACGAAACCCCTCCTATTGCTCATTGCCTCAATGTGACTCGGGACTGCACCCAAAAACCACCGTTTTGCACGCCCTCTTGGACGTGGTAAGGTGGAAATCAAAGCACAGTGGGAATCACACAAGACTATATGACTAACCTGTACCAGTGTCACTAGAGAACTGCCATCTGACGTGAGGTATAATACCATCTGGGAGTTCTCGGCGAGTCCGTCCAGTGCACCCAGTCTCCACTAAGCACCTGTATACCATCTCTGATGTCAAACACCAATGGATATGGGATCATCCATCGCCCATCTCATGGGTCGAGAAGCGTATACGCTAGTCTACTCTGGTATATCGATGCCCTGTCTCGATACACCCACGACTAGGAACGTTAAAGGATGAACTTATGGACTACCATGGCCCTACTAGTATGATCTGCATCATAGTCCTGGTAGTCAAGTACACATCCTAAGGGCTTTACCAACATGTAACCATAAGACAGTATCAAGAGACATGTATACATGTTAAGATAAAGAGCAACCAGATAGCATACTATCATATCGAGCAAGAAAGTCCTCTCTATATATGTCCAAGCATCCAATATAATATACATCATATGTACAATACTAGCCTCTAGGGCATACATACAACTAACACCGCACATATCAAATATATGTGCTCCTACTCCGTTTTGCCTGAGCCAGGAAACCTCTGTGTAGGACTCTAAAGAATCGTCAATACGCCGGCAGTAGGTAATGATCATATCAAACACCTACAAGCTGCAAGCGGTCAGCTAAACGTAATAGCCACCCAGGTATTGAGCGATCAGAAGATCAACAAGCAATCCTGTACATTCTCCTGTGAATCTAATCGGTAACACTACAGTACAGTCCGGTCTCTTCGTCTGATATGTCGAATATCCAGTCTAGGGGTGGTAGACGTCAGACCCCAGTAACCGATAAGTCGTGTCGATATGAGGCTCATAACAGGTCGAGAAACTACTGATAACACTTACCAGTAGCACTCCATATCAGCCACGGCCAGGGACTTCCAGTTATAGCCAATCGAACACAGCACAACATCAACTTCCTATACCGGGAGAGACGAAACCCCTCCTATCGCTCATTGCCTCCATGTCATTCGGGACTGTACCCAAAAGCCACCGTTTTGCATGCCCTCTTGGATGTGGTAAGGTGGAAATCAAAGCACAGTGGGAATCACACAAGACTCTATGACGATCTCGGGTCTACAGACTAACATGTACCAGTGTCACCGGAGAACTGCTATCTGACGACAGGTATAAATCCATCTAGGAGTTCTCGGCGAGTCCGTTCAGTGTACCCAGTCTCCACTGAGCACCCGTACACCATCTTTGATGTCAAATACCGATGGATATGGGATCATCTATCGCCCATCATATGGGTCAAGATGCGTATACGCTAGTCTACTCTGGTGTATCGATGCCCTGTCTCGATACACTCTCGACTAGGAACAGTTATAGGATGTACTCGTTGACTACCCTGGCCCCACTAGTATGATCTCATCATAGACCCAGTAGTCAAGTACATATCCTAAGGGCTTTATCAATATGTGAGAGCAAGACAATAAACTAATACAAGTCAACATGTTAAGATAAAGTGAAACCAAATAGCATACTATCATGTCGAGCAAGAAAGTCCTCTCTATATATATCCAAGCATCCACTATAATATACATCATATTTACAACAATGACCTCTAGGGCATATATATAACTAACAACTATACTACTAACTACGGGGGTGCTATACGCCATCCACCCGACTTCCCCCGTAGATATAATCTACTCACCTTGACCTTCGCTTGCTGGAGTCGATGACACCATGCTCATCCTCGTCGTCTCTAAATCCACGTTAGGGTACCTACAATTTCCAATGTGTCATATAGTATCAAGAATCGAATATGAAAGCCAAAATGGCATGCGAATCGCTTATAGGTTAGAACCTATAGCCTACGCCTGCAAAACCATCAAACAACCCCCGTCGCTGACTTACAAACACCAGACGATGGAACACAAAAACAAATACAAAATCCCAAATTAAAACGAAGTCGCGAAACAATGCAGCAACTCAAGAAAATGGTCCCAGATTTTACCCTAGGTGAAATTAGCCAATTTTGCATATATGGAGGGTCTAATTTCCTGAATATAAAGCCTTGGACCAAGCACAAACCAATTTGGAAGCACTAAGGCCGCAATTTGCGGCCCATATGATTAAATTTGCGGCCAGAACTTGGAGTGGGGGTCTAAGGTTTTGGGTATAGGTTCTAGGTTGCCTGCACATCTCTCAGTCTTCGCTAAATATTTTTCAGGTGCACCGGATGTTAGCAGATATCAAAACATGGATGTAAAAGCAATGGAAATACTATGCTAATATTTTTCTTCTTGGTCTAAACACTGGATGTTAGCAGATATTTTTTAGGGGGTCTAAAATCACTACTAACCCTTAATTACACCATAGAAACTCAATTAAAACCCTAACCCTAACTAGGAATTTCCAAACCTCACTAAACGACACTAAATCGGTTCTAATCAAACATGGATGTAAAAGCAATGGAAATACTATGCTAATGGTTAAGAGAATACCTCATTTGGCAACTCAAGAATTTTCTTGAGTTGCCCCATGTCTTCAAAATCCGTTTCTTCTTGGTCCAAAGTGTTGGTGGTGAGCTTGTGCATGTTTTTAATGAAGTGGGAATGGACTTTTAATGTTGTTTTGGGGGTGTTTTAAGGGTTGAAGAGATGGGGGAGGAAGAGGGCAGTCATGGGAGTTGAGAGGAGAGAGAATGAAGAAGAGAAAATGAGAGCGGAATGAGACCTAGACCAAGGTTGACCCCCTCACCTCTCTCTCTCTCATGCCCATACCTCTTACTATATTCATTTCTTTTCTTTTCTTTTCTTTTTCTTTTCTTTTCTTCTCTCTTCTCATAATAAAACCCAAATCAAGCATGAAGAAATAAAATAAAGCCATGATAAAATGTAACAAGTGTAAAATATGACATGGTGCATGTCATGTGCACAAAACCGGATTAATGCAAGATTAACGATATTTAATCGCGATTAGCATTAAAGTAGAGTATAATTAATTATATAAATTTGTAATTTGCATGAATCACATAAAACGCCTTCATTTCAGTAATTCTATAATTTTCCAAATTTTTCCCGATTTATCGGTATTTAATTATACCGCACTATTAAAATATTCACAATATTTATTATTTAATTATAAAAATTCCCAAAAATAATATTTTATTTTTCTGAAATGTTACAAGAGTCTCGATCGATTGATGTATTTTGTACTCGGATTTTCGATCGGATAGTTAGTAATACTAGCCGGCTCGGGTTTGAGGCGGATTATTAAATCAGGTATTGATTTAATAGTTTACACATATTTATTTCGATATGTATATTCTAGTATTACGTTCTTCGTGTTATTCTATATCTTTGGGCATTCGTGTTTTTACCCGAATGCATGTATGTATATACAGTAGACTGTAATCCATATTTTATAAAAGATTACCTTCTAGAAAGTGGACACCTCATCATGGACTTTTCCATTTATTGATAAATGGAAATGAGGTGGAAATTAAGGTGAGGGAGGCATGGTGTGTGGCATGTTTTCAATAGTTCACAAATGAATTCTTTATTCATTTGTGGTTACTATTGAAGCATGGCTACACTTGTTTATTAAAAGAAATTGATACACAAAACCTATGTGTTCATTTTCTCTCACATTCATGCTTCATTATTTTTGAGCTCCCATTTTTGCTTCACCCTCCTCCCTCCTCTTGAGTTTTCTCCACCTTCATCATCTTCCTCTTTACTACCCTCTCATGAGTTAAGAAATAAGTGAAAATGCAAGATAGAGATAGTAGAACATATAGATCTCCACACTACATCCTAGACAATTTGGATTAGCAACCCAAGTTCTCTAGTTGCTCCTATTGACACCTAGTTAGGAGCTAGAGCCATGGATCACATCTGTTACGACCCAAAATTTGGCCCGTAACCGGCACTTAAACTACGCAGCGTCCACAGGCGTACGCAACTCAAGTAAGCCGAAACCCAAAAATCTAAACCACCCAAATCTGGATCAACGGAGAAAAACCTAGTTTTAACATTTGGAAAAATCACAAGTAAAATCTCAAACTCTAGTTTTCCTTCTTGAAAATTTCGTCAGCACCACCTTTGTAAAAACTAGTCCCGAAAACGGGTACAACACAGATAATATATAAAGCATCCCAAATGGGAGCAAAATCACGCCCAACGGCGGAGACAATCACCACAACAAGTATACGACGCCGAAGCGAAGAAATAACAAAGGAAAGACTGCAATAAGAAGTAAACTTTCCAACATAACCGGCTCCCACGAGCACGGCACCCAAAGTCACCAAAATAATACAACACCAAATCCTCACAAGTCGTTTCTAAGTCATGTACAAACAGTGGTAGATGGAGAATACTAGATCCAACAAAAAGATATACAATACACAGGCAGATAACCGCAAACCACCTAAAAGCAAAGGCCTCACTGCCTAACGTAGCGGTATCCGCAAAAGTAGAGATGATAAGACGCCATGCCGTGACTACTCTGAGGGTAAGTCTTGCAAAACACTATGGCACAACGGGGGTGAGTTGCCAACTCGTGAATAGTAAATTACATCATACTGTAATCGCAAGTATGCACGAACAGCGATCTATCTATCACATGTAATCCGATAGCATAAGTATGATAAGTGAATATGCAGCAATCATGTAAAGGTACATCATCAGGGTACTACAACTACATGAAACAATGCATAACAACAATAATCCTGAGTGTGTGGGATGATACAATAAAATCTCATGCAAAATCATCATCATGGAAAAACACCAGTGTCCCTCACTGATACATCAAATCTCAAATCCTCAGGCACCGCATCCACAGATCGGCCCCCACATCCTGTAAGTCTCATGGAACCCGAGTGTCACACATCGACACCCGAAACATCATGAAAACATATCCCTATGTGTGTGTGTGTATATATATATGTATATAAGTATGAGGATATCAACCCCGTATGTCCACCGACGATACGTAAAAATCATGAAAACCTGAGTGTCTAACACCGACACTCGAAACATCATGAAACCCGTGTCTAGTATCGACACGTAAATCCTCATAACTCAGGCTCTGTCACCACGACTGGCCCTGACGATATGTCGTACATCACTCCGGTCGGTATCCCCACGATAACCGCCGAGTCCAAATACTATCACCGGTAAGTACTTGCCCACCTTCCAGGCTCATCGTCTGTACCACGAACATCTTGCCGAGGGGAACTGTACCGAGCTCCACTATGTACCCACACACGGCCCACTCACTCCTCGCATCGGGTATATATCACAAATCTCAGAACCGAGAAATCTTATGGTGGACGCATCAAAATATTATATCAAGAGAAACCAGGTTTTCAAACAATACATAGTTTCTTGAAAATACCCCCACGGTTCTCAAATCCATAAATCATATGAAATCCATATCTCAATACGTAAAATCCATATAAAACTGATATATGCAACATAAAACATCAATATGAGCATATAAAGGGAAAACCGCTCTTTTAAATGAATCCATCTTTAACATATATCTTGCGGTTCCCAAAATCCTCCGAAAAACAAGTGCAGCATCATACGAGGTGTACATGTAAGTATAGCAAGGTTTAAGTATCTACATGTAAGCAAGTATGTATGATGCATTTCATAAGTGCAATGATCAACAACTCAATATCACATATCAAAACAATACCACTTAGGGTACATACAACTATAGCGAAAATATGCGGGTGTACATGTCAATATGTGTGCAGGATATACATGTAGCTGTAATAGACTATGTGGGTGTACATGTCAATATGTATGCAAGATGTACAAGTAGCTATAGTAAGGTATACGTGAAATGGATTAAGAGTTACTATCTTAACTATCCATGTCAAACACAATAACACGTATGTAGGTGTCAACAATATCTCCTATGCACAAAGGAATAAGAGTTACTACCTCCACAACCCCTATCCACTACCATATCACGTATGTAGGTGGTTTGTGCGTATCATGGCAATTATAGACGGTATGGGTGTAGCATACAATTTAGTGCTCGTGCAACATGAACCGTCAGTAATGTGTTATATCTAAAGGTACGAGTCAAGTACAACAGATAATGTTATGCAATGACATTCATATAAAAGTAACTAATATGCAATTACATGAAGCTATCATATCATATCCACCCCGACACATAACGCCATACGGACGATTTCCCCGTAGATGTTAAATCTACTCACCAATGGTCTCCAGCTATGAAAATCCGACCACCTGCTTCCCTTTATTCGCAGCGTCCGAAGTCCCCACTTGCGACGCTATATTTCCACAAACACAAGAAATAGTGCAAACATTTCAGAAATCGACCAATATAACGTTAAACTACGTATTAATTAACACACCAACACTAAACTAACTCGCGAGTGTATGTCTAGTGGCTAACGTGCGTAACGATACCACAAAACCTACCCAAGTACAGCAGCTGCACAAGATCATGATTCGTGTCGCAACACGTAACACGCGGACTCAAAACACTAGATTATAGGTAAACGATCCCAGATTTTGCATACTGCAATTACTAAAAAAGTAAACAGTACCAAACACCCCTAACCAACAGCAGACAACTAGCCACAAAAGCCTAACCCCAGCACCATCCTACAAAGCCAGCGTCGCCGGAATTCTTCATAGAGGTCGTCGGCCCCCGCCGGTGGGGTGGTCCTCGTGTCTCAGGTGGTGCTCCAGGGTCACTAGTACATCACTATAAATTTGTTTGATTTTTCTGTAAAAATCCCAGGTCACAGCAGGTACAGAGGCTCTAAAAAGACACTAAAAACTACGATATCGTACTAATCAATATAAAAAGTGTTCTAAACCATAATCAACGAACAACACAATATAAAAACTCCTATTTATCAGTGTAGGGATTATACCTATCAACTTTAGCTCACAAGATCCAAGCTTTCCTAGTTCCCAAGTGATCAAAGAGCAAGAACAAGGACTTGGTGTATTTTTAGGATTTATTTGGGAATTTTGGAGATTTATAGGCTTGAATTGATGCAAAAATGGAAGAGAAATGATCACAGGCACGTGATTGCAATGATTGAGGGGAGGACCTATCCCAGTAGGACAGTCTTACTCGAGATGATAGTATGCTATCTGGTTTATCTTTATCATCGTGTACTGTTTTAGGTGACCTTACGAGTCGCTATTACACGTTGATAGAGCCCCTAGGATTCTTGCTTGACTACCAGCAGTATGAGGGCGATCATATAAATGAGAGCTGGAGTCTATAAGCACATCCTTAAAAGGTCCCTAGTCGTGGGAGTTTCGAGACAGGGCATCAATTCTCCAGAGTAGACTAGTGTATACAGTCGAGACCCCGACGAGGGGCGGTGGCCGGTCTCACAAGCCACTGGTGTCAGTTGGTTCACCTAAGATGTATACAGGTGCTCATTGGGTTATGAGTACACCGGACAGGACTCGCCAGGAACCTGCTAGTTGGTATTATACCTGACGTCAGATAACAGTTCCCTGGTGACATGTGTACAGGTTAGTTCATCGACCTGAGATCGTCATTTGTCTCGTGTGAGTTCCCACTGTGCTTTGATTACTACCTTACCACGGCTCAAAGGAGTCGTGCGAACAGGTTTTAGTTGGGTACAGTCCCGAGCCACATGGAGGCAGTGAGCGGATCTACAGGGGTTCGTCTCTCCCGGTATTGGGGGTGAGGTCGCGCTGTGTCTAGGAGAGCCAGAACATGAAAAGTCCTTGGCCAAGGCAGGAGATTTACTGGTAGGTATTCCAGTAGTATCTCAGGGTGTTCTGGGCTACACTCCGACACGACTTGTACCGCTATTGGGGGTCTGATTTTTACCAAACCTCTAGGCCCGCCATGCGATGCTCATAGACGAACGGACCGGACTGTACGGATATTGTCACTGACAGGCTCAGTAAGGTGTCAGGATGAGTTCGCTCATCGACGTCCCTTTTGGTCAATAGCTGGTGGCCCGTCACGTATGGCTGATACCTCTGACCTGCTAGTGGTTAAATCCACAGCCATAGTATTGACGAGTCTTTAGAGTCCACCACACTCAGTTACTCAGGTTTCGGACGAAATGCTGTAGAGGCCGTATGGAGATATGGCAGGGTTCGATCAGATATGTGCGGTATTGCACGGATCGTGATCGGACAGTTTTTACTAGCCGGCTTTGGCTTAAGCCGGATCCTAGTATTAGATAGTGTAGATTTTGTCTCTTTGCATTTGTGTTCAGTGGGAATACAAATGCTGGCATGTATATGCAGTAGTGGGGTTTTCCTGTAATTTATTACGGGATCAGTTTTCTGAAGTTGCCAGTTTGCATTCCGTTCCGGCCGGTTTTCTTTTATTCCTTCACGGCCGGACTTTTCGTTGGAGGGTGTTATTTGCACATTTGCAAATAACATTTTGTGGAGGGGTTTCTTGCATAATTGTGGCCTCTTCATCATGAGATGCTTTTCTTGTCCATTTCATTGCTCTTCATGTGATGGTTGTTTGATTTGATGAGAAAAGAAATGGGTGTGACCATTATCATCTTAGATTATTCTTTTTCTTCTATTGATTATTGATTCTTTTTCTCACACCCATGAAGAGGAGGGCCGGCCACACATTTCTTGAGAGGGAGATGAGAGAATTTCATTTTTGGAGAGGTGGCATTATTCTTCATCTCATTCTTCTTGCTAGAAAATTGAAAGGACCAATTTTCCCTAACCTCTTTCTCAATTCCTCCATGGCAACTAAACCCCAAGAGACAATAGATTCTACACTAGCCTACAGCAAATCTTGGATGCGTCGGCTAGCCAACTTCGCGCCCGAGTTGCCTCGGTCAAGAGGTGGGAGCCCGTAAACGAACCCGGCTACGTGGTGCCCTTTCCGACGAGGATGTGACAGACGGAGATTCCGCGGGAGATCGGAGTGGAGAAGAAGACCGAAGGACACGGATCGCTTGGTATACTTCTCTACCCATCTTGTTGTTTGCTAGTAACTAGGTTAATGGCCCGATCCGGGATAAAAGTGCGCGGTGGTGCCGGTTTGCTAGTTTGCAAAAATTTTTGTTTCCGCGTTTCCGGCGTCGGATCGACGGCCGGGGCGCCGCCGCGGACTTACATTGGTATCAGAGCCACGCCATTAACCATGCCCAGCTTGCTCTAGTATGTTTAGAACTCGATCAAACAAAATCCCCCAAAACCGTATTTCGTGTGCACATGTGTTCTCTGTCGAAATTTTTTCAGTTCCAAAATTTTTCAGGTTGTCTCAGAAAACTGTGCATGGATATAGAAGCAATCTGTGAAAAATTGGTCGCGCGATCTCTCCATACCGCCGCGGAACCGCGGCCAAACCCATGCTTGGACCGCGGTTCCGCCGCTCTTTTGATTGATCACTTGATCAAAATTTTGCAGATAGCTTATCAGTTGAAAATAGGGGTTTTGGGATATTCTTTTTGGGCCCAGATTTTCTGAAAGTGTTACAGTATTACTTGGGGCCCACTTGGATAATTTTTGATCGATCAAAAAGTTTAAACATGCTAGTTCACAGTATTTACATTATATCTGCGACCGTGAATGTCATTTGATCGGTAAATCCTGTCTATCTGCTATAGCCCTTTTAGACGGATTTGCGAACGTGACATTCACGTTAATGTTCTGTGTTGTGCTGTGATATTGCGGATCGGTCGTGGGGGATAGCCTGGATGCAATATTGGTACAGTTTTGTTTTATATGTACATTTGATATTGCGGGCGAGCGTCCGACATGTGGACTGCCGTCACTGCCTGTTTGTATTATTCTTTTGGGGCACGACCAGGTTGCGGTCGATGTACCCGTTGTATGTATATTTTACTTTCTGTACTAGGATTGCCCCGCTGAGGGGTGCACAGATAGCCGGGTTCTAGAGAGCAACGGGCCCGCATCTCATGGCATTAAGACGGAGGGGGCTTTACTCTAGAATTGGCGGGCTATTCACCGCACTCGTAGGGGGTACAGGTTGACCCAGGAGGGGTGCCCAAGTTATCGGAGTCCGTGAAGTGCTGGGTGGTCCATTCACGTTGCTGAAAGGGGCTGCCTCGATTCAGGTATTGGCGGGTAACATGCCGCGCCCGTAGGGGTCTAGGATTTTATTTTGCACAGGCTATCCACACGACCAGGGGAACGTCGTGTTTCAGTAGCGGCTCTGTGAAACCCGGGGATCCCAGATATCTGTATTGCTCTGTGATGCTGGTTACATTTCTGTGATGCTGCATTTTTTATCACGCCTTGAGCGAAAATTATATATTATATATATACTACTAGATGTTGTATATGTTTTGCATCCGCGCTAGTCCAGTCCCCGCTCTGTCGTTAGTTAGCTAACCTAACGGGTGATGACGGGACCCAGTGGCGAACGCGGATGGCATATACGTACGTCAGTATATTTTCGTTCTTTGTGGTGTGATCAATTGATGGGACTGCGTTGATTCGGATCAATACAAGATAAACAAACCTATTCTGATGTTGTTGGAACACTTTTTCAAAAAGTTGTTATTGTAAGGACGTTCACTTTTGTTTTGCACAGTGGTATTCAGTTGGAATATCCTGCTCCTCAGTCGACGAGGCAAGGGCCGAGATCCCTTCACCGGGAGTGACCCCTTGGACAAAAGTTTGCATCAGGGTAATAACTTCACTATAGCCGATTACTTTTGCTTTGCATCGTGGTATTCAGTTGGAATATCCTGCACCTCATTCTACAGGGAAAGAGCCGAGATCCCTTCACCGGGAGTGACCTCTTTAGCAAAGGTTTTCGTTACTATATTTTTATAAAGCTATCAGTTCCTTCAACGATATCAAGTTCATTACGTTAAAGGTTTTCGCCAGAAACCATTCGTAGCCCTCCGTCGTTTCATATGGATAGTCAATAGTATTCAAACTGTGTATGTTGGCCAAAGTCAAGGCACGGTGTTTGGTAGCTGTTGGGTATTCATATGCAGCTTAGATAGATGCGTTGGTTTGGGACAGTCGTATAGCCTTGTTAGCCAAAGTCAAGGGCTTGTACGGGTGGGTTCAAATTAACCTGGATAATGACGGGTAGAACTTGACATGTGACTTATGATATGTTGGCCAAAGTCAAGGTCATAAGAGCATGGGGTAAAAATCCACATCGGGAGTTTCAAAAGAACTGAAACTTGCCAGACATGCGCATACCTTCTGGAGTGTGATAGCGTGAGCGGATTCCGTCATGTTATCATGCGATGAGAGTTGGATCCCGATTCCCACTGATGAGTTGGTTTACTCTTCGGATGATCCCGGCTAATTCTTCTTTCAGGTTTGGGGAAGAATTTGACGTTACAGTGGGAGGTTTCCAGATTAGATAAATTGATAACCATTCTGATCTAGGTTAGAGTGCACGTTGAGTGTTTCTTTTCTCTCTCTCTTTGGCAGCGACCATTGACCCGACCCTAGACTATGACTCAGTGACCAAGTTGACCGAACCTTCTTAACACTGGCTTTTGGATTGTCAGAGTTGCAGACCTCATTACCACTCCTACTTTTACCCTTTTCTCCAGGACACCCCGTATTACTACGAACGTCCACTTCCATTGGACAAAACCATCGTATGGTTATATACGAACTCGAAAGAATTCGAGGATGGTTTCCGGTTCTGGAGAAAACGAATAGGACTATTCAGTTGTCTTTTCTTTTTGCCTTCTCTCAGGTTGCGAGTACTACTTGGTTTAGGAGTAGTACACCTATTACGCAAATTGGATAGTCTTCTTTCAAACCTTAGGCTGGTACTGAACGGTAGGGAATGAAGAAAACCAATTAGCATAACGATGGTGTGCAGAAGGTATTAAGTAAAGACAAAGAAAGGGATTAGTAAGAGGGCAAAGTAAATTGCAACTGCTATTCACGACCAAACCAAGTATTCTTCGCCAATCCTAAATCACCTTTGTATTTCTCCAGGACACTCCGTATCACTACGAAGATCCCAAGTTTATTGGATAATCCATCGTATGGTTATATACGAACTCGAAAGGAACTTGTTCCAGTTCGGGGATGGATCCTGGTTCAGGAGAAATAGGAATTAAGTTCATTCGGTTGTCTTTTATCTTCACCTTCTCTCACATTGCGAGTGCTCCTAGGATTAGGACAGTACACCCATTATGCTTATTGGATAGTCTTCTTCCAAACCATAGGCTGGTGCCGAACGGTAGGGAAGGAAGAAAACCATTTGGCCTAAAGGGGTGTACAGAAGGTAATGACTAAAGACATATAAAGGGATTTGGAGAGGTGGCAAAGAATTATACGGTTATAGTTGTGAATCTGGATAATGGAAGAGGCATTACTAGGAATACCAGGATACCCCATCGAAACATTTCAATGTTTCGGTTTCACTGTGTACTGTTAAAAGGAAAACTGATTTACCAATTAGACACTTGCTCCAGGGTATGTATTTACCAGGTATGATTCTCATATCTGTATGGTTTTATAGATGATGAGTGGGAGTAAGTTATTGGGAATTAGGTGATCATCCTCATTATATCGGGATTCGTTGTAATTGGTGATATTTGAGGAAGTCACCTGGGTTGTTTGCCGGACGGCAAGTATTTTGGTTTTGAATATCCGTTGTTATGCACCAATTTCAAATTGATATATCTGTATGTCTATTTTTATAGAGTGAGATATACCTTTTTGAAATTATGTCTACGACATTTACCTATATCAGTGGATGGTTAGGTAAGGAGCATTGAACAGCGGTGTAATTCTTCTTAACCATAAGTACAGTTTTCAACCTACGACACACAGTGAATGAGTTATTAGACTCAGGGGACTTATACAGAGTATTGTATGTTGTCCAGTGTCCATTAGGACAGAGGGGTTGGTCCTCGTACTATATTCTGTTTACTTGTGACTTCTCTAGTTCTTAGACAGGTGTTTCGTAGAAACACAGGGTCTGAGTTTCGAGAAGTTATAGGTATGTGAATAAAGTAGAGAACCAGGTATTGCAAGTATCGGGATTCTTCAAGGTGATCGAAGATGTAGATACTTATGAATGGTATTCAGTTGATAGTAATGATTAAGAGAACTTGCTTCTCTTTCAGGTTACTCATAATTGAAAGTATTCCTAAGTTGAGTAACGCTGATCGGCCTCCTTCTAATTAGTTGACATGCACTGGAGACAGCTGCATGATTTGAATCTGGTTCAATTAAATCAGTGCCTCTGTTTCTTGGATATAGAACAGTTCATATCTTGACATTGTTAAGATACGGGGAGTTATCCAGCTTATGATTAAAATCAGACTCTGGATGACTCAAGGCACGTTTCTGTAATGGCTGTTTGTGGGTTGACCCGGGCTATGACGAGGGTTGACTTTCTACCATGTGGAAGATCAATAGTGATATTGTTCTTGACTCGCCACAGTTTTAATAAAAATGGATTTTTTCAGAAAACAGTAGTGGGAGTATGGTAGAACTGGAAGTGATTCCAGAACCGCAAACGATTACTGAAGATTTGATAAGAACCTAAAGATTCAATCTGGCTTGACATTCCATTGGCCACTCCGCAGATATGGTGGGTAACCTCAGGCACCCGAGAGGTACTTCGGTATGCTCAAGGATGGTGGCAGGGAGGTTCTTGTTTACCCAGACTTACCATTGCTGTTATTCCAGACTGTGAGACCCGGCAGGAGGATGAGTATAGCGTCGTTCTAAACTGGTTTTAGAAGTGTACGTCTATATGACTCTGCCAGAGGGTTGTCATAGTCAGTGGGAGCAGCGGAAGCATTGGTGGACATCAGGTTTATATCTATTTATAGACTAAAGCAGATATAGCGGAAATAGATCATCTATTTCTGATGTGACAGTCATAGGTTAGATTTCATCAGAATAGGGGATGGATCTGTTAAGAAGGTACTAGGGTGTGATGTCCTGGTATATGGATGACATACACAGAGTAGGAAGTGATATTCCTATACTACGATCGGTTATACTTTGGTCGTCACACAGTAGTTTCTCCACATAGGACTTGGATATTATATCTGACATTCTGGTTACTAGATCTATGGTTTTAGATCTAGATTTGGGTAGTTTCCCAATCAGGGTACTTAGACAGCATTCTATGAGTATTTAGAATGGACGACTCCTGGCACGGTAGTGTACCTGCAGGTGATGGAGTCACCCTCTCTAAAGGTGTCTTACAGACTAAAGTAGAGAGGGATGTGCATGATTGGCAGATCACTTGCTTAGGCAATTGAGTCAATCATGAGATGTCAAGTACCATACCAGATGTTGTTCTTGCAGTAGATGCAATAAGTTGATATTGATCCGATCCTGGGGAAACAGTCGGAAGCAGTTTTAGAACATAAGTGGATGTTCTAGGGATATGATAACAGCATTCTCCTTCGGGAGACAGTTATCATTCCAGGCTTCCAAGGTGACCTGGAAGGCAGAGTGGCTGTCAGAGTTATAGTTTTCCCTCTGACGAGGGGCAGTATTTTGGACAAGTGGTCCAGGCGGATACTGAGGGAAGGATGGCGCAGGATACTGATTATGTTCAGTTGACGATACAGTCTAAGAAGTTTGGATTTGGAGTTCATTTATGAGCTAGGTCCCATCAGACATCCAGACATTCTAAGACAGGTATTGCTCATTTCGGGAGATGGCTTTCTCCGCGAACATGGGATATAGAGAGACATAGAAAGAAACATCACAGCGGATCCACTCACTGAGGCTATTCCTCGAACGCAATAGTTTCGCAAATGAGCTTTGTGAGACTGACTAGTAGAGGAGTTGGGTGTTCGGTATCACACGGGCTGTGAGTATGCGACATCACAATAATTAGCCTTGAGTGCAAGTGGGAGATTGTTGGAGATAGTGCCCTCAGAGTCAATTATTGGATCACAGGCACGTGATTGCAATGATTGAGGGGAGGACCTATCCCAGTAGGACAGTCTTACTCGAGATGATAGTATGCTATCTGGTTTATCTTTATCATCGTGTGCTGTTTTAGGTGACCTTACGAGTCGCTATTACACGTTGATTGAGCCCCTAGGATTCTTGCTTGACTACCAGCAGTATGAGGGCGATCATATAAGTGAGAGCTCGAGTCTATAAGCACATCCTTAAAAGGTCCCTAGTTGTGGGAGTTTCGAGACAGGGCATCGATTCTCCAGAGTAGACTAGTGTATACAGTCGAGACCCCGACGAGGGGCGGTGGCCGGTCTCATAAGCCAATGGTGTCACGACCCGAAATTGGCCCATGACGGCCCTAGTACTACGCAACGCCCTAAGACGTAACGTAGTAAAAGAAAGCCAAAACCCAGAAATCTAAACCATAAAAATACGGAAAAGATAATATAAGTTTTTGAAACATTTGAAATCACAACCCAAATTCTTTAAAAGTCTTACTTTCTTTCTTTACAATTTTAGCAACACCCCCTTTTTGTAAAAAGTGGCCCAAAGGCGGAAAACAATCTCATCACAAGTATACGACGCCGTAGCGAAGAAATGAAAGACAATAGAGATAAAGCTGTATATAAAAGACATCAAATACACAAGAATACACACTAACGTCCTCACCAAGTTTCTAAGTCAATAATACAATAGTAGATGGAGAGTACAAAATACAACGAATATACAATATGAAATACAGATAAACATCTAACCCACCTAAGCAAAATGGTACTATGAGCTGATGCGGTATCTGTAGCAAAAGGTGATAGCAGGATAGCTGAATAGAAGAATAGCCTGCCTCGTCTACTCTGGGGAACAACCTGAAACACCTGTGGAACAACGGGGGTGAGTTGCCAACTCGTGAATAGTAGATAACATATGCAGCTAATCGCAGGAATGTACGTACAGCATGAATCTAAGATATGCGATTACAGTAATATCATGTCAAGCAGATGCTGAAATAAGGGAAGTACAGTAACAGGTACAATCAATATGTGAAGCAATAGTAACATGACAATAATATGCAATAACCATGCAATAGGGATATGAGAAAGTCGATATGCAGCTATCATAAGGGTACACTCACCGGTACTACCAATATATGAATCTGTGCATAAAGTAGATAAGTGTGAGGTATAGGGTGGAGTATGTCATTTCCACGGAAACCTGACATCGTGGTAGGATCACAATCCATCAAGACACTCAAATCCCAAATCCTCAAATCAACCCCCAACTGGGCTCTCACATCACATAGGTCTCACATCACCTCAATATACGATATCGAGTAGCTCTCCTATATCTCGAAGGTACAAATCAACCATATCTTTCATATCCAATATCCAATCTCAATGAATCACCTAATAACCCAAGTCAAATCTCAAATAATCTCTAACATCCTAAACATATATATATACAGAAATAAATATGATGGGGGCAATACACATATATTAGCATCCCATTCAACTAATATTGGTGTAAAGGTATATATAACAACGGCTAAATCCCCTGTTATATATACAAAGGTATTAAAAGAAATATTATGAAAACAGTGTGCCAAGCATCGACACAGAAATCCTCGTATATCGGGCTCCGTCAGTCCGGATCGGCCCACGGGGTCTGTCTGCGGTGTCGGCCCTCGGCCCCGGCAGTACAGATCATCCCGCATCCATCTCTCGACTCTGGCCAGTATCCTCCGGACAACTGCCAGGTCCAACCAATCACCGGTAGGTACTCGCCCGCCTCCAAGCTCAATCGGCAACCCCATCGATCTTCTTGCCGAGGGGAACCATACCGGGCTCCACCATGTACTCTCATACGACAACCACACCTCGTATGGAGTATATAATCAGCACCGATAAAACTCATGGTGAACGCGCAAATATCATATCAAGGAAACCGGGTTGTTCAATGTATGCATAATTTCATGAACTCCCGCGGTTCCCAAATCCCGAAAACATCATATAAAATCCAAATAAACAATGCGCAAATCCAGGAATAAATATATGCGATATATCTGAATGCGAGCAGGTAAACAAAAGTATATAGCTGAACCAGATGTATGCAAAATCAATAAGGTACAGCCAAGTATAGGTATCTACCTATAAGAACTGATGTCGTATACCCCCCTGGGTATAAGTAACATATGTAGGAAACCCCCCCGGTATAACTAAAATATGTGCATGGTATACCTGTAGCTGTATCGCAAGGTGTATATGTACCTATCACTAAAGGTATGATACACTATAGGTATACCATAAGCTAGATGTCAAATATGATAAGCAATATAGTATCAATAAGGGGTTGTGTGTGACATGGCAATTATTGACGGTGTGTGTGTAGCATACAATCCGTGCTCGTGCAACATGGACCGTCAATAATGTGTGCAGTGTCCTACGGCTGCTAGTCACAGTACACTATATCAAGGAAATGACATAAAGGCGCAATTCTAACAATGACGTAGAATGCGCGACAGGTAATTGAATCCTAGCCCAGACGCATAACGCCATGCGGGCGATTCCCCTGTAGATGTTAAATCTACTCACCTACGCCCCACGCTAGGTGAATCCTACCATCTGCTCCCCCTGTAGCCGTGTCCGTAGTCTCTGTCTGCAAACCTGCAAATAAGACATGGAAATCACATATAAGCCAAATATTCCGCGAAACGCGATATCGAATCGAAACGAGAAACTCGCGTCGCGAACTAAACGCGCGTGTGCACGATACGCTGAAACGTGTGTGTACGCGTCTAAAATCATCGCGACACGCCGCGATACGCTGGATCACAGAACCCACTCACGTATCGCGCGTATCGCGCAAACACAACGGACACCAAAAACGATATATAGTCCCAGATTCTCCTACAGATCAAAACTAACAAAACTAGACATGCCAAAATACTACACAACCCTGCAGACTACCCTACACAAAACCCCAACACCCCAGTCCCCCTCCTGGCCGCAATTTGCGGCCAATATGAATAAATTGGCGGCCAGAGTTGGAAGTTAGGGCTTCGTGCTCTGGTGGTGTGATAAAAACCTAGGTATCATGTCCCAGTTTGCTCAATTTTACTCTGTAAGGTCCGGGTCCATAGCAGATTCCAGAAATCATAAATATCGCTTTAAAATCCCCAATTTTGCACAAAACACATACCCTATGGAATTTTAGTGTAATATGGGGATTTCTCAGTTGAAGTGGCCCTATTAGCACTACACTGAGCTAGGTTAACCAACACAAACAAGACTCAACCAAATTTCCACATAAAACACCATAATCTAGCACTAAATTAGCCAATTTAACACTAATCGAGCTAATTAATACACAAGCTACACAAATAAGAAATGGGGTTCAGAAAATATACCCAAGGAACCCTAAGAAGCAGGTGGAGAAGTGCGTGAGGGATGAAGAGCATCGGCAGGTGCTGGGGTTCCTGTTGCTGTTGCAGAAGCTGCTGCTGCTGCTGATCTTGTTGTTGTTGTTGTAGTTGTCTCTGCTGCTGCTGCTGTGTGGGTAATGGTGTGTGTTGATGAAGCTGCTTGCTAATGCTGATAGTGCTGCTCTTGCTGCTGCTGCTGAAGATGATGATAATGCTGTTGCTGCTGGTGCCACTGCTGCTGCTTCTGCAGCTGAAGGTGTGTGTGTGTGTGAGTGAGTGAGAGAATGGGAGTGAGAGAATGAGAGTGAGGGAATGAGAGAACACTAGTCAACCCCCTCCTCTCTTTCTCTCTCTTCATTAATGAAGGCATGGGCAAACCCATGATGCCCCATGCTCTCTCTCTCTCTCTCCCAAAGGTCAACCATGAACCAAAACAAAAGATTCAAAATAAAACCCTTTTTAAAAATTCATTTTCAAACAACCATGACACTTAATACAATACTAAACTAGATTAGGGAGAAATGGTTAGTTAACCATGTTGCTAATCATGGTTTAACCCCAAAAACAACCCTAGTTATCATGCACAAGTGTGTGTGTGCCTAACAAAATTCGAATAAAATACACAATAAATAGGATAAAATATTTAAAACTTAATTTGGTAAACTTTTATTAAAAACCATACTTTAAAAATATAATTAGCTACAAACACATTCTAAGGTGTTACAATCTCCCCCCCTTAAAAGAAATTCGTCCCCGAATTTAAAAATATACTGATACGCGTACCTTCAAAGGGAAGATTACAACTCCCAAATCTCGCTCGCAGCCTCCAAGTGATTATCTCACTACACGGCTACGTCCAAGAAAACCCTTCACAGATGGCAAGACCCTTAACCGATGTCCCTCCACCTGCCGAGCCATTAACACAATTAGCTGCTGGTGAATGAAAGATCGCGTCTAAGCTAAATGGGTCCGGTGCCAAATCATGCGATAAAGGCAATGAAGGTAATTGTAAAGTATCATCGCAAGGAATACGGGGTGAAAATCCAATAATCTGGGCGGAAGTGCCAATTTAAAGGCAACGAAACTAACTCGCTTATAGGATCTCAGAAAGACCTAAACCCTGGGACAACCTTCCCAAAATCCAACACGTCATTCATCGGAAAGTCCGTAGGAATACATGATCTGTCCCTGCGAGCTCGATTCTATGACCAATCACAGTCGGCATAAGACCTCAGTTCGCAATGGACAATTCCCATCCTGACCTAACACAACTGGACTATCTCCGAAGTCTCTAGACATAGCTGGGGTCCAAAGTCCTACTTACGCAGAGTCAGAGAAATAACAGACTGGTGATCGACACGACCTAACCCCTAAGCCTAAGGGTGGCCAATTGGAGTGTCTCCTGATAACGGCTATCGAAGGAGAACCCTAACGATGGCGAGTGACGATCCCCAACTGCTGACAACAAACAAAATAAACACACAACTTAACAAAACAATTGAGTAAACTGAGTATAACCGGACGGCAAGAATCCGGATGGAGTCACACCCTGACTAACCCTGGGTAGAAACCAAAACGGAATTCATGGAGATCTGCTCCCATCCCTGCTTCGGAACGGTAAAAGATTGCAATTCTCCAGCCGGCCTCAGATGCTCGACCCTAGCGCACAACAAGATAGACACTTGAAACGAAACCTGAAACTTCTCTCTACATCCCTATCCACCCGTAACTATCTCACAAGTCACGTCACTGTTGGCGGAACTTGAATGCATCTAGAGGGTTGACAGATGTGCATGCCTTAGGATTTCACGTCTCTACCCGATGAAACCAGGTACACAAACGTGTCCCTAACTTAGCACACCATTGTCACAAATCAAGGTCTCCGAATCATTACCCAGTCGAGTATGCTCAAGTATCACTGACGAACGAGCATCGGCGGGCAGTGTCTTGCGAAAACGATTTAAGGGAAGTGGTCGGGCGCGGACATGAGCAAGCTGTTCACTCCGTAGAGACGAACTAAAGCTGTACTCAACGATCACACAAGAACTGTAAATCTGCAGAAGACTGTCACAACAATCAAAATCTGCTGCAGGAAGATGTACATTAAGCTCTAGTGGTCCGTGGAAAATCTGACACGACTCTCAAACCATTAGTGTCTCCAAATCTCCAACGCAAAACCACCGCGGCCATCTCCAGATCATGAGTGGAATATCCTTCTCGTACTTCCTCCAAATGTAGGAAAGCAAAAGCGATAACTCTATAGTGTCACCCCAGTACACACTCGAGCCCACTCAAGAAACATTACAGTTAAACAATAAGGTCGCCCGGACCAAAAGCAAAGAAAGAACCGATGCAGTTGTTAACAGGATCTCCAACTGCCAAAAACTCCGTACACATGCCTCGGTCCACAGAAAAGAAACCTCCATCTCGGTCAATTCAGTCGACATTGCAGCACTACTCAAGCAATCCTACATGAAACGGCGGTAAAAACCTGCTAAGTCCAAGAATCTGCGGATCTCCGTCCTGCACATATGTCTGGACTTAAGCTGTACGGTCACGATCTCCCTCGGAACCATACGAAACCGTCTCCCGTGACTACAAGACCTAGGAGTCAACACAAAACAAGCCTGAAGAAACACTCCGAGAATTTAGCAAACTGCTGGTGCTCTCCCAGTATCTGCATAACAAATCCTCAAGTGCTGCTTCTGTTCCTCAAGGCACATTAGATAGACCAGAATGTCATAAATAACACAACAAAAACTGGTCGAGGAACGGCCTGAAGAAATCTGGTTCATCACATCTACAAATGCTGCTAGGGCATTAGTGAATCCAACGACTCACCAAAAACACACAAAGCCCATAACACGCACAAGGCGGTCTTCGGAATGCCATCACTCCAAACCTGCAATAATGATGACCTGATCCCAAGCAAACTTAGAAAAATGTCTCGCGCTCTAGAGTTGATCGAAGAAATCGTCTATGGGAGGTAAGGGACACCTATCTGCACCGTAAGCCGGTTCAATTAACGATCCGTCGATACGCAACCCTAAACTGCCGTCTTCCTCCTTGACAAACAAAATAGGAGCCTCCAAAAGCGAAACACTCGGACACCCAAAACTTCCCAAACCACAACTCTATAGCTGATCCTTTAAGCTCCCTCAGCTTCGTCGGCCCATCTGGAACAGCGTCGGAAAACTCTCGCTCGAAAGGAACACCGGTCCAACAATCCCACTGTGGCTCCGGTATCACAAATGAACGCCAAGAATTCACGACATCACCTCAGTAGCCGACTAGCGAAAAAGGCTGAATTCAAGCTGTGAAAGGCGGCACAACTATCCACCTGCACAACAAGAACTGACTTGCCGGGGAAACAACCCTGACTGTTTCCTCACGGTAGTCCACAGACGCCTAACATGTAGTTGATCAGTCCGTGCCCCAGGAGAACGTCAAATCCAACATCTCTAGAAGGATCGAAACGACGGACGAATCTCTATCTCCTAACCGATTGGCACACAACTGAAATACGCGTCGCGCAACAAAAGGATCGCCGACAGAAGTTAAAACAACTATAACTAATCTACCGAACAACGGTACAAGCAAGAAAACAAACGAATACATCAAGAGAACATATAAAATAAAAGATACCTGAAAACTCCACATTGGACGTCTGCGCGTCCCGATAAGTAGAAGCAAACTCCTATGTCTGCCCTCTACTCGCAGCTGGATGAACTCCTCTGGTAGACTGAGCCCTCTGAGCGAGTCTTCCACGTTCACGGCCTCTCTGAATACGACTCTGACGAGGTGCTAAAGAACAATCCCTGACGAAGTGCTGAAGGCTTCCGCATCGAAAACATCCACGCGCTGACTGCTGACCATCCTGGGGATAAGAGCTGAACGACTGTCCTCGTCCTAAGCCTCTGCTACTCCCGCGGTGGCCACGAAATCTGTCTCGATGACCAAACCTCTGTCTCTGGGCTGGTACGCTGGTACGAGTCCTCCACTGTCCTGGAACTCTCTGAGCCTCTGGAATATGCGCCTCGTCAACTGGAGCTGCAACCACTGGTGCTATGTAAGTGATGGACTGCTGCATGCTGATCGTAAGAGACAGCTGAGTAACAGGGGTGACAACCTCCTGTCGTAGCTCCCGAACGACATCAACCAAAGAACTCATCGCCTGGCGGAGGTCCTGCATCTCTACCAAAAGTCTATCCATGGTATAGATCGTAGGCTGATCCGTCTGCACCTGTGCAACTAGAGTGCCATCCTGGTCAGTACTCGTCCCACCCGAGCCAATTCTGACCTCGGCCCTCGCTGCATCACTCTGAGTCCCCATAGTCATCGGCGGCAAGGCTATAAATAGATATAATATCCGATGAGAATAAGGAAATCGAATCTTAAGGATAGGAATATCAAGGAAGGAATTTCAAGCAAATTGTACTTAGGTCACTTAATGCAAAGTACCACGCTGTGGGTATGCTGCAGACATACACACACTACGTTACTCTGCTTAAGCTACCTACTCCATCATACTAAGGTCATCCTACACTCCGAAAGGTAAAACCTAACGCTCTGATACCAACTTTGTCACGACCCGAAATTGGCCCGTGACGGCCCTAGTACTACGCAACGCCCTAAGACGTAACGTAGTAAAAGAAAGCCAAAACCCAGAAATCTAAACCATAAAAATACGGAAAAGATAATATAAGTTTTTGAAACATTTGAAATCATAACCCAAATTCTTTAAAAGTCTTACTTTCTTTCTTTACAATTTTAGCAACACCCCCTTTTTGTAAAAAGTGGCCCAAAGACGGAAAACAATCTCATCACAAGTATACGACGCCGTAGCGAAGAAATGAAAGACAATAGAGATAAAGCTGTATATAAAAGACATCAAATACACAAGAATACACACTAACGTCCTCACCAAGTTTCTAAGTCAATAATACAATAGTAGATGGAGAGTACAACATACAACGAATATACAATATGAAATACAGATAAACATCTAACCCATCTAAGCAAAATGGTACTATGAGCTGATGCGGTATCTGTAGCAAAAGGTGATAGCTGGATAGCTGAATAGAAGAATAGCCTGCCTCGTCTACTCTGGGAAATAACCTGAAACACCTGTGGCACAACGGGGGTGAGTTGCCAACTCGTGAATAATAGATAACATATGCAGCTAATCGCAGGAATGTACGTACAGCATGAATCTAAGATATGCGATTACAGTAATATCATGTCAAGCAGATGCTGAAATAAGGGAAGTACAGTAACAGGTACAATCAATATGTGAAGCAATAGTAACATGACAATAATATGCAATAACCATGCAATAGGGATATGAGAAAGTCGATATGCAGCTATCATAAGGGTACACTCACCGGTACTACCAATATATGAATCTGTGCATAAAGTAGATAAGTGTGAGGTATAGGGTGGAGTATGTCATTTCCACGGAAACCTGACATCGTGGTAGGATCACAATCCATCAAGACACTCAAATCCCAAATCCTCAAATCAGCCCCCAACTGGGCTCTCACATCACATAGGTCTCACATCACCTCAATGTACGATATCGAGTAGCTCTCCTATATCTCGAAGGTACAAATCAACCATATCTTTCATATCCAATATCCAATCTCAATGAATCACCTAATAACCCAAGTCAAATCTCAAATAATCTCTAACATCCTAAACATATATATATACAGAAATAAATATGATGGGGGCAATACACATATATTAGCGTCCCATTCCACTAATATTGGTGTAAAGGTATATATAACAACGGCTAAATCCCCTGTTATATATACAAAGGTATTAAAAGAAATATTATGAAAACAGTGTGCCAAGCATCGACACAGAAATCCTCGTATATCGGGCTCCGTCAGTCCGGATCGGCCCACGGGGTCCGTCTGCGGTGTCGGCCCTCGGCCCCGGCAGTACAGATCATCCCGCATCCATCTCTCGACTCTGGCCAGTATCCTCCGGACAACTGCCAGGTCCAACCAATCACCGGTAGGTACTCGCCCGCCTCCAGGCTCAATCAGCAAACCCATCGATCTTCTTGCCGAGGGGAACCATACCGGGCTCCACCATGTACTCTCATACGGCAACCACACCTCGTATGGAGTATATAATCAGCACCGATAAAACTCATGGTGGATGCGCAAATATCATATCAAGGAAACCGGGTTGTTCAATGTATGCATAATTTCATGAACTCCCGCGGTTCCCAAATCCCGAAAACATCATATAAAATCCAAATAAACAATGCGCAAATCCAGGAATAAATATATGCGATATATATGAATGCGAGCAGGTAAACAAAAGTATATAGCTGAACCAGATGTATGCAAAATCAATAAGGTACAGCCAAGTATAGGTATCTACCTATAAGAACTGATGTCGTATACCCCCCTGGGTATTAGTAACATATGTAGGAAACCCCTCCGGTATAACTAAAATATGTGCATGGTATACCTGTAGCTGTATCGCAAGGTGTATATGTACCTATCACTAAAGGTATGATACACTATAGGTATACCATAAGCTAGATGTCAAGTATGATAAGCAATATAGTATCAATAAGGGGTTGTGTGTGACATGGCAATTATTGACGGTGTGTGTGTAGCATACAATCCGTGCTCGTGCAACATGGACCGTCAATAATGTATGCAGTGTCCTACGGCTGCTAGTCACAGTACACTATATCAAGGAAATGACATAAAGGCGCAATTCTAACAATGACGTAGAATGCGCGACAGGTAATTGAATCCTAGCCCAGACGCATAACACCATGCGGACGATTCCCCTGTAGATGTTAAATCTACCCACCTACGCCCCACGCTAGGTGAATCCTACCATCTGCTCCTCCTGTAGCCGTGTCCGTAGTCTCTGTCTGCAAACCTGCAAATAAGACATGGAAATCACATATAAGCCAAATATTCCGCGAAACGCGATATCGAATCGAAACGAGAAACTTGCGTCGCGAACTAAACGCGCGCGTGCACGATACGCTGAAACGTGTGTGTACGCGTCTAAAATCATCGCGACACGCCGCGATACGCTGGATTACAGAACCCACTCACGTATCGCGCGTATCGCGCAAACACAACGGACACCAAAAACGATATATAGTCCCAGATTCTCCTACAGATCAAAACTAACAAAACTAGACATGCCAAAACACTACACAACCCTGCAGACTACCCTACACAAAACCCCAACACCCCAGTCCCCCTCCTGGCCGCAATTTGCGGCCAATATGAATAAATTGGCGGCCAGAGTTGGAAGTTAGGGCTTCGTGCTCTGGTGGTGTGATATAAACCTAGGTATCATGTCCCAGTTTGCTCAATTTTACTCTGTAAGGTCCGGGTCCATAGCAGATTCCAGAAATCACAAATATCGCTTTAAAATCACCAATTTTGCACAAAACACATACCCTATGGCATTTTAGTGTAATATGGGGATTTCTCAGTTGAAGTGGCCCTATTAGCACTACACTGAGCTAGGTTAACCAACACAAACAATGCTCAACCAAATTTCCACATAAAACACCATAATCTAGCACTAAATTAGCCAATTTAACACTAATCGAGCTAATTAATACACAAGCTACACAAACAAGAAATGGGGTTCAGAAAATATACCCAAGGAACCCTAAGAAGCAGGTGGAGAAGTGCGTGAGGGATGAAGAGCATCTGCAGGTGCTGGGGTTCCTGTTGCTGTTGCAGAAGCTGCTGCTGCTGCTGATCTTGTTGTTGTTGTTGTAGTTGTCTCTGCTGCTGCTGCTGTGTGGGTAATGGTGTGTGTTGATGAAGCTGCTTGCTAATGCTGATGGTGCTGCTCTTGCTGCTGCTGCTGAAGATGATGATGATGCTGTTGCTGCTGGTGCCACTGCTGCTGCTTCTGCAGCTGAAGGTGTGTGTGTGTGTGTGAGTGAGTGAGAGAATGGGAGTGAGAGAATGAGAGTGAGGGAATGAGAGAACACTAGTCAACCCCCTCCTCTCTCTCTCTCTCTCTTCATTAATGAAGGCATGGGCAAACCCATGATGCCCCATGCTCTCTCTCTCTCTCTCCCCCAAAGGTCAACCATGAACCAAAACAAAAGATTCAAAATAAAACCCTTTTTAAAAATTCATTTTCAAACAACCATGACACTTAATACAATACTAAACTAGATTAGGGAGAAATGGTTAGTTAACCATGTTGCTAATCATGGTTTAACCCCAAAAACAACCCTAGTTATCATGCACAAGTGTGTGTGTGCCTAACAAAATTCTAATAAAATACACAATAAATAGGATAAAATATTTAAAACTTAATTTGGTAAACTTTTATTAAAAACCATACTTTAAAAATATAATTAGCTACAAACACATTCTAAGGTGTTACAACTGGTGTCAGTTGGTTCACCTAAGATGTATACAGGTGCTCATTGGGTTATGAGTACACCGAACAGGACTTGCCGGGAACCTGCTAGTTGGTATTATACCTGACGTCAGATAGCAGTTCCCGGGTGACATGTGTACAGGTTAGTTCATCGACCTGAGATCGTCATTTGTCTCGTGTGAGTTCCCACTGTGCTTTGATTACTACCCTACCACGGCTCAAAGGAGTCGTGCAAACAGGTTTTAGTTGGGTACAGTCCCGAGCCACATGGAGGCAGTGAGCGGATCTGCAGGGGTTCGTCTCTCCCGGTATTGGGGTTGAGGTCGCGCTGTGTCTAGGAGAGCCAGAACATGAAAAGTCCTTGGCCAAGGCAGGAGATTTATTGGTAGGTATTCCAGTAGTATCTCAGGGTGTTCTGGGCTACACTCCGACACGACTTGTACCGCTATTGGGGGTCTGATTTTTACCAACCCCCTAGGCCCGCCATGCGATGCTCATAGACGAACGGACCGGACTGTACGGATATTGTCACTGACAGGCTCAGTAGGGTGTCAGGATGAGTTCGCTCATCGACGTCCCTTTTGGTCAATAGCTGATGGCCCGTCACGTATGGCTGATACCTCTGACGTGCTAGTGGTTAAATCCACAGCCATAGTATTGACGAGTCTTTAGAGTCCACCACACTCAGTTACTCAGGTTTCGGGCGAAACGCTGTAGAGGCCGTATGGAGATATGGCAGGGTTCGATCAGATACGTGCGGTATTGCACGGATCATGATCGGACGGTTTTTACTAGCCGGCTTTGGCTTAAGCCGGATCCTAGTATTAGATAGTGTAGATTTTGTCTCTTTGCATTTGTGTTCAGTGGGAATACAAATGCGGGCATGCATATGCAGTAGTGGGGTTTTCCTGTAATTTATTACGGGATCAGTTTTCTGAAGTTGCCAGTTTGCATTCCGTTCCGGCCGGTTTTCTTTTATTCCTTCACGGCCGGACTTTCCGTTGGAGGGTGTTATTTGCACATTTGCAAATAACATTTTGTGGAGGGGTTTCTTGCATAATTGTGGCCTCTTCATCATGAGATGCTTTTCTTGTCCATTTCATTGCTCTTCATGTGATGGTTGTTTGATTTGATGAGAAAAGAAATGGGTGTGACCATTATCATCTTAGATTATTCTTTTTCTTCTATTGATTATTGATTCTTTTTCTCACACCCATGAAGAGGAGGGCCGGCCACACATTTCTTAAGAGGGAGATGAGAGAATTTCATTTTTGGAGAGGTGGCATTATTCTTCATCTCATTCTTCTTGCTAGAAAATTGAAAGCACCAATTTTCCCTAACCTCTTTCTCAATTCCTCCATGGCAACTAAACCCCAAGAGACAATAGATTCTACACTAGCCTACAGCAAATCTTGGACGCGTCGGCTAGCCAACTTCGCGCCCGAGTTGCCTCGGTCAAGAGGTGGGAGCCCGTAAACGAACCCGGCTACGTGGTGCCCTTTCCGACGAGGAGGTGACGGACGGAGATTCCGCGGGAGATCGGAGTGGAGACGAAGACCGAAGGACACGGATCGCTTGGTATACTTCTCTGCCCATCTTGTTGTTTGCTAGTAACTAGGTTAATGGCCCGATCCGGGATAAAAGTGCGCGGTGGTGCCGGTTTGCTAGTTTGCAAAAATTTTTGTTTCCGTGTTTCCGGCGTCGGATCGACTTCCGGGGCGCCGCCGCGGACTTACAATCAAATCAATGCAAAACTCAATATCGCGCTCTGGCGGCAACCCAGGTAACTCATCGGGAAAGACATCGGGAAACTCTCGCACGGTAGAAACCTGGTCCAACGACTCCACTGCGGCTCCAGTATCATGAATGAAAGCCAAGAATCCCCGACATCCCCTCCTCAAAAGCCGACTAGCGCACAGGACAGAAATCAAACTGTGAGGGGCGGCACCATGGTCCCCCTGCACAACAAACACTGACTTGCTGGGAAAACAAAATCTAACTGTCTTCTCTCGGCAGTCCACGGACGCATAGCAAGTAGCTAGCCAGTCCATGCCCAACAGAACGTCGAAGTCCAACATCTCAAGAAGGATCAAGTCGACGGACAGATCTCTGTCACCAATACGGACAGCACAAGACTGGAACACGTGTCGCGCAACAAACGACTCTCCCACAGGAGTAGTCACGACAAGCGGCTGATCTAGCAAACACGACTCTCGGCCTAATCTCGACACGAAGTGCGTAGAAACATACGAATGTGTAGATCCCGGATCGAAAAGAACATGTACATCAAAAGAACATACAGAAAGGGTACCTGAAACCACAGCATTGGACGCCTGAGCGCCCTGGTGAGTCAAGGCAAAAACCCGTGCCTACCCTCTACCGGCTACCGGTTGCCCTTTGCCTCCGCTACCTCGACCTCTCGGTACAAAACCCCCGCGACCACGACCTCTCTGAACAGGAGTCTGAAGCGGCGCAACAACAGGAATAAGAGGCAACGCTCTTTGAGGCGGAGAAGGTGGTAAGGTAACCTGGGGTACTGCTGGCCCTCTCTGACGCACCACGGTACAATCTCTCACTAGGTGCTGTAAACTGCCACATCCAAAACACCCACGTGTCGACTGCTGACCCTCCTGGGAAAAATTACTGAACAACTGGCCACGTCCCACGTCTCTGCTACCCCTAGTGTCTAATCGAACTCTGTCTCGGAATCTAAACCTCTGCCTCCTGGCTGCTATACCAGTACGAGCCATCTTCGGTTCTGGAACAACCGATGACTCAGATAGACGCTCCTCCACCAATAGGGCTGCATCAACAGCTGCCGCATACGTGTCGCAATGCTGAATATTGATGGCTAGGAACAACTGGGCAAGTAGGCCTCGAACAAACCTCTTCACCCTCATCTCCTCAGTCGCCACCAGGTACGGAGCATACACCGACAGCTCGGTAAATAGTACATCATACTCAGACACCGTCATCCCCGGAGTCTGACGTAACGACTCAAATTTGCGCGCTCGCGCATCCTTGACGCTCGGTGGAAGAAAACGGGCAAGAAACGGCATCACAAACTCAGCCCAGGTCATAGGAGCAAGACCCGCGACTCTGCCCTTCTCTAAGGACTCACACCACTTCTGGGCCAGACCCTCCAGACGAAAACTGGCAAACTCCACCCATCTCTCATCGGAGCATCGGAGTGAACGACAAATCCTGGCCATCCGGTCGATGAACGACTGCGGATCCTCAGTAACATCTATGCCAGTAAACACCGGAGGCCTCAGCCTCATAAAATCTGTCAGTGACACAGTAATAACCTCCGGAGCTGTAACTGCGACTGCCGGAGCTGTAACTGGGACTACCGGAGCTGTAGGTACCATCGTGGTCCCTGCAGCGGGTGGAACAACTGCCTGCCCCTACGCTCGAATGGTCTCTACTAAAGTCCCCACTATCTGGCGCAGATCCTGCATACCAACTCTAATCATAGCAATGTGCTCCGGTACAACAGGCGTACTGCCCTGGTCATTCCTCGCCTCTGACGAGTCAACTCTGACCTCGGCCCTCGCGGCCGCTCTCTGTGCCCTCGTAGTCTTCGGCGGCATATAGGATGGAAATTGGAACAAGATTCGATAAGGAAACAGGAATCGAATCACAAGGATGTATATCATCACGGAAGGATATCAATCAATAAGTCCTAAGGTCACTTAGGCGGAGTGCCGTGTCGTAAGTATGCCGCGGAACATACACACGCTACGTCACTCTGCTTAAGCTACCTACTCCATCATACCAAGGTCATCCTACACTCCGAAAGGTAAAACCTAGCGCTCTGATACCAACTTTGTCACGACCCAAAATTTGGCCCGTAACCGGCACTTAAACTGCGTAACGTCTATAGGCGTACGCAACTCAAGTAAGCCGAAACCCAGAAATCTAAACCACCCAAATCTGGATCAACGGAGAAAAACCTAGTTTTAACATTTGGAAAAATCACAAGTAAAATCTCTAACTCTAGTTTTCCTTCTTGAAAATTTCGGCAGCACCTCCTTTGTAAAAACTAGCCCCGAAAACGGGTACAACACAGATAATATATAAAGCATCCCAAATGGGAGAAAAATCACGCCCAACGGCGGAGACAATCACCACAACAAGTATACGACGCCGAAGCGAAGAAATAACAAAGGAAAGACTGCAATAAGAAGTAAACTTTCCAACATAACCGGCTCCCACGAGCACAGCACCCAAAGTCACTAAAATAATACAACACCAAATCCTCACAAGTCGTCTCTAAGTCATGTACAAACAGTAGTAGATGGAGAATACTAGATCCAACAAAAATATATACAATGCACAGGCAGATAACCACAAACCCACCTAAAAGCAAAGGCCTCACTGCCCAACGTAGCGGTATCCGCAAAAGTAGAGATGATAAGACGCCCTGCCGCGACTACTCTGAGGGTAAGTCTTGCAAAACACTGTGGCACAACGGGGGTGAGTTGCCAACTCGTGAATAGTAAATAACATCATACTGTAATCGCAAGTATGCACAAACAGCGATCTATTTATCACATGTAATCCGATAGCATAAGTATGATAAGTGAATATGCAGCAATCATGTAAAGGTACATCATCAGGTTACTACAACTACATGAAACAATGCATAACAATAATAATCCTGAGTGTGTGGGATGATACAATAAAATCTCATGCAAAATCATCAGCATGGAAAAACACCAGTGTCCCTCACCGACACATCAAATCCCAAATCCTCAGGCACCGCATCCACAGATCGGCCCCCACATCCTGTAAGTCTCATGGAACCTGAGTGTCACACATCGACACCCGAAACATCATGAAAACATATCCCTATATGTATATATATACGTATATAAGTATGAGGATATCAACCCCGTATGTCCACTGACGATACGTAAAAATCATGAAAACCTGAGTGTCTAACACCGACACTCGAAACATCATGAAACCCGTGTCTAGCATCGACACATAAATCCTCATAACTCAGGCGCTGTCACCACGACTTGCCCTGGCGATATGTCGTACATCATTCCGGTCGGTATCCCCACGATAACCGCCGAGTCCAAATACTATCACCGGTAGGTACTTGCCCACCTTCCAGGCTCATCGTCTGTACCACGAACATCTTGCCGAGGGGAACCGTACCGGGCTCCACCATGTACCCACACATAGCCCACTCACTCCTCGCATCGGGTATATATCACAAATCTCAGAACCGAGAAATCTCATGGTGGACGCATCAAAATATCATATCAAGAGAAACCGGGTTTTCAAACAATACATAGTTTCTTGAAAATACCCCCACGGTTCTCAAATCCATAAATCATATGAAATCCATATCTCAATACGTAAAATCCATATAAAATTGATATATGCAACATAAAATATCAATATGAGCATATAAAGGGAAAACCGCTCTTTTAAATGAATCCATCTTTAAAATGTATCTTGCGGTTCCCAAAATCCTCCGAAAAACAAGTGCAGTATCATATGAGGTGTACATGTAAGTGTAGCAAGATTTAAGTATCTACATGTAAGCAAGTATGTATGATGCATTTCATAAGCACAATGATCAACAACTCAATATCACATATCAAAACAATACCACTTGGGGTACATACAACTATAGAGAAAATATGCGGGTGTACATGTCAATATGTGTGCAGGATATACATGTAGCTGTAATAGACTAAGTGGGTGTACATGTCAATATGTATGCAAGATGTACAAGTAGCTATAGTAAGGTATACGTGAAATGGATTAAGAGTTACTATCTTAACTATCCATGTCAAACACAATAACACGTATGTAGGTGTCAACAATATCTCCTATGCACAAAGGAATAAGAGTTACTACCTCCACTACCCCTATCCACTACCATATCATGTATGTAGGTGGTTTGTGCGTGTCATGGCAATTACAGACGGTGTGGGTGTAGTATACAATTTAGTGCTCGTGCAACATGAACCATCAGTAATGTGTTATATCTAAAGGTACGAGTCAAGTAATGCTATGCAATGACATTCATATGAAAGTAACTAATATGCAATTACATGCAGCTATCATATCATATCCGTCCCGACGCATAACGCCACACGGGCAATTTCCCCGTAGATGTTAAATCTACTCACCAATGGTCTCCAGCTATGAAAATCCGACCACCTGCTTCCCCTTGTTCGCAGCGTCCGAAATCCCCGCTTGCGACGCTATATTTCCACAAACACAAGAAATAGTGCAAATATTTCAGAAATCGACCAATATAACGTAAAACTACGTATTAATTAACGCAGCAACACTAAACTAACTCGCGAGTGTACGTCTAGTGGCTAACGTGCGTAACGATACCACAAAACCTACCCAAGTACAGCAGCTGCACAAGATCACGATTCGTGTCGCAACACGTAACACGCGGACTCAAAATACTAGATTATAGGTAAACGATCCCAGATTTTGCATACTGTAATTACTAAAAAAGTAAATAGTGCCAAACACCCCTAACCAACAGCAGACAACTACCCACAAAAGCCTAACCCCAGCACCATCCTACAAAGTCGGCGTCGCCGGAATTCTTCATAGAGGTCGCCGGCCCCGGCCAGTGGGGTGGTCCTCGTGTCTCAGGTGGTGCTCCAGGGTCACTAGTACATCACTATAAATTTGTTTGATTTTTCTGTAAAAATCCCAGGTCACAGCATGTACAGAGGCTCTAAAAAGACACTAAAAACTACGATATCGCACTAATCGATATAAAAAGTGTTCTAAACCATAATCAATGAACAACACAACATAAAAACACCTATTTATCAGTGTAGGGATTATACCTATCAAGTTTAGCTCACAGGATTCAAGCTTTCCTAGTTCCCAAGTGATCAAAGAGCAAGAACAAGGACTTGGTGTATTTTTGGGATTTATTTGGGAATTTTCGAGATTTATAGGCTTGGATTGATGCAAAAATGGAAGAGAGATGATCAAGAGCAGTAGAGAGAGGGAGGGATTCGGCCAAGTGAGGAAGAATGGAGTTTTGTGGAGTGTTCTAGCTTATTTTTGCAATAAATGCACATAAATGCATTCACACACGCTTGCATGCACCTCTTTGATTTCTTTTCATTTTCCTTTAACCTTAAATCTAAAACCCATACAAATATCTAGATAATAAGTGAGGGTTGAATTAACTCAAGCTTAAATGAAGAAAAGTTCACTTAACAGAAATTTCCCAAAAATGTGAATACCGCATTAAAATAATATTAAAATTGGGAAAAATTCTATCTGAACCAAAATATCCCATATACCCCCAAAGTTTGCGCACTAGCTTTATTTTAGTTAAACTAGGTGCTGGCAAGTCTATATGATCGTTTGAACACTGTCGGGTTAAAACGAAAAATACCGACAATTTAACCCTAAAACGGAAAAATTCTCATAACGATTTCTAAAACGTTACAACATCCCTCGGGTAGATCATCTACGACAAAGGAGGACCAGAGAGCAAGACCGATCGCGGAGAACCAAAGGAGCCAACAAAGAAGATCAAGCATGTTCAAGACGGCCACTTGGAGCTAACGAAGAGGAAAGAAGACCGAAGGACTTGGATTGTTTGGTGAGACTTCTTTCATAGTAGTTAGTTCATCTCATTTAGTTTTGTTAGATAGGTTTATGGAAAGATCCGGGTTTTCATTGGGTTAACTTAGCGTCGTTTTTAAACTAGTAAGAAAAATTTTGTTCCGCAAACCACCACGTTCGATGGCTCCGGCGTTGAGGTAACCCAACATCAGGTAAGACAATTTTACCTCAATAGGGCGTTCCTCTGCTCAAATATCTCGACTAACTTGATCTTCGGAGGGTCCAAGGTGGTACAAACATCCCGGGACTTCCTTGCAGATAGCTCGGCTCTATTCCCAACAAGCCCACTGAGATCCACACGCTTCAAGAGGCAACCCTTCAACCCAATCTCAACCATCTATCAACGCTTACTACAGATCAACGAAAGACAACATCTGAAGGAGATCCAGAGCTCCATCAATACGTGAAGGCAATTATTGGTTAAATTTCATTAAAAACCCGCATTAAAATGCTTAATTAACTCTAATCGCATTCTAAGGTGTTACAAGGAGTCAAGACCCGAAGGACATGAATCTATCGGTATAATATTTCTATCGTAGTAGATAAACATCTATGAAGTCTTGCTATTAAGGCTTATGGTAGTTCTTGGGTTATAGTCTTTGTTGCATACTTCAAAATTGATTTTGAAAATTCCGCCTCTCTACAAAACCCGTAGAGTGTGCAACATAGACTTACAATTCATTGATCCGTCATGAATAAAATCAGGAAAACCCCCTAATATATACCCAATTTATTCGAATTGCTTACCCAATAGGAAATTTTAACCAAATTTTTAAAAAATAAAATCAGGGTTTAAGTAACCTTCGAGATGCTCACAGTGGTGATGATGATGGCGAGGATGAAGGTGATTGTTCGTTCGTGAATTTCCACCTAAATCTGCACAAGCGAGAGACTATGAGATCGAGAAAACTGAATGGACGAGGGAGATGAGAGAGACCAGAAGAGGCTCGGGGGAGGTCGGAGGATGGAAAAGAGAAGGCTCGGGAAGGGGAAGGTGAAGCGAGGTCGGAGGAGGGAATAGTCTGTTAGTTATATGTATACCCTAGATGCCATTACTGTACATTGGATGTATATTGTAGTGGATGCTGGGACATATATAGGTAGGACTTTCTTGCTCGACATGATAGTACGCTATCTGGTTGCTCTTTATCTTAACATGTATACTTTATGTCTCTCTGATTACATGTTGATAAAGCCCTTAGGATGTGTACTCGACTTCCAGGACTGTGATGTAGATCATACTAGTGGGGCCTGGATAGTCTATGAGTACATCCTTCAATGTTCCTACTCGAGGGAATATCGAGACGGGGCATCAATATTCCAGAGTAGACTAGCGTATATCTTCTCGACCCATGCGATGGGCGATGGATGATCCCATATCCATTAGTGTTTGACATCGGAGATGGTATGCGGGTGCTCAGTGCAGACTGGGTACACTGAACGGACTCGCCGAGAACTCCCAGATGGTATTATACCTCATGTCAGATGGCAGTTCTCTGGTGACACTGGTACAGCTTAGTCTGTTGACCCGAGATCGTCATAGAGTCTTGTGTGTCTCCCAATGTGCTTTGATTTCCACCCTACCACGGCTCTACTGAGTTGTGCAAACAGGTGGTTTTTGGGTACAGTCCCGATTCACATGGAGGCAATGAGCGATAGGAGGGGATTCGTCTCTCCCGGTATTGGGGGTTGATGTTGCGCAATGCACGACTGGCCATAACAGGAAATCCCTGGCCAGGGTTGCTGTGATATACTGGTAAGAGTTATCAGTAGTTTCACGAAAGTTATGGACCTCACGTCGGCATGACTTATCGAGCTATTGGGGTCTGACATTTACCACCCCTAGGCGAGATATGCGACATATCAGACGAACAGACCGGACTGTACGGTAAGTGTTACTGGTTGGATTCACAGGAGTGTGAGCGGGCTTGCTCGTCGATCTTCTGATCGCTCAATATCCGGGTGGCCGTTACGTTTAGCAGACCGCTTGCGGCTTGTGGGTGTTTGATATGATCATCACCTGCTGCCGGAGTATTGACGAGTCTTTAGAGTCCTACACAGAGGTTTCCTGGCTCAAGCGAAACGAAATAGGAGCGCATATGAGATATGTGCGGGACCGAGAATAATGCGTGTATGTGATACCGTATTTCATTCTCGCGATGAATGTGTCGAATGGTTGTATGCGATATAACCTAATTATCGAATCAAGGATTGATTCGATAAGCCGATACATTGGATACTAGCCGGTTATATGCGACATGACCGGATCATTGAATCAAGTGTTGATTTAATGATTTAATGTATAATTATATATTTGATATATTACTTTGCATTAACTAGTATTTGTTCACTTTAAAAGGATTTTCTCACTTGAAGTGCACATTGTGTATATGATATATTTTTGTGCACAAGATTGTATCATGTTTGATGATACTTGCTCATTTGGGTTTGTGTAAAGATTAAACCATGTTTAGTGAATGGTTAGGGTTTCTTTTCTCTTATTTATTTATCCATTTATTATTGTTTTGGAAAAGATAAAGAGAAAAAGAAATGGTGGCTTAGTTTGTTTTTTTGTTGAAGCTTCTTGAAGCTTTGAACAAGTCCACCATTCTTGTCTCTTCTCTAACCCTAACCACTCATCTAACCTTAGTTGAATCTCTACACTAAACCATGGTTAAAGTCATGATAAGTATTCTTTTTATTTTCCATTTTAAATAACTTATCATATATCTTCTTCTTCTTCTTCATCTTCAACAAAATGAAGAAGCTTGTCTTCACCAATGGCAAGTTGAGCATATGAGTGAGAAATCCAATTCTAAAGTGAACCCACCTCCTATTTCTTCATCCTCTACCTCTTGCCAAGTAGTATAGGGTGTTTCCTTCACAAGTTTTCATGGCTTTGTGAAGGTGGAGCTTGATCTAGTGATGCCTCGACGTAGATCATCTTCGGCATCGAAGCCGACGACCAAGCCCGCCCATTTCTTCGATGAAGCCGATGCTTAAGTCCGGAATCCGATTTGGACAGCGAGGGGACTTCATCACGGAGCCTAGGAGGTGGAGGACAGGATCTACAAAGGTTGTAGCCCCTTCCCTTTAGCTATATTTCCGTTTACTTGCTTGCATCGCCTAGTTTATCTAGTTAACGATCCGTATTAGGGTTTGTAGGCACTTGTAAAAAATTTAATTGGCCATGTTTGATGCCTTGTGAGACTCCATTAGTGTGCCTAGGAACCCTACAGTGGTATCAAAGCCAGGTTAGAGCCTTAGGCGATGCGTAGACGGAGTTAGAAATCTGATCGAACCGAAACCGTAACCCTAATATTGCTCTCTGTACATTTTTGAAAAACGTGGTTTTTTCCAGATTAAAAATATGCAGAAAACTCAGTAGAAGATTCTAAGAATTACTGTATAAAACGGGGCCCCTGAATCCATTAAAGCGCGCCGGAACCGCGGCATTAGCATGCTAATGCGGCGGTTCCGCGGCCCTTTTGTCTCCTCTTGCAATAAATTTTGCACAGTAATTCCTAGTTTGCAGTGCTGGTTTTCCTGGGAATTTTTAATAATTTTTCAAGAGTTGAATTTTCTGGGTTGTATTGGGGACTCGGTGTATCGATCGGATTGTCTAATTTTGTCGGTGTGTTTTTCCGGGTATTTTTAGAATATGTTAAAAAGTTCGACCGGATATAAATACCCACTTTTTTCCCTGCCTGGAAATTTCCAATTGTTGGATTTTTCCGTAGTTTAACGACGTTCTAAGTAGTGCAAGTAACGCGATGGACCCTCTAGAAGACAACAAACCTTAACTCGATTATGTGACCGTCTTGAACTGCCCTTTGAACCTTCGGGTTTGGGGCAGTACGGCGTGCCACATGTGAGGCGTTGGCTTGACCCTTCTACGGCTGGACCGTTGGTACAGAGGTATGAACTGAATGTTGTTAGACTTATTTCATGTGTTGAGCTATTTCGGGAAAACTTGGGTGTTCGAATGTTCAATCGGAAAGTTTAACATTTTCTGTTTATCCGGAATGTGATACAATAATTGGAATTCACAAGTAGTTATGAGATAATGGAATGAATGTTATAAACATAGCACTTTAGTCTCACTTGATCGGTTGCCACGGAATTTTGATGTGATCAAAAGTCCGTCGCAATCACGTAGCGTACGCGGATACTCGCCGGGTAAACTTAATAGACAGCCTCACTCCATAGCCCCGACCAAGTGACTGTAGGAGAACCCCGTCGCCGAAAGCATCCGTTCGGGTGCTCGCGGTAGCGGTGTTCCGCCTTGGTGCACTTCGTCGATGGCATCGGGGGTGCGGCCGTCTACTGAAGTTTGCGACGAGCATTCGATCAGGATGTCGGGAATCTTGTTGAATTGCCCGACTTGATATTGAAAAGTGTTTTCGATTTTGAGACTAAAATGCGGGGTTTATAATTGTTAGGCATGCGATGTCTAAGGAATTCATTTGATTAGGCATGCGATGTCTAATGAGATTGCGGATTCCAACTGTTGTAGTTTTACACTTTCTTTTCTGTGACCGTAAGTGTAATATGTGATGTCGCCGGTTTCGTTGCTATATGTCAACGACAATTGGGATGCGCATATTTACTTACGTTGATGACATGTGATGTTATGTGTTGCTGGATATGTTATATTGGATCGTTGTGTTTGAATAGCCGGGGTTTTTTTTATGTGAGATGAGTGCTTTCTATTTTCATTCATGTAAAAATTTGTATGTAATATTCTTTTATTGGGGCACTTCCAGGTTGCGGAAGATGTCACCGTTGATGTATATTATTTACTTTTCTGCACTAGGATAGACCCAAGGAGGGGAGCACAAGTAACCGGGTTCTAGGGTCCAGTGGGAGACCATCTCGAGGAGTCGAGTCCGGGTCTTCTAACCCTAGAATTGGTAGGGTTGCTTGCCGCTCTCGTAGGGGTCTAGGGGTGTGGGATTGGCTATTCATCATGACCGTGGAATCCGTGTTTTATACTGGCTCGTATTGAAAACACGGACGTCCTAGTATATCCAATATTTCATATGTTTCTTCTGCTGTGTTTTATCTGTGATGTGATCATGTGATGTTCTGTGACAGATATTATATATAGTATATACGATATATTATATAGACGTTGCTTATGTTTTACACCCGCGCTAGCCCTGCCCCGCTCTGCCGTTAGTTACCTAACCTAACGGTGCACGAGGGGACATCGAGGCGAATGCGGATGGCATAAGCGTACGTTATATTTATCTGTGATGTTTAGATGGACTTAAATGATGGGATATTCATTAATGAGATTAATGAAAGAAAATAAAACTAATTGATGTTGTGGAATCGAATTTCAAAATAAAAACAGGTAGCTACAGTTCTTGCTTTGCATCGCGGTGTTCATTATAGAACATCCTGCACCTTATTCGATGAGGAAAGGACCGAGATCCCTTCACCGGGAGTGACTCCTTTAGCAATAACTGGCATATGCTACAACCCTCGGTTTGTCATTTGATCGCTTCTATAGTTTCCGCTTTGCACAGTGATATATATGATATATCCCGCACCTCATTCGACGAGGAAAGGGCCGACGATCCCTTCACCGGGAGTGACCCCTTTAGCAAAACTAGAAAAGCCTCGAAAACAATCCATTTAAAAACCATTTGATTCCGCAACGAGATCAAGTTCAAAGCGTTAAAGGTTTTCATAAAAACCATTCGCAACCCTCCGTCATTTTAGGAAGTAGAGTACTTAGTATTCGTGCTGTGTTTGTTGACCATAGTCAAGGCACAGTGTACGGTAGCTAAGTGATGTCTTCCTACACTGCATATGATGCGATTAGTTAGGACAGTCGCGTGACTTTGTTGACCTTAGTTAAGGGTCATGTGGGTGGGTCTAATTAATCACGAAATGACGGGTAGAACTTGACTAGTACTTATGATTTGTTGACCATAGTTAAGGTCATAGGTGCTAGGGGTAAAAACCTTTATCGGGAGTTTCAAGTGTTGAAATTTGCAATGAGATTGCATACCTTCTATATGATAGTTGGATCCCGATACCCACTGCAAGTAATTGTTACTCCTGGGAGAGTTTTGCACTTTGTAATTAGCCGATCAAGTAGGTGTCTAGAAAGGTGTCAACGGGGTTACGCCTCTGGGAAAACGAGATTTACTGTAATTAGGTCCGTGCGAAAGCACGGGGAACCTCCCTCAAAGTACCGACACTGGCCTGGCTGAAAGATTGGCGAACTTGTAGAGTGTAATTAATCCCGACTAGTCTTTCCTTTTAAGGTTTGAAGGAAGATTTGATAAAAACAGTGGGAGCCATCCTGATTAGATAAAATATATAACCAGTCTGATCTTGCAAGAGCGCACGCTGAGTGTTTTCTTCTCTCTCTCTCCAGGTAGCGACCATATCACGCCTTAATCAAGATAATAATATGGATGTATTGACCGAACCCGCTTGTTATACTGAGCTGGGGAACGTTGGTCCCGCTCCAACTTATAATTGTTATAAGACAGAGCAGGAAATAAGGGGAATACCAAGATTCCCGTGCCGCCCAAACGAAGAGAGTGCATGCTGATGCATCATCTTCGGGTGTGTTCGTTACAAAGAACTGTTTCTCAGTATCCTCTGCATCCTGGGTATTTGATACCGGATCAGGATCCCAGATATGTAATCTGTTACATAGGGCTACAAAAGGGTAGAAAAACTGAGAACGGGTGATAAGTTTCATGAGACAGAAAACGGGGCAAGTGTTGCAGCCAAGTCTGTTGGTCACTGTCACCCTGTATTACCAATACATTGATTCTGAACGAATGTTATTAGATACCGAACCTGATATACAAAATCATATCACTCTCTTTACAAGTAAAGAAATGATAAAATTTTGTATTGTTGGATAATGTTTTGAACATTTCCTATATCAAAAGTTGATCGGTCCAGGCACGTTATCTAAAAGCATTGACGTTCTAAATCAAACTACAGTTCTTAGTATTCAGAACACACACAAGAGGAAGAGTTCAGAAATGAACGAATTCTTCTTGAGGTTTTGTAGACTAGGTCATATCAATGCGACCCGACTAGCTGAAGTTACATTTAGATGCATATTTAAATCAGTTTGAATTTACATCTTGTGAAACTTGCCAGTCATGTCACAAAGATATAATGACACCAGCTCTGTTTACTGGAAACTGAGAAAGAGTTAGTAAACTCTTGGGACTGATGCATGATGATGTATGTAAGGTCTCCTGTCTACACATGCCAAGACTGGTTCTTTATACTTCATTATATTCTCTGATAATCTCTCAAGATTCAGTCATATATTCCTGTTGAAATATAAGTCTGAACCTTTTGAGCTATTCACAGAATATAAGTAGGAAGTAGAGAACCAATATACGGGTATAAGTATTATGTCCTATGATGAGATCAGGGAGGAGAATACTTGTGCATGGAATCCTTGGACTATTCTAAAGGAAAATGAGATTCTCTCTCAGTATTACTCCTCTGAATACACCACAGCACAACGGTGTATCGGGGTGGAGCAATCACACAATATTAGATATCGTGTGCTCTATGATGAGTATTACTGAGTTACCTATTTCCTTTTGGGAGTTATGCGCTTGAGAAGCTGCATACCTATTGAATTAGGTTCGAATCAAATCAGTGCCTACCACTCAATATAAGATATGGTGTGGGAAGATCCTATCTCTTAAGTAAGTTAAGATTTGGGATTGTCCGGCCTATGTCAAAAGCAAAATCCGGACAAGATCGAGACAAGGTCAGTTCTGTAGAACTGGAAAGGTTCCAGCTATTCGAAACTACAGCTGAAGATTTGACAGAACCAAAGGATTTTATAGTCCCCGACGAACCTCAGCCTCTCCGCCGATCTGGTAGGGTTCCTCGCCTGCCTGAGAGATACCTCGGTTTCTCGATGACAGTAGGAGCGAGGATTGCATCATGAGATGATGACCCAACCAGTTTCGAGCAGGCCATCGAGAGTAGGGACTCTGTAAGAATGGCTGGATGCTTAGTGATCTGAGATGGAATCCTTATACACCAACAAAGTATGGACTTTGGTTGCTATATCTGAAGGGTTAAATCCCCATCAGGAGCAAGTATATCTTGAGAAGATTACTTGGTGTACATGGAAAAGTTGAGACTTTCAAAGCTAGACTTGTTAAAGTTTTTCGTCATCAACCAGGCACGGATAATGATGAAACCTTTTCCAGGGACTATGTTTAAGTCCATCCAGATCCTACTTGCCACGGCTACATACCATGACTACGATATCTGGTGGTTGGGTGCCATGACTACTTTTCTAAATATTGATTTAGAAGAGAACGTCTATAAGAACACAGCCAGAGGGCCTCGTAGACAGTGGGAGCAGCGGAAACGTGTGCAAGATGCTTTATAAGATAAAGCAGTCATCGCGGAATTGGAACATCTGTTTTGATGGATTAGTCAAAGAAGTTGACATCATCAAAATGGTAGATGAACCTTGTATAAACAAAAAGGTAGTAGGGAGTATGGTGACGATCCTCGTAGAATACGTGGATGACATACTCTTGTTAGGGAAGGAGTTTCCTATGCTACGCTCAATCAATCTCCGCTTATCACAATGATTTTCCATATAGGATCAAAGTGATACATACTAAATCCTAAGCTTTGGATCTATGAGATAGATCTAATTGGATGTTAGGATACTCACTAGTTGTAGTGAGATGGTATCAATCGATCCTGAGGAGAATAACTGGAAGAGTTCCAGGGTGATAAAGACGACTGAATGTCAGTCACAGGCATTGTCTTTACCCTCAGTAAAGGGATGGTATGTTGGAAAAGTTCCAAGCTAGATACCGTGGCAAACTAGACGATAAAGGCTGGTAACATCGTTATTAAAGATACTACCAAAGAGGCAGTTTGGGTATATATTGGTTCATAGGATGAACTAGGTTCCTACCATTGTGTGACAATGGAACTATGGCTTTGGCCAAGGAACCCTGGTCCCATCAGTGACCCAGACATATTCTGAGGCAGCATCACCTGATCATGGAGATAGTTGATCTCCAGGGTGATCGAGGTTGGGAGAGTAGACTCAGAGGACAACACGGCGGATCCACTCACGAAGGCCTATTCCCAAAGAGAGACTTTTAGGGGATGGTTGAGTATTAGATACTACAACCACTGCTACAGATGGCCCTAGTGCAAGTGGGAGATTGTTAGTTATATGTATACCCTAGAGGCCATTACTGTATATTGGATGTATATTGTAGTGGATGCTGGGACATATATAGGTAGGACTTTCTTGCTCGACATGATAGTACGCTATCTGGTTGCTCTTTATCTTAACATGTATACTTTATGTCTCTCTGATTACATGTTGATAAAGCCCTTAGGATGTGTACTCGACTTCCAGGACTGTGATGTAGATCATACTAGTGGGGCCTGGATAGTCCATGAGTACATCCTTCAATGTTCCTAGTCGAGGGAATATCGAGACGGGGCATCGATATTCCAGAGTAGACTAGCGTATATCTTCTCGACCCATGCGATGGGCGATGGATGATCCCATATCCATTGGTGTTTGACATCGGAGATGGTATGCGGGTGCTCAGTGCAGACTGGGTACACTGAACGGACTCGCCGAGAACTCCCAGATGGTATTATACCTCACGTCAGATGGCAGTTCTCTGGTGACACTGGTACAGCTTAGTCTGTTGACCCGAGATCGTCATAGAGTCTTGTGTGTCTCCTAATGTGCTTTGATTTCCACCCTACCACGGCTCTACTGAGTTGTGCAAACAGGTGGTTTTTGGGTACAGTCCCGATTCACATGGAGGCAATGAGCGATAGGAGGGGATTCGTCTCTCCCGGTATTGGGGGTTGATGTTGCGCAATGCACGACTGGCCATAACAGGAAATCCCTGACCAGGGTTGCTGTGATATACTGGTAAGAGTTATCAGTAGTTTCACGAAAGTTATGGACCTCACGTCGGCATGACTTATCGAGCTATTGGGGTCTGACGTTTACCACCCCTAGGCGAGATATGCGACATATCAGACGAACAGACCGGACTGTACGGTAAGTGTTACTGGTTGGATTCACAGGAGTGTGAGCGGGCTTGCTCGTCGATCTTCTGATCGCTCAATACCCAGATGGCCGTTACGTTTAGCAGACCGCTTGCGGCTTGTGGGTGTTTGATATGATCATCACCTGCTGCCGGAGTATTGACGAGTCTTTAGAGTCCTACACAGAGGTTTCCTGGCTCAAGCGAAACGAAATAGGAGCGCATATGAGATATGTGCGGGACCGAGAATAATGCGTGTATGTGATACCGTATTTCATTCTCGCGATGAATGTGTCGAATGGTTGTATGCGATATAACCTAGTTATCGAATCAAGGATTGATTCGATAAGCCGATACATTGGATACTAGCCGGTTATATGCGACATGACCGGATCATTGAATCAAGTGTTGATTTAATGATTTAATGTATAATTATATATTTGATATATTACTTTGCATTAACTAGTATTTGTTCACTTTAAAAGGATTTTCTCACTTGAAGTGCACATTGTGTATATGATATATTTTTGTGCACAAGATTGTATCATGTTTGATAATACTTGCTTATTTGGGTTTGTGTAAAGATTAAACCATGTTTAGTGAATGGTTAGGGTTTCTTTTCTCTTATTTATTTATCCATTTATTATTGTTTTGGAAAAGATAAAGAGAAAAAGAAATGGTGGCTTAGTTTGTTTTTTTGTTGAAGCTTCTTGAAGCTTTGAACAAGTCCACCATTCTTGTCTCTTCTCTAACCCTAACCACTCATCTAACCTTAGTTGAATCTCTACACTAAACCATGGTTAAAGTCATGATAAGTATTCTTTTTATTTTCCATTTTAAATAACTTATCATATATCTTCTTCTTCATCTTCAACAAAATGAAGAAGCTTGTCTTCACCAATGGCAAGTTGAGCATATGAGTGAGAAATCCAATTCTAAAGTGAACCCACCTCCTATTTCTTCATCCTCTACCTCTTGCCAAGTAGTATAGGGTGTTTCCTTCACAAGTTTTCATGGCTTTGTGAAGATGGAGCTTGATCTAGTGATGCCTCGACGTAGATCATCTTCGGCATCGAAGCCGACGACCAAGCCCGCCCATTTCTTCGATGAAGCCGATGCTTGAGTCCGGAATCCGATTTGGACAGCGAGGGGACTTCATCACGGAGCCTAGGAGGTGGAGGACAGGATCTACAAAGGTTGTAGCCCCTTCCCTTTAGCTATATTTCCGTTTACTTGCTTGCATCGCCTAGTTTATCTAGTTAACGATCCGTATTAGGGTTTGTAGGCACTTGTAAAAAATTTAATTGGCCATGTTTGATGCCTTGTGAGACTCCATTAGTGTGCCTAGGAACCCTACATAGTCATCTCGGGGGAAAGAGAGAGAGAGTAGAGAGAGAATGATCGCAGGAGAGAGAGAGAGCAGAGATCGAGAGCGCTCGAGAGAGAGAGAGATGAGAGAGAGTTAAATGCGAAATGAGAAAAATTAGTATCGGATCGATATAAAGAGTGGAATGGGCGCACTTTCAAAGTGCGTCCAATTATTTTGGACTAAAATATATGGACGCAGTTTGAAACTGCGCCCATTTACTTTTGTATGGGGCGTAGCTTCAAAATGCGCCCTATACAAATGTAGTAGGTGCAGCTTAAAAATGCGTCCATTACAGATGTATTGGGCATTGTTTGAAACCGCGTCTCATACAAATGTAGTGGGCACAGTTTCTGCCTCTATTTTTTTTATTAACGCGAGCGCCACGTCTTTTATAATTAATTTTAAAAGTGGGTTTTTTATAATTATTGTTTAAAATTGGTTTACTATATGAAATTGTCCTTGACATTGAGAAGAGAGATCTCGAGAAACAAAGAGCGAGCGAGCAAGCGCTTCGTGTAGAGATAGCCGGCAATAATGGCGACTGTGATGCAGAAGATTAAAGATATCGAAGATGAGGTTTTACTGCTATTTCCCCCCCTCCCATCTAAACCCTAATCCCCTCCTCATTCGAAAACCCTAATTTTGCCCCTGTTTCAATTATTAGCTAATTGAATTACCAATAATCTGAAATCTCCATGATGCTGATTTAAGATAGTGTTAGTTTTATGCCTGTACCTAATTCGTCTAACAAAGACTTGATTTTTTTTGGGCACTATTTTGATTTGGTTTCATGGTTTAGAGCATAAAGGGTTTCTAATTCAATAGAAGCCGCATTGAACCATCACTTACCCTTCTCATCAATTTGGATTACCTTTTTTTTAATAAAAAAATTGATTTGCGATTTCGTTTCCTGTGGTAATAGTTACCATTTTCCATAGATATATAGAAAATAGCTGTACTGCAATTTTTAGTTTTCCTTGTTATTTTTTTATGCTTAAGGGAAATCAAACTGAAACCGAGTAACTAAATACTCAAACTTGGATGCAAAACATAAAGCAAAGTTATAAAATTCTTGAAGGAAATCCAACTGAAACTGAGTAAAAGTCTTCCTTATTATGTTGTTTCTTTTGGCAGATGGCAAAGACTCAGAAAAACAAGGCGACAGCTCATCACCTTGGTTTACTTAAGGTGACATGTCTTTGTTTTTATGCTCTTTTAGGCCTTAGAATTAAAGTATATATATTAACACTTGTAAAATTCCCTTTGCTGAATTTCCTTCCTGCAATTATATTTTCTTTTAATTGCAAACATGATAAAATAAAAGGTTACGTGGACACCTTGGAAACATAATGCTCTTCTTGGATGCTTTGGAATTTTTTTATAAGAATATTATTTGGATTGAAAATCCTTAAGATTGCATATGGTTTACCAAGTAGAAATTTTGTTGGGTTTTATATTTCCTTACATTGTTTGTGCGGTCTAGAAAATGTTCTACAGAGAATTTCAACCTTTTTAGTCAGATTAGATTATAATCCTTCCAGAATAATTATGTCAGAAATTAGTTTATTAAATATGTGAGACATAATTCGAAGCATATTTTGAAGTAAAGGCATTTGCCTTGAGTGTTTTCTGTTTTGAATGTTCCCATGTTCACTCTTTACAAACCCATGTCATGTAGCGAATTGACAATAGTTAGCTGCAAATACTTCGGGTAGCCGTAGTCGGCCATATTTTTTATGATGTAGAAAGAGAGAAAACAGTGCGCATACTCATAAGGGACACACGCACGCGCGCACAGAGAGAGAGAGCTCTTGATTATTTAACCCTTCAAATTTGCATGACATTGAAATAGTTCCATTCTTCTCACATTTCCGCTTGGCTTGTTTGGTAGGTTGGTTTGCAAGGGTGTAAAAATGTTCAAATTATGCTCAATGTTTTGATTCTTTTGAATTTGTAAATGTAAAAACTTCCGACCCTCTTTTTTGTGGTCACTCTAGGAAGAAACTAAATATATATTCTTATAGTTTACTTTTTAGGCATTTTAAATGATAATATGAAATCTAGGTCAAGCAAAAAAATGGATTACTATTTGATCGTCATCTACTTGGATTTGAATTTTGAATGAGTTCTGCCAATTCTTCATGGAGGAGGCAACTGCAACCATGCCCCCCACCCAAAAAAAAAGAAGAATAAAGAAACACAAAAAAATAAAAGATAAAAGAAGAAGCAGAAGAAGAAAAAAAAAGAACGAAAGGAAATAAAATCCCCAACACCACCACCTCTCTTGGTCTTCATTCACATTAGATGGATTGGTAATAAAGCCATGGTAACTTCCAGCTATAAAGGGTTTTTTCAATCTTCGTTCACAATTACTTCTCTAATAAAATGCATCGTTTATTTTTTCCTTATAGCATACTGATTTTATGTTTCTCCCTTCTAATCGTGGCATACTGATTTTGATCCTGTTATTTGAGAAGGCTAAACTAGCTAAGCTGCGTCGAGAACTCTTGGCTCCTCCATCTAAAGGTGGAGGTGGTGGAGCTGGAGAGGGGTTCGACGTTACTAAAAGTGGAGATTCTCGTGTTGGTTTGGTTGGATTCCCTTCTGTTGGAAAATCAACGCTTCTTAACAAGTTGACGGGCACATTTTCTGAGGTACATCACTTTTTAAACTCTTTTTGAGTTCATTGATGCCTTAAAATATATGTTTTCATTTCTATTCTAGTCTTTTATATAAATGTGAAGAAATGATGTAATCATTTAATTTTAAGCTACCATATTTTATGCCTGAATCTTTGGCAAAAATATTTTATGTCTTAATGATTATGGATGTTGTTTACTTGTTTATGTTCATTCTATGCAGCATTTTAACTACCATAAATTTTGATATCTGTTTCATAACTTAATTTTGTCTTGCATCATGTTTAGATCTTGTGTAAAAAATCATAAAAAAGTTCACTTTCCCCCCTCGCTCATAAGCATTAGTTTCTACTCAGTAAATTTCCTCTTTTATTCGGGGTAACTTTAATTATCAGCTGAGAGCTGATTTCTTCACGCTTATGTTTATCTAATCAGAAGGGGAGTTTGGATTGTTGCTTTTGATGGGAGAAGTTTGCAGGCTTCCAGTTTATTATTGTTTTTGCAAGTTTAGCAGTCGTAATTGATGTACTTACAGAGTTGGTGAACCTTTGAGGCAGAATCCTCACTTATTGGCTACCCCTAATCCTTTTAAAGCAAACTGTGACTTGAATGGTTTTTAGTCATTAATCAACAATGGAATAAAATATGTAAAGCGCATACAGTCCACAAATCAAATTGGATCATATGCTCCAAGAAAAAGATTACTTGAACTTCCCTATTCACTTATTAAAATATTAAAAGGAGGAAAAATATATAAACATTCTTCTAGTAATCAAATTGATTATTGAATCCTATAATTCAAACTCTAGTTTACTTATGCATCCCATTTGCCTCACAACATCTAATTAATTTTTAAAATTATAGGATAGGTTGAATCGCATGTATCCATTACTCGAACTTCCCCATTTTCTATTTGCTTAATGTCATGTATCTATTATCCCCCGTCGATGGATAGGTTGAATTGAGGCGGTCTATTTGGTTCGCTTGCCAAGGTCACTAGTTCTACTTGTGAGTTGTATCATTGCCTTGTAGCAAAGTTACATGAGCATTTGCTCCTTTGCAGCCTTTTCATTCCAACATTTGTGGACCGATGTTTGAGATGAAGGACATGGGCTATGCAAGTTATGTACCCGGGGTTAAGTTCCTTAAGAATCGATTGAAGAGAATCCTTGACTTGTGAAAGGAGACTTGCATAAGGAAGGTTTTAGAATGATTCATGATGCACAGTTGCCCTCCCGTTGTGAAAGGTCACTGCCTTAGCCTTAAATAGTTGGCCTAAGACTCCTGCAGATAAGGAGCTCATGCAGCGTTTTAAAAGCGAAAGACGCAAAGCGACGAAGCCAGTCTATCGTCTAAAATGAGAGGCGCTAAAAAGATGACCGCGTGAGAGAAGTGAGGCGATGAACATTTAAAGTGCCTACAAGATTTTGCTAGATTGGTTTGAGGACTAGGAAAAGAATGTGAAAGAAAAGAATAAATGACTTCTACTCGGAGTTAAAATCCTAGTTTTTTTCGTCATTTTCTGTTCAATTATGTTCTCATAGAAGACTACTCTATGATTAGGGAGAAAGCAAATATATGTAAACAAAAAGGAGCGTGAAATAACATGAAATTTTATTTTATTTTTATTTTTAAAATAAAATTTACTCAGACACTCACCTTAAAGTCTCGTCGTGAACGCCTGAGGTGAGCGTCTGGGAACTTGAAGCGATGGTAGCTCAGATCGCTTCGCCGGGCGCTTGAGGTGCTAAGGCATTTCGCGTTTCTAACACCAAGCTCATGGCTTACGTCCCTTAAATTATTTGTTGTTGGAAGCCTAACTCTATGATGTGTACTCAACCAGATATCTTCTTCACTGTTGGATTGGTTAGTCGATTCCACTCCAACCAAGGGCCAGCCTTAGAGAGCTGTTTAGAGGATTATGGGTGCCTATGTGGGACAAGCTATTATGTCTTGTGATTTGGAGGACCGTACAATTATTTGAGGGGTTATATAGATGCTAACTAGACCATCGATTTGGATTTACATCTTATGCTTTTCTATCGGCAGCCGGGCCATCTTGTGGCGCAGCAAGAAGCAAACATGTGTAACTCTATCCACGATGAAGAGGGAGTTTATAGCTGCCTCTACAACAATGCATAAGACGGTTTGGTTGAGGTTTCTTGTGAACCTTGGCATTAGCGTGACTGCCTCTGATTCGGTGACACTTTACAACGCATGTTGGCAATTGTGTATGCTAAGGATCCAAATATCATGGGACAAGGTCTTAAATACCGGATATCAGAATCGTATCGGATGTGTGTTTTCTATATCGGATAGCGGTTTCGGAAGATATATATCATCAATACGAGATACATATTGGACGTTCATATTGGGTATCGGTTTCGGGCATATCGAATGACAATGTCGGAAATTTCACCATATATTGGATATATTGGTCTACTTTTTAACCGAACATTTTACAAGTTATTTAATAAATTTTATAAATAATGAGAAAATCTCAAGATGGAATATGGGGTTGGGTTTAAATATTTTATTTTGCGTCTTTGGATTCTAAATGGGTTTCGGGTATGGGTTTGAAACCCTAAAAGTTATAAAGTTAGATCCTTTTCTCAAATAAACATAATATCAGCGATATGTAAACTGATACAATATACCGATACGTCGTCCGATATTTGTAATGTCGGACGATAGTTATAATATCGGCCGATATTAGATTAAAACAATAAACCTACTTATCGATATAAAATGTATTGGTGCATGGCCGATACTGATATATCGGCCGATACAACCGATATTTGTTTCACTGCCATGGAAAAACAATGCACATTAAGATTTAGTACTATGTCGACAAACTGATGAAGGGAGTGATACTAGAGCACTTCAAGATTAAAAAACGAAATATCTGGCCGATTAACCAGATTCGCTCGCAAATCGAATGGAAAACCCATTATCCGATCAAACTGGATATCCGTCGAATAAACGAGTTATTTGACCGAATAAGGATTAACCGGTCATATTGGTTTGTGAATGATTGTTTTTCTTTATCTTATTTAATTATTATTTGTAATCTATTCATGCTATATTGCTATATACAAGTTTCATAAATCATAACGTATATCAGTCCCACCAAGTGTCCGTGAAAATGCCTCATTGAACATATAAACATATGCATTATACACACACTATATATTATATATTGTATTTATTATTTATATTAAAATATTAATGGTTGAATAATCTGGATAAATTGTATAACCACCGAATAATCTGATTATCTTTTATCACTGACCGACCAAACAGATACTAAATACGTATTTTACAACCTTGGAGTACATACTAGTCGCATGATTGCGGATTCTTTGACCAAGCTTATACCATTGGAGCTATTCTCAGCACATGTTAGGGCATTAGGTTTACGTGCATGGTGATGTACATATCATGATAGTTTTATTTAGATTACTATTCTTTCTTTTTCAGTTTGCGATATTGTTTGGGATTGCGTTTTATATATGCCATGTTTTATTTATGCATTTATAATATTGTTGATATTGTCGTGTATTATTATGAGGTTAGGCTTGAACATATTCTGCGACAAAACATGTCAGCAGATTTTACGGTTGGCTTACTCACACAAGCAACCGCTCCTTGCTCTTGGGACTGTGAGCAAAAATGAGACGTGATCATCCTTTTCTCTATACCTAGAGTGGAGAAGGATGTGCCACTGTTATATCATTGTCTTGATTAGGTTAGGATGAGATCGAGCTAGATTCTTGATTGAGTGTAGAGATTCCCACCATTCAGAAAAACCTATTATGAGAGCCGGATGTGAGATCCGAACTTTGGCGCATACATATGGGCGGGCACGTGGGAGCTCAGGTCAAGCGCCTGTGGAGGGCGATTGATTCAAGATCCATATGGTGTGTATTTGGGTACCGATGTACACTCTCAGGGAGAGTCACTCCACCATAACATGTATCCGCACTAATCATGCTTAACGATCGACTTATGGAGGTGGATGAATGGATCCTTGCTTCATCACCATGTGAGTCGTAAAGGTTGATATGATTGGCCTAGCCATATGAAATGGTTAACAAAATCTGTAGTGACATCTTACTGTCATGAGGTATGATTTTGGTGACGGCTACTTTGACACGCTAATTTAGAGGTCATACATCATAGGGCATGATGATGCATGATGAAGAAAGAGGGTCAATGTTAAGTCAAGTGACATTAGGATAGAAGGAAGATCGATTAGCACGTTTGACGGTTTATGTATTCACTGCATACGACTTTTGTCGCACTATCGTGTGCAGAGAAAGTGGTTCTACTGTAGACACCCTGGCAATTGATTACGCTCTTTGAGGGGTTAGAAGTACTTGGACTGATGTATCCACTTTGTTTTTTGAGGTTAATGTTTATGCCGGTTCTTATAGAGTTTCTAGTATATAGCTCCCATTTTGTAGGTTTTTCAATGGTTGCACCGTGCATTAGAAGGTATGGATTATATATATAGGATGGACTGACACTAAGAGATTTATGAGTTTGTGGCTTCCACGGTAGACGAGTGGAAGTATATTGGAATTATTAGGAGTTGTGGGTGGTTTGGGAACTATCCACGAGAGTAGTTACGCTCTTAGTGGGCTTATGCTTATATAGGTAGTTTCTACCTATATATATATATCTCTTCCCAACTCTTTGTGAACCTATCGGTAGAGGAATTTGAGTCTTGTCTCCTATGAAAACTTCTTTCATCTCAGGTTCTTTTTCCATTAGTATTGGTTTAGTTGCACAGTAGATATATGAGTTTTTTTTTTCTTGTAGTGACCACAATTGGAAGATGGAGATTGAGAATGATTTCATTGGATAGAAAGCAAGCGGAGCATCAATTTTCTGCTTCTGCATAGGTAACACAATAAATAATGAGATTCTAAATTTTCATCCTCCCAATTTTAACAAATTAGTGATATCGGACCTAAAATCGGAGATCAAAGCATACCGTGCTTTGATACCAATATCGGCCAATATCCGTGTAGATAAAATAAGCATAAATAAATTTGCAAAAGCACCGACATACCTGAGAGGATCGATTACGGTCTCGCTCCACTTGTTTTCAGTTCAACGAAATTGTTCTTGATCTTCGACGCCCAAGGGTGGATGTCTTTACGAGAAAAAAACTCATGTATTCACCGTGCGACTAGACCAACGATAATAGGAGAACACATAAGATGAGACGAGTTTTTTTCGGAGGAGAAAACTCAAGTTCCTCTACTGATATATTCATAAGGAGGGTTGGGAAAAGATATATTGGTATGAACTATACATGTAACCATAAGCCCACTAAGGACGCACCTACTTTAGTGGGCGGTTCCCAAAACCATCCACAACTCCCAAATATTCCAACAATTTTAGGATGTGGCATGAGCTTAATGTCATGTATCCACTATCCCCTTAAAGGAAAACTGGCATTCAAAATTGGTGAATCTCTTGCGGGGAATTGTCAACATTCATAAATTGTAAATCATCTATAATCAGTAGTTATAGTCTTGAAGTTTTCACTAACTTCTCCCAGCGATGAGCCTTCGAAAGCAATAAAGTCATCGTTATATTTTTTTTTATTGTAAAACTGCAATAATTGTATAGCTTGGGATGTAGCCAGCATGACTAAAAGTTTTTGGACCCTCGAACCTATTTGCTTTCAGTGGAGTGTACATAGTACCATCTGTTGATAGATTCGTTATGTGGTAACTCATTATGGACTGTTTTAGGCATTACAACTAGTTAAGTGGTTCTTTGATTTGATCTGTGATAAAATCATCATTGTTGAAAATTTTATGTCATGGATTGAAAATCTCTCCTTTAACCTGCGATATGTTTATAATGTTCAATATGTTTATAATGGTTTGAACAGGTTGCCTCGTATGAATTTACTACCTTAACCTGCATTCCTGGAGTGATCACGTATAGAGGTGCAAAACTTCAGGTATTTTTTTCCTTTTTGATTAGCATTCTTTTTCATCTTTTCGATTTAGGCCTTCATTTTAACGTTTCTACTTATTTTTTTTAAAAATTTAAATATAGCTGTAAACCATACAGATATCTGGTTGAACTTAGTACTGGCAAATCATTCATGAGTTAGTGATTTGTTTGTCGGTCCTGCTTTAGATTCGAAATTTCAAATTTAAGATTATCTCACAATAATAAGAAACAATTTAAGATTATCTCACAATAATAAGAAACGTAAATTTTTATGTACTCATTTTAATAACAAGAAATAATAGAGGCAAGCTAATCTTCTGGAATGGTTAAGGGAATTTTTTAAGCCACTTAATGCTAGATATCCCTGAAAGGGCACTTTTGGCAATTGGAAAGTAAAAAGACAGCAAGAAAGTAATAGGAAAGTGAAATGAGAAGAAAGTATTAATTCTTGTTTGTTTTGCTAAAAAGAAAGTGGAAAGAAACTGAGTTGGCGCTCATGTGTCAATAGAAAGTAAACTTAAGTTGTTTGGTTGAAATTGTAGAAACTAAGAAAGTTCATATAAAACATGAAATAGTATGAATAGCATAAAATATTATTTCTTTTTACATTTTCTCTTCCCATTTTCCTTGATTTTAGATGGGAAGGGTTGAAAAATATGAGGTGGCAAGAAAGAGAAGTCTACTTTCATTGTTCTTTTTCACTCACTCAAACAAGGAAAGTTAGAAAGTATTATCACTTTCCAACTTTCCATTCTACTTTCTTGTTACCAATTACCGAACATGCACAGAAGGTTATAAATGTGCAAGTGGCATGTAGTGGGTTAATGCTAGCTCAGTTTTCTCAAAGAAATGTAATTGCTTATGCTACACATATTTTGCTTCATCTTGATGGGTTGTTTTGCTCACTTGATGGTGTTTTAAAACGTAGCGGGAACAGTTTTTGAAAAATTCATGAGAGCAAAGCAAACCTTAACACAAAATCTAGCCTAAAGACTAAAGCTTTTATCTAAACTAGGAGTTTTAAATTACTATGATTAAAACTTCAACCTTTGTAGTCAAGTCATTCTCTTCAAAAGCACTTTTTGATCCTTGGAACATGCTAGGTTGAAAATCCTCCAAGCCAAAAATGATCCATCTTGAGCTTGCACTAACACAAGCTTCTATTTCATAAACTACAGCTAGTAGTGAAGCAACTAACTAAACTAATTTGCTAAAAGAGTTTAGAAAGATGATATAGGAATTTTGCTCATGATTTCTCTCTTTTTAGTTTTCTTTCTCTCAAAAATAAAATCAAGAGAGAAGATGATAATGATGAAGATATGAAGAGTAGCCATTCTTATCCAAGCAAAAGATCAAGAAATAAACTTCTACTCTTTTCCTTTCTTTACACCTCATTACTTAATAAAGAAAATGACATGGAAACATATAATTTATATAATTTTCCATGTGCATCTCATACACACAAGTATTATGTATCATATACACAAATCCTAGTATATGTGTATCCTATACACAATATATGTATCAAACACATAAAAACAATTGAGCATAATACTAGAAAATATACATATCAATATGAGAATAATGGAGGAAAGAGGCCATGGGAGGGAATTTCCTCCTATGGCGTTGAAAAAATACAACCTCCATCGTTTTTTCCGATGATCGGCATCCATCATCTTCATCGTTATTATCTAAGATGTGGATACACCAAATTTCATGTGATTCTACAACCTTTTCACCGTTCAATTAGTGGGTTCAAAGTTCTATTATCGGTAAACCGTTAATTTTGAACCCACTAATTGAACGGTGAAAAGGTTGTAGAATCACATGAAATTTGGTGTACCCACATCTTAGATGATAACGATGAAGATGATGGATTCCGATCGTCGGAAAACATGATGGAGGGTATAATTTTTCGACGCCATAGGAGGAAATTCCCTCCTATGGCCTCTTTCCTCCATTATTCTCTATCAATATATATATATATATATATATATATATAACATTATTAAATCAACATTTGATTTAATAATCTGGTTATATCAATATATACCGGCTAGTATTTTAAAATGTCCGATTAAAAGACGTGTATCAAATACACGTATTTAATCAAACTCCAGCATATCATTATACGCATCCGTACGTATCACTATATTATCCTACATCATTTTGCCTGAGCCGGAAAACCTTTGTGTGAAACTCTTAAAGACTTGACAATACGCTGGCAGTAGTTTAGGATCACATCTATAACCACAAGCACGTCAGTGGCACTAGCTGTACGTAACGGCTACCCAGGCATTGATCGAAAAGAAAGATCGACAAGCTAGCTCATCCGAAATTCTACAGAGCCAAGCAATTTTGATGAAAACCATTAACATAATGAACTTGATATCGTTGTAGAAACCGAGTGATATGAAATGGAGTGGCTTAAAGTCCGTTTTAAAACAAGTAGTTTTGAGAAAAACTGAGTAGTTTTAAAATTTGTTTCTACAACATTATTTTTGGTTTATTTTTTTTACATTAATCATATTAATGTAGTCCCATCATTTAGTTTCTAGTCACACCAGAAACAATGAAAATAGAACGCACATATATGCCATCTGCATTCGCTACAGGGCCCCAGGTCTTCACCGTAAGGTTACTTAACTTACGGCAGGGCGGGGACAGGACTAGCGCGGATGCAAAACATATATAGCGTTTATACACACATCTCAGGCAATTATATCATCACAACAGAAAAATGGAAATAGCGGATATTCGAGGAATTTTCGTGATTCGTTTGAGCTATCAAACGAAATACGAAGTTCCACGTTCGTGTGAACAGCCACCACCCCATCTATCCTAGACCCCTACGAGTGCGGCAAGCTACCCGTCAATCCTAGAATTAGGTGACCTGGGTCTCAACTCCTTGAGATGACCACCTTCTGAATTCTACGACCTGATAACTTGAGCATCTCTCCGTGGGTCAAATCTGGATGCGGGAAATGTAAAAATATACATCGAATAGAGACAACAACCTCACTCCCGGATGTGCCTCATAAAAGAATACATACATACAAATTTTATATCAAATGAATTACATATGAGAAACCCACACTCAATTATTCACACGTAACCATGACAAACAAAACAGAACAAGCACTCAACGTGCAACCTCTATGTCATTGAACATATAGCAATAAGATTGGGGTTTTACTAACGCATTCAATCACAGAACAAACACTCCGAGTACTATTCTATAGCCAAAGTATATCGATTCCCCATCGTCGTTCAATCAAAATTCCAAAATATGAATTTCAAACGAACTCCGATGTCCCAAAAACCATTCTTTTTGCGTCGAAACGAGTGCGAAAAAGCCCCGAATCGAGCCCGCGAGTTTCCATAAACTCACGAACCAAAATTAATGTGCCGCCGGGGGTTGTTTAAGGGGCACCCAAACCTTAGAGCACCAAGTGGTGCTCTAGGGTTTAAGGTTAAACCCGAGAGGTTTGCACCCAAATTCGAGTGCACCACTTGGTGCTCCCAGGTTTGGGTGCCTCCCAAGCCTCCTCGCTAGCATATTAATTTTCATCTAACCCCATATGAGGCCTAGGTCCAAACCAAAACCCCCGGAAGTTCAAGTATTAAGCAAAAAGTTAATTTTTTTGGCAATTTCTAGAACTAGGTTTTCAAAATAGGATTTTCGATATCTTTTTGGCTATGAATTCTAAGTTTTAGTCTTTAGGTTGGGTCTGATACTATGATGGGTTAGTTAATGCAGCGTAAGCTGGCCGTGGCGCCCAAAGGTCCCTCAGCAGCTCCTTTTTACGCATGCCCTCTCGTGAGGACTACAACCCGCCGAACACTCCGGTCTCGGGACACCCTGGGGTAAGAGCTTACGTTTCGCCACACTGTTACACAGTGAGAACCCCATGGGTCGGCAACAATTGTCAAGTAGCTCTAATACCATGATGGGTTGTTTTGCTCACTTGATATCGTTTTAAAACGTAGCGGAAACGGTTTTTGAAAAATTCATGAGAGCAAAGCAAACCCTAACACAAAATCTAGCCTAAAGACAAACATTTATCTAAACTAGGAGTTTTAAACTACTATGATTAGAACTACAACCTTTGTAGTCAAGTCCTTCTCTTCAAAAGCTCATTTTTGATCCTTGGAACAAGTTAGGTAGAAGATCCTCCAAGTCAAAGATCATCCACCTTGAGGTTGCACCAACACAAGCTTCTACTTCATAAACTACAACTAGTAGTGAAGCAACTAACTAAACTAATTTGCTAAAAGAGTTTAAAAAGATGATGCAGGAATTTTGCTCATGATTTCTCTTTTTAGTTTTCTTTCTCTCAAAAATAAAATCAAGAGAGAGAAGAAGATGATAATGATAAAGATATGAAAAGTGTAGCCATTCTTATCCAAGCAAAAGATTAAGAATGGTCCATAAACTTCTATCCTTTTCCTCTCTTTACACGTCATTACTTAATAAAGAAAATGATATGTAAACATATAATCTTCCATATGCATCTCATACACACAAGTATTATGTATTATATACACAAATCCTAGTATATGTGTATGTAAGTAGATGCTTGTGCTCGTGTCGCTAACTTGAGGCCAAGGCGGAATGCAAAACAAAAATTTCGAAGACAAGAGCACAAACTCTATGATATAAAATCGAATCCAAACACTAAACTAGTAAAGCAAGAAGGAGTTTAACTACTCGGATAGTGTTTAGCTACCTTTGTAGTCATGTCCTATCCTATTTCTTAAGCTCTTAGGAACTCCGGGGATGAGCTTGGGAGTCGGTCTTTCTTGTCGAAGATGATTCACCCAAGAGAACCTTTACTAAGTCATTAGCTTCACACTAAAATAACAAGAGAAACAATTAGTGAACAAGACTTGCTAGGAATTGGTCACTAGAGATGTAGTAGTGTTAATCTCTCTTTTCTTTTTCCTTTCTCTAATTTCTAAAACTCAAGAGAGGAGGAAGAAGAAGCTTAAGATGAAGATGATGGACAATGAGCAACCATGGCTAATTTCCTTTTTCTTCTCTTATTAATCCTTTGGAATTTGAGTAGAATTGCGACTCACATGTGTGAGTCACAAGTCCACACAATTCCAAAGGTTTCATGAAGAGAAAAGATAAGAAGAGAAGCAACCTCATTTACGCGCGCGCACACACATATATAAATACATATATAAATACTAATACAAGTATATAAATACATATATAAATACTAATACAAGTATATGCTACAAATATGTATACCCGTATTCGTATCAAAATACATGCACCCGTATTCGTATAAAACACGAATACCTATATTTATATCAAGACACAAATACCCGTATTTATACAAATATCCGTATTCGTAAGAGATACAAAAAAGAGATGTATAATACTAGCTCACATTTCATCCAAATGTGATAATCTGACTATCTTTCAAACCGGCTAGTATTAACAAAATGTCCGATTAAAAGTATGTGTACAAAATCACATTTAATCGAACCCAAACATGTATCAAAATACGTGAAAGGTCCTAGTGCCTGCGCCGCTGCAACCGCGACCGATGTGGAACCGAAAAACAAAAATTATCGAGAGAGCGTTAGAACCAAATTCCTAGTAATCTTTCTAAACACCAAAATTAGCAAACTAGCATATACGGTTTAGGAAATACAACTTTTGACACGTGTCCATCCAATCGTGGAAGACCCCTCCAAGCTCTTCGTAGGCCGTCGAGAATAAACTTGAATGGCGACTGCCCTTGCCGAAGATGATTTATCCGAAGGAACCGATTTAAGCTCCAGCTTCACCTAGTGAAGCAACCGACGCTCCAAGCTCGCTAGGAATGAGGAGTGGGGATGCAGGAATTTTCCACTATAATTTTCTCCTTATAATTTGAAGCTCAGGAGAGCATACGAGATGAAGGAGGAAGTAGCTAGCCATAACAAGAATGAGCTAAGTGTTAGCATGAATGAATGAAGAATCGAATGGCTTCCTTATTTTTTCACCATACAAATAAAATATCATACCAATTTTGTAATAAACAAATGAAAGCCCATTCCTCTCTACATGTCTTCAACCATGCTAAAAGCTACTTCACCCTCCACCTCAATTCATGAATATTCATAAATGCATATTCACAAATGAGGTGTTTTCATTCTAGAAGATATTCTATAGAAATACGGAATACAACCCGGTATACGTATTGAGATACATATACGCGTATCCGTATAAAAATATGAATAGCCAAGAGAGAGAATGAATATTGAATAATAATATACTAGAATATATATCAAATATATATATATATATATATATATATATATATATAAATAAATCAAAACTTGATTTAATAATTCGGCCTAATCCTAAGCCGCTTGTATTATCAACCGTTCGATTAAAAGCCGTGTAGCCCGTACACATATTTAATTAGACACCTGTATGTGATACATACATCATCTATATCATATCGCCTGAACCGGGAAAGTTCTCTGTGTGGGACTCTAAAGACTCGACAATACGCTGGCAGCGAGTTACTAGATAAATCTATAACCACAAGCACATCAGTGGCATTAGCTGTACGTAACAGCTACTCAGGTAGATACCGAAAGGGAGATCGACAATCAAGTCCGTCCATACCTTACTAAGCCTGAATGTGACAATCTCCACACAGTCCGGTCTTTTCGTTTAAGAGTATCGCATACCGGGTCTAGGGGGTGAAAATCATCAGATTCCTAATAACCCGATAAGTCGTATCGGAGTCGAGCTCATCACCAACCGAGAAACTACTGAACTCCTATCAGTAAATCTCATCCACCGTAGCCACGAATTTAGGGTAATGGCCAACCGAACACAGCGCGACATCAACTCCTAATACCAGGAGAGACGAATTCCCGACAATTGCTCACTGCTTCCATGTGACTCAGGATTGTATCCAACTAAAACCAGTTTGCACGATTCCTTTTGAGCTGTGGTAGGGTAGCAATCTCAGTACAGTGGGAACTCACACGAGACAAATGACGATCTCAGGTCAAAAGACTAATCTATACTCATGCCACTAGAGAACTTCCATCTGACGATAGATATAATACCATCTAGAAGTTCTCGGCGAGTCCGTCCAGTGTACTTACCTCCAATGAGCACCTATATACTATCTTAGGTGACAACACTAATGGCTTGTGAGACCGGCTACCGCTCCTTGTCGGGGTCTCGAAACGTATACACTAGTCTACTCCGGAATATCGATGTCCAGTCTCAATACTCCCACAATTAGGGTCATTTAATGATGTGCTTATGGACTACCCAGCTCACGTATATGATCGCCGTCATAATGCTGGTAGTCAAGCAAGAATTCTACGGGCTTTATTATTATGTATTAGCGACACGTAATAACAAGTAAAACGTATACACGTCAATGATAAAGACAAACCAGATAGTATACTATCATCTTGAATAAGACTGTTCTACCTGTATAGGTCCTCTTTCAATTGTCTTGACGGCATTATATCAAACAATCTCCCATTTGCACTTAAGGCTAATTATTGCGGTATCGCATATCCACATCCCGTGTACTACTGAATACCCAATTTCTCTACTAATCAGCTTCGCAAAGCTCGTTTGAGAAACATTCGTGTTTGAGAAATAGCTTTAGTGAGTGGATCCGCTACAATATTCCAACTTCATCTCTATATCTCAACATCGCAGAGATCAGCAATCTCCCGAACTGAGCGATACCTCGCCTCAAGAATTTGTCTGGATACATGATGGGATCGAGTTCATAAATGAACAATTTTATCCAACAAACTTCTTAAACTGTATCCTTTGTTGAGTCATAACCAATAACTTGTACCATGTCTACCACAGTTTCTCTATTGGAACCCTATCCAATATACTGCTCATTAGAAGAGGGTAAACTCAAAACTCTGACATTATCTTTATCATCCAGGTCATCTTGGAAGCCTGAACCGATAACCGCCTTCTGGAGGAGGCTGCCGTTACTATATACCAAGAACATTCTCTTATGTTCATAACTGCTTTCTTTTGTTTCTCCAGGATTGGATTAACATTTGCTTACTATATCAAGTGCAGAAGCAATATCTAGTTTGGTACAAGATATTGCATGATTGACTCAATTGCCTAAGCAAATGATGTCATTCATGCCAGTTCCTCTCCTCATCAGTCTAGAAGACATTTCTTTACAGAAGGAGACTCCATCACCTGCGGGTACACTACCACGTCAGGAGTCGTCTATTATAAAACTAGAATGCAGTCTAAGTACCCGGATTGGGATATTTCCTAAATCTAGATTTAAAACTATAGATCCAGTCACCAGAATTCCTGATATCTTATCCATATTCAATATGGAGAAAACACCTTGTGACAACCAAAGTTTGACCGATTGTAGTATATGAACATTACTTTCTATCTGGAGTATGTCATCCAAATCTCAGGACATAACTCTCTACATCCTTCTTATTTGGTTCATATGTTGTTTTGATGAAGTCAATCATCTTGACCGTCACATCAAAACAGACGATCCGTTTCCGCTATCGTTGCTTTAGTCTACGGATAGACATAAGCAACTTGCACACTTTCCGCTGCCCCCACTACTACGATAACCCTCTGGTAGAGTCGTATATATGTGCACTTTTAAATTCTCATTTAGAAAGACGTTATAGTCATCCACTGGCTAGATATCAGTCTAGAGCAGCAGCAGTTCCAAGTCATATCCGTATGGACTTCAGCGTAGACACTGAAGTAAAAGTCTCATCATAATCTACAACAGGTATTTGATGAGAATCTTTACAACAAGTCTAGTCTTATTAGGTTAACACATTTCCACCTGCACATATCTCGAAAGATCTAATTGCTCCTAATGGGTTTTATCCCTTCAGGAGCACCCAACAAAGTCCAAAATCCATAATTTGCTGGAGTGCGTAGAGTCCATCTTGGATATAATGCATCTGGTTACCTGGAAGTTACCACTTTCTATGACCTGCTGACAACTAGTAGGGTCGTCATCACAATAATGCTGATCTCCTTGTCACCGTTTACAAGAAAACCGAAGTATCTCTCGGATGGCTAAGACACCTACTAAATCTGCGGAGTGGCTAATGCTTGGTCAAGTCCAATTGAATATTTAGGTTCTATTAAATTTTCGGTAACCGTTTGTGGTTCTGGAATCACTACCAAATCTACCGTACTCCCACTAGTTTCTTTTGCAAAAAAATTCCTTTTATAAAAAAAGTGGCGAGTCAAGAACAATGTAACTATTGATTTTGAAAATGGTAGAAGCAAAACCCCAGCGAATGTTTGGGATAATCTACAAACAGCCATTACCGAAGCGTGCCTTGAGTTTGTCCGGATTCTGCTTTTAAACAGAAACCGGATAACTCCACATCTTAATATCCTCAAGATATGCAACAAATCTATGGCCATATAAAATCAAATGCACTGATTTAGATGGAATCAGATTCAAACGTCATGCAGCTGTTTCCAGTACATATCACCAAATGGAAAAAGGCCAATACAACATCACTCATTAAAGAACGCACCCACGGATGAGTAACCCGTGAGAGGATCAAGTTCTCAATATTATTGTGAGAGAATCAAGTTCTCAATATTATTATGATGGAATACCTAGCATAAGTATCTACATTTTCGATCACCTCGAAAAATCCTGATATTTCCATCGTATGGTTCTCTACTTTATTCTTATACATATAAACTTATAAAATCTTTGGACCTTGCATTATAACGAATGTGTGTCTAAAACCAGAGAACTCATAGGTAAACCTGAATAAAATAAGAGTACCAACCCTTGTCCCGAAGGATACTGGACAACATACATTTTCATGTACAAGCCCTAAGAGTTCAATAACTCGAACTTTGTGTGTTGTAGGTTGAAAACTGTATTTTCGTTAAGGATGTTTTACACCGTTATTCAATACACTTTACCTTATCCTCAACTGATAAAGGTAAATGTTTGGAACACAATTTTTAAAATTTATATCTCATTTTATAAAATAAAGATACAGATATATCATTTTAAAAATTAGTGCATAACAACAGTTATTCGAAACCAAATATTTGCCGTAGGGCAAAGCCAGGCGATTTAATCCAATATCACCAATTTCAACGAATTCCAATACCGATGATCAAATCGTCCATTTCCCAATATTTTGCTCTTACTCAGCATCTGTAACGTCGTACAGATGTGAGATCCAAATCCGGTATATATATACCCTGAAGTCAGAATTAATTGGGAAAACAGTTTTCAGTAACTACAGAAAAACTGAAACCATGGATATGTTTCGAAAGGGTGGCCGGGTATTTCTAGTAATGCCTTCTCCAATATACAGATTCATGACGGTAGTCGCAATTTCCTTTGCCTTCACTTCAATCCCTTTATATGTCTCTACATGTTACCTTCTGTACACCTCACTTAAAGCTAATAGGTTTTCTTCTTTCCCTACCTTTTGGCATTAACCTAAGGTTTGGAAGAAGACTATCCAATAAGTGTAATAGGTGCTCCTTATATTAGAAATTGAATAGAATTATTTGGTTGTCTCTTCCCTTTACCTTCTCTCAGATTGCGAGAGCTCCTTATATTAGGAATATAAGGAGCTCTCGCAATCTGAGAGAAGGTAAAGGGAAGAGACAACCAAATAATTCTATTCAATTTCTTCCGAACCAGTGGCCATTCTCGACTGAAGTAATTTCTTTGAGTTCGTATGTAACTATACGATGATCTTTCCAAGCAATCTGGATTATCGTAGTGATACGGCGATGGTCTTTCCAAGCAATTTGGATCATCGTAGTGATACGGTTGGAGAAATGCAAAGAGAAAGCAGGAGTGGCAGGGGAATAAGCGACTTTGTCGTGAATCATGACAATTCAAAACCAAAGTGTGTAAGAAGGTTCGGTTAACTTGGTTCATGAGTTTTAGTTTAAGGTAAGTCATGGGTCGCTGTAACAAGAGAGAGCAAAGAAACACTTAGTGTGCATTCTATCAAGATTAGATTGGTTATCACTTTATCTAATCTGGATGACTCTTACTGTTTCCTTAAATTCTCCTTCAAACCCTAAAAGAAGACCTAGTTGGGATCATATACACTTTACAAGTTTGCTAACCGTTCAGTCAGGTCAGTGTTGGTACTCCGAGGAAAGCCCCTCGTGCTTACGCACGGACCCAATTAAATAACCCCATTTCCGCTGAGCCGTAACCTCGTTAGCACTTTCTAGACACCTAATAGGGTAGCTGATTGTGAAGTGAAAATCTCCGGGGGAGTAATACCTACTCATCAGTGGGAATCGGGACCCAACTATCATTGTGTGATAATTTTGACTGAAGCCGACCAAAATTACCACACTCCAGAAGGTATGCGCAAACTTGGCAAGTTTCCTTTATATTTGAAACTCCCTATATGGGTTTTACCCCCAGGACCCAAGGACCTTGACGAATGATCAACAAATCAAGGGTCCTAATCAAATTCAACCCGTCATTATCTTGATTGCATTATACCTACCCGCACGACCCTTGACGAATGATCAACAAAGGCGTACGACTGTCTTAACCAATCCACATCCACGCGTCAGAAAAGTATTACAGAGCAATCGTACACTACGCCTCGGTGAATAGCAACGACAAACGTAGCACGAATGCTTAAGCAATACTAATCTGAAATGACGGAGGGCTACGACTGGTCTTTAGCGAAAAACCTTTAACGTAATGAACTCGATATCGTTGAAGGAACTCGAGTGGTTTTGAAATGGAGTGCTTTAGGCTCCGCTTTTAAAACTAGCAACATAAAATTTTGCTTAAGAGCAAACACCCTATGAAGGGATCAAGGCTCTTTCTTCATAGCATGACGTGCTGGATATTCCTAACCGAATACCTTTATGCAAAGCAAAAGAATACGACTATTGTTTTGAAGAAAACCGAGTAGTTTTAAAAATTGGTTCCGACAACATCAAATATGTTTGTTTTCCTTGCATTAAACATATAATGCGATCCCATCAAAACAAGTTTTTAAGCCACACCAGAAACAACCAAAATAGCATGCTTTTGTATGCCATCCGCATTTGCCACGGGGTCCCGGGTCTTCACCATAAAGTTACTTAACTTACGGCAGGGCGGAGACAGGGCTAGCACGGATACAAAATATATAAAATCATCTACTAAATATATACGATATATATATCGCATGAAAGTAATAACATCACAGGCAGATAATAACCATCACAGGCATGCGAACAACAATATGGAATAGCTGATAAACTAGGAGCCCCGCGTTTCATTTGAGTCGCAAATGAGACGCGACGTTTCCCGGTAGTGTGGATAGCCCGTACAAAGTCGATCCTAGACCCCTACGAGTGCGGCAAGCCACCTGCCAATTCTAGAAATTGGGTAACTCGTCCTCCATGATATGAGTCGGTCACCCGTCGCTTTCTAGAATCCGGTAACTTATGCATCCCTCCACGGGTCGATCCTATAACCCTTACAAGTGCGGCAAACAACCTGTCAATTGTAGAGTGAGGCGGCCCTGTCTCAACTCCATGAGATGGCCATCTGCTGCACTCTAGAACCTGGCTACTCGAACACTTCTCCTGGGTTAATCCTAGTACATAAATGATATATATATATATATATATATATATATATATATATATATATATATATACAACGACGACATCGACCATATCCTGGTCGAGCCCCAATAAAAAAATATACATAATGCGGAAACGGCGGCTACAAGTTGGAGCTCGTCCCGAACAAATGAATACAACAATGTAAATCAAAACTGTACAATCAAACTCACGAGGGGCTATCCGACACGACAATCCGTCTAAACCATAAACAAGATATATATCCATAGAAACAAGCAACACAAGTATGCAACTCCGTCTAATTGAACATATAGCAATTAGACGATATTCAACAACACATATCCGCATGTTAACAAAGTCACGGCATTAGAATTCCACACACAAATAGCACACATTCCAAATTTTCCAAAAGCCAAAAATCTTGTGCACCAGACATCCAAAAAACCAAGTTTTAAACCAATTCGGAAGTCCGAATCAAAACGTAATGCGCTTGAACCTTCGTAGAAAGTTCAAGCACAAAATTAACGTCCAAATGGGGGGCCTAGGGATACCCACCCCTTGAGGCTTCCACGAGGTGGCCCAGGGGTTGGCAAACCCGAGACTACCCTTTGGGGTAGTCCCATCCCCCAAGACCACCTGGGGAGTGGGTCCAGCCCTTCGGTCCCCCGATGTTCTCCATGGGGTGCCTACGCATCACCCCGCGGCTTCTCGCTCCAAACCGTGAGCCCGTGGGGTGCGCAAACAACTCAAAACTTGATCTTTTTGGACCGTTTTTTCGATAGTTTTCGATGCTGGAAAAACTGTGAATTCTAACGTCATAACTAGCTAGTTTAGGGTGTTTGGGAGACTCTGATACCATTGAAAGGTCGTAGTGCCCTCGCTGCGGCAACCGCGACCAATACGGAACCGAAAAACAAAAATTATCAATAGAGCATTAGAACCAAATCCCTAGCAATCTTTCCAGACACCAAAACTAGCAAACTAGCATTCAAGATTTAGGGAATACAACCTTTGACGCGTCTCTATCCAATCATGGAAGACCCATCCAAGCTGCTCGTAGGCCGTCGGGAACAAGCTTGAATGGCGACCGTCCTTACCGAAGATGATCCACCCGAAAGAACCGATCCAAGCTCCAGCTTTACCTAGTGAAGCAACCGACGCTCCAAGCTCGCTAGGAATGGAGAGTGGGGATGCAGGAATTTTCCACTATAATTCTCTCTTTAATTTGAAGCTCAAGAGAGCATACAAGATAAATGAGGAGGAAGAAGCTAGCCATAACAAGAATGAGCTAAGTGTTAGCATGAATGAATGAATGAAGAATCGAATGGCTTCATTATTTTTTCACCATACAAATAAAATATCATACCAATTTTGTAATAAACAAATGAAAGCCCATTCCTCTTTACATGTCTTCAATCATATTCAAAGTCACCTCACCCTCCACTTTATTTCATGAATATTCATAAATGAATATTTTATGAATATTCACAAATGAGGTGTCCTAAAAAATATTCCGTAGAAATACGGAATACAATCCGATATACGTATCGAAATACATATACGCGTATCCGTAAAAAAATACGAATAACCAAGAGAGAAAATGAATAGTGAACAATAATACTAGAATATATACCAAATATATATATATATATATATATATATAAATTATTAAATCAAAACTTGATTTCATAATCCGGCTTAATTTTAAGCCTTCAGGATTATCAACCATCCGATTAAAGTCCGTGTAGTCTGTACACATATTTAATCGGACGTCTGTATGTACCAACATACGTCATCTACATGATATCGCCTGAACCGCCTGAACCGGGAGAACCCTCTGTGTGGGACTCTAAAGACTTGACAATACGCTGATAGTGGGTTACTGGATAAATCCATAACCACAAGCATGTCAGCGGCACTAGCTGTACGTAATGGCTATCCAGTTATATGCCGAAAGGGAGATCGATAATCAATTCCGTCCGTACCCTACTGAGCCTGAATGTGACAATCTCCGTACAGTCCGGTCTTTTCGTCTAAGAGTATCGCATACCGGGTCTAGGGGTGGAAATCGTCAGAACCCTAATAACCCGATAAGTCGTGTCGGAGTCGAGCTCATTACCAACCGAGAAACTACTGAACCCCTATTAGTAAATCCCATCCACCGTGGCTACGGATTTAAGGTTATGGCAAATCGAACATAGCGCGACATCAACTCCTAATACCAGGAGAGATGAATCCTCGACAATCGCTCACTGCCTCCATGTGGTTCGGGACTGTACCCAACTAAAACTTGTTTGCAAGACTCCTCTTGAGCTGTGGTAGGGTAGTAATCTAGATACAGTGAGAACTCACACGAGACAAATGACGATCTCAGGTCAAAAGACTAATCTGTACCCATGCCACTAGAGAACTTCCATTTGACGATAAATATAATATCATTTATAAGTTCTTGGTGAGTCCGTCCAGTGTACTCACCTTCAGTGAGCACCTGTATACCATCTTAGGTGACAACACAATGGCTTGTGAGATCGGCCACCGTCCCTCGTCGGGGTCTCGAAATGTATACACTAGTCTACTTCGGAATATCGATGCCCAGTCTCGATACTCCCACGATCAGGGACATTTAATGATGTGTTTATGGACTACCCAGCTCTCACGTATATGATCGCCATCATAATGCTGGTAGTCAAGCAAGAATCTTTCGGGCTTTATCATTATGTATTAGCGACACGTAATAACAAGTAAAACGTATACATATTAATGATAAAGACAAACCAGATAGCATACTATCATCTCGAGTTTGATTGTTTTATCTGTATAGGTTCTCTTTCAATCATCATAATCGCCTACTTGCAATTACAATAATTGCCTTGAGGGCACTATATCCAACAATACGTATACTGTTAGTCCGTGTTGCCCACCCCGGTGCTTACGGGGAGGCGGAAAACATAATAAAAATCGGATTTTTAATGACTTAGGCAACATGGACTATGCTTGTGAGGATCTTTGCTAAACATAAACTAGCTAACCCTAACTACAAAGTAGCTAAGTGATGAAAGGTTATACCTTTGGTCTTTAGTCCTTCTCTCCTTGCTCCTAGGTATGGTAGAAAAGGATCACCTTGCTTGTCTTCTCCCGTCAAAGAAGGATCCACTCGAAAGCCACCACCTTTAGCTTCAACTCCAAGCTAGGAGTAACTAGAGTGCAAGAAATGCTAAGACTTGAACCCTAGAAGTGAGTAGAGAAGATCAAGAGAGGGTTTTTCTCAAGCTTTTTGTTTCTCAACACATGAGAGGGAGAGAGCTTGAGGGAGAGGATGAGCAAGAGAGAGAAAAGAAATGAGAGAATGAGAAAAATAGTGAGCCATTCTCACTAATATGTGAGGATAAGTTTAATTAGATAATTAGCTTGAAAATTGTCATGATAAATCATGAATTGACCATTATCATTTCATTTTTGCAAAGATCAAAGAGCATCTTCCAAATGAAATGATTATGGTCAAGTTGTCAACATGGTCAACAAGTCAATGAAGTCAAATTGTCAACAACAACCATGCACAATAATTAAGCTAATTATCAATTAACAATAATCCACACAAAATCAATAGGGTTAATAAAATGACAAAGGCCATTAACCCTAAACAAGGTCCTCTCCCCCAATCTCAAGCAACTGTGCATACGCACCCGCATTCGTGATCCGAGGAACACGAACACAATGAGAAAAACCAATCTCAAATCATATACTAGGATCCGGCTTAAACCAAAGCCCGCTAGTATAAACTGTCCGGATAGCAAACGTGCACAAGTGCGCGGATGCGAACGAACCCTGTCGCAAAACCATGCGACCTCTACTCGTTTTGCCTAAAGGCGAATAGCTCTCTGTGTGGGACTCTAAAGACTCGACACTACGCTGGCAGTGGGTTTAACCACAGACCGCAAGCGGCACTAGCTGTACGTAACGGTCCCCAGGTAGATGTCGATAAGAAGACTGACGAGGTGAACCCCATCTGCACTCCTACTGAGCCTGTATGTGACAGTCTCCGTACAGTCCGGTCTGTTCGTCTGATACATCGCATGGCGGGCCTAGGGGGGCGGTGAACGTCAGTCCCCTAATAGCGGTACAAGTCGTGTCGGAGTGTAGCTCAGAACACCCTGAGATAACACTGGAAACCTACCAGTATATCTCGCTTGCCCTGGCCAGGGACTACTCGTGTAATGGCTCTCCTAGACACAGCGCGATGTCAACCCCCAATACCGGGAGAGACGAATCCTGTCTAACCGTCACTGCCTCCAAGTGCTTCGGGACTGCACCCAAAAACTACCTGTTTGCACAGCTCCTTTGAGCCGTGGTAGGGTAGTAATCAAAGTGCAGTGGGAACACACTCGAGGCGAAGTGACAGTGTCAAGTCAGCGGACTAAGCTGTACTCATGTCACCTGGGAACTGATAACCGACGATAGGTATATTACCAACCAACAGTTCCCGACGAGTCCTGTCCAGTGTACTCGTAACCTAACGAGCACCCGCATACTATCCCAAGTACGACGTACTAACGGCTGTGGGACAGACCGTCTCCCACACTGGGATGAGAAGCGCATACGCTAGTCTACTCCGGAGTATCGATGCCCTGTCTCGATAGTCCAACGACCAGGGACCTGTATAAGGATGTGCTTATAGATTACCCAGCTCCCACGTGTGCGAGCGCCATCACAACGCTGGTAATCAAGCAAAGATCCTAAGGGCTCTACTAATATGTATACCAGCAATATGCTAAAAGAAACACATGCACATATTAAAGCAGAGACAAACCAAGTAGCATACTACCATTTCGAGCAAGATTGTATATACAACTGTGAATATCCCAAGCTTCCATTAAGTAATATACAAGCTAGTATGATACAGTAATGGCCTCTAGGGCATATACACTAACAATCTCCCACTTGCACTAAGGCCATGTACTGGCGTATCGAAGACCTATCATCTCGATCAGCCGCTCGAACTGAGTCTGGGGCAAGGCCTTGGTGAATGGATCTGCTGTGTTATCCTCTGATGCAACTCTCCGGACCTCGATCTCCTGGCGATCCACGATCTCCCTGATCAGGTGATACCGCCTTAAGATGTGTCTGGATTTCTGATGGGACCTGGGTTCCTTCGCTAAAGCTATAGCCCCGTTGTTGTCGCAATACAGAGGTATTGGGTCAACAATGGACGGAACCACCTGAAGTTCTTTCAAGAACTTCCTCATCCAGACAGCTTCTTTTGCGGCATCAGATGCAGCGATGTATTCCGCTTCCATAGTCGAGTCAGCAACGGTTTCCTGTTTGGAGCTCTTCCAACACACCGCCCCTCCATTGAGGGTAAAGACAAAACCCGACATGGACTTGGAATCATCCTTGTCACTCTGGAAGCTGGAGTCAGCAAAGGCCTCAACCTGCAGGTCTTTTCCGCCATACACCAAGAACATCTCCTTAGTCCTTCTCAGGTACTTGAGAATGTTCTTTACTGCTATCCAATGTTTCTCCCCTGGGTTTGACTGATACCTGCTTACCACGCTCAGTGCATAAGCCACATCTGGTCTGGTACATAACATCGCATACATTATAGAGCCTACCGCAGAAGCGTAGGGTATAATAGACATGCGATCCCTCTCCAAATCAGTCTTGGGAGACATCTCTTTGGAAAGGGTGATCCCGTGACAAGCCGGTAGATTACCGCGCTTGGAATCTTCCATACTGAATCTCTTCAGTATGGTGTCGATGTACCTGGACTGCGAGAGTCCTAATATCCTCTTGGATCTGTCACGGTAGATCCGGATACCCAGAATGTAGGAGGCATCACCCAGGTCTTTCATGGAGAACCTGTGTGACAAGAACCCCTTGACAGATTGTAGCATAGGAATATCATTTCCTATTAAGAGAATGTCATCCACGTATAACACGAGGAATACTACAGTTCTCGCTACAAATCTACAATAGATGCATGGTTCATCTGGATTTTTGATAAAGCCAAATTCTTTGACCGTCTCATCAAAACAGATGTTCCAACTCCGCGATGCCTGCTTGAGTCCATAAATGGACTTGAGCAACTTGCACACCTTTCCGCTGCTCCCACCCTGAATGAAACCCTCTGGCTGGTCCATATAGACACACTCCTCTAAATGACCATTTAGAAAAGCTGTCTTTACGTCCATCTGCCAAATCTCATAATCGTGGAAAGCAGCGATGGCAAGAAGGATCCGAATGGATTTCAGCATAGCTACTGGAGAAAAGGTTTCGTCATAGTCCAAACCAGGTCGCTGACGAAAACCCTTTGCTACCAGTCTAGCTTTATAGGTCTCAACCTGTCCATCTACACCAATCTTCCTTTTGAAGATCCACTTGCATCCTACGGGTTTTACCCCGTCTGGAGCAATGTCCAACGTCCATACTTTGTTGGTGTACATGGACTCCATCTCGGTCCGCATTGCATCCAGCCATTTTACCGAGTCGACGCTCTGAATGGCTTGCTGGAAGCTAGTAGGCTCATCACAATCTAGGATGCAGTCCTCTCTATCCCCGTCAATGAGAAAACCGTAGTATCTCTCGGGCGGATGAGACTGCCTACTACTCCTGCGGAGCGGCGTAGGAATGTCCTGTTCTTTTGAACCTTCTGGTTCCACTAAACTTTCAGTAATAGTTTGTGGTTCTGGAATTTCTTCCAGTTCTATTGCGCTCCCACTTATTTCTTTTTCTAAAAACTGATGTTCCAGAAAGTGGGCATTGCGAGAAACAAGGACTTTTTGTTCCTCTGCGTAATAGAAAAGATACCCCCTGGAGTTCTTTGGGTATCCCACAAACTTGCACAGTACTGAGCGTGCCTCGAGCTTGTCCGTATGCTGCTTTTTGACATAAGCTGGACATCCCCAAATCTTCAAGTATTGAAGATAGGGTTTCTTCCCACTCCATAACTCATATGGTGTGGTAGGCACAGTTTTAGTGGGAACACGGTTCAAAAGATATGCAGCTGTTTCTAGCGCATATCCCCAGAAAGATCGCGGTAACTCAGCATTACTCATCATGGACCGTACCATATCCAATAGGGTTCGGTTCCGTCTCTCCGATACACCGTTATGTTGCGGGGTGTATGGAGGAGTAAGCTGAGAGAGAATTCCATTCTCTTTTAAGTAATTCAGGAATTCGGCACTTAAGTATTCTCCTCCTCGATCCGATCTTAGGATCTTGATACTTTTGCCGGTCTGTTTTTCTACTTCATTCTTATATTCCTGGAACTTATCAAAAGCTTCGGATTTATGCTTTATTAAGAAGACATGTCCGAATCTTGAGAAATCATCCGTAAAAGTTATGAAGTAAGAAAAACCGCTTCGCGCATGTGTAGACATTGGACCGCACACGTCGCTGTGTACGAGTCCCAAGAGCTCGCTCGCTCTTTCTCCGTGTCCAGAAAACGGAGCCTTTGTCATCTTTCCTTTGAGACAGGATTGACAAGTTGCATACGATTGATATTCGAACGAATCTAAATATCCTTCAGTATGTAACTTAGTCAATCTTCTCTCGTTGATGTGACCCAGTCTACAATGCCATAAGAAAGTTTTATTAATATCTGGAGACTTTCTTTTATGTGTATTCTGGATATTGAAAACCTGTGGTTGGTTTAAAACGTAAATACCGTTGTTTAATGTACCTGACCCAATCAAAACTTGATTAAGGTGAATGTTCACTACATTACTTACAAATGCAAATTCATAACCTTATTTAGATAATAAAGATACAGAAATGATATTACAGGTTGCATTTGGTACATAATAACAACTACGCAAAACCAAAAAGTGTCCATCTGATAATCCCAGGTGATAGTCCCCCACGGCCTCTGCATCCATGCTAGCACCGTTCGCAACTCTGAGGGTCATGTCACCTGCCTTCAAAACTCTACGCTTTCTCAACGCCTGCAAAGAATTACAGATATGAGATCCTGATCCGGTATCCAATACCCAGGATGTAGAGTTTATTGATAGACAGTTTTCAATAACATACACACCTGAAGCTGAAGCTGCAACTCGCTTCAAATCCTGTGTTCTGGCTTTCCAAGCCTTGCAATCTTGTTTCCAGTGGCCACTTTTGTGACAATAGAAGCATTCTTCCTTCCCCACCAGCTTCCCCGCTACCTTTGTTGCTTTACCCTTTCCCTTCGTATCCACTTTACCGACACCGCCTCTTGGTTTGGCGGGGGCTTTCTTCTTCTTGCCCTTGGCTTTCGCCCTGGACCTAGAAGAGGAAGATCCTCCTACAAACAAAGTGGATGTCTCCCTACCCTTCTGTAGGGTGCCCTCAGCAGTCCTCAACATGTTCAGAAGCTCGGCAAGTTCAACCTCCTTTCCTTGCATGTTGAAGTTAAGAATGAACTGGGCGTAAGTGGAAGGAAGGGACTGGAGAATCAGATCAGTATAGAGTTCATTCTCCAACGTGGTCCCAAGGTCCGCGAGCTCCTCTATGTAGCCGATCATCTTAAGCACGTGGTCCGCTACCGATGATCCGACGGCCAACCTTGCCGAAAAGAGCTTCTTCGACACTTCGTATCTTGCGATACGAGACTGCTCTCCATACAGTTCTTTTGTATGGAGAAATATGGACTCTAGGTCCATATTTCTCGTGCCTCCTCTGATGGTCGTTGTCCATCGAGGCTAATACGAGGCATTTGGCCCTCGCGCAATCTATCTCCCATGTCTTACGGATTTCTACATCCGCGACGCTGGAGGTGGGACCTGGGACGGGGGGAGCTTTGGTGGTAAGTATATACCCCAGCTTGTCATAAGTGATAGCCATCTTGACATTCCTGAGCCAATCTTTGTAGTTTGGCCCTGTCAATATGTTTTTATCTAATAGTAACTTAAGTCCGGTCATCTTGAATGGTCGCTGCAATTAGGAGAGAGAAAAGAAACACTTTAGCATGATGCTCTTGCAAGTTTAGAGTGGTTTTTAGTTTGTCTAAACTGGATGGCTCCCACTGTCTCTCGAATCCCTTCTCAAACCATAAAGAAAAGGATTAGCCGGGATCATTCTCACCGTACAATACTTGCTTAACCGTTCAGCCAGGCCAGTGTCGGTACTTCGAGGGAGGTTTTCCAACGCTTTCGCGAAGTTCCTTAATTAAGTAACCTCTTTTCCCTGTGGGCGTAGCCCCGCTAACACCTTTCTAGGCACCTACTAGGTTTATAGCATTGATCGTTAAGTGAGAGTTTTTCCGAGGAGTAGCATATACTCACAGTAGGATCGGGATCCAAATATCATCGCGTGATAAAACCGAAGGAATCCTACCAGAATTATCACACTCCAAATGGTATGCAACGCTAGCAAGTTTCAGTACTTATGAAACTCCCGATGTGGATTTTTGCCCCATGCTCTTATGACCTTGGCGTGAGGTCAAAATGTCATAAGTCACATGTCAAGTTCTTCCCATCATTATCCTGGTTAATTTGAACCCACCCGTACCTACCCTTGACGTAGGCCAAAACGGCAGTACGACTGTCTCAAATCAACGCATTCTATCTATGCAACGGATAAATATCCGGCAGCTACCAATCACTATGCCTTGGCGTGAGGTCAAAATACATAGCTTGAATACTACCGAATATTTAACCGAAATGATGGAGGGCTACGGATGGTTTTGGCGAAACCGTGAACGTAGTGAACTTGATATAATCGATGGAACGAGATAGCTTTTAAAAGGAGTGGTTCAAGCTCCGCGTTTAAAAGTTTTAGTTTTGAAAAGAACCGAGTGGTTTTCAAAGTGTTCCAATCGACTTTTACTTGGTTTATTTCTTGCATTAGTTCTTTTAATGCGTCCCATCATTTAATCCTACCATTGCAGAAAACAACCAAAATATGACGTACGCTTATGCCATTCGCATTCGCCACGGGGCCCCGTCATCACCCGTTAGGTTACTTAACTAACGACAGAGCGGGGGCTGGGCTAGCGCGGCTGTAAAACATAAGCAACGCCTAAATAGTTATTATATATAAATATATAGCAATGATAGACATTACAGATCACAGATGAATACATTGGATATACTAGGAATCCGCAATGCGTTCGAGCCTGCAACGCAAAGCGGATTACACGGTCGCGGTGAATAGCCAATACCCCACCCAAGACCCCTACGGGTGCGGCAAACTACCCGCCAAGCACCCGAAGCGAAGCAACCTCCCTCACCACCGTGAGTAGGCCACTCGGCGCTTCGAGATACCCGGTAGTTTGTGCACCCCCTCCATGGGTCTATCCTAGGAGCAAAAACAGTAAAAAGAATTATACAATGACGGCTACAACCCCGACCCGGTTGTGCGGCCATACAAAGAATATTATTACATCAATTTACATGTTACAAATGAATGAAAGAAAATAACACTCATCTCACATCCAACCCGGCTATTCACCCGCGACAATCCAATCCATTCATATCCACAAACCAACAATCACAAATCACAGAGATGTATAACCCCGACTAATCGACTTATAGCGATTAGCCGACGTTCAATACATACAAGCATTACAGATATAACCGATGTAGTTAAAGTGTAGTGAAGTTCCGAAAAATACGGATTTATAGGCCCCCAAAAGTAAATTTTAGTTCTGGAAAATCTGGGCATATATTATATATCCTTAAAATCCCAAAATCAACACATACAGACACTGCACGAAAAACGATGCAGAGAGGACATCAAACCGCGGCGGTTCCGCGGCACGAGCCTACCTCGTGCGGCGGAAGGGCGGCGGTTTGAACGAATCTCTGTGTCGTTTTTCATGGGTGTTCATAAAAAACCCTGAGATGAATTTACAAATATACAGTTTTTCATTTTGAGCAGAAAAAATTTCAACAGAAACTAGGGTTTTTCAAAAGTTCGGTTTTTGGATTTTCGGTTTCGAAACTTCGTTACACTTCACTACATAGCTAGTTTGAGTTTAGTTAGGCTCTGATACCACTGTTAGTCCGTGTTGCCCACCCCGGTGCTTACGGGGAGGCGGAAAACATAATAAAAATCGGATTTTTAATGACTTAGGCAACATGGACTATGCTTGTGAGGATCTTTGCTAAACATAAACTAGCTAACCCTAACTACAAAGTAGCTAAGTGATGAAAGGTTATACCTTTGGTCTTTAGTCCTTCTCTCCTTGCTCCTAGGTATGGTAGAAAAGGATCACCTTGCTTGTCTTCTCCCGTCAAAGAAGGATCCACTCGAAAGCCACCACCTTTAGCTTCAACTCCAAGCTAGGAGTAACTAGAGTGCAAGAAATGCTAAGACTTGAACCCTAGAAGTGAGTAGAGAAGATCAAGAGAGGGTTTTTCTCAAGCTTTTTGTTTCTCAACACATGAGAGGGAGAGAGCTTGAGGGAGAGGATGAGCAAGAGAGAGAAAAGAAATGAGAGAATGAGAAAAATAGTGAGCCATTCTCACTAATATGTGAGGATAAGTTTAATTAGATAATTAGCTTGAAAATTGTCATGATAAATCATGAATTGACCATTATCATTTCATTTTTGCAAAGATCAAAGAGCATCTTCCAAATGAAATGATTATGGTCAAGTTGTCAACATGGTCAACAAGTCAATGAAGTCAAATTGTCAACAACAACCATGCACAATAATTAAGCTAATTATCAATTAACAATAATCCACACAAAATCAATAGGGTTAATAAAATGACAAAGGCCATTAACCCTAAACAAGGTCCTCTCCCCCAATCTCAAGCAACTGTGCATACGCACCCGCATTCGTGATCCGAGGAACACGAACACAATGAGAAAAACCAATCTCAAATCATATACTAGGATCCGGCTTAAACCAAAGCCCGCTAGTATAAACTGTCCGGATAGCAAACGTGCACAAGTGCGCGGATGCGAACGAACCCTGTCGCAAAACCATGCGACCTCTACTCGTTTTGCCTAAAGGCGAATAGCTCTCTGTGTGGGACTCTAAAGACTCGACACTACGCTGGCAGTGGGTTTAACCACAGACCGCAAGCGGCACTAGCTGTACGTAACGGTCCCCAGGTAGATGTCGATAAGAAGACTGACGAGGTGAACCCCATCTGCACTCCTACTGAGCCTGTATGTGACAGTCTCCGTACAGTCCGGTCTGTTCGTCTGATACATCGCATGGCGGGCCTAGGGGGGCGGTGAACGTCAGTCCCCTAATAGCGGTACAAGTCGTGTCGGAGTGTAGCTCAGAACACCCTGAGATAACACTGGAAACCTACCAGTATATCTCGCTTGCCCTGGCCAGGGACTACTCGTGTAATGGCTCTCCTAGACACAGCGCGATGTCAACCCCCAATACCGGGAGAGACGAATCCTGTCTAACCGTCACTGCCTCCAAGTGCTTCGGGACTGCACCCAAAAACTACCTGTTTGCACAGCTCCTTTGAGCCGTGGTAGGGTAGTAATCAAAGTGCAGTGGGAACACACTCGAGGCGAAGTGACAGTGTCAAGTCAGCGGACTAAGCTGTACTCATGTCACCTGGGAACTGATAACCGACGATAGGTATATTACCAACCAACAGTTCCCGACGAGTCCTGTCCAGTGTACTCGTAACCTAACGAGCACCCGCATACTATCCCAAGTACGACGTACTAACGGCTGTGGGACAGACCGTCTCCCACACTGGGATGAGAAGCGCATACGCTAGTCTACTCCGGAGTATCGATGCCCTGTCTCGATAGTCCAACGACCAGGGACCTGTATAAGGATGTGCTTATAGATTACCCAGCTCCCACGTGTGCGAGCGCCATCACAACGCTGGTAATCAAGCAAAGATCCTAAGGGCTCTACTAATATGTATACCAGCAATATGCTAAAAGAAACACATGCACATATTAAAGCAGAGACAAACCAAGTAGCATACTACCATTTCGAGCAAGATTGTATATACAACTGTGAATATCCCAAGCTTCCATTAAGTAATATACAAGCTAGTATGATACAGTAATGGCCTCTAGGGCATATACACTAACAATCTCCCACTTGCACTAAGGCCATGTACTGGCGTATCGAAGACCTATCATCTCGATCAGCCGCTCGAACTGAGTCTGGGGCAAGGCCTTGGTGAATGGATCTGCTGTGTTATCCTCTGATGCAACTCTCCGGACCTCGATCTCCTGGCGATCCACGATCTCCCTGATCAGGTGATACCGCCTTAAGATGTGTCTGGATTTCTGATGGGACCTGGGTTCCTTCGCTAAAGCTATAGCCCCGTTGTTGTCGCAATACAGAGGTATTGGGTCAACAATGGACGGAACCACCTGAAGTTCTTTCAAGAACTTCCTCATCCAGACAGCTTCTTTTGCGGCATCAGATGCAGCGATGTATTCCGCTTCCATAGTCGAGTCAGCAACGGTTTCCTGTTTGGAGCTCTTCCAACACACCGCCCCTCCATTGAGGGTAAAGACAAAACCCGACATGGACTTGGAATCATCCTTGTCACTCTGGAAGCTGGAGTCAGCAAAGGCCTCAACCTGCAGGTCTTTTCCGCCATACACCAAGAACATCTCCTTAGTCCTTCTCAGGTACTTGAGAATGTTCTTTACTGCTATCCAATGTTTCTCCCCTGGGTTTGACTGATACCTGCTTACCACGCTCAGTGCATAAGCCACATCTGGTCTGGTACATAACATCGCATACATTATAGAGCCTACCGCAGAAGCGTAGGGTATAATAGACATGCGATCCCTCTCCAAATCAGTCTTGGGAGACATCTCTTTGGAGAGGGTGATCCCGTGACAAGCCGGTAGATTACCGCGCTTGGAATCTTCCATACTGAATCTCTTCAGTATGGTGTCGATGTACCTGGACTGCGAGAGTCCTAATATCCTCTTGGATCTGTCACGGTAGATCCGGATACCCAGAATGTAGGAGGCATCACCCAGGTCTTTCATGGAGAACCTGTGTGACAAGAACCCCTTGACAGATTGTAGCATAGGAATATCATTTCCTATTAAGAGAATGTCATCCACGTATAACACGAGGAATACTACAGTTCTCGCTACAAATCTACAATAGATGCATGGTTCATCTGGATTTTTGATAAAGCCAAATTCTTTGACCGTCTCATCAAAACAGATGTTCCAACTCCGCGATGCCTGCTTGAGTCCATAAATGGACTTGAGCAACTTGCACACCTTTCCGCTGCTCCCACCCTGAATGAAACCCTCTGGCTGGTCCATATAGACACACTCCTCTAAATGACCATTTAGAAAAGCTGTCTTTACGTCCATCTGCCAAATCTCATAATCGTGGAAAGCAGCGATGGCAAGAAGGATCCGAATGGATTTCAGCATAGCTACTGGAGAAAAGGTTTCGTCATAGTCCAAACCAGGTCGCTGACGAAAACCCTTTGCTACCAGTCTAGCTTTATAGGTCTCAACCTGTCCATCTACACCAATCTTCCTTTTGAAGATCCACTTGCATCCTACGGGTTTTACCCCGTCTGGAGCAATGTCCAACGTCCATACTTTGTTGGTGTACATGGACTCCATCTCGGTCCGCATTGCATCCAGCCATTTTACCGAGTCGACGCTCTGAATGGCTTGCTGGAAGCTAGTAGGCTCATCACAATCTAGGATGCAGTCCTCTCTATCCCCGTCAATGAGAAAACCGTAGTATCTCTCGGGCGGATGAGACTGCCTACTACTCCTGCGGAGCGGCGTAGGAATGTCCTGTTCTTTTGAACCTTCTGGTTCCACTAAACTTTCAGTAATAGTTTGTGGTTCTGGAATTTCTTCCAGTTCTATTGCGCTCCCACTTATTTCTTTTTCTAAAAACTGATGTTCCAGAAAGTGGGCATTGCGAGAAACAAGGACTTTTTGTTCCTCTGCGTAATAGAAAAGATACCCCCTGGAGTTCTTTGGGTATCCCACAAACTTGCACAGTACTGAGCGTGCCTCGAGCTTGTCCGTATGCTGCTTTTTGACATAAGCTGGACATCCCCAAATCTTCAAGTATTGAAGATAGGGTTTCTTCCCACTCCATAACTCATATGGTGTGGTAGGCACAGTTTTAGTGGGAACACGGTTCAAAAGATATGCAGCTGTTTCTAGCGCATATCCCCAGAAAGATCGCGGTAACTCAGCATTACTCATCATGGACCGTACCATATCCAATAGGGTTCGGTTCCGTCTCTCCGATACACCGTTATGTTGCGGGGTGTATGGAGGAGTAAGCTGAGAGAGAATTCCATTCTCTTTTAAGTAATTCAGGAATTCGGCACTTAAGTATTCTCCTCCTCGATCCGATCTTAGGATCTTGATACTTTTGCCGGTCTGTTTTTCTACTTCATTCTTATATTCCTGGAACTTATCAAAAGCTTCGGATTTATGCTTTATTAAGAAGACATGTCCGAATCTTGAGAAATCATCCGTAAAAGTTATGAAGTAAGAAAAACCGCTTCGCGCATGTGTAGACATTGGACCGCACACGTCGCTGTGTACGAGTCCCAAGAGCTCGCTCGCTCTTTCTCCGTGTCCAGAAAACGGAGCCTTTGTCATCTTTCCTTTGAGACAGGATTGACAAGTTGCATACGATTGATATTCGAACGAATCTAAATATCCTTCAGTATGTAACTTAGTCAATCTTCTCTCGTTGATGTGACCCAGTCTACAATGCCATAAGAAAGTTTTATTAATATCTGGAGACTTTCTTTTATGTGTATTCTGGATATTGAAAACCTGTGGTTGGTTTAAAACGTAAATACCGTTGTTTAATGTACCTGACCCAATCAAAACTTGATTAAGGTGAATGTTCACTACATTACTTACAAATGCAAATTCATAACCTTATTTAGATAATAAAGATACAGAAATGATATTACAGGTTGCATTTGGTACATAATAACAACTACGCAAAACCAAAAAGTGTCCATCTGATAATCCCAGGTGATAGTCCCCCACGGCCTCTGCATCCATGCTAGCACCGTTCGCAACTCTGAGGGTCATGTCACCTGCCTTCAAAACTCTACGCTTTCTCAACGCCTGCAAAGAATTACAGATATGAGATCCTGATCCGGTATCCAATACCCAGGATGTAGAGTTTATTGATAGACAGTTTTCAATAACATACACACCTGAAGCTGAAGCTGCAACTCGCTTCAAATCCTGTGTTCTGGCTTTCCAAGCCTTGCAATCTTGTTTCCAGTGGCCACTTTTGTGACAATAGAAGCATTCTTCCTTCCCCACCAGCTTCCCCGCTACCTTTGTTGCTTTACCCTTTCCCTTCGTATCCACTTTACCGACACCGCCTCTTGGTTTGGCGGGGGCTTTCTTCTTCTTGCCCTTGGCTTTCGCCCTGGACCTAGAAGAGGAAGATCCTCCTACAAACAAAGTGGATGTCTCCCTACCCTTCTGTAGGGTGCCCTCAGCAGTCCTCAACATGTTCAGAAGCTCGGCAAGTTCAACCTCCTTTCCTTGCATGTTGAAGTTAAGAATGAACTGGGCGTAAGTGGAAGGAAGGGACTGGAGAATCAGATCAGTATAGAGTTCATTCTCCAACGTGGTCCCAAGGTCCGCGAGCTCCTCTATGTAGCCGATCATCTTAAGCACGTGGTCCGCTACCGATGATCCGACGGCCAACCTTGCCGAAAAGAGCTTCTTCGACACTTCGTATCTTGCGATACGAGACTGCTCTCCATACAGTTCTTTTGTATGGAGAAATATGGACTCTAGGTCCATATTTCTCGTGCCTCCTCTGATGGTCGTTGTCCATCGAGGCTAATACGAGGCATTTGGCCCTCGCGCAATCTATCTCCCATGTCTTACGGATTTCTACATCCGCGACGCTGGAGGTGGGACCTGGGACGGGGGGAGCTTTGGTGGTAAGTATATACCCCAGCTTGTCATAAGTGATAGCCATCTTGACATTCCTGAGCCAATCTTTGTAGTTTGGCCCTGTCAATATGTTTTTATCTAATAGTAACTTAAGTCCGGTCATCTTGAATGGTCGCTGCAATTAGGAGAGAGAAAAGAAACACTTTAGCATGATGCTCTTGCAAGTTTAGAGTGGTTTTTAGTTTGTCTAAACTGGATGGCTCCCACTGTCTCTCGAATCCCTTCTCAAACCATAAAGAAAAGGATTAGCCGGGATCATTCTCACCGTACAATACTTGCTTAACCGTTCAGCCAGGCCAGTGTCGGTACTTCGAGGGAGGTTTTCCAACGCTTTCGCGAAGTTCCTTAATTAAGTAACCTCTTTTCCCTGTGGGCGTAGCCCCGCTAACACCTTTCTAGGCACCTACTAGGTTTATAGCATTGATCGTTAAGTGAGAGTTTTTCCGAGGAGTAGCATATACTCACAGTAGGATCGGGATCCAAATATCATCGCGTGATAAAACCGAAGGAATCCTACCAGAATTATCACACTCCAAATGGTATGCAACGCTAGCAAGTTTCAGTACTTATGAAACTCCCGATGTGGATTTTTGCCCCATGCTCTTATGACCTTGGCGTGAGGTCAAAATGTCATAAGTCACATGTCAAGTTCTTCCCATCATTATCCTGGTTAATTTGAACCCACCCGTACCTACCCTTGACGTAGGCCAAAACGGCAGTACGACTGTCTCAAATCAACGCATTCTATCTATGCAACGGATAAATATCCGGCAGCTACCAATCACTATGCCTTGGCGTGAGGTCAAAATACATAGCTTGAATACTACCGAATATTTAACCGAAATGATGGAGGGCTACGGATGGTTTTGGCGAAACCGTGAACGTAGTGAACTTGATATAATCGATGGAACGAGATAGCTTTTAAAAGGAGTGGTTCAAGCTCCGCGTTTAAAAGTTTTAGTTTTGAAAAGAACCGAGTGGTTTTCAAAGTGTTCCAATCGACTTTTACTTGGTTTATTTCTTGCATTAGTTCTTTTAATGCGTCCCATCATTTAATCCTACCATTGCAGAAAACAACCAAAATATGACGTACGCTTATGCCATTCGCATTCGCCACGGGGCCCCGTCATCACCCGTTAGGTTACTTAACTAACGACAGAGCGGGGGCTGGGCTAGCGCGGCTGTAAAACATAAGCAACGCCTAAATAGTTATTATATATAAATATATAGCAATGATAGACATTACAGATCACAGATGAATACATTGGATATACTAGGAATCCGCAATGCGTTCGAGCCTGCAACGCAAAGCGGATTACACGGTCGCGGTGAATAGCCAATACCCCACCCAAGACCCCTACGGGTGCGGCAAACTACCCGCCAAGCACCCGAAGCGAAGCAACCTCCCTCACCACCGTGAGTAGGCCACTCGGCGCTTCGAGATACCCGGTAGTTTGTGCACCCCCTCCATGGGTCTATCCTAGGAGCAAAAACAGTAAAAAGAATTATACAATGACGGCTACAACCCCGACCCGGTTGTGCGGCCATACAAAGAATATTATTACATCAATTTACATGTTACAAATGAATGAAAGAAAATAACACTCATCTCACATCCAACCCGGCTATTCACCCGCGACAATCCAATCCATTCATATCCACAAACCAACAATCACAAATCACAGAGATGTATAACCCCGACTAATCGACTTATAGCGATTAGCCGACGTTCAATACATACAAGCATTACAGATATAACCGATGTAGTTAAAGTGTAGTGAAGTTCCGAAAAATACGGATTTATAGGCCCCCAAAAGTAAATTTTAGTTCTGGAAAATCTGGGCATATATTATATATCCTTAAAATCCCAAAATCAACACATACAGACACTGCACGAAAAACGATGCAGAGAGGACATCAAACCGCGGCGGTTCCGCGGCACGAGCCTACCTCGTGCGGCGGAAGGGCGGCGGTTTGAACGAATCTCTGTGTCGTTTTTCATGGGTGTTCATAAAAAACCCTGAGATGAATTTACAAATATACAGTTTTTCATTTTGAGCAGAAAAAATTTCAACAGAAACTAGGGTTTTTCAAAAGTTCGGTTTTTGGATTTTCGGTTTCGAAACTTCGTTACACTTCACTACATAGCTAGTTTGAGTTTAGTTAGGCTCTGATACCACTGTTAGTCCGTGTTGCCCACCCCGGTGCTTACGGGGAGGCGGAAAACATAATAAAAATCGGATTTTTAATGACTTAGGCAACATGGACTATGCTTGTGAGGATCTTTGCTAAACATAAACTAGCTAACCCTAACTACAAAGTAGCTAAGTGATGAAAGGTTATACCTTTGGTCTTTAGTCCTTCTCTCCTTGCTCCTAGGTATGGTAGAAAAGGATCACCTTGCTTGTCTTCTCCCGTCAAAGAAGGATCCACTCGAAAGCCACCACCTTTAGCTTCAACTCCAAGCTAGGAGTAACTAGAGTGCAAGAAATGCTAAGACTTGAACCCTAGAAGTGAGTAGAGAAGATCAAGAGAGGGTTTTTCTCAAGCTTTTTGTTTCTCAACACATGAGAGGGAGAGAGCTTGAGGGAGAGGATGAGCAAGAGAGAGAAAAGAAATGAGAGAATGAGAAAAATAGTGAGCCATTCTCACTAATATGTGAGGATAAGTTTAATTAGATAATTAGCTTGAAAATTGTCATGATAAATCATGAATTGACCATTATCATTTCATTTTTGCAAAGATCAAAGAGCATCTTCCAAATGAAATGATTATGGTCAAGTTGTCAACATGGTCAACAAGTCAATGAAGTCAAATTGTCAACAACAACCATGCACAATAATTAAGCTAATTATCAATTAACAATAATCCACACAAAATCAATAGGGTTAATAAAATGACAAAGGCCATTAACCCTAAACAAGGTCCTCTCCCCCAATCTCAAGCAACTGTGCATACGCACCCGCATTCGTGATCCGAGGAACACGAACACAATGAGAAAAACCAATCTCAAATCATATACTAGGATCCGGCTTAAACCAAAGCCCGCTAGTATAAACTGTCCGGATAGCAAACGTGCACAAGTGCGCGGATGCGAACGAACCCTGTCGCAAAACCATGCGACCTCTACTCGTTTTGCCTAAAGGCGAATAGCTCTCTGTGTGGGACTCTAAAGACTCGACACTACGCTGGCAGTGGGTTTAACCACAGACCGCAAGCGGCACTAGCTGTACGTAACGGTCCCCAGGTAGATGTCGATAAGAAGACTGACGAGGTGAACCCCATCTGCACTCCTACTGAGCCTGTATGTGACAGTCTCCGTACAGTCCGGTCTGTTCGTCTGATACATCGCATGGCGGGCCTAGGGGGGCGGTGAACGTCAGTCCCCTAATAGCGGTACAAGTCGTGTCGGAGTGTAGCCCAGAACACCCTGAGATAACACTGGAAACCTACCAGTATATCTCGCTTGCCCTGGCCAGGGACTACTCGTGTAATGGCTCTCCTAGACACAGCGCGATGTCAACCCCCAATACCGGGAGAGACGAATCCTGTCTAACCGTCACTGCCTCCAAGTGCTTCGGGACTGCACCCAAAAACTACCTGTTTGCACAGCTCCTTTGAGCCGTGGTAGGGTAGTAATCAAAGTGCAGTGGGAACACACTCGAGGCGAAGTGACAGTGTCAAGTCAGCGGACTAAGCTGTACTCATGTCACCTGGGAACTGATAACTGACGATAGGTATATTACCAACCAACAGTTCCCGACGAGTCCTGTCCAGTGTACTCGTAACCTAACGAGCACCCGCATACTATCCCAAGTACGACGTACTAACGGCTGTGGGACAGACCGTCTCCCACACTGGGATGAGAAGCGCATACGCTAGTCTACTCCGGAGTATCGATGCCCTGTCTCGATAGTCCAACGACCAGGGACCTGTATAAGGATGTGCTTATAGATTACCCAGCTCCCACGTGTGCGAGCGCCATCACAACGCTGGTAATCAAGCAAAGATCCTAAGGGCTCTACTAATATGTATACCAGCAATATGCTAAAAGAAACACATGCACATATTAAAGCAGAGACAAACCAAGTAGCATACTACCATTTCGAGCAAGATTGTATATACAACTGTGAATATCCCAAGCTTCCATTAAGTAATATACAAGCTAGTATGATACAGTAATGGCCTCTAGGGCATATACACTAACATATACATCGTTTCGTCAGAGCTGGGAAACGCTCTGTATAGGACTCTAAAGACTCGACAATACACTGGTAGCGGGTTTAACCCCAAGCACATCAGCGGCACTAGTTGTACGCAACGGCTATCTGGGTATTAAACGAAAGGAAGGTTGACAAGAAAACTTGTTCGTATCCTTAGTGAGCTAGAAAGTGACAATCTCTATACAGTCCAGTCTTTTTGTCTTAGTGTATCGTATATCGGGTCTAGGGGTGAAAAACATCAGACCCCTAATAACATGATAAGTCATGTCGATGTGGCTCAAAACCATCTCGAGAAACTACTGATCCTATAATCAGTAAATCTCAACTATCTTGACCAAGGTCTTATGGTGATGACCAATCGAACACTACGTGACATCGACTCCCTACCGGGAGAAAAGAATCCCTCCTATCGCTTACTGCCCCCAAGTGCTTCGGGACTGTACCTAACTAAAATCTGTTTGCATGACCCTTTAAAGCCGTGGTAGAGTAGTAATCTAAGTACATTGGGAACACACTCGAGACAAATGACAATGTCAGGTCTAAAGACTAACCTATATTTATGTCACCAGAGAACTGCTATCTGACGATGAGTATATTACCATCTAGAAGTTCTCGGCGAGTCCGTCCAGTGTAACTCATAACCTAATAAGCACCTATATACTATCTTTGGTGCCGTACACCAATAGCTGTGGGACATGCTACCTCCCCTCACGGGAATAATAAACATATACACCAGTCTACTCCGAAGTATCGATGCCCTGTCTCGAAACTCCAACGACATCGGACAATTTTAGGATGTGCTTATAGACTACCTAGATCCCACGAGTATGATCGCCATCACAACTTTAGCAATCAAGCAAAGATCCTACGGGTTTTATCAATATGTATTCGAGATACGTAATATAAATAAAACATATACACATGTTGACGCAAAGACAAACCAGATAGCATACTATCATATCGAGCAAGACTGTCCTGTATATATCCCAAACATCCATATGTAATATACAATCCTGTACTATACAATAATGGCCTTTAGGGCATATATATCCAACAATCTCCCACTTGTACAAAGGCCATGTATTGGCGTATCGGAAGACCAATCATCTCCGATAGCCACTCAAGCTGAGTCTGAGGAAGTGCCTTCATGAGTGGGTCCGCCGTGTTGTCTTTTTGTATCTACGCTCCTGACCTCGATTTCCTGGCGATTAATGATCATCTTGATCAAGTGATACCGTCTCAAGATGTGTCTGGATTTCTGACGGGACCGTGGTTCCTTTGTTATAATGCTATTGTTGTCTCAATACAAATGTATTGGATCAACAATTGAAGGAACCATCTCAAGTTCACAAATGAACTTTCTCATCCAGACACTCTTTTTTGCGGCATCGCTGGCGGCAATGTATTCAGCCTGTATCGTCGAGTCTGCTACAGGGTCCTATTTGGAACTTTTCCAACATACCGTCCTTCCATCGAGGGTAAACACATAACCTAAGACATACTTGCTCACATCCTTGTCATTTTGGAATCTTGGACCGGTAAAGGACTCCATCTGGAGGTCTCCATTACCGTACGCTGAGAACATATCTTTATTCCTTCTCAGGTACATCCGAATATTCTTTACTGCTGTCCAATGTTTCTTCCCTGGGTTTGAATGATACCGGCTTACTATGCTCAGTGCGTAAGCTACATCTGGTCTGGTACATAATGTTGGGATTCGGCGCCCGCGCTGGGGAGGCCGCGGCCGAGGCGGAAGCGAAAACGAAAATTCTTGCGAGCAACGGACGCGGCCTCCGCGGAAGCGAAAACGAAAATTCTTGTGAGCACCGGAGTCCCGTAAAACCCGGGATACGAACCATATACCTAAACTAGCTATTCTACAAGTGTAAGAGGTTGAGAAATACTACCTTTGTCGCGTGTCCATCCAATTGTGGAAGACCCCTCCAAGCTCGTAGCCACCGGGACCGCGCTTGAGAACTGACCACCTTTGCCGAAGACGATCCACCCGAGGGAACGCGGAGGAGGCTCTAATCGACGATCCAAAGTTGCTAGGTTTGGATGGTCGGTGATGTAGGAATACTCCATTAATTTTTTCTCTCTAGAATCTTGCTCAAATATGGGAGCAAAAGGAAGAAGGAGATGGAGAATATGAAGCATTAACCATCCATGGAGGAAGCGAGGAAGATGAAAAACCATCAAGTCTTTTTGTAAAAACGGAATGGCTACAATAATATGAACCATGCACCAATAGTGCAACCAAATGAAAATAATCATTTAAAAATAAAGCCATGCCACTCTACATAGTTGTAGCCATGCTTCATTGTCTCCAACTTTACACCTCATTTCCAATTTTAATTTTCTAAATAGAAAATTAAATATGAGGTGTTCTTCTCGAAGCATTGCCGTATAAATACGGAATACTTTATCTGGTATATGTATCGCTACATATACACGTATCCGTATAAAAATACGGATAGCACCAAAGAGAGAAAATAAATAGTGAACAATAATACTAAAATACATGTATCGAATTACATATATAAATTATTAATCAAAACCCGATTTAATATCCGGTTTAATCTTAAGCCGGCTAGTATTATCAACCGTCCGATTAAAACCCGTGTATCGTGTACACGTATTTAATCGGATCCCCTGCACGTACCACCGTACGGCTCTTACATCAGTCGTCTGAACCGGGAAAACCCTCTTTGTGGGACTTTAAAGACTCGACAATACGCTGGCAGTAGGTTTAACAACAAGCACGCCAGCGGCACTACGTACCGGCTACCCAGGTAGTTGTCGAAAGGGGGTCGACAATCAAGTGCGTCCTTACCCTACTGAGCCTGAATGTGACTATCTCCGTACAGTCCGGTCTCTTCATCAAAGAATATCGCATATCGGGTCTAGGGATGGATAATGTCAGACCTCTACTAACCCGATAAGCCGTGTCTGAGTTTAGCTCATCACCAACTGAGATATTACTGATCAACTATCAGTAAATCTCCTCTACCGTGGCCACGGATTTCTGGTGATAACCAACCGAACATAGCGCGACATCGACTCCTAATACCAGGAGAGACGAATTCCTGACAATTGACCACTGCCTCCATGTTGCTCGGGATTGTACCCAACTAAAACCTGTTTGCACGACTCTTTTGAGCCGTGGTAGGGTAGTAATCAAAGTACAGTAGAAACTCACACGAGACAAATGACGACTTCAGGTCAAAGGACTAACCTGTACTCATGCCACCTGAGAACTTCTATCTGACGATATGTATAATACCATCTAGAAGTTCTCGGCGAGTCCGTCTAGTGTACTCACCTCCAGTGAGCACCTGTATACTATCTTAGGTGTCACAACACTAATGGCTTGTGAGACCGGCCACCGCCCCTCGTCCGGGTCTCGAAGCGTATACACTAGTCTACTCCGGAATATCGATGCCCAGTCTCGATACTCCCACGACTAGGGACATTTAAGGATGTGCTTATAGGCAACCCAGCTTTTACGTATATGATCGCCATCATAATGCTGGTAGTCAAGCAAGAATCCAACGGGCTTCATCATTATGTATTAGCGACACGCAATAACAAGTAAAACATGTACACATCAATAATAAAGGCAAACCAGATAGCATGCCATCATTTCGAGTAAGATTGTTCTACCTGTATAGGTCCTCTCTCAATTATCATAATCGCGTGTCGGCAATTACAATAATTGCCTTGAGGGCACTATATCCAACAATCTCCCACTTGCACTTAAGGCCAATTATTGCGGTAACGCGTATCCACAGCTCGTGTGCTACTGAATACCCAACTTCTCTACTAATCAGTTTCGTAAACTCGTTTGACGAACATCCGTGTTCGAGAAATAGCCTCAGTATTCAACTTCTTCTCTCTATATCTTAACTTTGCAGAGATCAACAATCTATCAAACTGAGCGATACCGCGCCACAAGAATTTGTCTGGATACCTGATGGGACTAAGTTCATCAATGAACAACTCCTATCCAACAAACTTCTTGGGATGTATCCTCATTTGAGTTATAACTGGCATCCTGCACCACGATTACCTGAGTATCCTTATTGGAACAGTATCCAAATACACTGATCCTCAGGAAATGCTAAACTCATAACCCTGACAGCATCTCTGTCATCCACGTCACCTTGGAAGCCTGAAATGATAACCGCCTCCCGGAGGAGGCTGCTGTTATCCTATACCGAGAACATCCTTTTATGTTCTTTACTCTTTCCCTTTGTTTCTCGAGGATTGGATTAATATATGCTTATTGTAACTAGTGCAAAAGCAAATATCTGGTGTTGTACAAGACTTTGCATGATCGACTCAATTGCCTAGGCAAATGATGTGTCATTCATGCCTTCCCCTCTCTTCATCTGTCAAAAAGACATCCTTTTAGAGATGGTGACTCCATCACTTGCTGGTGCACCACCACGCCAGGAGTCGTCCATTCTAAAATACTTTTAGAATACTGTCAAAGTACCTGATTTGGGAAACTTTCCAGATCTAGATCTAAAACCATAGATCTAGTCACCGGAACTCCTGATATACTATTCATATCCAACATGGAGAAAACACTGTGTGACAACCAAAGTCTGACCGATTGTAGTATAAGAACATCACTTCCTATCTCGAGTATGTCATCTAAAACCAGTTAAGTATTTCCTACATCCTTCTTACTTGGTTCATCTTTTGTTTTGACGAAGTCAATCATCTTGACTGTCACATCAATAACAGATGATCCGTCTCCGCTATTCTCGCTTTAGTCTACGAATAGACATAAGCATTTTGCACACCTTCCGCTGCTCCCACTGACTACGATAACCCTCTGACAGAGTCATATACACGTATACTTCCAAAATCCCATTTGGAAAAACGTTATGGTCACCCACCTGCCAGATATCATAGCTATAAACTGCATCAGCTCCAAAACATATCCATATGGACTTCAGCACAGACACTGAAGTAAAAGTCACATCAAAACCCGCAACGGGTGTTTGATGAAAACTGTTTACAACAAGTTTAGCCTTATTAGGTTAGCACTTTTTCGCCTACACAGATTTCGAGATCTACTTGCTCCTAATGGATTTTACCCCTTCAGGAGCACCCAGCAAAGTCTGAAATCTGTGATTTGCTGAAGTGTGTGGAGTCTAATTTGAATATGAAGTACCTGGTTACCTGGAAGTTACCACTTTCTATGGCCTGCTGATAACAAGTAAGGGGAATAACAGCATCAAGTCATATTCATATGGACTTCAGCATATACACTGAAGTAAAACTCGCATCACAATCCACAATAGGTATTTGATGAAAACTCTTTATACAACAAGTCCAGCCTTATTAGGTCAGTATCTTTCCACCACAGATCTCGAAAGATCTACTTGCTCCTAATGGGTTTTATCCTGTTCAGGAGCACCCAGCAAAATCCAAAATCCATGATTTGCTGAAGTGCGTGGAGTCTAACTTGGATATGAAGCATCTGGTCACGTGGAAGTTTCCACTTCCTATGACCTACTGATAACCAGTAGGACCATCATCTCCATGATGCTGACCTCCCTGTCACCGTCTACGAGAAAACCGAAGCATCTCTCGGGCGTCGGAGGCCACCTACTAAAATTTGCGGAGTGTCCAACGGCTTGTCAAGTCTAATTGAATTCTTAGGTTCTACTAAATTTTCGGTAATCGTTTGTGGTTCTGGAACCACTTCCAATTCTACCATACTCCCACTAGTATTTTTTGCAAAAAGATCCTATTATAAAATGGTGACGAGTTAAGAACAATGTAATAATTGATCTTAAAAATGGTAGAAACAAAATCCCAGCAAATGCTTGGGATAATTCACAAACCGCCATTACCGAAGCGTACCTAGAGTTTGTCCGGATTATGCTTTTAAACAGAAACTAGATAACTCCATATCTTAACAACCTCAAGATATGTAACCATTCTATATTCATATAGAATCAAGGCACTAATGTCACGATCCGAAATTTGGCACGTGACGGCACTTAAACTACGTAACATCTACAGGAGTAACGCAATTCAAGTAAGCCGAAAACCCAGAAATCTAAACCATCAAAAGTAGTATGTGATAAGAATATTGTTAAAAGCTTTTGGTAATCTCAAGTAAAAATCTTTAAAGTTTATTTTCTTAAAATTTTGGCAGCATCTCCGTTGTAAAAACTAGCCCCGAAACGGGTACAAACATAAAATATAAGTAAAGCTTCCCCAAACGGGAGCAAATCACGTCCAAAGGCGGAAACAACCACCACAAACATAAATACGACGCCATAGCGAAGAAATAGACAATATAGAGTGAAAACAACATAAAAGATAAAGCTGCATAATAAAAGGCCTCTCACACGAGCACGACACCCAGAGTCACAAAATAAAATACAATATCATCCTCATATCTCGTCTCTAAGTCAATACATGAAGTAGTAGATGGAGAGTACTAGATACAATAAGATATATAATGAGCATCATCGGATAATCCACCTATAGCAAAACTGCTCACAGTTAGCCGTAGCGGTATCCGCTGCAAAAGTTGATACGATAAGAAGCCCTGCCACTACCACTCAGAGGGACAACTTGCAAAACACTGTGGCACAACAGGGGTGAGTTGCCAACTCGTAAATAGTAAATAACATCATGCAGGTAATCGCAGGTATGCACGTACTGCGATGATCTATCACATGCAAACTGATAATAAAAATGACAATATGTATACAATAATCATGAAATGTACTCTATCAGGTACTATTAAAATATGAAGCAATGCATATCAAATGAATGCTGAATATGGAATAAAACATATCATCATCACGGAATCCTCATCGTGGAAAACCCAGTGTCCCTCAACGACACTCTAAATCTCAATACCTCAGGCACCGCATTCTCAGATCGGCCCTTATATCCTGTAAGTCTCATGGAACCTGAGTGTCCAATATCGACACTCGAAAACATCATGAAAACTAGTGTTCAGTATCGACACGTAAATCTTCATATAATAGGCTCTGTCTACGGGATCGGCCCGCGGGCTCCGGCAGAACGGGCCGGCCTATATCCATCTCACGATTCCGGTCGGTATCCTCCAGATCTCCGCCGAGTCCAAATACTATCACCGGTAGGCAGTGCTCCTCCCCTGTCAGGCTCATCGGCTAATCCATCGACATCCCTTTCTTGCCCCGGGTACCATAGCGGGTCCACCATGTACCCACAAACGGCCTCATCCAACCCCTCGCATCGAGTTTCTAACACAAGTCTCAGAACCGAGAAATCTCATGGTGGACGCATCGAAATATCATATCAAGAGAAACCGGGTTTTTCAAACAATGCATAATTTCTTGAAATACCACGGTCCTTAAATCCAGAAAATCACATGAAATCCATATCTCAATGCGTAAATCCATGAAATATAATATATGCAACATAAAACAGTAATATGAGCATAACAAGGGAAAACTGCTAATTAAATGCATCAAGTTATTAAATATATCATGCGGTTTTCAACTTCTCCGAAATCCAATGCAATATCATATAAAGGTGAACATGTAGCTATAGCAGGGTATATGTGTAAGCATGTAGGTATGCATGTATGCTATCTTTCATATGCATAATGAAAATAAGAATCAATGTCTCAATGTTACTAACCAATACAATATCACATATGTATATGTGTTATGCGTGTCATGGCAATTACCGACGGTGTGTGTATGGCATACAATTAGTGCTCGTGCAACATGAACCGTCAATAATAGTGCAGTGTCCAATGGGTACAAGTCCAGGCACAACAAGTAATAATATGCATTGAAGTTCATGCACAATCTCTATGTACATATACTTATAATTACTAATCATATCATTGAATCCAGCCCAGACGCATAACGCCATACTGGCTATTTCCCTGTAGATGTTAAATCTAAGTAAAGCCAACTACTTGTTTTTCCTTTTTCGCGGCGTCCGAAGTCCCCGCCTGCGATCCTAAAATCACATAACAACATAACAAGTTCACATTAGAATCGACCAATAACACGTACAAACTACGTTTGACCGACGCACCAACTCCAATCAAACTCTCAAGTGTTCGTCTAGTGGCTAACGTGCGTAGCGACACTACGAAACCAACCCAAGAGCAACAACTACACAAAATACACGAACCGTGTCGGATAACGTAACACGCGTAGTCGTAACACTAGAAACAAGGAAAGTGATCCCAGATTTTGTATATTGTCAAAACATAAAAATCAAGCAGTACCAAACACTTCTAAACAACCGCAGACAGCTACCCTACAAAACCCAAGCCCAACTCCCCAAACAGCCCAAGGTCGCCGGTTTTCTCCCTATTGCCGCCAGCCAAAACCGTCCAGGTGGGGTTCGTGCTTCAGGTGTTCACTCAGGGTCACTAGTACAACACTACTTCATTGCTAGATTTTCCAGTATACACTCGGGGTCACAGCAGATCACAGATATCCTATAATGACACTAAAAATACGATATGTGCACAAAACTATACCTTTAGTGTTCTAAACAACAACTACAAGCCAACACAACAATAAAACACCAATTTAACAGTTTAGAGGTTATACCCATCTACACTTGCTCAAAAGATCCTAGATTTCCAAGCTCCAAGTGATCTCCATAGGCTCTAGATCAAGTTTAACAAAGGGTTTAGTGAGTTTTTTTGAATGTTTTGCAAGGTTTAGTGAAGTAGTGAAGGTTTCAGTTGAGAGAAGAGAAGAAGAGAAATAATTGGGAATGAGAGGGAATGAAATAAGAATGAGAGAATGAGGTGTGGTAAGGATGAGAGGGTGAGTGTACCCTTACACTTACTCTCTCCCTCTCCTTCATCAATGCATGCATTAAAGCCCTCCATGACTCACCTAGCCACCTCTCCCAATCCAAAACAAGTTGATAACTCACACAAATATCTAAGTGCAAGGTTAACCATGGCATGGATTAGTTTAAGGTGTCATGGCCACTAAACAAGGATAACACTAAACAACCCCTATATTAACATGCACAAGTGTGTGTAAGCAAAAACAATTAATAATAAAATATTTATTAATCTATATAAAATGCGAGAAAACTATTTTGGTAAACTTTTTATTAAAAACCCGCATTATCGCTTAATTAACACTAATCGTATTCTAAGGTGTTACAATCTCCTCCCTTAAAGAAATTCGTCCCCGAATTTAAAATTCTTACTATGCGTACCTTCAAAGAGATAAGGGAATTTCTTCCGCATCTCGCTCGCAGCCTCCTAAGCGATCTCCTCTCTAGACGGGCTACGCCGAAGAACCTCCACAGATGGGAAGATTTTTGACCGAAGTTTCTCCACCTGCTGATCCACTATAACTATCGGCTGCTTGGTGAACGAAAGATCGCGTCCCAGTTAAATGGTATGGTGCTGAATTATGTAAGAAGGGTCATGAAGGTATTTGCGAACTATCGACACAAGGAATACGTGGTGAACATCCGGAAATCTGGACGGAAGTGCCAAACGATTGGCAACGGTACTAACTCGCTCAAGAATCTCAAAAGGACCTACAATCTGGGACTAAGCTTCCCTTCTTCCCAAATCAAAACACGCTATTCATCGGAAAAATCCGTAGGAATACATGATCTTCCACTGCGAACTCAAGCCTACGACGACGACGGTCGGCATAAGACTTCTGTCTGCACTGGGCTGCGCTCATCCTGTCCTGAATCAACTGGATCTTCTCCGTAGTCTCATGATTAGCTCGGGTCCAAAAATCCTGCTCTCGCTGAGTCGGTCTAACAGACTGGCGATCGACACTATCTACCATACAAAGTCTAAAAAGGTGCCATCTAAATCGTCTCCTGATAATTGTTATAGTAGGAGAATTCTATCAATGGCAAGTGACGATCCCAACTGCCAACAAAAATTAAGCACGCACGCTCGAAGCATATCCTCCAGAGTCTGTATAGTCCGTTTTGACTGACCATCGGTCTATGGATGGAAAACGGTGCTAAAGCTCAAACATGCATCCAAGGCTTCCTGAAGCTTCTGCCAAAGACGGCTAGTGAACTGGGTGCCTCTATTGGATACAATGCATGAAGGAAACTCCGTGCAAACGCACAAACTTATCAATGTACAACTGAGCATACTGAGCATAACCGAAAGTGGTCTTCACTGGAAGGAAGTGAGCCGCTTTCGTTAACCGGACAACAATCACCCAAATGGAGTCATACCCTTGACTAGACCTAGGTAGACCCACAGCGAAATTCATGGAGATTTGCTCCCATTCCCACTCCGGAACGGCTATAGGTTGCAACTCCCCTGCCGGTCTCAAATGCTCAGCCTTAGCTCGCTGACAAGTCAGGCATCTTGAAACGAAATCTGAAACATTACTCTTCATCCCTGTCCACCCGTAACTATCTCTCAAGTCACGTTACATCTTGGTGGAACTTGGGTGAACACTAAAAGCTGATTGATGTGCCTGTCCTAGAATCTCGCGTCTCTACCCATCGGTATTAGGTACACACAACGAGTCCTTAAACGTAGCACATCCTGGTCATAAATCAAGAACTCCGAATCTCTACCCTGCTGAACATGCTCAAGAATTTCAGACAAATGGGCATCGGCGGGTTGTGCCTTACGAAAACGATTAAGTAGAAGTGGACGGGCGCGGACATGAGCAAGCTGTCCCCCAGTGGAAGTGAACTTAAGCTGTACTCAGCGTCGCACAAGAACTGCAAATCTGCATAAGACTGTCTCTGAACTGTAGGGTTGCTAGGCACTGTCACAAGGGTCTATACGGCATCAACCATGCCCGATTTAAAATTTAGACGTGCCGAACAACCTAAAGCGAGGATCTTTGCTAGATAATTAGGGTTAAACATGCAAGTAAACATCTTTAAAACTAAGAGAGCGATTACAAACTTTGTAGTCCGCTCCTTCGCTTCATAAGCTCCGAGTAGTAGTCCCTTCGCCACGATCCATGATCTCCCGGACTCAAGAGAAGCTCCACAACCCGAATGATCCATGCTTGCTTGAAGTCTTTCTTTTCGAAAATGATCTACCTTGAAGTTTCTTTAAGTCAAGCTCTCACTCACTCAATCAAGTATTAATGAAGTGAACACCCTAATCTAATTGGCTAGATTAGATGAGGATTATGAAGTAGGATTTATGCTCTCTTTTGTTTTCATAATCTCACACTAATTCATCACAAAAGAAAAACCTAGAAAGCTTTTCAAGAGCTCAAGGAAGAAGAAGAAGAATGATTATCTTTTGTGATGAATAATGAAATTGTTATATCATTACAATTGCAACCATGGTTAAGTCAAGAAGACTTAATCATTGTAGAGATTTTACTAGGGTTAAAGGGTGTGGGTTGGGTTAGGAAAATATTTCCAAAATATCGACACATAATATCTTTGCTCAAAACAAAAGAAAAGCTTCTAGAAGCTTCTAGAAAAGATTAACCCAAATCAAACCCTAACCATGTTTAATCTCCACTAATCATGTTGTATTAGTAATCATAACTTGTTACAATATTATATATCACATATATAATATATTTTTGTAACAAAAGAAAATAATACAATTAACATATATCGCATATATATCAATGTATTATCCGGTGAGAAAAAGAAATAATAAAACGAGCCAATATTAGATAATGTATTGTAATATATCATATATATAATTATACATTAAATTATCGAATCAACACTTGATCCGACAATCCGGTTATATCGCATATGACCGACAAATATTGCATGTACCGATTCATCGAATCAACACTTGATCCGATGAGCCGGCTGATATCAAATATCGCGAGAATATAATACGGTATCTCATATTGTATTATCCTCCGTCCCGCACATATCACATATGTGCTCCTACTCCGTTTTGCCTGAGTCAAGAAACCTCTGCGTAGAACTCTAAAGAATCGTCAATACGCCGGTAGCAGGTGATGATCATATCAAACACCCACAAGCTGCAAGCGGTCAGCTAAACGTAACAGCCATCCAGGTATTGAGCGATCAGAAGATCAACAAGGAAGCCTGTACATTCTCCTGTGAATCCAATCAGTAACACTACCGTACAGTCCGATCTTTTCGTCTGATATGTTGCATATCTAGTCTAGGGGTGGTGAACGTCAGACCCCAGTAACCGATAAGTCGTGTCGATGTGAGGCTCATAACAGGTCGAGAACCTACCGATAACACTTACCAGTAGTACTCAATATCCGCCATGGCCAAGGACTTCTAGTTATAGCCAATCGAACACAGCACAACATCAACTCCCTATACCGGGAGAGACGAAACCCCTCCTATCGCTCATTGCCTCCATGTGAGTCGGGACTGTACCCAAAAGCCACCGTTTTGCACGCCCTCTTGGACGTGGTATGATGGAAATCAAAGCACAGTGGGAATCACGCAAGACTCTATGACGATCTCGGGTCTACAGACTAACCTGTACTAGTGTCACCAGAGAACTGCCATCTGACCTGAGGTATAATACCATCTGGGAGTTCTCGGCGAGTCCGTTCAGTGTACCCAGTCTCCACTGAGCACCCGTACACTATCTTTGATGTTAAACACCGATGGATATAGGATTATCCATCGCCCATCATATGGGTCAAGATACGTATACGCTAGTCTACTCTGGTGTATCGATGCCCTGTCTCGATACACTCTCGACTAGGAACAGTTATAGGATGTACTCGCTGACTACCCTGGCCCCACTAGTATGATCTCATCATAGTCTCAGTAGTCGAGTACATATCCTAAGGGCTTTATCAACATGTGAGAACAAGACAGTAAACTAATACAAGTCAACATGTTAAGATAAAGTGAAACCAAATAGCATACTATCATGTCGAGCAAGAAAGTCCTCTCTCTATATATCTAAGCATCCACTATAATATACATCAAATGTACAATAATGGCTTCTAGGGCATATACATAACTAACATGAACTGCGCTCAACTGTAACAAGCTACTCCCGGGCCTACGATTCAAAGCATCAGCTACCACAATTGCCTTGCCCCGGGTAATAAAGGATCTCACAATCATAATTCTTCACAAGCTCCATCCAACGGCGCTGTCTCAAACTCAGATCCCGCTGCAGGAAGATATACATTAAGCTCTGGTGGTCTGTGAAAATCTGACACGACTCTCCGTACAAGCAGTGTCTCCAAATCTTTAGCGCAAGACCACCGCGGCCATCTTCAGATCATGAGTAGGATAATTCTGCTCGTGCTCCTTCAACTATCGGGAAGCATAAGCGATAACTCTATCATGCTGCATCAAAACACAATCGAGCCCCACTCGCGAAACATCACAATAAACGACAAAGTCGCCCGATCCAGAAAGCAAGATAGAACTTGTGCAGTCGTCAACTGAGTCTTCAACTGCTGAAAACTCAGCTCGCATGTCTCAGTCTAAAGAAAAGAAACCCCTTTCCTGGTCAGCGGTGCAGCGATACTCGAGAAATCCTGCACGAAACGACGGTAAAACTGGCTAAGCCTAAAATGCTGCGGACCTCTGTCACTGATACAGGTTTGGGCCAAAGCTGTACGGCCTCGATCTTCCTCGGGTTTATACGAATACCGTCTCCTGTAACCACATGACCTAGGAAGTCAACACTATCAAGCCAGAAGGAACACTTCGAGAATTTAGCAAACAGCCGGTGCTCTCTCAATGTCTGCAAAGAAATCCTCAAGTGTTGTTCATGTTCCTCTCGACTCTTGGAATAGACCAGAATGTTATCAATAACACAATAATAAACTGGTCGACGAACGGCCTGAAAAATCTGGTTCATTACATTCATGAACGCTGCTGGGGCATTGGTGAGTCCAAACGACACCACCAAAAATTCATAATGCCCGTAGCGCATACGAAAATCATTCCGAACCCGCAACTGATAATCTGATCTCAAATCAAACTTGGAAAAATGTCCCGCATATTGGCGCTGATCAAACAAATCGTCAATGCGAGGTAAAGGATACATATTCCGCACCGTAACTCGGTTCAATTGACGAAAAATCAATACACAAACTCAAACTGCCGTCATTCTCCTTGACGAACAGAACATGAGCTCCCCAAGGTGAAATATTTGGACGTACAAGTCCCCCTATCAAGCAACTCTTGCAACTGATCCTTAAGCTCCCTAAGCTCCGCCGGCTCATCTGGAACGTCGGAAAACTCTCGCACGATAGGAATCCGGTCCAACGAATCTACTGTGGCTCCGGTATCACGAATGAAAGCCAAGAATCCTCGACATCCTCTCCTCAAAAGCCGACTAGCGAAAAAGGCTGAAATCAAGCTGTGAGGGGCGGCACCACGGCCCCCTACACAACAAGAACTGATTTGCTGGGAAAACAAAACCTGATTGTTTTCTCACGGCAGTCCACAGACGCATAGCACGTAGCTAACCGGTCCGTGCTCAGGAGAACGTCAAAGTCCAACATCTCTAGAAGGATTAAATCGACGGACGAATTTCTATTTCCTATCCGATTTGCACATGACCGAAACACGTGTCGCGCAACAAAAGAATCGCCAACAGGAGTAATCACAATAAACGGCCGATCTAGCAAACACGACTCTCGGCCCAACCCCGGCACGAAGTGTGTAGAACAAACGAGTGCATAGATCCCGAATTAAACAAACATGTGCATCAAAAGAACATACGAAAAAGAATATCTGAAAACTCTGCATTGGACGCCCACGCGTCCTGATGAGTCGAAGCAAATGCTCGTGCCTGTTCCCTACCTGCAACTGGCTGTCCTTCTCATCTGCCATCCTGTTCTCTCTGAACAAACCCTTCGCGACCATGACCTCTCTGAATATAAGTCTGACGCGGATCAACAACAGACGCAAAAGTCGACTCTCCCTGAGGTGAAGGTGGTAAGGTAACATATGGTACGGCTGTCCTTCTCTGGCGTACCACGGTACAATTCCTAATGAGGTGATGTAGACTCCCACACCGGAAACATCTAGACGATGACTGCTAACCCTCCTGGGGATAAGAGCTAAACAACTGACCTCGTCCCAAGCCTCTGCTACTCCCGCGATCTGAACGAAATCTGTCGCGGCGTCTAAACATCTGTCTCTGGGCTGATACATCTGTACGAGCCCTCCTTGGTCCTGGAACTACCGAAGTCTCGGGAAGACGCTCCTCATCTAGTAGGGCTGCGTCCACTGTTGCTGTATACGTGACAATGCTGTGTGCTGATTGTAAGGAATAACTGGGTAACAGGGGTGGCAATCTCCTGTCGCTGCGTATGGTTCTCTACTTTATTCTTATACCTATAAACTTCTCAAGATTTTTGGACCTTGCATTACAACGAATGCGTGTCTAAAACCAGAGAACTCATAGTTAAACCCGAATTAAGTAAGAGTACCAACCCCTTGTCTCGAAAGACACTGGACAACATACATTTACCATAAGTCCCGAGAGTATACCAACTTAAATTCTGTGTTTTGTAAATTGAAAACTGTATTTTGGTTAAGAATGTCTTACACCGTTATTTAATGCACCTTAGCTTATCCTCAACTGATAAAGGTAATGTTTACAACATAATTTTCAAAATGTATATCTCACTTTATAAAAATAAAGGTATATATATTTCATTTAAAATTTGGTGTATAACGGTTATTCGATACCAAATATTTGCCGTCAGGCAAAAACCAGGCGATTTAATCCAATATCACCAATTACAATGAATTCCGATATTGAGGATCAAATTGCCCATTTCTCAATATTCTGCTCCTACTCATCATCTGTAACACCATACAGATGTGAGATCCAAAACTGGTAATACATACTCTGAAATCAAAATTGATTGGGAAAACAGTTCTCTATTACATGTACACGGAAAAACTGAAACATGAAAATGTTTCATAGGGGATGGTCAGGTATTCTTAGTAATGCCTTTTCTATTATCCAGATTCATGAGGGTAGTCGCAATTTCCTTTGCCCTCACTGTAAGCCGATGTTGCACATCCTGCGGGTTCGTGGAGGTGGAATTTTCAAAAAACGATTTTAACGAACTACACAGCACCGGCTAACTCCAGGATTTATACTAAAACCTTAACTAACTAAACTATCTAGGAGTTTTACCTATTCGGTAAGAGTGTTATACCTCCTAGAACCGGTCCTTCGGGTTTTCTTGTCCTTCTCTCTTTGGCTCCTCGGTGAACGGATGAAGGTTGCATGATCGGCCTCCTCACGTCAAAAATGATCCACCCGAGAGTTTGTGCTTCGAGCTCCAACCTCTAAACCGAGGTAACTAGGGTAAATGGTTCGCTAATCCAAGTAGCCTAGGTGATGTAGAGAAGCTATTAGATTGTTTTGTCTTACTAAACCCTATGGCTCACAACACATGCGAAAATTAGGGTTTTTGAGGAGGAGGAAGAAGGAGATGAAAATCAAGAGAGAGAATGAGGAGAAGCAAAAAGTGTGAAGTGTAGAGAATGGCTCTAGACTTTTCAATAATGAAGCATGTAATATTTTCTCATAGAAAATACCTTCCATGCTTCAATAGTGAACAAAAACAAATAAAATAATGCCCAACCCATTCCTCACACCATGCCACAAATATCTCCACAATTCCACCTCATTATTCTATTTTCGAAAATAGATAAATCAATAATGAGGTGTCCCTTTCTAGAAGTATGTCTTGCCAAATTACAAGAATGCCCTTATTGTATATACATATCCGTATTCGTATTCCAAAAAATACGAATATGTTAATGATATATGCCCATAGAGGCCATTATTGTATCATACTGGTTTGTATATTGCTTAATGGAAGCTTGAGATATACACGGATATAGTAACAACCTTGCTCGAAATGGTAGTATGCTACCTGGTTTGTTTCTACCTCAATATGTGCATGTGTTTTTACATATTGGTAGAGCCTTTAGGATGTTTGCTTGACTCTAGTGGGGCTGGGTAGTCTATAAGCACACTCTTATACATGTCCCCAGTCGTAGGATTATCAAGACAGGACATCGATATTCCAGAGTAGACTAGTGTATACGCTTCTCATCCCAGCAGGGGAGATGGTATGTCCTATAGCCATTAGTACGTCGTACTGGAGATAGTTTGCAGGTGCTCATTGGGTTATGAGTACACTAGACATGACTTGTTGGGGACTGCTGGTGGGTATTATACCTATCGTCGGGTAGCAGTTCCCAGGTGACATGAGTACAGCTTAGTCCGTCGACTTGACACTGCTACTTCGTCTCGAGTGTGTTCCCACTGTTCTTTGATTACTATCCTACCAAGGCTCAAAGGAGTCGTGCAAACATGTAGTAATTGGGTGTGGTCTCGAAGCACTTGGAGGCAATGGCGGTTAGATAGGATTCGTCTCTCCCGGTATTGGGGATTGATATCGCGCTGTGTTCGGAAGGCCATTACACAAAGTTCTTGGCTAAGGCAAGCGAGATTTACTGGTAGGTACTCTAGTAGTTTCTCAGGGTGTTTTGGGCTACACTCCGGCACGACTTATTGCGCTATTAGGGGTCTGACGATTACCGCCCCCTAGGCCCGATATGCGATACTCTTAGACGAACAGACCGGACTGTACGGAGATTGTCACAGACAGGTTCAGTCGGAGTTTGGATGAGTTTTTTCTCATCAGCCTTCTTATCGACAGATACCTGGATAGCCGTTATGTGCAGCTAGTACCGCTTGCAGCTTATGATTAAACCCACATAGAGGGTTTCCCTGCATCGGGCAAAAGATGTAGAGGTCGTATGGTTTTACGACAGGGTTCGATCACGTACGTGTTTGTGCACAGATGATGATTCAGACAGATAATACTAGTGGGCTTTGGTTTAAGCCGGATCCTAGTATTATACTGATGGATTATTTTCGTCTCTTTTGTAATCGTATTTTTCGGAATACAGATACGAGTATGTATATACGGATGATGGGCATTTTTGTAATTTGTTCAAAATACTTCTAGAAGAAGACACCTCATATTATGTATTAGCATTTTTAGGTTAAATGATAAATACATTATGAGGTGGAGGAAATGAGGTGGAAGTTTGCATAATTTGGAGCATGGCTCTTGGTGACACATGGAGGGTTTTCAAGCCATGACTCACTAAGGTGAAATATGAACCATACTTGATTTGTTATTAGGTTTATTCTATTGAGAATTAAGGATGGTTCAGATTTGCCCAAGAGAGTTCACTCCCCATTTTCATGCTAACTCCTCACTAGCTTTTCTTCAAGTACTTCTTCTTCTGCCTTTAGCCTTTCATGTCTCATGTGTTGAGAAACCTAAGATTATGAGAGACATACCAATCCATCCATACTCTCTATATCACCTAGGTCATTTAGTGTAGCGAACTAGGTGCCCTAGTTTCCTTGGATTTGAGGTAGGAGCCCGAACTATAGACTCTTGGGTAGATCGTCTTTGACTCGGGGAGGCCGATTAGGAAATGCCGATCCGTTACGATCCTTGGAGCTTGTGACGAGGAGGACAACGACAAAAAGACCCGAAGAACTTGAAATCACGAGGTATACCATTCTATCGATGTAATTTATCTCATAATAGTTTGCTAGTTAGGGTTTAGTATCGATCCCGGAGTTCGAGTCGATGTTACGAAACCCGTAAAAATCGTTTTTTACATATTCCGCCTCTCCGCGAAACCGTGGGGTGCGTAACATCGATTTACAGTGGTATCCGAGCCTACTAAATTTTTACTAGCTCGTTAGCAAGTGTTAGAACTTCGATCGTCAGAAAAACCGGAAAACGAAACACCAATACCCTAACTTTCTGTCGATTTTAAAAAGTGCCAGAAAAATTATTTCAGAGATATGAAAATTAAGTGCAGGGTATTCTAAGAAGACGTAAGAAAAATGAGTCACTGAATCGTCAAGACGACCACGGAAGCGTGGCGGAACGGTGAGTTTAGCCGTGGATCCGCGGCCGAGTCGAGGCCGAATCAGATCATTTTTTCTCTGTTATTTCTTATTTTGGGTGTATTGTTTTCTGGAATATTTGGTTTCTACCCAGTATTTTTTTGTCATGGTTTGCACTTGGGGTTGACACGGAAAATATGTTTCGATCGAAATTCTAAATGTTCTTGGCTAACCGGATCTTCTGTGTTATATGTGTTTTTAAACTTCAGCTAATTGCTATATGTCGGTTAGTTTGAGGTAGCAAATATCCGTTGGTTTGTGTATATGAACTTTATTGGATCGTCGTGGATGAATAGCCAGGAATGTGAGAAGAGAGTTTCTTTCATTCGATGTAAATTGTAAAGTGACGTAATATTATTTTGCGGGGCACATCCGGGTTGAGGTTGTAGCCACGTTGTATTATTTCTTTTACTGTTTTTGCTCCTAGGATAGACCTAAGGTGGGATGCACAAACTACTGGGTTCTTAGAAGTGCCGAGTGGCTTACTCACTTTGCTGAGAGAGGTTGCTTCACTTCGGGAATTTGGCGGGTAGTTTGCCGCACCGGTAAGGGTCTGGGGTGGGGTTTGGCTATTCATCACGACCATTGAATCCGTCTTTCGTTACAGGCTTAAACGAAACGCGGAATTCCTAGTATGTCCAATATGTTCATCTGTGATCTGGAATGCCTATTATTGCGTGAGACGAATGATTATTATATATATGCTATATAGTAGACGCTGCTTATGTTTTGCATCCGCGCTAGTCCAACCCCCGCACTGGCGTTAGTTAAGTAAGCTAGCGGTGTTAGACGGGGCCTAGTGGCGAATGCGGATGGCATAAGCGGACATGTTATTTTCGTTTCTCTCTGTAATGATAGGTGTAAGTGATGGGACTGCATTAGATTAATGCAAAGCAAACAAACCAAATCTCGTTGGAACAAATTTCAAAACCACTCGGTTTTTTCAAAACAGAAATTTTTAAATGCGGAGCTTAAACCACTCCTTTAAAAGCTATCAGGTTCCTTCGACTATATCAATTTCACCACGTTCATGGTTTCGCCAAAACCATTCGTAGCCCTCCGTCATTTCATATGAATATTCAGTAGTATTTAAGCTATGTTTGTTGACCTTCGCCAAGGCATAGTGATTGGTAGCTGCCGGGTATTCATATGTAGTATAGATAGATGCGTTGGTTTGGGACAATCGTACTACTTTGTTGGCCTTCATCAAGGGTATGTACGAGTGGGTTCAAATTAACCTGGACAATGACGGGTATAGCTTGACATGTGACTTATGATTTGTTAGCCTTCGTCAAGGTCATAAGAGCATGGGGCAAAAAATCCATATCGGGAGTTTATAAGGAAACTGAAACTTGCTAGTGCTGCATACCATTTGGAGTGTGATAATGTTAGTAGGATTCCTTCAGATTATCACACAATGATATTTGGATCCCGATCCTACCGTGAGTATCCGCTACTCCTCGGGAGATTTTTTCACCAACACAATCAATACTATAAACCAAGTAGTTGTCTAGAACCGTGTTAGCGGGGCTACGCCTCCAGGGGAAAGAGCTTATGTAATTAAGGAACTTCGCGAATGTGTTGGAAAGCCTCCCTCGAAGTACCAACACCAGTCTGGCTGAAAGGTTAAGCAAGTATTGTAGGGTGAGATTAAAATCGTGACTAATTCTTTTTTTATGGTTTGAAGAGGGATTTGAGATACAGTGAGAGCCATCCAGTTTAGATAAACTAAAAACCAATCTAAACTTGCAAGAGTATCATGCTTGGTGTTTCTCCTCTCTCTCCTAATTGCAGCAACCAAGTGATCGGAATTAGGTTACAGCTAGATAATTAATTGACTAAACCAGACTATATTGATTGGCAAAGGTTTGTCCAGATGTCCATTACCTATGACAAGCTGGGTCAACTCCTTACTATTTTTGCCCCGCCGTCCCAGGTCTAGTTTCCACCGTCGCGGATGTTGATATTCGTAAGACATCGGAAAAGGACGGTGCAAATGCTAAGTGCCTCGTGTTGGCTTCAATGGATGGTGTAAACCAGAGGCAGCACGAGAAGATGGACTTACCTTCTATCTTCCTCTATAACAAAGATTTATATGGAGAGCAATCTCGTATCGCAAGGTATGAGACCTCGAAAGAATTACTTCAAGCGGGGTTGGCTGTCGAGTCATCTCTAGGGGACCACGTCCCTACAATGGTCAGCTGCATTAAATAGCTCACGGACCTGGAGACCACGTTGGAGAACGAGTCATATGCTGACTTGATTCTACAGTCCCCACCTTCTACTTAAGCCCAGGGGAAGAAAGTTGTACTTCCAGTTGAGGGCATCCTGAAAGAAACCAGGGAGACACCCGCTCTACTAATTGGGGAATCTTCCTTTCCTGGATCCAAGGCGAAAGCCAAGGGTGAGAAGTGTTGGTTATATGTATGCCCTAGAGGCCATTATTATACATGTGATGTATATTATAGTGGATGCTTGGACATATATAGGGAGGACTTTCTTGCTCGACATGATAGTATGCTATCTGGTTGCTCTTTATCTTAACATCTACACTTATTGTCTCTCTATTACATGTTGATAAAGCTCTTAGGATGAGTACTTGACTACCAGGATTATGATGCAGATAAATACTAGTGGGGCAGAGGTAGTCGGTAAGTACATCCTTCAAATGTTCCTAGTCGTGGGAGTATCGAGACGGGGCATCGATATTCCAGAGTAGACTAGCGTATACGCTTCTTGACCCATATGATGGGCGATGGATGATCCTACATCCATTGGTGTTTGACATCAGAGAAGGTATACGGGTGTTCAGTGGAGACTGGGTACACTGGACGGACCGCTGAGAACTCCTAGATGGTATTATACCTCACGTCAGATGGCCGTTCTCTGATGACACTGGTACAGGTTAGTCTGTCGACCCGAGATCGTCATAGAGTCTTGTGTGATTCCCACCGTGCTTTGATTTCCACCTTACCACGTTGAAGAGATCGTGCAAAACGGTGGTTTTTGTGTACAGTCCCGAGTCACATGGAGGCAATGAGCGATAGGAGGGGATTCGTCTCTCCCGGTATTGGGGGTTGATGTTGCGTTATGTTCGATTGGCCATAACAGGAAATCCCTGGCAAGGGTTGCTAAGATTTACTGGTAAGTGTTATAAGTAGTTTCTCGAACCATTATGGACCTTGCATCGGCATGACTTATCAAGCTATTGGGGTCTGACGTTTACCACCCCCAGGAGAGATATGCGACATATCAGATGAAGAGACCGGACTGTACGGTAATGTTACTGTTTGGATTCGTAGGAGTATGAGCAGGTATGCTTGTTGATCTTCTGATCGCTCAATACCCGGGTGGCCGTTACGTTTAGCAGATCGCTTGCGGCTTGTGGGTGATTGATATGATCACTACCTACCGCCGGCGTATTGACGAGTCTTTAGAGTTCTACACAGAGGTTTCCTGGCTCAAGCGAAACGAAGTAGGAGTACATATGTGATATGTGCGGGACCGAGATTAATACATGTATGCGATACCGTATTCTATTCTCGCGATTTGTGTTATCGGTCGGTTATATGTGATATAGCCGGGTTATCGAATCAAGTGTTGATTCGATAAGTTGATACACATGATATTAGTCGGTTGTATGCTATATAGCCGGATTATTAAATCAAGTGTTGATTTAATAATTTAATGTATAATTATATACATGATATATTAACTTACATTAACTAATATTAGCTCACTTAAGATTTCTTTTTCTCACTTGTGTACACTTAGTATATATGTGATATATATTAATGTATATTATTTTGTGTCATGCTAGATGATACATGTTACTTGGGTATATGAGACTTACACCATGCTTATAATAATGATGGGTTTTACTTATTTAAAGTAATCAAATTAGTTGGAAATTAGTCACATGGTTAAGCTTAGTGGAAGCTTGTAGAATCATTGACTTATTTCACTAGTTTTGTTTTATATTAAATATTTATTAACCCAACCATTATCCTAAGTCATGCTTAAGTCTCTACATGAGTTAGTATGAGATATTATCTCACCCATGGTTGCTATCCTCACCACTTGATTCATTCTTCACTTGCTTCATTCCATGGTTGCTTTCTTCATCTCCTTCCTCAAGCTCTCTAGCTTTTTGGGAGGTGAAGAAAATTAGTGAGAAAATTATTTCTAAAGTGAGCAAAAATTCCTACTTCATCAACCTCTTCTATACTAGCCATTTAGATTGAGTTGTTTCTTCACTAGTTCATCACTTAGTGAAGAGCTGCTTGAGTTAGTGTCTTCTCGATGTAGATCATCTTCGGCCTCGAAGACTTCAAGCAAGCTTGTTCATTTCACCTTGTGGAGCCTCACTAGAGTCCGGGAGATCACTACTTGGAGCGAAGGGACCACTACACGGAGCTATTGAAGTGAAGGACCGGTCTACAAAGGTTGTATTCCTTGTTCACTTAGATGTAAAAATGTTTACATGCTTGTTGTCTAATTCTCTAGTTAAGATTCTAGGTTAGGGTTCTTTAGCGCGCCAAATTTTTGAAAACGGCATGGTCGATGCCTCCCGAAACCCAGCGGCCGCACTAGGGAACCCTGCAAGAAGAAGAAGACCTCCACAAAGCTGATAGAAGGTGTCAGTTAGGTAGAAGGAATGGGCATGGCAAAAGTTTCAGGGCTAACAGCAGGGAAGGAGGGATGCTCCTATTGTCACGGGAAAGAGCATTGGCAGAAGGAATGCAGGGCTTGGAAAGCCAGAATCCAGGATCCGAAGCATGTTGTGGCATCGGCTTCGGGTGTTTGTGATTAAAAACAGTCTGTCAATTAACTCTACTTCCTGGGTACTAGATACCGGATCAGGATCTTATATCTGTAATTCTTTACAGGCTTTAAGAAACCGTATAGTTATCAGGGCAGGTGATATAACTCTCAGGGTTGCTAACGGAATGAGCGTGGACGCTGTATCCGTAGGGGAATATCACCCAGGATTGACAAGTGAGCAGATATTAATTTTACGTAACTGTTTGTGTGTACCTAGTTTAGCTTGTAATATCATATCTGTATCTTTACTTTTTAAGGAAGGATATGATTTTACATTTGTAAGCGATGTGGTCCACATGCACCTTAATCAAAGTTTGATTGGGTCAGGTATACTAGATAACTGTATATACTTATTAAATCAAGCTTAGGTTTTCAGTGTCCAGAACACACTTAAAAGAAAATCTTCAGAATTAAATAAGGCATTCTTATGGCATTGTAGACTGGGTCACATCAATGAAATACGGTTAACGAAGTTACATAGAGGGATATTTGGATCCGTTCGAATATCAGTCTTATGCAACTTGTCAATCTTGTCTCATAGGAAAGATGATGAAGACTCCGTTCACTGGACACGGAGTAAGAGCGAGCGAGCTCTTGGGACTCGTACACAGCGACGTGTGTGGTCCAAGGTCTACACATGCAAGAAGTGGTTATTCCTATTTCATTACTTTTACGGATGATTTCTCTTGGTATGGACATGTCTTCTTGTTGAAATATAAATCCGAGGCCATTGAGAAATTCCGAGAATATAAGAATGAAGTGGAAAAACAAACCGGCAAAAGTATCAAGACACTGAGATCTGATCGAGGTGATGAATACTTAAGTGCCGAGTTTCTGGATTACTTAAAAGAGAATGAAATTTTCTTTCAGCTTACTCCTCCATATACACCACAACACAACGGTGTATCGGAAAGGCGGAATCGAACCCTATTGGATATGGTTCGTTCCATGATGAGTAACGCTGAGTTGCCGCGATCCTTTTGGGGTTATGCACTAAAATCAGTTGCATATTTTTTGAATAAGGTTTCTACCAAGACTGCGTCTACCACACCATATTAGATATGGAGTGGGAAGAAACCCTATCTTTAGTATCCGACGATATGGGGATGTCCAGCTTTTGTCAAAAAGCAGTATGCAGACAAGATCGAGGCACGCTCAGTACTGTGTAAGTTTGTGGGATACCCAAAGAACTCCAGGGGAATCTTTTCTATTACGCAGAGAAACAAAAGGTTTTTTGTTTCTCGTCATGCCTATTCTTTTGGAAAATCATTTTTTGGAAAAAAGAATTAGTGGGAGCGCAATAGAACTGGAAGAAATTCCAGAACCACAAAGAACCAGAGGTTTCATCCTATTCTTTTGGAAAATCATTTTTTGGAAAAAAGAATTAGTGGGAGCGCAATAGAACTGGAAGAAATTCCAGAACCACAAACTATTATTGAAAGTATGGTAGAACCAGAGGTTTCATCCTATTCTTTTGGAAAATCATTTTTTGGAAAAAAGAATTAGTGGGAGCGCAATAGAACTGGAAGAAATTCCAGAACCACAAACTATTATTAAAAGTACGGTAGAACCAGAGGTTTCAGAAGAACCGGACATCCCTGAGCCACTCCGCAGAACTAGTAGGCTGTCTCATCCGCCCGAGAGATATTACGGTTTTCTCGTAGACGGGGATAGAGTGGATTGCATCATTAATAATGATGAGCCAACTAGCTTCCAGCAAGCCATTCAGAGCGGTGACTCGGTAAAATGGCTGGATGCAATACGGACCGAGATGGAGTCCATGTACACCAACAAAGTATGAACTTTGGACATTGCTTCAGAAGGGGTAAAACCCGTAGGCTGCAAATGGATCTTCAGAAAGAAGATTGGTGTAGATTGACAGGTTGAAACCTATAAGGCTAGACTTGTTGCAAAAGGTTTTCGTCAAAGACCTGGTTTGTACTATGATGAAACCTTTTTTTTAGTGTCTATGCTCAAATTCATTCGGGTCCTTCTTGCCATTGCTGCCTTCCAAGAATTTGAGATCTGGCAGATGGACACAAAGACGACTTTTCTAAATGGATACTTGGAAGAGTGCGTCTATGTGGATCAGCCAGAGGGTTTCATTCAGAGTGGGAGCAGCAGGAAAGTGTGCAAATTGCTTAAGTCTATTTATGGACTAAAGCAGGCATCACGGAGTTGGAACATCTGTTTTGATGAGATGGTCAAATAATTCGATTTTATCAAAAATCCAGATGAACCAGGCATTTATAGTAAGATTGTAGCGAGAAGTGTTGTATTCCTCGTCTTGTACGTGGATGACATTCTCTTGATAGGAAATAACATTCCTATGCTACAATCAGACAAAGGATTCTTGCCACACAGGTTCTCCATGATTGACCTGGGTGATGCCTCTTATATTATGGGGATCCAGATCTATCGTGATAGATTAAGAGGATGTTGGGATTTTCGCAGTCCAGGTACATCAACACCATACTGAAAAGATTTAGTATGGAATATTCTAAGTGCGGTAGTCTACCGGCTTGTCACGGAATCACCCTTTCCAAAGAGATGTCTCTCAAGACTGATTTGGAAAGGGCTCGCATGTCGATTATACCCGACGCTTCTGCGGTACGCTTTATAATGTATGCGATGTTGTGTACCAGACCAGATGTTGCTTACGTACTTACTGTGGTAAGCCGGTATCAGTCAAACCCAGGGGAGAAGCACTGGATAACAATAAAGAATATTCTTAAGTACCTGAGAAGGACTAAGGAGATGTTCTTGGTGTATGGCGGAAAAGACCTCCAGATCGAGGCCTTTGCTGACTCCAGCTTCCAGAGTGATAAGGATGACTCCAAGTCCATGTTGGGTTATGTCTTTACCTTTAATGGAGGGGCGGTTTGTTGGAAGAGCTCCAAACATGACACCGTTGCCGACTCAACGATAGAAGCGGAATATATCGCTGCTTGAGACGCCGCAAAAGAAGCAGTCTGGATGAGGAAGTTTTTAACTGAACTTCAGGTGGTTCCAACCATTGTTGTTCCAATATCTCTGTATTGCGACAACAACGGCGCTATAATTTTAGCGAAGGAACCCTGGTTCCATCAGAGATCCAGACATATCTTGAGGCGGTACCACCTGATTAGGGAGATCGTTGATCACCGGGAGATCGAAGTGAGGAGTGTAGATTTGGAGAACAACACTGTAGATCCACTCACAAAAGCCATCTCTCAGACACTGCTCGAGAGGCTATTCGAGATCATAGGTCTGCGATACGCCAATATATAGCCTTAGTGCAAGTGGGATATTGTTAGTGATATATGCCCTAGAGGCCATTATTGTATCATACTGGTTTGTATATTACTTAATGGAAGGTTGGGATATACATGGATATTGTAACAGTCTTGCTCGAAATGGTAGTATGCTACCTGATTTGTTTCTACCTCAATATGTGCATGTGTTTTTGCATATCGCTTATACATATTGGTAGAGCTCTTAGGATTTTTGCTTGACTACCAGCGTTGTGATGGCAGTCACACTAGTGGGGGCTGGGTAGTCTATAAGCACATCTTTATACAGGTTCCTAGTCGTAGGATTATAGAGACAGGGCATCGATACTCCAGAGTAGACTAGTATATACGCTTCTCATCCCAGCAGGGGAGATGGTCTGTCCCACAGCCATTAGTACGTCGTATTGGAGATAGTATGCAGGTGCTCATTGGGTTATGAGTACACTGGACAAGACTCGTTGGGGACTGCTGGTGGGTATTATACCTATCGTCGGGTAGCAGTTCTCAGGTGACATGAGTACAGCTTAGTCCGTCGATTTGACACTGCAACATCGCCTCGAGTGTGTTCCCACTGTTCTTTGATTACTACCCTACTACAACTTTAAGGAGTCGTGCAAACATGTAGTAATTGGGTGCAGTCCCGAAGCACTTGGAGGCAGTGACGGTTAGATAGGATTCGTCTCTTCCGGTATTGGGGGTTGATATCGCGCTGTGTTCGGAAGGCCATTACACAAAGTCCTTGGCCAAGGCAAGCGAGATTTTCTGGTAGGTACTCCAGTAGTTTCTCAGGGTGTTTTGGGCTACATTCCGACACGACTTATTCCGCTATTAGGGGTCTGACGATTACCGCCTCCTAGGCCCGATATGCGATACTCTTAGACGAACAGACCGGACTGTACGGAGATTGTCACAGACAGGCTCAGTAGGAGTTCGGATGAGTTTTTCTCATCGGCCTTCTTATCGACAGATATTTGGGTAGCCATTATGTGCAGCTAGTACCGCTTGCGGCTTGCGGTTAAACCCACACAAAGGGTTTCCCTGCATCGGGCAAAAGGTGTAGAGGTCGTATGGTTTTACGACAGGGTTCGATCACGTACGTGTTTGTGCACGGATGATGATTCGGACAGATAATACTAGTGGGTTTTGGTTTAAACCGGATCCTAGTATTATACTGATGGATTATTTTCGTCTCTTTTGTATTCGTATTTTTCGGAATACGGATATGGGTATGTATATACGGATGAGGGGCATTTTTGTAATTTGTTCAAAATGCTTCTAGAAGAAGACACCTCATATTATGTATTAGCATTTTTAGGTTAAATGATAAATACATTATGAGGGGAAGGAAATGAGGTGGAAGTTTGCATAATTTGGAGCATGGCTCTTGGTGACACATGGAGGGTTTTCAAGCCATGACTCACTAAGGTGAAATATGAACCATACTTGATTTGTTATTAGGTTTATTCTATTGAGAATTAAGGATGGTTCAGATTTGCCCAAGAGAGTTCACTTCCCATTTTCATGCTAACTCCTTACTAGCTTTTCCTCAAGTACTTCTACCTCTAGCCTTGTATGTCTCATGTGTTGAGAAACCTAAGGTTATGAGAGACATACCAATCCATCCATACTCTCTACATCACTTAGGTCATCTAGTGTAGCGAACTAGGTGCCTTAGTTTTCTCGGATTTGAGGTAGGAGCTCAGACTATAGATTCTCGGGTGGATCGTCTTTGACTAGAGAAGGTCGACGAGGAAACGCCGATCCGTTACGATCCTTAGAGCTTGTGACGAGGAGGAGGATAGCGACAAGAAGACCCAAAGGACTTGAAATCATGAGGTATAACATTCTATCGATGTAATTTACCTCATAGTAGTTTGCTAGTTAGGGTTTAGTATCGATCCTGGAGTTCGGGTCGGTGTTACGAAACTTGTAAAAATTGTTTTTTACATATTCCGCCTCCCCGCGAACCCGTGGGGTGCATAATATCGACTTACAGAATACACTAAGACGATAACAATCCAATAATACAATACTAGAATCCGGCTTAAACCAAAGCCCATTAGTATTGTCCGTCCGGACATCATCCGTGCACAAGTACACGTATGTGATTGAACCCTGCCGTAAAACCATACGCCTCTAAATCTTTTGCCCGAAGCAGGGATACCCTCTATGTGGGACTCTAAAAACTCGACAGTACGCTGGCAGTGGGTTTGACCACAAGCACATCAGCGGTACTAGCTGCACGTAACGACTATTCAGATATCTGTCGATAAGAAGACCGATGAGCAAACTCATACGAACTCCTACTGAGCATATCTATGACAATCTCCGTACAGTCCGGTCTGTTCGTCTAAGATACTTGCATATCGGGCCTAGAGAGATGGTAAACGTCAGACCCCTAAATAAGTGGTGCCTGAGGAGAGCCCAATACACCATGAGAAACTACTGGAGTGCCTACCAGTATTTCTCGACTGCTCTGGCCAGGGACTTTGTGTAATGGCTTTCCGAACACTGCGCGATATCGACCTTTAATACTGGGAGAGACGAATCCTATCTGACTGCTACTGGCTCCAAGTGCTTCGGGACTACACCCAACTACTACCTGTTTGCACGACTCCTTTGAGCCGTTGTAGGGTAGTAATCAAAGTGGAACACACTCGAGACGAAGTAGCGATGGCAAGTCAACGGACTAACATGTACTCATGTCATTTGAGAACTGCTTCCTGACGATAGGTATAACAACCAGCAGTTCCCATCGAGTCCTGTCCAGTGTAACTCATAACCTAATAAGCACCTGTATACCATCTCCTGTACGAGACTATCTCCTCTGCTGGGATGAGAAGCGTATACACTAGTCTACTCTGGAGTATCGATGCCCCGTCTCGATAATCTTACGACTAGAGACCTGTATAATGATGTGTTTATAAACTACCCAGCCCCCACTAGTGCGACTGCTATCACAACGCTGGTAATCAAGCAAAGATCCTGAGGGCTCACCAATATGTATGAGCGATATGCTAAAAGAAGCACATGCACATATTGAGCTAGAATCAAACCAGATAGCATGCTACCATTTTGAGCAAGACTGTTATTATAACTGAATATCCCAAGCTTTCAATATGTAATATACAATCCGGTATGATACAATAATGGCCTCTACGGTATATATCATTAACAATCTCCCACTTGCACTAAGACCATGTATTGGTATATCACAGACCTATCATCTCGATTAGCCGCTCAAATTGTGTCTGAGGGATGGCCTTTATGAGTGGATCTGCAGTATTGTTCTCCGTCTCTACTCTCCGCACCTCGATCTCCCGGTGGAACCGCCTCAACATGTGTCTGGACTTCTGATAGAACCTTGGTTCCTTTGCCAAAGCTATAGCGCCGTTGTCACAATACAGCGGTATTGGATTAACGATGGATGGAATCACCTGAAGCTCTGTCACGAACTTCCTGATCCAGACCGCTTCCTTCACGGCGTCACATGCAGTGATATACTCCGTTTCCATCATCGAGTCAGCAACGGTGTCTTGTCTGGAGCTCTTCCAACAGACCGCCCCTTCATTGAGGGTAAAGACATAACCCGACATAGACCTGAAGTCATTCTTGTCACTCTGGAAGCTGGAGTCGGCGAAGGCCTCGATCTGGAGGTCTTCTTTGCCGTACACCAAGAACATCTCATTAGTCCTTCTTAGGTACTTGAGAACGTTCTTCACTGCTGTCCAGTGTTTCTTTCCTGGGTTCGACTGGTACTTGCTTACAACGTTCAGGGCGTAAGCTACATCTGGTCTGGTACACATCGCATACATTATAGAGCCTACCACAGAAACGTAGGGTATAATAGACATGCGATCCCTTTCCAAGTCAGTCTTGGGAGACATCGTTTTGGAGAGGGTGATTTCGTGACAAGCCGGTAGATTACCGTGCTTTGAATCTTTCATACTGAATCTTTTCAGTATGGTGTCGATGTACCTTGACTATGAAAGTCCCAACATCCGTTTAGATCTATCACGATAGATCTGGATCCGCAGAATGTAGGAAGCATCACCCAGGTCCTTAATGGAGAACCTTTTTGACAAGAATCCTTTGACTGATTGTAGTATAGGAATGCCATTTTCTATCAAGAGAATGTTATCTACGTACAAGACGAGGAATACCACAGTTCTCGCTACAATTTTACTATAGATGAATGGTTCATCTGGATTTTTGATAAAGTCAAATTCCTTGACCGTCTCATCAAAACAAATGTTCCAACTTCGCGATGCCTGCTTTAATCCATAAATGGACTGAAGCAACTTGCAGACCTTTTCGCTGCTTCCACTCTGAATGAAATCCTTCGACTGATCCATATAGACGTACTCTTCCAAATTTCCATTTAGAAAAACGGTCTTTACGTCCATCTGCAAAATCTCATAATCGTGAAAGGCAGCAATGGCAAGAAGGATCCGAATGGATTTGAGCATAGCCACTGGAGAAAAGGTTTCATCATTAGTCCAAACCAGGTCTTTGGCGAAAACCTTTTGCAATAAGTTTAGCCTTATAGGTTTCAACCTATCCATCTACACCAATTTTTTTTTCTGAAGATCCATTTGCAGCCTACGGATTTTACCCCTTTTGGTTCAATATCCAAAGTCCATACTTTGTTGGTGTACATGGACTCCATTTCGGTCCGCATTGCATCCAGCCATTTTACCGAGTTTCTGCTCTGAATGGCTTGCTGGAAGCTAGTTGGTGAAGGGTTACGCTAGCGTCCCGGCCAACTTCGGTGGCTAAATGCGGAACAAAAATTTTATAGCGATCATAAACTTGGCGCTAGAATAAACCTAAAACCGGATCTTTAGCATAAACCTAGTTAGCAAATTTGGGTTCTATCTATTATGATAGAATGTATCCCTAAAGAAAACAAGTCCTTCGGGTCTTCGATCCTCTCCTTAAGCTCCTCGATGGAAGTATAGACCGTGCTTGAACTTCGACCTCCTTGTGTCAACGATGATCCACCCGAGAGCTCCAACCTTGAGCTAAACCTCTAACTTGAGGTAACTAGAATACTTAGCTTGCTAATCTAAGTAGACTAGAGTTAGTAGAATGTGATTAGTGGCTTAGTCTCACTAACCCTTGATTATCAATACATGATACACTATGGTTTGAGAGAGGAAGAAGGAGAGAGCTAGCTTGAAGAAAGAGAAAGTATTTATGATAATGATAATAAAAATAGAATAGCTAGCTTATATGACCTCAACCATGGCTTGAAAAATATCTCACCAAATTATCTCCTCAAAATATCTAAGGTCAACAAGTTAAGCCAAGTCAAAATGTCAACATAAGTAGCCATGCTAAAAATTATCATTTATCAAAAATAACAAAGTCTTTTCTTTTTTTCACATATGTGTTTTGACCAAGTCAATGGTCAACCCTAAACCCTAATGAGGTATCTCCTTCTATACCTCCTCTCATCCGTATATACATACTCGCATCCGTGTTCCTAGAAACACGAATACTATGAGACGGGGCCAATCCAATAATCAAATACTAGGATCCGGCTTAAACTAAAGCACACTAGTATTGTCCGCTCGAACACCACACGCGCACAAGTACACGTATGTGATCGAATCCTGTCGTAAAACCATACGACCTCTACTCGTTTTGCCCGAAGCTGGGAAACCCTTTGTGTGTGACTCTAAAAACTCGACAGTACTCTGGCAGTGGGTTTAACCATAAGCACGTCAGCGGCACTAGCTGTGCGTAACGGCTATCTATGTATCTGTCGATAAGAAGGTCGACGAGCAAGCTCATCCAAACTCTTACTAAGCCTATCTGTGACAATCTCCAAACAGTCCGGTCTATTAGTCTAAGAGTATCGCATATCGGGCCTAGGGGTGGTAAACGTCAGACCCCTAATAGCGGTATAAGTCGTGTCGGAGTGTAGCCCAGAACACCTTGAGAAACTACTGGAAAGCCTACCTGTAAATCTCACTTGTCCTGGCCAGGTACTTTGTGTAACGGCTCTCCTAAACACTGCGCGATATCAACCCCCAATACCGGAATAGACGAATCCTATCCAACCGCCACTGCCTCCAAGTGCTTCGGGACTGCACCCAACTACTACCTGTTTGCACGACTCAAAAGAGCCGTGGTAAGGTAGCAATCAAAGAATAGTGGGAACACACTTGAGGCGAAATAGCAGTGTCAAGTCAACGGACTAAGCTGTACTCATGCTACCTACGAACTGCTAACTGACAATAGGTATAACACCAACGAACAGTTCCCGACGAGTCCTGTCCGGTGTACTCGTGACCTAACGAGCACCTGCATACTATCTCCAGTACGACGTACTGATGGCTGTGGGATAGACGATTTCCCCTGCTGGGATGAGAAGCGTATACACTAGTCTATTCTGGAGTATCGATGCCCTGTCTCGATAATTCTACGACTAGGGACCTGTATAAGGATGTGCTTATAGACTACCCAATCCCCACTAGTGTGATCGCTATCACAACGCTGGTAGTCAAGCAAAGATCGTAAGGGCTCCATCAATATGTATTAGCGATATGTTAAAAGAAACATATACACATATTAAGATAGATACAAACCAAGTAGTATACTACTATATCGAGTAAGACTGTCGTAAATCCGTATATATATCCCAAGCTTCCAAAATGTAATATACAAACTAGTACTATACAATAATGGCCTCTAGGACATACATATCCAACAATCTCCCACTTGCACTAAAGGCCACTAATTGGTGTACCGCATACCCAACGTCTGCACTAAGGCCAGCTGCTGGCGTACCGGATACCCAATAGCTCAAAAAGTCGCTCGAACTGTGTTTGAGGGATGGCCTTTGTGAATGGATCCGCCATGTTATCTTTAGTGTCCACTCTTCGTACCTCGATCTCCTGCCGATCAATGATCTCTCTGATCAGGTGATACCGCCTTACGATGTGCCTGGATTTCTGATGGGACCGTGGTTCCTTCGCTAAAGCTATAGCCCCATTATTATCGCAATACAAAGGTATTGGGTCAACAATGGACGGAACTACCTGAAGTTTACTAATGAACTTCTTCATCCAGACCGCCTCTTTTGCGGCATCGCTTGCAGCAATGTATTTAGCCTCCATCGTCGAGTCTGCGACGGTATCCTGTTTGGAACTCCTCCAATACACCGCCCCTCCGTTGAGGGTAAACACAAAATCCGAGACAGACTTGCTATCGTCCTTGTCACTCTGGAAGCTTGAATCGGTAAAGAACTCGACCCTGAGGTCTCCATTACCGTAAACCAGGAACATCTCCATAGTCCTTCTCAGGTACTTGAGAATGTTCTTCACTGCTGTCCAGTGGTTCTCATCTGGGTCTGACTGATACCGGTCACCACGCTTAGCGCGTAAGCTACATCTGGTCTTGTACATAGTATCGCATACATTATAGATCCTACCGCCGAAGCGTAGGGTATAGTGCTCATGTGAACCCTCTCCTCGTCAGTCTTGGTAGACATCTTCTTGGAGAGGGTGATTCCGTGCAATGCGGGTATGTTACCGTGCTTGGAATCTTCCATACTAAATCTCTTTAGTACGGTCCCTATGTATCTGGACCGCGAAAGTCCTAGTAATCTCTTAGATCTATCTCTGTAGATCTTGACCCCCAGAATGCATGAGGCATCACCCAGGTCCTTCATGGAGAACCGTTGTGACAAGAATAGCTTGACCGATTGTATCATAGGTTATCAAATCAGATGTTCCAGCTCCGCGATGCCTGCTTTAATCCATAAATGGATTTAAGCAACTTGCACACCTTCCCGCTGCTCCCACTGTCCACAAAACTTTCTGGCTGATCCATATAAACGCACTCTTCCAAACTGCCGTTTAGAAAAGCCGTTTTTACGTCCATCTGCCAGATCTCATAGTCATGGAAGGCAGCAATGGCAAGTAGGATCCGGATGGATTTGAGCATAGCCACTGGAGAAAAGGTTTCGTCATAGTCCACACCAGGTCTTTGACGAAAACCTTTTGCAACGAGTCTAGCCTTATAGGTTTCCACCTGCCCATCTACACCAAGTTTCCTTTTGTAGATCCATTTGCATCCAACGGGTTTTACCCCAGGTGGAGCAATATCCAAGGTCCACACTTTATTGGTGTACATGGACTCCATTTCGGATCGCATAGCATCTAGCCACTTATTAGAGTCCCTACTGATAATGGCCTGCCTGAAATTGGTAGGATCAATTTCTTCCAAGATGTAATCCTCTCGATCTCCGTCTATGAGAAAACCGAAGTATCTCTCGGGCGGATTAGAAATCCTACCAGATCTGCGGAGTGGCTGAGGTTCGTCTGGGATTACTAAATCTAGTGGTTCTTCCAAATCTTCAGTTATATTTTGTGGCTCATGGATTTCTTCCAGTTCTACCGTACTCCCACTAGTTTCTTTTGCAAGAAACTTCCTTTCTAAAAAGATAGCATGGCGAGATACAAACACCTTTTATTCCTCAGTGTGGTAGAACAGATATCCTAGTGAATCCTTAGGATATCCTATAAATTTACATAGAACTGACCGTGCCTCTAGCTTGTCCGGTTTCTGTGTTTTCACATAGGCCAGACAACCCCATATCGTAGATCACTTAAGATATGGATTTCGTCCACTCCATACTTCATATGGAGTCTTAGGTACAGATTTGGATGAAACGTAGTTCAGCAAGTTTGCAGCTGTTTGAAGCGTATATCCCAAAATGAAAGAGGCAACTTAGTGTCACTCATCATGGAGCGAACCATATCCAATAGGGTACGATTCCTCCGCTCTGATACACCGTTGTGCCGTGGTGTGTAAGGAGTAAGCTGAGAGAGAATTCCATTCTCTTTTAACTAATCTAGGAATTCCGTGCTTAAGTACCCCCTCCCCTATCATACCGGAAGATCTTGATACTTTTGCCAGTCTGGTTCTCTACTTCGTTTCTAAATTCTTTGAATTTCTCAAAAGCTTCAGATTTGTGTTTCATAAGATACACATCCGAATCTAGAGAGATCGTCGGTGAATGTGATGAAGTACGAGAACCCACCCTTTGCATGTATAGACATCAGACCACACACATCACTGCGTATGAGTCCCAAGTGCTCTGCTGCTCTTTCTCCATGTCCGGTGAACGGAGATTTGGTCATCTTTCCTTTGAGACAAGACTGACAAGTTTCATAAGATGAAAATTCGAACGTATTCAAGATTCCATCTTTATGTAACTTACTTAGTCTTTTCTCTCCGATATGACCAAGTCTACAATGCCACAAAGTAGGATTCATTCGTATCTGAACTCTTCCTCTTGCGTGTGTTTTGTACATTGAGAACTGTATTCTGATTTAGAACATAGATACCATTACACAGTGTACCTTCTGCAACCAGTACCTTATCAAGGTAAATGTTCATGATATTTCTATCAAGAACAAAGTTATATCCATCTTTATCAAGTAAAGAAACTGATATGATGTTGCAAACCATGGAAGGTACATAGTAGCAATTGTTCAAAATCATAGCATTGCCATTTGGCAACACTAGGTGATATTTACTGAATACTGCAGCATTAACTTGTGCTCCGTTCCTTACCCTGAGGGACATATCACCAGGTCCAACTATCCTACTTTTTCTCAGTCCCTGCAATAAATTACAGATATGAGATCTTGATCCGGTATCTAGTACCCAGGATGTAGGACTGACCGAAAGCAGTTCTCAATTACCAGAACGCCTGAAGTGGATGCAATAGTATGCTTCTTCTTCATTGGGGTTTTCTTGGAATTCAAACAATTCTCTTTCTCTTGCTCACACTTACGATCGCCATCATAAGTTAGCCGAACCGACGTTCCCCAGCCCCGAACAAGAATTCAGATTGGTCAAGCGATACATTTTATTATCTTGATTAGGGCGTAAAATGGTTGCTACCTGGAGAGAGAAAAAAAACACTCAGCGTGCGCTCTTGCAAGATTAGATTGGTTATTAATTTATCTAACCAGGATGGCTCCCACTGTTTCCTCAAATTCTTATTCAAACCCTAAAAGAAGAACTAGTTAGGATTTAATCGCACGTCACAATACTTGCTTAACCTTTCAGCCAGGCTAGTGTTAGTACATCGAGAGAGGTTTTCCAACGCTTCTGCGAAGTTCCTTAATTATATAAGCTCTTTTCCCTGGAGGCGTAGCCCCGCTAACACCGTTCTAAACACCTACTCGGTTTATAGCATTGATTGTTAAGTGAAATAATCTCCCGAGAGTAATCCAACTCATCAGTGGGATCGGGATCCAACTATCATTGTGTGATGACCTAGATGGAATCCACTCTAGTCACCACACTCCAGAAGGTATGCTAAATCTGCATGTTTCCTGTATGTTTGAAACTCCCGATGTGGTTTTTACCTCTATGACCCTAGTGACTTGACGGAGTCAACAAATCAAAGAGTTCTAATTAAGTTCAACCCGTCATTATCTGGATTGCATCAAACCCACCCGCATAACCCTTGACGGAGTCAACAAGGTTATACGACTGTCCTAACCAATCGCATCTAGTACTACAAACAAGCACCACTCAGCTACCGTACACTACGCCTTGACGGAGTCAACAAACACAGCACGAATACGAAGTGTTACTTGTAGGAAATGACGGAGGGCTACGACTGGGTTTTAGGCGAAAAACCCGTTAACATAATGAACTTGATATCGTTGAAGGAATCTGAGCAATTTTGAAAAAGAGTGGTTTAAGCTCCGCCTTTCAAAAATTTTTGGTTTTGGAAAAACCGAGTAATCTACAGTACAGACTTTAGCTCAAGAGGTCACTCCCCGCGAAGGGATCTCGGCTCTTGCTTCGTAGAATGATGTGCTGGATATTCATGACCGAATACCACTATGCAAAGCGAAAGAATATAACTGTACCTTTTCGAAATTTGTCCCAACATCTTTTAGGTTTATTTTCTTGCATTAATCAAAATTAATGCGGTCCCATCAATTTAACCTATCACACCAGAAAAGAACGAAAATACAATGTACGTATATGCCATCCGCATTTGCCACTGGGCTCCGTGATCACCCGTTAGGTTACTTAACGACAGAGCGGGGGCTGGACTAGCGCGGGTGCAAAACATATACACCTACTAGTATATATATATAAGTATATACAACATTCGTCTCAGGCATGATAATAATCAACATCACAGAATCTCAGCCAACAATACAGAATGGTGGATAATCTTGGAGCCCCGGGTTTCATTTGAGCCGCAAATAAAATCCGACGTTCCCGGTCGTATGAATAGCCTATGCAATGAAAACCTGGACCCCTACGAGCGCAGCAAGTTACCCGCCAATCCCAGAAGTGAGGCAGCCCCCTTCAACAAAGTGAATGGGCCACCCAGCACTTCACGGAATCCGGTAACTTGGACGCCTCTCTGGGGGTCAAACTATACCCCCTGCGAGTGTGGCGAATAGCACGCCAATTCTAGAACGAAGCCCCCTCCGTCTCAACGCCATGAGATGCGGGCTTGTTGCCTTCTAGAACTCGGTTATCCGTGCACTCCACCGTAGGGTAATCTCAGTACAGAAAAAGAAAATAATATGTACAAATGGTGACATCGACCTCAACCCGGCCGTGCCCTAAAATAATATACAACCCGGCAAAGACGGCAGCCCACATGTCGGATGCTCGCTCCGCAATATCAAATGTACAAATGAATATAAACTGTACTACTAATATTGCACCATATGCTATCCATCACGACTATCCAACCACAATCACAGAACAAGCACAAAACATTAACGCGAATGTCACGTTCGCAAACCCGTCTAAAGGAACATATAGCAATCAGACGAGTTTACCGATCAAATGACATTCACGGTCGCAGATAAAAGTGAATGTATTGTAAACTATTAAACAATGTCAAATATAACGATTTCGAAACACTCCAAATTGCCCTGTACAGAAAACAACAGAGAATCAAACTTGGACAAAAAACAAACAACACCAGAAACCCAAACTTCACTGGATAAGAACACAGACAAAAACACGATGCATTCCACCATAGGAAAACCGAGGAGGCCGGTTTTTGGAGGTGTGTGGCCGGCCAAAACTTGGTGAAAATGCATCGTTTTTGTTCTGGGTATATCTCACACTATAAGGATCACTCTGCACTTGTTTAAAATTTTTTTTAAAGCTTTTAAAAAATCAACAAAAACTGCAGTTTGGGTTTCAAGCTTCTGGAGTTGTTTCGGTTTCATTGTTTTAACATTGTTTAATCTTGATAATCTAGGGTTTATGGGCTGGCTCTGATACCATGAAAGGTTACGCTAGCGTCCCGACCAACTTCCGTGGCCAAATGCGGAACAAAATTTTTATAGCAATCATAAACTTGGTGCTAGAATAAACCTAAAACCGGATCTTTACCATAAACCTAGTTAGCAAATTAGGGTTCTATCTACTATGATAGAATGTATACCTAAAGAAAATAAGTCCTTCGGGTCTTCGATCCTCTTCTTAATCTCCTCGATGGAAGTATGGATCGTGCTTGAACTTCGGCCTCCTTGTGTCAACGATAATCCATCCGAGAGCTCCAACCCTGAGCTAAACCTCTAACTTGAGTTAATTAGAATACTTAGCTTGCTAATCTAAGTAGACCAGAGTGAGTAGAGTGTGATTTGAGTAGCTTAGTCTCACTAACCCTTGATTATCAACACATGATACACTAGGGTTTGAGAGAGGAAGAATGAGAGAGCTAGCTTGAAAAAAGAGAAGTATTTGTGATAATGATAATAAAAATAGAATAGCTAGCTTATATATGACCTCAACCATGGCTTGAAAAATATCTCACCAAAATATCTTCTCAAAATATCTAAGGTCAACAAGTCAAGCCAAGTCAAAATGTCAACATAAGTAGCCATGCTAAAAATTATCATTTATCAAAAATAACAAAGTCTTTTCTTTTTTTCTCATATGTGTTTTGACCAAGTCAATGGTCAAAACCCTAATGAGGTATCTCCTTCTATACCTCTTCTCATTCGTATATACATACCCGCATCCGTGTTCCGAGAAACACGAATAGTATGAGACAAGGCCAATCCAATAATCAAATACTAGGATCCGGCTTAAACCAAAGCCCACTAGTATTGTCCGCTTGAACACCACACGTGCACAATTACACGTATGTGATTGAACCCTAGCGTAAAACCATACGACCTCTACTCGTTTTGCCCGAAGCTGGGAAACCCTCTGTGTGGGACTCTAAAGACTCGACAATACTCTGGCAGTGGGTTTAACCATAAGCACACCAGCGGCACTAGCTGTGCGTAACGGCTACCCAGGTATCTGTCGATAAGGTCGATGAGCAAGCTCATCCAAACTCCTACTGAGCCTATTTATGACAATCTCTGTACAGTCCGGTCTGTTCGTCTAAGAGTATCGCATATCGGGCATAGGGGGTGGTAAACGTCAGACCCCTAATAGCGGTATAAGTCGTGTCGGAGTGTAGCCCAGAACACCTTGAGAAACTACTGGAAAGCCTACCTGTAAATCTCACTTGTCCTGGCCAGGTACTTTGTGTAACGGCTCTCCTAAACACAGCGCGATATCAACCCCCAATACCGGGAGAGACGAATCCTATCCAACCGCCACTGCCTCCAAGTGCTTCGGGACTGCACCCAACTACTACCGGTTTGCACGACTCAATAGAGCCGTGGTAAGGTAGCAATCAAAGAATAGTGGGAACACACTTGAGGCGAAATAGCAGCGTCAAGTCAACGGACTAAGCTGTACTCATGCTACCTACGAACTACTAACTGACGATAGGTATAATACCAACGAACAGTTCCCGATGAGTCCTGTCCGGTGTACTCGTGACCTAACGAGCACCTGCATACTATCTCCAGTACAACGTACTGATGGCTGTGGGACAGACCATTTCCCCTGCTGGGATGAGAAGCGTATACACTAGTCTACTCTGGAGTATCGATGCCCTGTCTCGATAATTCTACGATTAGAGACCTGTATAAGGACGTGCTTATAGACTACCCAGCCCCCACTAGTGTGATCGCCATCACAACGTTGGTAGTCAAGCAAAGATCCTAAGGGCTCAATCAATATGTATTAGCGATATGTTAAAAGAAACATATACACATATTAAGATAGATACAAACCAAGTAGCATACTACTATATCGAGCAAGACTGTCGTAAATCCGTGTGTATATCTCAAGCTTCCAAAATGTAATATACAAACTAGTACTATACAATAATGACCTCTAGAGCATACTTATCCAACAATTGGCTCATCATCGTCGATGATGCAATCCTCTCTATCCCCGTCTATGAGAAAACCGTAGTATTTCTCGGGCGGATGAGACTGCCTACTAGTCCTGTGGAGTGGCGTGGGGATGTTCGGTTCTTTCAAAACTTCTGGTTCCACCATGCTTTCAGTAATAGCTTGTGGTTCTCGAATTTCTTCCAGTTCTATCGTGCTCCCACTTATCTCTTTTTCTAAAAACCGAGTTTCCAAAAAGTGGGCATGCCGAGAAATAAAGACCTTATGTTCCTATGCGTAATAGAAAAGATACCTCTAGAGTTCTTTGGGTATCCCACAAACTTACACAGTACTGAGCGTGTCTCGAGCTTGTCCGCATGCTTTTTTTTACAAAAGTTGGACATCCCCATAACTTCAATTACTGAAGAGGGTTTCTTCTCACTCCACATCTGATATGGTGTGGTAGGCACAGTCTTGGTAGGAACCTTGTTCAAAAGATATGCAGCTGATTCTAGTGTATAACCCCAGAAGGATCGCGGCAACTCAGCGTTACTCATCATGGAACGTACCATATCCAATAAGGTTCTGTTCCATCTTTCCGATACACCGTTGTGCTGAGGTGTGTATGGAGGAGTAAGCTGAGAGAGAATTCCATTCTTTTTTAAGTAGTCCAGGAACTCGGCATTTAAGTATTCACCACCTCGATCAGATCTTTGTGTTTTTGATACTTTTACCGGTTTGTTTTTCCACTCCATTCTTATATTCCCGGAATTTCTCAAAAGTCTCGGATTTATGTTCCATCAAGAATGCATGTCCATACCTTGAGAAATTATCTGTAAAAGTAATGAAATAGAAATAACCACTTCTTGCATGTGTAGTCATTGGACCACACACATCGCTGTGTATGAGTCCCAACAGCTCGCTTCCTTTTTCTCCGTGTCCAGTGAACGGAGTCTGTCATCTTTTCTTTGAGACATGATTGACAAGTTGCATAGGACTGATATTCGAACAGATCCAAATATCGCTCTTTATGTAACTTCGTCAACCGTGTTTCATTGATGTGACTCAGTCTACAATGCCATAAGAAAGCCTGATTTAATTCCGGAGACTTTCTTTTAAGTGTGTTCTGGACGCTAAAAACCTTAGCTTGATTTAATACGTATATGCCGTGATCTAATGTATCTGACTCAATCAAATCTTGATTAAGGTGGATGTGTACCACATCGCTTACAAATGTAAAATCATATCCTTCTTTAGAAAGTAAAGATACAGATATGATATTACAAGCCAGACTAGGTATATATAAACAGTTACGCAAAATTAATGTCTGCCCACTTGTCAATCCTAGATAATATTCCCCTACGGATACAGCGTCCACGCTCATTCCGTTAGCAATCCTGAGAGTCATATCGCCTGTCTTGATAACACTACGGTTTCTCAAAGCCTGTAATGAATTACAGATATGAGATCCTGATCCGGTATTTAGTACCCAGGAAGTAGAGTTAATTGACATACAGTTTTCAATCATCAGCACACCCGAAGCCGAAGCCACAACTTGCTTTGAATCCTGGTTTCAGGCTTTTCAAGCCCTGCAGTCCTTCTGACAGTGCGCTTTCCCATGACAACAGAAATATCCCTCTTTCCCTACTGTTAGCCCCGAAACTTTTGCCCTGTTCTTTTCCTCTACCTTACTGACACCGCTTATCTACTTGGTGGAGGCCTTCTTCTTCTTTCCTTTGGCTTTCGTCTTGAATCTAGAAGCGGAAGATTCCCCAATGAGCAGAGCAGGTGTCTCCCTGGATTCCTGCAAGGTGCCCTCAGCGTTCCTCAATTTATTGAGGAGTACTGGAAGTGTAACTTCCTTCTCTTGAATTTTGAAATTCAAGATAAACTGGACGTAGGTGGAGGGGAGGGACTGTAGAATCAAGTAAATACATAACTCGCTCTCCAATGTGGTCCCATGGTCCGTGAGCTGTTCAATATAGCTAATCATCGTAAGGACGTGGTCCCCTACAGATGACCCGACAGCCAATCTCGCCTGAAGCAATATTTTAGAGGTCTCATATCTTGCGATACGAGATTGCTCTCCATATAAAACTTTGGTATGGAAGAAGATGGAAGCTATGTCCATCTTCTCGTGCTGCCTCTTGTGTTCACTATCCATTGAGGCTAATAGGAGGCACTTTGCTCTCGCACAATCCTTTTCCCATGTCCGACGGATATCAACATCCATGACGGGGAATCTGGACCTGAGACGGCAGGGGCTTTGGTAGTAAGGAGGTAGTCCAGCTTGTCATAGGTAAGTGCTATCTGGACATTCCTTAGCCAATCAATATAGTTTGGCCCAGTCAATTTATTATCTAATAACCTAAGTCCGGTCATTGTGGTCGCTGCAATTAGGAGAGAGAAGAAACACTCAGCACGATACTTTTACTAGTTTAGATTGGTTGTTAATTTATCTAAACATGATGGCTCCTACTGTTCCTCGAATCTTTCCTCAAACCATAAAAGAAAAATTAGTCAAGATTAATCTCACTCTTACAATTCTTGCTTAACCTTTCAGCCAGGCTGGTGTCGGTTCTTCGAGAGAGGTTTTCCGACGCTTTCGCGAAGTTCTTTAATTACATAACCTTTTTTCCCTTGAGGCATAGCCTCGCTAACACCGTTCTACACACCTACTTGGTTTATAGCATTGATTGTTTAGTTAAAAATCTCCCGAAGAGTAGCTGATACTCACCTTAGGATCGGGATCCAAATATCATCGTGTGATAACTTTGAAGGAATCCTACCAAAATCATCACACTCCAAATGGTATGCAACACTAGCAAGTTTCAATTTCCCTAGAAACTCCCGATGTGGATTTTTGCCCCATGCTCTTATGACCTTGACGAAGGCCAATATATCATAAGTCACATGTCAAGTTCTACCCGTCATTGTCCAGGTTAATTTGAACCCACCCGTATATACTCTTGACGAATGCCAACATAGTAGTACGACTGTCCTAAACCAACGCATCTATAAATGCTACATATGAATACCCAGCAGCTACCAATCACCATGCCTTGGCGAAGATCAAAATACATAGTTTGAATACTACTGAATACCCATATGAAATGACGGAGGGCTACGAATGGTTTTGGTGAAACCGTGAACGTAATGAACTTGATATAGTCGAAGGAACCATGATAGCTTTTTAAAACGAGTGGTTTAGGCTCCGCATTTAAAATTTGCTTTTTGAAGAAAACCGAGTGGTTTTGAAACTGTTCCGACGATTAAGCTTTGGTTTGTTTTTCCTTGCATTAATCAATATTAATGCGGTCCCATCATTTAAGCCTATCATTGCAGAAAAAGAAACGAAAATACAACGTACGCTTATGCCATCCGCATTCGCCACGGGGCTCCGTCATGCACCGTTAGGTTACTTATCTACTGGCAGAGCGGGGACTGGACTAGCGCGAGTGCAAAACATAAGCAACGCCTACTATATATCATATATATATATCCATTCGTCTCACGCAATAATAGGCATTCCAGATCACAGATAAATATATTGGATATACTAGGAATTCCGCATTTTGTTTAAACCTATAACAAAAGACGGATTCCACGGTCGTGATGAATATCCAGACCCCACCCTATGACCCCTACGGGTGTGGTAAACTACCCGTCAAATTCCCGAAGTGAAGCAACCTCCCTCAATAAAATGAGTAGGCCACTCGGCACTTCAAGAATCTGGTAGTTTGTGCACCCCACCTTGGGTCGATCTTAAGAGCAAAAACAGTAAAAGAAATAATACAACGGTGGCTACAAGCTCAATCGGGATTTGCCCTGCAAAATAATATTACATCACTTTTACAAATTACATGAATGAAAGAAAAGAAAACATTTTTCTCACATCTCCGGCTATTCATCTACGATGATCCAATACTCCATATACACAAATCACAATCACAGATTACAGATATGTGCAACCCCCACTAATCGACGTATAGCGATTGGCAGACGTTTAGCATCATATAAACAAACACAGAATCTCGATTAGCGAAGAATCTTAGAATTTCGATCGATAAGCCAAATCCGAGTCCACCCCATGCACTATCCAGCACACAAACGATACTGGGTAGAAACCAAATAATCCCAAAATCACAATTCCAGAAAATAGACCCACAGAAGAAAACCGAGTCAACTCGGCCTTGACTCGGCCGCGGAACCACGGCGTTCCGCGGCGAAACGCACTGTTTCGCCGCGCTTCCGCGGCGTTCTTGGCGAGTTACGATCTCGTTTTTCTTGAGTGTTCTTAGAAAACCCTGCTTATATTTTTAAGGCCTCTGAAATAATATTTAGATCAGTTTTGAAAATCGACAGAAACATGGGTTTTCGAACGTGATTTTGGAAGTTTTCCGACGATCGAATTTCTAACTACTTGCTAACTAGCTAGTTAAGGTTTTGTAGGCTCTGATACCACTGTAAGCCGATGTCGCATACCTCGCAGGTTCGCGGGAGGCGGAATTTTCAAAAAAACGATTTTAACGAACCACGTAACACCGGCTAACTCCAGGATTTATACTAAAACCTTAACTAACTAAACTATCTAGGAGTTTTAGCTACTCGGTAATAGTGTTATACCTCCTAGAACCGGTCCTTAGGGTCTTCTTATCTTTCTCTCCTTGGCTCCCTCCTCGGTGAACGGATGAAGGTTGCATGATCGGCCTCCTCGGTGAACGGATGAAGGTTGCATGATCGGCCTCCTCGCGTCGAAGATGATCCACACGAGAGTTTGTGCTTCAAGCTCCAACCTCTAAACCGAGGTAACTAGGGTAAATGGTTTGCTAATCCAAGTAGCCTAGGTGATGTAGAGAAGCTATTAGATTGTTTTGTCTCATTAAACCCTATGGCTCATAACACATGTGAAGATTAGGGTTTTTGAGGAGGAGGAAGAAGGAGATGAAAATCAAGAGAGAGAATGAGAAGCAAATGAACTCAAGTGTGAACTGTAGAGAATGGCTCTAGACTTTTCAATAGTGAAGCATGTAATATTTTCTCATAGAAAATACCTCTCATGCTTCAATAGTGAACACAAACAAATAAAATAATGCCTAAGCCATTCCTTACGCCATGCCATAAATATCTCCACAATTCCACCTCATTAATCTATTTTGGAAAATTGATAAATCAATAATGAGGTGTCCTCTTTTAGAAGCGTGTCTTGCCAAATTATAAGAATACTCTCACCGTATATACATACCGTATTCGTATTCCAAAAAATACAAATACACCGAGACGATAACAATCCAATAATACAATATTAGGATCCGGCTTAAACTAAAGTCCACTAGTATTGTCCGCCTGAACATCATCCGTGCACAAGTATACATATGTGATCGAAACCTGCCGAAAAACCATACGGCCTCTACATCTTTTGTCCGAAGTAGGTAAACCCTCTATGTGGGACTCTAAAGACTCGACAGTACGCTAGCAGTAGGTTTAACCACAAGCACGTCAGCGGTACTAGCTGCACGTAACGGCTACCCAGGTATCTGTCGATAAGAAGGCCGATGAGCAAACTCATCCGAACTTCTACTGAGCCTATCTGTGACAATCTCCGTACAGTCCGGTCTGTTCGTCTAAGATACTCGCATATCGGGCCAAGGGGGATGGTAAACGTCAGACCCCCAACAGCCCAATAAGTCGTGCCGGAGGAGAGCCCAATACACCCCGAGAAACTACTGGAGTGCCTACCAGTATTTATCGACTGCCCTGGCCAGGGACTTTGTGTAATGGCTTTTCGAACACTGCGTGATATCAACCCCTAATACCGAGAGAGACGAATCCTATCTGACCGCTACTGCCTCTAAGTGCTTCGGGACTACACCCAACTACAACCTGTTTGCACGACTCCTTTGAGCCGTGGTAGGGTAGTAATCAAAGTGCAGTGTGAACACACTCGAGACGAAGTAGCGATGGCAAGTCAACGGACTAACCTGTACTCATGTCACCTGGGAACTGCATCCTGATGATAGGTATAACACCAATCAGCAGTTCCCATCGAGTCATGTCCAATGTAACTCATAACCTAATGTGCACCTGTATATTATCTCCAGTACGACGTACTAATGGCTGTGGGACAGACCATCTCCCATGCTGGGATGAGAAGCGTATACACTAGTCTACTCTGGAGTATCGATGCCCCGTCTCGATAATCCTACTACTAGGGACCTGTATAAGGATGTGTTTATAGACTACCCAGCCCCTACTAGTGTGACTGCCATCGCAACGCTAGTAATCAAGCAAAGATCCTAAGGGCGCTACCAATATGTATAAGCGATATGCTAAAAGAAACACATATACATATTGATGTAGAATCAAACCAGGTAGTATAGTACCATTTTGAGCAAGACTGATATCATAACTGTGAATATCCCAAGCTTCCAATATGTAATATACAATCCAATATGATACAATAATTGCCTCTAGGGCATATATCACTAACAGTCACTTCAATCCCTTTATATGTCTCTACTTTTTACCTTCTGCACACCGTCCTTGCGCTAAATGGTTTTCTGCTTTCCCTACCTTTCGGCATCCGCCTAAGGTTTGGAAAAAGACTATCCAATAAGCGTAACAGGTGTACTCCCCTAATCAAGGAGCTCTCGCAACCTGAGAGAAGGTAAAAGGAAGCGACAACCGGATAATCCTATTCAATTTCTTCAGAACCTGTGGCCATTCTCGACTGAAGCAACTTCTTCGAGTTCGTATGTAACTATACGATGTCTGTTCTAAGTAATATGGATCATCGTAGCGATACGATGTGTTCTGAAGAAATACAAAGGGTAAAACCTGGAGTAGCAGGGATATATACGACTTTGTCGCGAATCAAGACAAGCCAAACCCAAAGGGTGTAAGAAGGTTCGGTCAAATTGATTCATGAGTTTTTAAGGTAAGTCATGGGTCGTTGTACTAGAGAAAGAAAAGAAACACTCAACGTGCACTCTATCAAGATCAGATTGGTTATCACTTTATCTGATCAGGATGGCTCCTACCGTTCTCTCGAATTCTCCTTCAAACTCTAAAAGGAGAATTAGTTGGAATCATTTACACTTTACAAGCTCGCTAACCGTTCAGCCAGGCCAGTGTTAGTACTCCGAGGGAGGTCCCCCGTGCCGTCGCACGGACCCAGTTAATAACCTCGTTTCCGCAGAAGCGTAACCTTATTAACACTTTCTAGACACCTAATAGGTTAGCTAATTGTGAAGTGAGAAATCTCCCGAGGAGTAATACATGCTTATTAGTGGAAATCGGGATCCAACTATCATCATGTGATAGCCTGACGGAATCCACTCAAGTCACCACACTTCAGAAGGTATGCGTATATCTGGCAAGTTTCCCGTATGTTTGAAACTCCCGATATGGTTTTTGCCCCTAACGACTTATGACCTTTACTGGGTCAACATATTATAAGTCGTAAGTTAAGTTCAACCCGTCATTGTCCTGGATTAATTAGACCCACCCGTACGAGCCCTTGACTAGGTCAACATGACCGTACGACTGTCCTAACCAATCGCATCACCATGTAGCAGAAAAGTACTACAGAGCTACCGAATACTACGTCTTGACTATGTCAACATACGTAGCATGAATGCTAAGCAATACTAATCTGAAATGACGGACTACGGCTGGTTTTTGGAGAAAAACTTTTAACGTAATGAACTTGATATCGTTGAAGGAAATCGAGTGGCTTTGAAATGGAGTGGTTTTAGCTCCGCATTTTAAAACTAGTAACATAAACTTTTGCTTAAGAGCGAACTCCCAATGAAGGGATCAAGGCTCTTCCCTCATATAATGAGATGTAGGATATTCCTAACTGAATACCTCTATGCAAAGCAAAAGAACATGACTATGAGTTTTGAAGAAAATCGAGTGGTTTTAAAATTGGTTCCGACAACATCATTTAGGTTTATTTTTCCTTGCATTATTTCGATAATGCGTTCCCATCATTTTATGTTTCCAAGCCATAAAACCCCCCTAAAATAACATGCTATTTATATGCCATCCGCATTCGCTACGAGGACCCGTCATGCACCGTCAGATTACTTAACTAACGGCAGAGCAGGGGCTGGACTAGTGCGGATGTAAAACATATAGAAACATCTACTAAATATATATAATATATATATTAATATCGCAGGCAGATAAAAATCATCACAAGCATGCGAACAACAATATGGAACAACGGATAATCTAGAAGCCCCGTGTTTCATTTGAGTCACATATGAAACGCGACGTTCCCCGGTCGTGTGGATAGCCAGTGTAATGAAGATCCTGGACCCCTACGAGTGCGGCAAGTTACCCGCCAATCCCCGAAATAAGGCAACCTCAACCAACAAAGTGAATGGGCCACTTAGCACTTCACGGAATCCGGTAACATGAGCACCCCTCCGTGGGTCAACCTATACCCCGTACGAGTGCGGCAATTAGCCCGTCTATTCTAGACTAAGGTCTCCTGGTCTCAACGCCATGAGATGCTGGCCCGTTGCCCTCTTGAACCCGGCTATTCGAGCACTCCTCCGCGGGTTAATTTTAGTACATAAAAGAAAAATATATACAATGGTGACATCGATCTCAACCAGGTCGTGTCCCAATAAAAGAATATACATAACAGGCAGTGACGGCAGTCCATACGTCGGACGCTCGCCCCGCAATAAATAATATACAATTGAATCTGAACTGTACATCTAACATCGCACACAAGGCTATCCATCACGACAATCCGTCCACAACATCAGTGCAACACAGTACATCAACGTGAATATCATATCATGTTCGTAAACCCGTCTGATTGTACGTATAACAACCAATCGGATTGTACCACTTTATAATATTCACAGTCGCAGAAATAAACATATGCACTGATACACATGAATTCAAAATTTCGATCGACTAAAACTTTCCGTATTGGCCCCAAGTACAAACTAGTACTCAAACAATTCTGGGCAAAAACCATACATCCTAAAAATCACATTTCCAAACCATAGAGCACCAGAAAAAATTTGGTGCCTATCGGCCAAAATAAGGTGGTGGAACCGCCGCAAAATAGCATGTTTCACGGCGGTTCCGCGGCACAATTTTGGCATCATGGGCCCAAAATTTTTTTTGGCCACTAATTTTGCCTGCACATATTTTAAAAACAATCTAAATGATTTTTTGAACAGCTTTCAAAATCGGACAGCAAGCATGAAAACTGGAGATGCGATCCGGAAAAATCCATTGATCGAGACTTTAAACTTGTGCAAACTAGATAGTAAAGGTTTATGGAGCCTCTGATACCATGTTGGGATTCGACGTCCGTGCCGCGGAGGCCGCGGCTGAGGCGGAAGCGAAAATGAAAATTCTTGCGAGCACCGGAGTCCCGTAAAACCCGAGATATGAACCATATACCTAAACTAGCTATTCTACAAGTGCAAGAGGTTGAGAAATACAACCTATGTTGCGTGTCCACCCAATTGTGGAAGTCCCCTCCAAGCTTGTAGCCGCCGGGATCACGCTTGAGAATTGACCACCTTTGCCGAAGACGATCCACCCGAAGAAACGCGGAGGAGGCTCTAACCGACGATCCAAAGTTGCTAGGTTTGGATGGTCGGTGATGTAGGAATACTCCATTAATTTTTTTTCTCTAGAATCTTGCTCAAATATGGGAGCAAGAGGAAGAACGAGATGGAGAATATGAAGCATTAACCATCCATGAAGGAAGTGAGGAAGATGAAAAATCATCAAGTCTTTTTGTAAAAAAGGAATGGCTACAATAATATGAACCATGCACCAATAGTGCAACCAAATGAAAATAATCATTTAAAAATAAAGCCATGCCTCTCTACATAGTTGTAGCCATGCTTCATTGTCTCCAACTTTACACCTCATTTCCAATTTTAATTTTCTAAATAGAAAATTAAATATGAGGTGTCCTTCTAGAAGCATTGCCATATAAATACGGAATACTTCACCTGGTATATGTATCGCTATATATACGCGTATCCGTATAAAAATACGGATAACACCAAAGAGAATAAATAGTGAACAATAATACTAAAATACTTGTATCGAAATACATATATAAATTATTAAATCAAAACCTGATTTAATAATCCGGCTTAATCCTAAGCCGGCTAGTATTATCAACCGTCCGATTAAAGTCCGTGTATCACGTACATGTATTTAATCGGACCCCTGCACGTACCACCGTACGGCTCCTACATCAATTGCCTGAATCGGGAAAACCCTCTGTGTGGGACTCTAAAGACTCGACAGTACACCGGCAGTGGGTTTAACCACAAGTACGTCAGCGGCACTAGTTGTACGTAACGGCTACCCAGGTAGTTGTCGAAAGAGGGTCGGCAATCAAGTGCATCCTTACCCTACTGAGCCTGAATGCGACAATCTCTGTACAGCCCGGTCTCTTCGTTAAAGAGTATCGTATATCGGGTCTAGGGGGTGGATAACGTTAGACCCCTACTAACCCGATAAGTCATGTCTGAGTCTAGCTCATCACCAACTGAGATACTACCGATCAACTATCAGTAAATCTCCCTTACCGTGGTCACTGATTTCTGGTGATAGCCAACCGAATAGAGCGCGGCATCGATTTATAATACCTGGAGAGACGAATCCCTGACAGTCGATCACTGCCTCCATGTGGCTCGAGACTGTACCAAACTAAAACCTGTTTGCACGACTCCTTTGAGTCGTGGTAGGGTAGTAATCAAAGTACAGTGGGAACTCACACGAGACAAATGACTTCAGGTCAAAGGACTAACCTGTACTCATGCCATCTGAGAACTTCTATCTGACGATATGTATAATACCATTTAGAAGTTCTCGGCGAGTCCGGCCAGTGTACTCACCTCCAGTGAACACCTGTATGTCACAACACCAATGGCTTGTGAGACCGGTCACCGCCTCTTGTCGGGGTCTCGAAGCGTATACATTAGTCTACTTCGGAATATCGATGCCTAGTCTTAATACACCCACGACTAGGGACATTCAAGGATGTGCTTATAGGTTTACCCAGTTCTCACGTATATGATCGCCATCATAATGCTGGTAGTAAAGCAAGAATCCTACGGGCTTCATCATTATGTATTAGCGACACGCAATAAGAAGTAAAACGTGTACACATCAATGATAAAGGCAAACCAGACCATTATTTAGAGTAAGATTGTTCTATTTATATAGGTCCTCTCTCAATTATCATAATCGCGTGTCTGCAATTACAATAATTGCCTTGAGGGCACTATATCCAATACATAACATCACATACATTATAGGTTCTACTTCCGAAGCATAGGGTATACTGTTCATGCGAGCCCTCTCCTCATCAATCTTGGGAGACATCAATTTGGAGAGAGTGATTCCGTGACAAGTCGGTAAATTACAACGCTTGGAATCTTTCATACTATACCTCTTTAGTATAGTGTCAATGTACCTGAACTGTGAATGTCCTAACATTCTCTTAAATTTATCATGATAGATCTTATCCTTCGTGGAGAACTTCTGAGATAAGAATAGGTTGATCGACTGCAACATAGGAATGGCATATCCTATCAGGAGAATGTCATCGACGTATAAAACAAGAAACATGACTGTTTTCCCTACAATCTTCTTATATATACAAGGCTCATCTGTGTTTTTGATGAAGTCAAATTTCTTGAATGTTTCATCAAGACAGATATTCCAGCTCCGCGATGTTTGCTTTAATTCATAAATGGATTTAAGCAATTTGCAAACCTTCCTGCTGCTCCCCCTGTCTATGAAGCCCTCTGGCTGATCCATATAGACACTATTCTAAAGCGCCATTTAGAAAAGCGGTCTTTTCGTCCATCTGTCAGATCTCATAGTCATGGATGGCAGCAATGAAAAGTAGGATCCTAATGGATTTTAGCATAGCCACTGGAGAAAATGTTTCGTCATAGCCACACTTGGTCTTTGACGAAAACCTTTTGCAACAAGTCTAGCCTTATAGGTCATCTGTCCATATGCACCAATCTTTTTTTGAAGACCTATTTGCTCCCAACGGGTTTTACCTCTGTTGGTGCAATGTCTAAAGTCCAAACTTTGTTGGTGTACATAGACTCCATTTCGGATCGCATAGCATCCAGCCATTTCACAGAGTCCCTACTGCAAATGGTCTGCTCGAAATTAGTAGGACCATCTTCTTCCAAGATGCAATCCTCTCGATCCTCGTTATGAGAAAACCGTAGTATCTCTCTAGCATATGAGAAATCTGTTAGTTATATGTATGCCCTAGAGGCCATACTGTACATATGATGTATATATGTAATGGATGCTTGGACATATATACGGAGGACTTTCTTTCTCGACATGATAGTATGCTATCTGGTTGTACTTTATCTTAACATGTACTATGATTATCTCTATGTTACCTGTTGATAAAGCCCTTAGGATATGTACTTGACTACTGAGACTATGATGAGATCATACTAGTGGGGCCACGGTAGTCGACAGGTACATCCTATAACTGTTCCTAGTCGAGGGTGTATCGAGACAGGGAATCGATTCACCAGAGTAGACTAGCGTATACGCATCTTGACCCATATGATGGGCGATGGATGATCCCATATCCATCGGTGTTTGACATCAATGATGGTATACGGGTGCTCAGTGGAGACTGGGTACACTGGACAGACTCGCCGAGAACTCCCAGATGGTATTATACCTCACGTCAGATGTCAGTTCTCTGGTGACACTAGTACAGGTTAGTCTGTAGACCCGAGATCGTCATAGAGTCTTGTGTGATTCCCACTGTGCTTTGATTTCCATCATACCACGTCCAAGAGGGCGTGCAAAAAGATGGCTTTTGGGTACAGTCCCGAATCACATGGAGGCAATGAGCGATAGGAGGGGATTCGTCTCTCCCGATATAGGAGGGGATTCGTCTCTCCCGATATAGGGAGTTGATGTTGCGCTGTATTCGATTGGCTATAACTGGAAATCCCTGGCCAGGGTTGCTGAGATTTACTGATAAGTGTTATCAGTAGTTTCTCAAACTGTTATAGACCTCATATCGACACGACTTATCAAGCTATTGGGGTCTGACGTTTACCACCCCTAGGCGAGATATGCGACATATCAGACGAAAAGACCGGACTGTACGGGAGTGTTACTGACTGGATTCGCAGGAGAAAGTACAGGCTTGCTTGTTGATCTTCTGATCGCTCAATACCTGGGTGGCTGTTACGTTTAGCTGACCGCATGCAGCTTGTGGGTGTTTGATATGATCATCACCTACTGCCGGTATATTGACGATTCTTTAGAGTCCTACACAGAGGTTTCTTGACTCAGGCAAAACGGAGTAGGAGCACATATATGATATGTGCGGGACCGAGAACAATACGTGTATGTGATACCGTACTAGATTCTCGCGATATGAGATATCGACCGGGTATATGCGATATAGCCGGGTCATCGGATCAAGTGTTGATTCGATGAACCGATACAGATTATTAATCGGTTATTTGTGAAATAGCCGGATTATCGGATCAAGTGTTGATTCGATAATTTAATGTATAATTATATATTTGATTTATTAAATTACATTAACTGATATAAGCTCACTAAAAGATTCTTTTTCTCACTCGGGTAATACATTGATATATATGCGATATATGTTAATTGTATTATTTTATTTTGTTACAATAAATATTGTATATGTGATATATAATATTGTAACATGATATGATTACTAATGCAACATGTTTAGTGGAGATTAAAGAAGGTTAGGGTTTGATTTGGGTTAGTTCTTTCTTGATGCTTCTAGAAGGTTTTACTTTGTTTCTAGCAAAGATATTATGTTTGATATTTTTGCTAGATATTTCTAACCCAACCCAAACCCTTCACCCTAGGTTAAGTCTCTATAATGGTTAGCCTCTTCATATTCAACCATGGTTGCATCATTAATCATTATGAGAATTTCATTATTCATCACAAAAGGAATTTTCTTCTTCTTCTTTGAGCTTTGAGAAAGCTTTCTAGGTTTTCTTTATGTGATGATTTAGTGTGAGAAATAGAAAATAAATGAGAGTATAAATCCTACTTCATCATCCTAATCTATCCTAGCCATTTAGATTAGGGTGTTCACTTCATTTAGTGAGTGAGAGCTTGTGTTAAAGAAACTTCAAGGTAGATCATCTTAGTTAACGAAGATCGGAAGCAAGCTTGCATCTTTCTTTTCGTGGAGTCTCTCTAGAGTCCGGGTGCTCGATGATCGCAGCGAAGAGATCTCAACATGGAGCTTTAGAAGTGAAGGACTGGACTACAAAGGTTGTAATCCCAAACTCTTAGTGTTAAAGTGTTTAACATGCTTTGTTTCGCCTAATCTCTAGTTTAAAGATCTTGGTTAGGGTTGTTCGGCACGTCTAATTTTTAAATCGGGCATGGTTGATGCCTAATAGACCTTTGTGAGAGTGCCTAGTAACCCTACAGTGGTATCAGAGCCAAGCTAGAGCTTTAGGCGAAGTCCAGGCGAAGTTTAAAGTCCGATCGAACTCCGAATACCCGGTTTAGACCCCTTTCTGGATATTTTCTAAAAATGTGATTTTTTCTGCATTAAAAATACTCAAAAAAACCAGCAGGGAATTCTAAGGATTTGTGTAAAAAACGAGCCATTAATTCGCTTAAAACGCCGCGGAATTGCGGCCGTACCATGGCTTGCGCGGCGGTTCCGCGGCGCTACAGTGGCATTAGGGTTTGAATTTTGTACAGTGTATTTCCTGATGCTTCTGGGAATTTATAATTTTACTCAAATGTTGAGTTTTCTGGGTTGTATTGGGAACTCGTTGATTCAATCGGAAAGTTTAACTTCGTTTAAGTTTTTTCCGGGTAATTTTAGAACATGTTAAAAAGTTTGAACGGATATCAATAACTCACTTTTTCCCCTGCCGGAAAAATTTCCAAGTGTTGGATTTTTCCGTAGTTTAAGAACGTTCTAAGTCGTGCAAGTAACGCGGTGGTCTCTCTAGAAGAACACAAACCTTAACTCGATTATGTGACCGTCTTGAACTGCCTCTGAACCTTAGGGTTTGGGGCAGTACGGCGTTGCCACACGTGAGGCGTTGGCTTGACCCTTCTACGGCTGGACTATTGGTACTGTGGCATGTGATTGATGTTTTAAAACTAATTTCAAGTGTTGAGAACTATTTGGGAAATCTTGGGTGTTTGTTTTTTCGATCGGAAAGTTTAACATTGTCTATTTATCTGGAATGTGATACAATATTTGGAATCCACATGAAGTTATGAGATAACTAATTTGAATGTTATAAATCTAGCAGTTCAGTCTCAGATGATCGATTGCCACGGAATTTTGATGTGATCAAAAGTCCGTCGCAATCACGTAGCGTACGCGGATACTCGCTGGGTAAACTTAATAGACAGCCACGCCCTATAGCCCCGACCAAGTGACTGTAGGAGAACCCCGTCGCCAAAAGCATCCGTTCGGGTGCTCGCGGCAGCGGTGTTCCGCCTTAATGCACTTCGTCGACGGCATCCGGGGGTGCGGCCGTCTACTAAAGTTTAAGACGAGCATTCGATCAGGATATCGGGAATCTTTTTGAATTGCCCGACTAGATATTGAAAAGTGTTTTCGATAATGAGACTAAAATGTGGGGTTTATAATTGTTAGGCATGCGATGTCTAAGGAATTCATTTGGTTAGGCATGAGATGTTTAAGGAGGTTGCGGATTCCAACTGTTGTAGTTTTACACTTTTTTTTCTGTGACCGTAAGCGTAGTATGTGGTGTATCGCCGGCTTCGTTGCTATACATCAACGACAATCGGGATACACGCATACTTGCTTACGTTGATGATATGAGATATTATGTGTTGTGATGTGTTATATCGGATCGTCGCGTTTTGAATAGCCGGGGGGTTTTATGTGAGATGAGAGTTTTTCTTTTTCATTCATGTAAAATTCATTTGTATGTAATATTCTTTTATTGGGGCACTTCCGGGCTGAGGATGATGTCACCGTTGTATATTATTTACTTTTCCGCATTAGGTAGACCCAAGGCGGGGAGCACAAGTAACCGGGTTCTAGGGTCCAGTGGGAGACCATCTCGAGGAGTCGAGACCGGGTCTCCTAACCCTAGATTGGCAGTGTTGCTTGCCGCTCTCGTAGGGGTCTAGGGATGTTGGTTTGGCTATTCATCGCGACCGTGGAATTCGTGTTTTATACAGGCTCGTACTAAAACACAGACCTTCTAGTATATCCAATATTTCATATATGTTTCTTTTGCTGCAATGTTCTGTGATGAGATCATATTATTGCCTGAGACGAATGTTTATATTATATATATTATATATATGTTATATTGCAGATTTCGTTTCAAATGTGATGTTTGTGAAGCATAATAAAATGAGACTTCATTAATGAGATTAATGAAATAAAAGAAACCTAAAGATATTATAGAAACTTGTCTAAAAAACAGGTAGCTCTAGTTCTTGCTTTGCATAGCGGTGTTCCTTATAGAACATCCAGCACCTTATTCAATAAGGAAAGAGCCGAGATCCCTTCACCGGGAGTGACCTCTTTAGCGAAACTAGCAGATGCTACAAACTCGGTTTGTCTTTTGATTGTTTTTATAGTTTTTGCTTTGCATAGTGATATTTGTGAAATATCCTGCACCTTATTCGATGAGGAAAGAGCCGACGATCCCTTCACCGGGAGTGACCTCTTTAGCAAAATTAGAAAAGGCCTAAAAAACAATCCTTTTAAAAATCGCTCGATTCTACAACGATATCAAGTTCATTACGCAAAAGGTTTTCTTAAAAACCTGTCGTAGCCCTCCGTCATTTCAGATAAGTTCTAGTTAGTATTCGTGCTACGTTTGTTGGCTATGTTAAGGCGTAGTGTGCGGTAGCTGATTAGTGCTAATCTGTATAAGCATATGATGCGATTGGATTATGGTAGTCGTGCGACTTTGTTGACTATGTTAAGGGTCGTGCGGGTGGGTTTAATTCAATCGAGAAATGACGGGTTGAATTTGACTAGCACTTATGATTTGTTGACTATGTTAAGGTCATATAGCTGCTAGGGGTAAAATATTATTGGGAATTTCAAGTGTTGTAATTTGCAATAAGATTGCATACCTTCTATGAGATAGTTGGATCCCGATACCCGCTGCGAGTAAGAGTTACTCCTGGGAGAGTTTTACACATTACAATTAGCCGATCAAGTAGGTGTCTAGAAAGGTGTTAACGGGGTTACGCCCCTGGGAAAACGAGGTTTATTTTAATTAGGTCCGTGCGAAAGCGCAGGGAACCTCCCTCAAAGCACCGGCACTAGCCTGGCTGAAAGATTGGCGAACTTGTAGGGTGTAATTAATCCCTGCTAGTCTTTCTTTTTAGGGTTTGAAGGAAGATTTGACTAAAACAGTGGGAGATATCCTGATTAGATAAATTGATAACTAATCCAATCTTGTAAAAGCGCACGCTGAGTGTTTTCTTCTCTCTCTCTCCTGATTGCGACTATGTCACGCCTTAATCAAGATAATAATACGGATGTATTGACCGAACCCGCTTGTTATACTGCGCTAGGGAACGTTGGTCCCGCTCCAACTTATAATTGTTATAAGACAGAGCAGGAAATAGGGGATTGCCAGAATTCCCGTGCCGTCTAAACGAAGAAAGTGCATGTTGATGCATCTTCTTCTGGTGTGTTCATTACACAAAACTGTTTCTCAATATCCTTTACGTCCTGGGTATTTGATACCAGATGAGGATCCCACATATGTAATTTGTTATATGGGCTACAGATAGGTAGAGAACTAGAACGGGTGATAAGTTTCATGAGATAGAAACGGTGCAAGTGTTGCAGCCAAGTCCGTTGGTAGTTATCACCCTGTATTGCCAGAATACATTGATTCTGAACGAATGTTATTAGATACCGAACTTGATATACAACATCATATCAGTCTCTTTATTAAGTAAAGAAAGATAATTTTGTATTGTTGGATAATGTTTTGAACATTTCCTATATCAAGAGTTGATCGGTTCAGACACGTTATCTAAAAGCATAGACGTTCTAAATCAAACCACAGTTCTTAATGTACAGAACACGCACAAGAGGAAGAGTTCGGAAATGAACGAATCCTTCTTGAGGCATTGTAAACTAGGTCATATCAATGCGACCCGACTAGCTGAAGTTACATATAGATGCATATTTAAATTAGTTTGAATTTACATCTTGTGAAACTTGCCGGTCATGTCACAGAGATAAGATGACCACAGCTCCGTTTATTGGAAACAGAGAAAGAGTTAGTGAACTCTTGAGATTGATACATGTTGATGTATGAAGGTCCCTTGTTTACACATGCCAGGACCGGTTCTTTGTATTTCATTACATTTACTGATGATCTCTCAAGATTCAGACATATGTTCCTGTTGAAACACAAGTCCGAAACTTTTGAGATAATCACAGAATATAAGTTAGAAGTAGAGAACCAAAAATGGGTATAAGTATTATGTCCTTTGATGAGATTAAGGAGGAGAATACTTGAGCACGGGATTCCTGGACTATTCTAAAGGAGAATGAGATTCTTTCTCAGCATTACTCCTCCGTATACACCACAGCACGTCGGTGTATCGGGGCGGAGCAAACACACCCTATTTGATATGGTGCGCTCTATGATGAGTACTACTGAGTTTCCTATTTCCTTTTGGGAGTTATGCACTTAAGAAGCTGCATACCTATTGAATAGGGTTCAAATCAAATCAGTTACCTACCACTTCATATGTGATATGAAATGGGAAGAGCCCATATCTTAAGTTTGTTAAGATTTGGGGTTGTCCAGCCTATGTCTAAAAGCAAAATCCGGACAAGCTCGAGGCAAAGTCAGTTCTGTGGAAGTTTGTTCGATATCCCAAGCATTCGCAAGGGAATATCTTCTACCAAACTGGGGAACAAAAAGTGTTTTTGTTTCTCAGCATGCCACCTTTGTGAAAGGGAATTTCTTGTGTAGAATTAATGGTCATGAGGTAGAACTGGAAAGAGTTCCAGCTATACAAACTGCAGCTGATGATTTGGTAGAACCAAAGGATTCAATAGTTTCCAACGAATCTCAGCCTCTCCGTCGATCTAGTAGGGTTCCTCACCCACCTGAGAGATACTTCGGTTTTCTCTATGACAGTGGGAGCGAGGATTACATCATGAGATGATGACCCAACTAGTTTCAAGCAGGCCATCAGGAGTGGGACTTTGTAAGAATGGCTGGATGCTAAGCGATCTGAGATGGAATCCTTATACACCAACAAAGAATGGACTTTGGTTGCTTTATCTGAAGGGTTAAATCCCCATCAGGAGCAAGTATATCTTGAGAAGATTACTTGGTGTACATGGAAATGTTGAGACTTTCAAAGCTATGCTTAAGTCCATCCAGATCCTACTTGCCACGGCTACATACCATGACTACGATATCTGGCGGTTGGGTGTCATGACCGCTTTTCTAAATGTTGATTTGGAAGAGAGCGTCTGTAAGTACACAGCCAGAGGGCTTCGTAAACAGTGGGAGCAGCGGAAACGTGAGCAAGATGTTTTATGTGATAAATCAGGCATCGCGGAGTTGGAACGTCTGTTTTGATAAAGTAGTCAAAAAGTTTGACTTCATGAAAATGGTAGATGAAGCTTGTATATACAAAAAGGTAGTAGAGAGTATGGTGGTGATCCTCGTAGAGTACGTGGATGATATACTCCTGATAGGGAAGGAGTTTCCTATGCTACGCTCGATCAATCTCCGCTTATCACAAGGATTCTCCGTATAGGATCAAGGTGATACCTCCTAAATCCTGGGTTATGGATCTATGGGATAGATCTGATTGGATGTTAGGAATCTCACTAGTTGTAGTGAAATGGTATCAATCGATCCTGGGGAGAATCACTGGAAAGGTTCCAAGGTGATAAGGACGACTGAATGTCAGTCGCAGGCATTGTCTTTACCCCTAGTGGAGGGACGGTATGTTGGAAGAGTTCCAAGCTGGATACCGTGACTTACTAGACGATTAAAGGCAAGATACATCGTTACCAAGGATGCTACCAAAGAGGCAGTCTGGATATAGGTAATAGTTCATGAGATGAACTCAGTCCCTACCATTGTGTGACAATGGAGTTGTGGCTTATGCTAAGGAACCCCCGTCCCATCAGAAATCCAGATATAATTCTTAGACAGTATCACCTGATCATGGAGATGGTTGATCTCCAGGGAGATTGAGGTTAGGAGAATAGACACAGAGGACAACAACGCGGATCCACTCACAAAGGCCTATTTCCCAGTAGAGACTTTTATGGGATGGTTGAGTATAAGATACTTCAACCACAACTGATTGTTGGGTATGTGATACCACAACAGATGGCCCTAGTGCAAGTGGGAGATTGTTAGTTATATGTATGCCGTAGAGGCCATTACTGTACATATGATGTATATATGTAATGGATGCTTGGACATATATAGGGAGGACTTTCTTGCTCGACATGATAGTATAATATCTGGTTGTACTTTATCTTAATATGTACTATGATTGTCTTTATGTTACATGTTGATAAAGCCCTTAGGATATGTACTCGACTACTAGGACTATGATGAGATCATACTAGTGGGGCCACGGTAGTCGACGGGTACATCCTATAACTGTTCCTAGTCGAGGGTGTATCGAGACAGGGCATCGATACACCAGAGTAGACTAGCGTATACGCATCTTGACCTATATGATGGGCGATGGATGATCCCATATCCATAGGTGTTTGACATCAAGGATGGTATACGGGTGCTCAGTGGAGACTGGGTACACTGGACAAACTCATCGAGAACTCCCAGATGGTATTATACCTCACGTCAGATGGCAGTTCTCTGGTGACACTGGTACAGCTTAGTCTGTAGACCCGAGATCGTCATAGAGTCTTGTGTGATTCCCACTGTGCTTTGATTTCCACCATACCACGTCCAAAAGGACGTGCAAAAAGGTGGCTTTTAGGTACAGTCCCGAATCATATGGAGGCAATGAGCGATAGGAGGGGATTCGTCTCTCCCGGTATAGGGAGTTGATGTTGCGCTGTGTTCGATTGGCTATAACTGGAAATCCCTGGTCAGGGTTGCTGAGATTTACTGATAAGTGTTATCAGTAGTTTCTCGAACTGTTATAGATCTCATATCGACACGACTTATCAAGCTACCGGGGTCTGACGTTTACCACCCCTAGGCGAGATATGCGACATATCAGATGAAAAGACCGGACTGTACGGGAGTGTTACTGATTGGATTTGCAGGAGAAAGTGCAGGCTTGTTTGTTGATCTTCTGATCGCTCAATACCTGGGTGGCTGTTACGTTTAGCTGACCGCTTGCAGCTTATGGGTGTTTGATATGATCATCACCTACTGCCGGCGTATTAACGATTCTTTAGAGTCCTACACAGAGGTTTCTTGACTCAGGCAAAACGGAGTAGGAGCACATATATGATATGTGCGGGACCGAGAACAATACGTGTATGTGATACCGTACTAGATTCTCGTGATATGAGATATCGGCCGGGTATATGCGATATAGCCGGATCATCGGATCAAGTGTTGATTCGATGAACTGATACAGATTATATTAGTCGGTTATTTATGAAATAGCCGGATTATCGATCAAGTGTTGATTCGATAATTTAATGTATAATTATATATTTGATATATTAAATTACATTAACTGATATAAGCTCAATAAAAGATTCTTTTTCTCACTCGGATAATACATTGATATATATGCGATATATGTTAATTATATTATTTTATTTTGTTACAATAAATATTGTATATGTGATATATAATATTGTAACATGATATGATTACTAATGCAACATGTTTAGTGGAGATTAAACAAGGTTAGGGTTTGATTTGGGTTAGTTCTTTCTTGATGCTTCTAGAAGGTTTTATTTTGTTTCTAGCAAAAGATATTATGTTTTATATTTTTGCTAGATATTTCTAACCAAACCCAAACTCTTCACCCTAGGTTAAGTCTCTACAATGGTTAGCCTCTTCATATTCAACCATGGTTGCATCATTAATCATTATGAGAATTTCATTATTCATCACAAAAGGAATTTCTTTCTTCTTCTTCTTTGAGCTTTAAGAAAGCTTTCTAGGTTTTCTTTATGTGATGATTTAGTGTGAGAAATAGAAAATAAATGAGAGTATAAATCCTACTTCATCATCCTAATCTATCCTAACCATTTAGATTAGGGTGTTCACTTCATTTAGTGAGTGAGAGCTTGTGTTAAAGAAACTTCAAGGTAGATCATCTTAGTTATCCAAGATCGGAAGCAAGCTTGCATATTTCTCTTCGTGGAGCCTCTCTAGAGTCCGGGTACTCGATGATCGCAGCGAAGGGACCTCAACACGGAGCTTTAGAAGTGAAGGACCGGACTATAAAGGTTGTAATCCCAAACTCTTAGTGTTAAAGTGTTTAACATGCTTTGTTTCGCCTAATCTCTAGTTTAAAGATCTTGGTTAGGGTTGTTCGGCACGTCTAAATTTTAAATCGGGTATGGTTGATGCCTAATAGACCCTTGTGAGAGTGCCTAGTAACCCAACAAAATCCTACTAGATCTGCGGAGTTACTAGATCTGCGGAGTGGCTGAGGTTCGTTAGGAACCAATGAATCCTATTGCTCCACAAAATTCTCAGGTATAGTTTGTGGCTGATATTTCATCCATTTCTACCGTGCTCTCATTAATTTCTTTTGGAAGAAATTCCTTCTCCAAAAAGGTTGCGTGGCGAGCAACAAACACCTTCTGTTTCTCAGTGTGGTAGAACAAATATCCATGCGAGTGCTTAGGACATCCCACAAACTTGTATAGAACTGATCGTGCCTGAAGTTTGTCCGGATTTTGCATTTTAATATAGGCCGGACAACCCCATATCTTAACACGTTTAAGACATGATTTCTTTCCACTCCATATTTCATATAGAGTCTTAGGCATTGATTTGGATGGAACTTGATTCAATAGGAATGTTGCCGTTTGAAACGCATATCCCTAGAATGAAAGAGGCAGATCATCAGTACTCATCATGGACCAAACCATATCCAATAGGGTACAGTTCCTCCGCTCCGATACACCGTTGTGTTGTGATGTATACGGAGGAGTAAGCTGAAAGAGAATACCATTCTCTTTTAAGTAGTTGAGGAGTTCCGTGCTTAAGTACTCCCCTCCTCTGTTGGATCTGAGGATCTTGATACTTTTGCCAGTCTGGTTCTCGACTTCGTTTCTTATTCTTTGAATTTTTCAAAAGTTTTAGATTTGTGTTTTTAAAGATACACATATCCGAATCTAGAGAGATCGTCGGTGACTGTGATGAAGTATGAAAACCCACCCCTTCCATGTATAGACATTGGATCACATACATCACTGTGTATGAGTCCCAGGAGCTCTGCAGCTCTTTCTCCGTGTCCGGTGAACGGAGATTTGGTCATCATACCTTTAAGACAAGATTGACAGGTTTCATAAGATGTAAATTTGACCGCATCCAAATATTCATTCTTATTCAACTTAATTAATCATTTCTCGTTGATATGACAAAGTCTACAATGCTACAAGTAGGTTTCGTTCGTATCTGAATTCTTCTTCTTGCATGTGTTTTGTATATTAAGAACCGTGTTTTGATTCAGAACATAGATACCATTACACAGTGTAACTTCTGCAACCAATACCTATTTGAGGTAAATGTTCATGATATTTTTATGTAGAACAAAGTTATATCCTTCTTTATTAAGTAAAGAAACTGATATGATGTTGCAAAGTATAGAAGGTACATAGTAGCAGTCGTTCAAAATCATAGTATTGCCTTTTGGCAATACCAGTTGATATTCACCAACGGCAGCAGCATCAACTTGTGCTTTGTTCCCTACTTCGAGAGACATGTTACTAGGTCTAACCATCTTACTTTTTCTCAGTTCTTGTAATAAATTACAGATATGAGATCCTGATCCGGTATGTAGTACCCAGGAGGTAGAACTGACCGAAAAACAGTTCTCAATAACAAAAACACCTGAAGGAGACGCAATAGTATGCTTCTTCTTTACCGGGGTCATCAAGGAATTCATGTAATCCTTTCCTTCGCTCATGCTCGTGACATTTGTCACAAGTCAGAGCTGAATCGACGTTCCCCAGCCCCGAATAATAATTCGGGTCGATCAAGTCATACATTTTATCATCTTGATAAAGGCATGACTTGGTAGCTGCAATTGGAGAGAGAAAAGTAACACCCAGCGTATGCTCTTGAAAGTTTAGATTGGTTATTATTTTATCTAAACATGATGGCTCCCACCGTTTTCTCAAATTTTTCTTTCAAACCTTAAAAGGAGAACTAGTCGGGATCATGTACGCTCCACATGTTCGCAAACCGTTCATCCAGGCAAGTATTAGTACTCCGAGAGAAGCTCCCTGTGCTTTCGCATAGACCTAATTAAATAACATGGTTTCCGTCGAGGTATAACCCCGTTAACACCTTTCTAGACACCAAATGAGTTAGTTGTAAAGTGAAAATCTCCTGGGAGTAATCCTACTCATCATTGGGATCGAGACCCAACTATCATTACGTGATAACCTACTCTAGTTACCACACTTTAGAAGGTATGCAACACTAGCAAGTTTACTGTATATTTGGAACTCCCGATGTAGTTTTTACCCCTAGTGTTTTATGATCTTGACAAAGGCCAACAAACCATAAACCACTAGTCAAGTTCAATCCGTCGTTATCCTGGATTAATTTAGATCCACCCGTATAAGCCTTTGACAAAGGCCAACAAGGCTATACGACTGCCTTAGATAATCGCATCTCAATACAACAGGCAACCAATATATAGCTACCGCACACTACGCCTTTACAAAGGCCAACAAACGCAGCATGAATACTAGGTACTACTTATTTGAAATGACGGAGGGCTACGACTGGTATTTGGTGAAAAAACATTTAACGTAATGAACTTGATATCGTTGAAGGAAACTAGTGATTTCGAAACGACTGGTTCAAGCTCAATTTTGAAAACTTTTGGTTTTGTAAAATATCGAGCAGTTTTGAAAAGAACCGAGCGGTTTTGAAATTTGATTCCAACATCATCTTTTTAGGTTTATTTTCTTGCATTAATTAGAATTAATGCAGTCCCATCAATTAAGCCTATGCATCACAGAAAACAATGAAAATAGAATGTACGTATATGCCACCCGCATTTGCCACGGGGTCCGGGGATTTCACCGTAAGGTTAGTTAATTTACGGTGGTGCATGGGCAGGGCTAGCGCGGGTGCAAAACATATACAATATTTATATATATCATCACAGGCAGGTAATAAACATCAGAAGCATGTGATAAACAAGATGGAATATCGGATAAACTAGGAGCCCCGTGTTTCGTTTGAGCCGCAAACGAAAATCAACGTTCGCCGGCCGTGTGGATAGCTCGAACACCATCTGAACCGAAGACCCCTACGAGCGCGGTAAGCTACCCATCAATTCTAGAAGTGAGGCAACCATCACTCAATGACATGAATGGGCCACCCGACACTTAATCGAATCTGGTAACTTGGGCGCTCCACCTTGGGTCTATCCTAAACCCCTACAAATGTGGTGAATAGCCCGCCAATTTTAGAGCGAGGCGGTTCGAACTCATCACTGCGAGACGACCACCTAGCACATTCTAGAACCCGGCTATTTGAGCACTTCTCTGTGGGTTGTCCTAATACAAAAATGAATGAATATACAATGGTAACATCGACCTCAACCCGATCGTGTTCTAATAAAACAATATATATCAAGCGGTAACAACGGCCATAATCCGACCGCTAGTCCTGAATAAACGAATATACATTCAATACCACGATAAGGGGCTATCTACCACGACTAACCGTCTAATTCATCACAAGATATATAACAAAAGCATAAGCAAGTATTTGCAACCTCGCCTAATCGACGTATAATAATTAGATGATGTATATAAACATATATACGAACTAAAGAAACAACGATGCAAAAGTTTCGAGTTTAAAATTTTCCGTGTTGCCTGAATACAAAGATAACAGTGAATGAAATCTGTGTTGGATATAGGTGCCTTTAGGGCAATTATTGTAATTGAAGGAGGACCTATACGAGAGAACAGTCTTATTCGAGATGCTAGTATGCTATCTGGTTTGTCTTTATCATTCATATGAATACATTTTACTCGTTATCACATATCGCTAATATATAATGATAAAGCCCGAATGATCTTTGCTTGACTACCAGGATTATTATAGGGATCATACTAGTGGGGCATGGGTAGTATATAAGCACATCCTTAAAAGTCCCTAGTCGTGGGAGTATCGAGACTGTGCATCGATACTTCAGAGTAGACTAGTGTATACGTTTCTTGACCCCGACTGGGGCGATGGTTGATCCCATAGCCATTGGTGTTTGACACCAAAGATTGTATACAGGTGCTCATTAGATGAATGAGTGACACTGGACAGACTCATCTGAGAACTCCTAGATAGTATTGTATCTATCGTCAGATGGCAGTTCTTATGTGACATAAATACATGGTAGTCTGTAGACCTGAGATCGTCATAGTGTCTTATGTACTCACTGTATTTAGATTACTACCCTACCACGGCTCTACTGAGTCGTGCATACAGGTTTTAGTTGGGTATAGTCCCGAAGCACATGGATGCAGTGGGCAATCGAAGGGATTTCGTCTTTCCCGGTATAGGGAGTCGAGGTCGTGCTGTGCCAGATTAACTATATCCATAAGTCCTTGGCCAGGACAATTGAGATTTACTGATAAGTGTTATCAGTAGTTTCTTGGTTGGTTATGAGTTTATGATTGACACAACTTATCGGGTTATTGGGATTCTGACGGTTTCCACCTACCGGACCCGTTATACGACACTCTTAGACGAAAAGACTGGACTGTACGGTGATTGTCATTGATAGACTTTGCAGGGTTCGGATGAGTTTGCTCGTTGACCTTCTTTCGATCAATACTTGGGTAGCCGTTATGTGCAGCTAGTACCGCTGACGTGCTTATGGGCTATGAATACGATCCTAATCTACTGCTAGCGTATTGTCGAGTCTTTAGAGTCCCATAAAGAGGTTTCTCAGTACAGGCGAAATGATGTAGGGCACGTATAAGGATACATGCAGGAGTTCGATTAAACACGTGTATGTGATACAAGTATTTTAATTGGATATTTAATGATATTAGCCGGTTCATATATGATATAACTGGATTATTAAATCAAGTGTTGATTTAGTAATTAGATACACACACACACATTAAACTAATATCATGTTTTCTTTATTATTTCTTCTCTTGAATAATATTTATATTTGATATAAATATTATTTATACACTTTATCATGTGTGTTTACACATACAAGTTGTATGTATAAGAATCATATAGGATTAAAGATGAGAACAAAGATATTTATTTATTTTTATGAATAAAAGAAAATGAGGCATTCTTTAGTTTGTTGTAGAAACATATGACTCATTCTTGTTGTACTTTGAAAAATAAGCATACATATCTTTGGTTCTCATGGGTGAATCCGTAGCAATTTTATGCCTTCATTTTTTCTCTTGAGTTTTTCTTAAGTGAGGAGAGAAATGAGAAAAAATTAGCGAGCAAAATAATTCTACATCACTTGCTAATCAATCTTTAGCATGTTTGACTAGTGAGTTGCTTCATTATGATTGTTAGTTATATGTATGCCCTAGAGACCATTACTGTACATTGGATGTATATTGTAGTGGATGCTGGGACATATATAGGGAGGACTTTCTTGCTCGACATGATAGTATGCTATCTGGTTGATCTTGACCTTAACGTGTATACTGATTGTCTCTCTGTTACATATTGGTGAAGCCCTTAGGATGTATACTTGACTACCTGGACTATGATGCGGATCATACTAGTGGGGACATGGTAGTCCATAAGTACATCCTTCAAAGTCCCTAGTCGTGGGTATATCGAGACGGGGCATTGATATACCAGAGTAGACTAGCGTATACCTTCTCGACCCATACAGATGGGCAATGGATGATCCCATATCCATTGGTGTTTGACATCAGAGATGATATACGGGTGCTCAGTAGAGACTGGGTACACTGGACGGACTCGCCGAGAACTCCCAGATGGTATTATACCTTACGTCAGATGGCAGTTCTCTGGTGACACTGGTACAGAGTAGTCTGTTGACCCGAGATCGTCATAAAGTCTTGTGTGGTTCCCACTGTGCTTTGATTTCCACCTTACCACGTCCAAGAGGGCGTGCAAAACGGTGGTTTTTGGGTACAGTCCCGAATCACATGGAGGCAATGAGCGATAGGAGGGGATTCGTCTCTCCCGGTATAGGGAGTTGATGTTGCGCTGTGTTCGATTGGCTATAACCGGAATCCCTGGCCAGGGTTGCTGAGATTTACTGGTAAGTGTTACCAGTAGTTTCTCGAATAGTTATAGACCTCATATCGACACGATTTATCGAGCTATTGGGGTCTGACGTTTACCACCCCTAGGTAAGATATGCGACATATCAGACGATCAGACCGGACTGTACGATAAGTGTTACTGGTTGGATTCACAGGAGTGTGAGCGGGCTTGCTCGTCGATCTTCTGATCGCTCAATACCCGGGTGGCCGTTACGTTTAGCAGACCGCTTGCGGCTTGTGGGTGTTTGATATGATCATCTGCTGCCGGCGTATTGACGAGTCTTTAGAGTCCTACACAGAGGTTTCCTGGCTCAAGCGAAACGAAATAGGAGTGCATATGAGATATGTGCGGGACCGAGAATAATGCGTGTATGTGATACCGTATTCTATTCTCGCGATGAATGTGTCGAATGGTTGTATGCGATATAACCTAGTTATCGAATCAAGGATTGATTCGATAAATCGATACATTGTATACTAGTCGGTTGTGTGCGACATGACCGGATCATTGAATCAAGTGTTGATTTAATGATTTAATGCATAATTATATAGTTGATATATTACTTTGCATTAACTAGTATTGGTTCACTTTAAATGGATTTTCTCACTTGGATGTACAAGTTGTATATGTGATATACTTTTTGTGCAAATGATTGTATCATGTTTGATGATACATGCTTACTTGAGTTTGTGTAAAGTTTAAACCTTGGTTAAGTAAATGGTTAGGGTTTTGTTTAATTTATTTATTCATTTATTGATTTGTTTATTTCATTTTGGCAAAAGGAAAATGGTGGCTAATTTTGTTTCTTTGTTGAAGTTTCATGAAGCTTTGAAAAAAGTCCACCATTTTTGTTTTATGCCTAACCTAACCATTCACCTAACTATAGTTTGCTCTCTACACATAACCATGGTTGGTTTATGATAAGTATTCTATGATTTTCTTTTTTTTAAAGAATAACTTATCATAATTCTATCATCATCTTCTTCTTCTTCACATGAAGAAGCTTGCCTCCATCAATGGCAACTTGATGAAAAGAGTGAGAAATCCAATTCTAAAGTGAACCCACTTCCTATTTCTCCATCCTCTACCTCTTGCCAAGTTGTATAGGGTGTTCTCTTTACAAGTTTCATGACTTGGTGAAGTGGGAGCTTGATCTAATGATGCCTCGACGTAGATCATCTTCAGCACGAAGCCGACGACCTAGCCCGTCCATTTCTCCGATGAAGCCGACGCTAGAGCCCGGGATTCCATTTGGACAGCGAGGAGACTTCATTGCGGAGCTATGGAGGTGGAGGAACGGATCTACAAAGGTTGTATTTCCGTTCTTTTAGTTTAGTTGTAAACTAGTTTCATTGTTTCGCCTAAATATCTAGTTAACGATCTAGTCTAGGGTTTCTCGGCACCGTAATTTCTTGAAATTGGCATGGTTGATGCCTTGTGAGACCTCTTGGGAGTGCCTAGGAACCCTACAATGATATGATCAGCTAAAGATTGTATTGGAGTTATCTCAAGGTGAATCATCTTTGGAGAGGAGATCATCGGACGATCTTGTTCTGGACTTAATGGAGACTAGCCGGAGTTCAAGGAGGGGTGGCTAACGCGCTACAAAGGTTGTAGCACGAAAAACCTTTAGAATAGCTCTCTTGGTCTGCTTCAAGTTGTAGTCTTTGTTCATGATTCTTTGTTTGCTTGGTATTGCTCTCTTGAATTTCAAAATTATTGTTTCCGCTACGTTTTAAATTGTAACAAAGTGAGCATAGCAAACTAACAGTGTCAGAGCCGGTGCAAAGATTACAACTTATCATTATGACATTGGAATTCATGAAATCCAAAATTTTCAAACTAGTTTTAAAATTTTGCTTGAATAGCTCTCATTTTTGTTTGTGCTGGAGCCACCAGATTCTTGGTTCGGACCAAGAGTTTAGAGTATGCTCACGATAACCCGAACACATCCAGCTCGATTCGTACCCGAACCGAGGCCAATTCAGCACCACATCGGGGGCTGAATCAGCCAGTGGATCAGCCCCGATTTGGGGCTGATTCCAGGGCTGATTTAGCCTTGATGCGGGGCTGATCCCGCCCTTGATTCGGGTCCGAATCAAGGCTCATATAGTGTGGGGTTTTATGGGATTATCAGGGTTCGATTTCGCGCAAAAATGAGGGGATTTTCGTTGCCGTATTGCGGTAGCTTCCACTTGCACTTAAGGCCAATTATTGCGTATCGCATACTCAACTTCTCTACTAATAGTTTCACAAACTGCATTCGAGAAACAGCCTCAGTGAGTGGATCTGCTGTAATGAATCTATCTTATTATCTCTATATCTCAATTTTGCGGTGATTAACTATCTCCCGAATTGAGCGATACCTGCCATAGAATTTGCCTAGATAGATGATGAGACAATATTCATAAATGAATAATTTTATCCAGTAACTTTTTAGGCTGTATCCACAGCTGATTCATAATCAGCATCCAGCGCTATGACTATCTCAGTATCCTGCTTGGAACTCTTTCCAATATACCGCTCCCACTAAAGAGTAAACTTATAACTCGTGATAGACATGTGTCGTTCATGTCATATAGAAAACCTAAATCGGTAACTACCTCTTACTGGAGGCTGCCATTACCTTACACCAAGAACATCCACATATGTTCTTCACTAGTTTCCTTTGTTTCTCTAGGATCGGACTAATATCCGCTTACTACATCAAGTGCAAAAGCAACATTTGGACTGGTACATGACATTGCATGATTGACCCAACTGCCGAAGCAAGTGAAAAGTCATTAATGCGAGTCCTTCTCCTCATCAGTTCAAAAGACATCTCTTTAGAGATGGTGACTCTTCCACAGGCGGGTACACTACCACGCCACGAGTCATCCATTCTAAATTGCTTTAGGATGGTGTCATCTTACCTGAGTTGGGACAATCCCAAAAACTCTTACTAGATCTATCTATATAGATCTAATTACCAGAATCAGTTGATATATTATTCAAATCCTATTTGGAGAATCATTTGTGACAACTATAGTTTATGAACTTCACTTACTATAAGAAGTTTGTCATCCAGATACAATATGAGGTACATGACATTACTCTTACAAATATCAGGTCATCTATCATTTTGATGAAGTCAAACATTTTGACCATAACATCCAAAACATATGATCCTTTCTTCTTTATGCCTGCTTTAGTCTACATATAGACATAAGCAATTTGCATACCTTCCGCTGCTCCCACTGAACGATAACCCTCTGGCAGAATCATACATATTTACTTCCAAATCCCCATTTAGAAAGACATTATATTTATCAACCAGCCAGATATCATACCATGAAGAACAACAGTGACAAGTTATATCCGTATGGACTTCAGCACAGACCATTAAGTAAAAGTTTCATCACAATCCACAACGGGAATTTGATGAAAATCTTTTGCTACAAGTCAAGCCTTATTAGGTCAATACCTTTCCATTTGCACTGATCTCGAAAGATCTACTTACTCCTTATGAATTTTACCCTTTTCAAGAGCACGCAACAAAGTTCATATTTTGTTCAAGTGCATGGAGTCCAACATGGATAACTTAGTATCCAGCTATCAGTCGGAAGTCACCACTTCCTATGGCCTGCTGATATAGTAGGGTCATCATCACATGATACAAGCCTCCCAGTCACCGTCTACGAGAAAACCGAAGTATCTCTCGGGTGACTGAGGTTACTTACTAAATCCACGGAGTGGCTAAGATTTGTCAGGGTCAATTGAATCAGCGGGTTCTAATAAATCTTCAGTAACCGTTTGTGGTTCTAGAATCACTTCCAGTTTCATTATACTCCCACTAATTTCTTTTGTAAGAAATCCCTTTTCTAAAAAGGTGGTATGTCGAGAACAAAATAACTTTTAATTCCGAAAATGGTAGAAGTTAAACTCTTGCTAAAGCTTGGGATAACCCACAAGCTGCCTATTACCGATAAGTGCCTTGAGTTTGTATGGATTGGGTTTTTAAGTATACATCGGATAACTCCATATCTTAACAACTCTAAGATATGTTCTATATCACATATACAATCACATGCACTGATTTAGATGGAACCATATTCTAAATGAAATAAAGGCCACTGAGCATTACTTTTCAAGGAGCGCACCCATGGATGAGTAATCTGAGAGAATCAAATTCTCGATAACAGAATACCTAGCATAAGTATCCACATCTTCAAACGGTTCGAAGAATCTTGGAACTTCCAATGTTATGTTCTCTACTTTATTCTTATATTCTATAAACTTCTCAAAATATTTAAATTTTGCATGTCAACAAGAATGCGTGTCTAAAACCAGAGAACTCATAGGAAAACAGAACGAAGTATGAGTATCAACCCTTTGTCTATATGGACACCGGACAACATACATCACTATGTATAAGTCCTATGAGTTCACTAACTCATATTCTATGTGTTGTAATTTGAAAATTGTATTTTGGTTAAGAATGTTTATCCCATTATTCAATGCATCTTACCCAATCATTAAATGATAAAGGCAAATGTTCATAGCATGTTTTTCAAAATTTATATCCCAATTTATCAAATAAAGAGACGGATATACGAGTTTTAAAAATTGGTGCATTATAACGGTTATTCAAACCAAAAAGTTTGCAAATAGGCAAATCCAGGTGATTTCCCAATAGCAACAATTGCTCCGATTTCCGAAATTGAGGATCAAATCATCTTTCCCAATATTCTATTCCTTCTCAACATCTGTAACAACTTATAGATATGAGATATTGATCCGGTATCAATATACCCAGCAGCTAGAGTTAATTGAAAAACAGTTTTTGATTACAATCATATAGAAAATATGAAACATTAAAATGTTTCGAGAGGTGGCCGGGTATTCCTAGTAATACCTCTTTCACTGTCCAGTCATACAGTAACATTTTTCTTTCCGCTTACTTCGATCTCTTTTGATGTCTTTTCCATCTTCCCTTCTGTAGACCGAACTTTGGCTAGTTAGTTTTCTTCTTCTCTACCCTTCAGCACCTGCCTAAGGTTTGGAAGAAAACTATCCAACAAGCATAACTGGTATATTTTCGTTATTTAAGGAGCTATCGAACTTGAGATAAAATAGAATGGATAGACAAATGAACCGATCATTTGTTTCAAAACCAGTGGCCATTCTCGGACTGAAATAATTTTTTCGAGTTCGTATCCAACTATACGATGACTTTCCAAGCAATATGGATTTCTGTTCCGGATATAGAGGGTTCTGAAACAACAAAGTAGAAGTAGGAGCGGTAAGAACATATGCGACTTTGTTGTGAGTTAGGGCAATCATGACATTCCAAAACCGTCGATTGTAAAAACAGGGTCGGTTAATTTGGTTTACGGGTTTTAGTTTAAGATCAGTCACGGGTCGTTGCCAGAGGGAGAAGAAACACTCGGCGTACACTCCATCCCAAATTAGATTGGTTAATTAATTTATCTAAATCCGATCTCCTACTGTTTTGTCAAATTCTTCTTCAAACCCTGAAAGAAGAACTAGCCGGGATAATACCCCGAGAGTAACTATTACTCACAGTGAGAATCGAGACCCAATTATCACGGAGTGGTAACCTTAACATAGTCAACAAGTCTACCCACATTATAGAAGGTATGCAACTCTTTGCAAGTTTCAACACTTGAAATTTGCAAAGAGTTGGTTTTTACCCCTATCGGTTTATGATCTTAATATGGTCAATAAATCATAAGTTCATTTCGTGATTAAATTAGATCCACCCATACGGCCCTTAACATAGTCAACTAAGTCGTACGACTGTCCTAACCAATCGCATAAATATGCTAACAGAAAGACATCACTTAGCTACAGTACACTACGCCATAACATAGTCATCAAACGTAGCACGAATACTAAGTACTCTACTTCCTGAAATAACGGAGGGCTACGATTGGTTTCGAAGAAAACCATTAACGTACTGAACTTGATATCATTGAAGGAACCGTGTGGTTTTGCAAATGTATAGTAACATAAATTTTTGCTTAAGAGCGAACTCCCGGTGAAAGGATCAAGGCTCTTCCTTCATCGAATGAGATATAGGATATTCCTAACTGAATCTCACTGTGCAAAGCAAAAAAATACGGTTATAATTTTCTTTTGTAAAAAGTTGGTTTCATCAATGCATTTTAGGTTTGTTTTCTTTGCATTAATCCGATTTAATGCAATCCCATCAATTAGATAATCTCATATTATCTAGCATCTTCTTACACCATTACAGAAAAAGCATGATACGAAAAAAAATAGAATGCACATATACGCCATCCGCATTCGTCCCGGGGCCCTAGGTCTTCACCGTAAGGTTACTTAACTTATTGCAGGATGGGGGCAGGGCTAGCGCGGATGCAAAACGTATATAGTATTTATTTATATATCATATATATATCACTATATATCATCGCAGACAGATAATCAGCATTACAGGCAAGCGATAAATATTATTACAGGCATGTAAACACATTACAGGCATGCAATGACAGAATATGGAAAGCGGATATACGAGGAATAACACGTTTCAATTGAGCTAATCATGAAACACGAAATTCCACGGTCGTGAATAGCTTGTATATTTTCGATCCCCGACCCCTACGAGTGCGGCAAGCCACCTTCCAATCCTAGTAGTGAGGCAACCCGCACTCTATATTATGTGTGGGCCATCCATTGCTATCTAGAACCCGATAACTTGGACGCTCCTTCGTGAGTCATACTAAACTCTCTACAAGCGCGGTGAACCATTCGCCAATTTTAGAATAGGGTAATCCGGATCTCAATTCCTTGAGATTGCCACCCACTGTATTTTAGAATCCAGTGATCCGTGCGCTTCTCCGCGGGGTATCAAAGTACATGAATTGAAAAATATATACATCTAGTGGCGACATCAATCTCAACCCGGAAGTGTCCTAATGAAATAATATACAAACGACGGCAACGACGTCCACATGTCGACCCCTCGTCCCGAATAAATGAAATACATGACATCAAAAGTACAAGTATCTCACATGTGGGGCTATTCAATCACGACGATCCGTTTAATCCATCACATCAACACCAATCACAATAATAAATGCGCAAACTCGTCTAATTAATCATCTAGCAATTAGGCGACGTTTAGCAACGTATATCCTTATTGTACCCGTGTTCGAGCCGACTAAATCAAACACTTTGATTTAGCCGATTCGAACCATGACATTAGAATTCATAAACCGCGAGATCGCTAACTTGAAATTCTAAAAACTGAATTTCAAGTTCATCTCGGCAACGAAAATCTCCTCATTTTTGCGCAAAATCGAATCCCGGTAACCCCATAAAACCCTACACTATATGAGCTTTGATTCAGACCCGAAATAGGGCCGAATCAGGGACGCGATCAGCCCCGCATTAGGGCGGGATCAGCCCCGCATCAGGGCTGATCCAGTGGCTGATGTAGCCCCTGAAGCAGGGCTAAATCAGCCTTGGTTCGGCCCCGAATCGGGGCCGAATCAAGCAAATTGGGTGGTTTCGGATTATCGTGAGCATACTCTAAATTCTTGATCCGAACCAAGAACCCGGTGGCTCCGGCACAAGCAAAAATGAGAGTTATTCATGCAAAATTTTAAAACTAGTTTTGAAAAATTTGGCTTTCATGAATTCCAATGTCACAATGACAAGTTGTAATCTTTGCACCGGCTCTGATACCATTGTTAGTTTTCTATGCTCACTTTGTTACAATTTAAAACGTAGTGGAAGCAATAATTTTGTAATTCAAGAGAGCAATACCAAGCAAACAAAGAATCATGAACAAAGACTACAACTTGAAGCAAACCAAGAGAGTTATTCTAAAGGTTTTTCGTGCTAAAACCTTTGACTTGCGTTAGCCACCTTTTCTTGAACTCCGTCTTCACTAGGTTCAGAACAAGATCGTCCGGTGATCTCCTCGCCAAAGATGATCCACCTTGAGATAACTCCAATATAAGTTTTAGCTTCAAATGATCATATTATAATGAAGCAACTCACTAATCAAACTTGCTAAAATTGATTAGTAAGTGATGTAGAATTATTTTGCTGACTAATTTTTCTCATTTCTTCTTTTCTCACTTAAGAAAAACTCAAGAGAAAGGATGAAGGCATAGAATGGCTAAGGATTCAACCATGAGAACTAAAGATATGGATCCTTATTTTTCAAAGTAAAATAAGAATGAGTCATATGTTTTTACACAAAACTAAAGAATGACCCATTTTCTTTTATTCATAAAAATAAATAAATATCTTTGTTCTCATCTTTAATCCTATATGATTCTTATACATACAACTTGTATGTGTAAACACACATGACAGTGCATAAATAATATTTATATCAAATATAAATATTATTATGGAGAAGAAATAATAAAGTGAACATGATATTAGTTTAATATATATCTATATCATATATAAATATATATTTAATTACTAAATCAACACTTGATTTAATATTCCGGTTATTTCATATATGAACCGGCTAATATCATTAAATATCCGATTAAAATACGTGTCACATACACGTGTTTAATCGAACTCCTGCACGTATCTTTATACGTGCCCTACATCTTTTCGCCTGTGCAGGGAAATCTCTGTGTGTGACTCTAAAGACTCGACAATACGCTAGCAGTAGGTTATGATCATATTCATAGCCCACAAGCACGTTAGCGGTATTAGCTGCACGTAACGGCTAACTAGGTATTGATAGAACAGAGATCAACGAGCAAGCTCATCCGAACCCTACAAAGTCTATCAGTGACAATCACTGTACAGTCCGGTCTCTTCGTCTAAGAGTGTCGCATACCAGGTCTGGAAGGTGGAAACCGTCAAACTCCAAATAACCCGATAAGTAGTGTCAATCATAAACTTATAACCAACCGAGAAACTACTGATAACACTTATCAGTAAATCTCAATTGTTTTGGCCTAGGATTTATGGTTATAGTTGATCTGGCGCAGCACGACCTCGACTCCATGTACCGAGAGAGATAAATCCCTTCGATCGTTCACTACCTCCATGTGCTTCGGGACTGTACCCAACTAAAGCTTGTTAGCACGACTCAGTAGAGCCGTGGTAGGGTGGTAATCTAAGTTCGGTAAGAACACACACAAGATACTATGACGATCTCAGGTCTACAGATTACCTTATACTTATGTCACATGCGAACTGCTATCTGACAATATATGCAATTCCTTCTAGATGTTCTCAGGTGAGTTTGTCCAGTGTAACTCATTCATCTAATGAGCACCCGTATACAATTTTTGGTGTCAAACACCAATGGCTATGAGAACAACCATCGTCTCGGTCGGGGTCAAGAAACGTATACACTGGTCTACTCTGGAGTATCAATGCCCAGTCTCGATACTCCCGCGACTAGGGACTTTTAAGGATGTACTTATAGACTACTCAGATCCTACTAGTATAATCCCTATTGTAATTCTGGTAGTTAAGCAAAGTCCCTTATACTTATGGGCTTCATCATTATGTATTATCGATAAGTGATAACAAGTAAAACGCATTCACATGAATGATAAAACAAACCAGATAGTATACTATCATTTCGAGTAAGATTGTTCTCTCGTATAGGTGCTCCTTTAATTACAATAATTGCCTTGAGGGCACTTATATCCAACAATCCGGCCAAAAAAGTTTACCAAAAATCCCAATTTTCAAAAACCCAAGATACTGAAAAAAGGCAAGGCAAAATAGAGCAGTTCTGGCCCCAAATTATGGTCAAAAAGAATTTTTTGACAGCCCAAGTTGCTCCAATCTGTCTCATTTTCATTCTGTGCCATATTCATACGAGTATCATCCATCCGCAACACCATAAAAAATTTTTCGAGACCAAATTTTTTTTAACAGAAACTTGAAGAATTGAGTCTTGAAAAAATGTAATTTTGTCGGTTTTGAAACTTGAGCATCGTTAAGCTAGTTTACGTGTTTGGGTGATTTTGATACCATGTATGTAGATGCTCGTGCTCGTGCAACTAACTTGCGGCTATGGCGAAATGCAAAACAAAAATTTCAAAGACGAGCACGAACTCTACGACCTAGAATCGAATCTAAACACTAAACTAGTAAGCAAGGAGTTTAACTACCCGGATAGTGTTTAGCTACTTTTGTAGTCGTGTTTGTCTTCTATCCCATTTCTTAAACTTCTAGGAACTCCGGAAACGAGCTTGGGAGTCGGTTTTTCTTGTCGAAAATGATCCACCCGAGAGAAGCCTAACTAAGGGTTTAGCTTCATACTAAAATAACAAGTGAAGCAGCTAGTGAACAAGACTTGCCAGGAATTAGTCACCAGAGATGTAGTAGTGTTGATTTCTTGGTTTTTCTCTCTTTTCTTTTTCCTTTCTTTAATTTCTAAAACTCAAGAGAGGAGTAAGAAGAAGCTCAAGGTGAGGATGATGAACAATGAGTAACCATGGCAAAATTTTCTTTTCTTCTCTCTTATTAACCTTTGGAGTTTGAGTGGAATTGTGACCCATATGAGTGAGTCACAAGTCTACAATATTCCGAAGGTTTCATAAAGAGAAATGATGAGAAGAGAAGCCACCTCATTTGTGCACGTGCGCACACACACACACATATTTATATAAATACACTAATACAAGTATATGCTACAGATACGTACACCCGTATTTGTATCAAGATACATACACCCGTATTCATATTAAGATACGAATACCCGTATTTGTATTAAGATACGAGTACCCGTATAAGATACAAATACCCGTATTTATATCACGACACAAATACCCATATTCATATAAATTTCGTAATCTGTCAAAATACAAATACCGGAAAGAGAGATACAAAAAAGAGATATATAATACCGTTTCACATTTCATCCAAATGTGATAATCTGGCTATCTTTCAAACCGGCTGGTATTAACAAAATGTCCGCATTAAAAGCACGTATACAAAAACACATATTTAATCGAATCTAAGTACGTATCAAAATACGTACACTACATCGTTTCGCCAGAGCCGGGAAACCCTGTGCGGGACTCTAAAAACTCAACAATATGCTGGCAGTGGGTTTAACCACAAGCATGTCATCGGCACTAACTTTACGTAACGACTATCCAGATATTAAACGAAAGGAACGTCAACAAGCAATCTTGTCTGTATCCCTACTGAGCCTGAAAGTGACAATTTCCATACAGTCCGGTCTTTTCTTTTCAGAGTATCGCATATCGGGTCTAGGGGTGGATAACGTTAGACCCCTAATAACCTGATAAGTCATGTCGATGTGGCTCAAAACCATCTTGAGAAGCTACTGATCTCACAATTAGCAAATGTCTTGATCAAGGTCTTATGGTGATGACCAATCGAACACTACGCGACATTGACTCCCTATAACGGAAGAGATGAATCTTTTCCATCGCTCACTGCCCCTAACTGCTTCGGAATTGTATCAAACTAAAACCTATTTCCACGACTCTTTAAAGCCGTGGTAGGGTAGTAATCTAAGTACAATGGGAACACACTCGAGACGAATGACGATGTCAGGTCTAAAGACTAACCTATACCTATGTTTCCAGAGAACTGCTACTTGACGATAGGTATATTATCATCTAGAGTTCTCGGCTAGTCCGTCCAATGTAAACTTATAACCTAATAATCACCTGCATACTGTATTTGATTCCGTACACTAATGGCTGTGGGATAGGACACCTTCCCTCACGAGAATAAGAAATGTTTACACTAGTCTACTCCGGAGTATCGATGCTCTGTCTCGAAACTCCAATGACATGGGATAATTTTAAGGATGTGCTTATAGACTACCTAAATCCCACGAGTATGATCGCCATCACAACTCTAATAGTCAAGCAAAGATCCTACGTGCCTTGCCAACATGTATTCGTGATACGTAATATAAATAGAACATATACACATGTTGATGCAAAGACAAACAGATAGCATACTATCATATCGAGCACGACTGTCGTGTACATATATATCCCAAGTATCCATATGTAATAAACAATCCTGTACTATACAATATGGCCTCTAGGGCATACATATCCAACAGTGTATCCCATACACAGTGTATGTATCAAATACATATAACAAAAGAGAATACAATTGAGCATAATACTAGAAAATATATATATCAATATATATTTAATTATTAAATCAACATTTGATTTAATAATCCGGCTATATCAATATATACTAGCTAGTATCTTAAAATGCCCGATTAAAAGACGTGTATCAAATACATGTATTTAATCAAACTCCAGCATATCATTATACGCATCCGTACGTATCACTATACATATCCTACATCATTTTGCCTGAGCCGGAAAACCTTTGTGTGAGACTCTAAAAACTCGACAATACGCTGGCAATAGTTTAGGATCATATTCATAACCAAAAGCATGTCAGGAACACTATCTGTACGTAACGGCTATCCAGGTATTGATCGAAAAGGAAGATCGACAAGCCAGCTCATCTGAAATCCTACTGAGCCAATAAGTGACATTTTCCGTACAGTCCGGTCTCTTCATCTGAGAGTATCGCATATCAAGACTAGAGTGTGGTGACTGTTAGACCCTCAATAATCCGATAAGTTGTGCCGATCAATGACCTATAACCACTATAGATACTACTGATAACACTTATCAGTTTATCTCATCCATCCTGACCAGGGATTTATGGTTAAAGTCGATCAGGCACAACACGACATCAACTCCCCATACCGGAAGATACGAAACCCTTCCGATCGCTCACTGCCTCTATGCGGTTCGGGACGGTACCCAACTAAAACCTGTTTGCACGGTTCTTTAAAACCGTGGCAGGGTAATAATCAAAGCACGGTGGAAAATACATAAGACACTATGACGATCTCAGGTCCACAGACTATCCTGTACTCTTGTCATCTGAGAACTGCTATCAGACGATATGTATAATACCATCCAGAAGTTCTCGATGAGTCCGTTCGATGAAACTTATTCTCCTATGAGTATCTGTATACAATCTTTGGTGTCAAACATCAATGGTTGTCGGAACCGCCATCGTCCCGATCGGGGTCAAGAAACGCATACACTAGTCTTTTCTGGAGTATCGATGGCTTGTTTCAATACTCCCACGACTAGAAATATTTAAGGATGTGCTTATAGACTATCCAGACCCCACTAGTATGATCTTTATCATAATCCTGATAGTCAAGCAAAACTCTTACGGGCTTTATCAATATGTATTAGCGATAGTAATAACTGGTAGAAAGTATTCACATGAATGATAAAGACAAACCAAATAATATACTATTATATTGAGCAAGACTGTCCTGTACATATATATGTCCAACAATTACAATAATTGCCTCTAGGACATACATATCTAACACATCTTTGTTCCAGTTATCTATAGCTTTTCTTACACATTCCTTCTCTTTTTATTTGAAAGTTCTACTTAAATTAGTAGAAATCTGTTCTATGGATGGCTTTACTCTGACATGATCTCCCTGCTTCAGTTGTTGGATCTTCCAGGGATTATCGAGGGTGCAAAAGATGGTAAGGGTAGAGGAAGACAGGTATGGATGGGATTTGTATAATTATTTGTTCGAGGTTGCATCGTGGAAAATAAAATCTAGCACAATTAAGTTTCTATATGTACCGTGGATGCTTATTTGCCTTATTTTTTGACAACAATTCTTCTTACACCCCAAAATGCCTAAACGAGTTAATTTTGTAGATTCACAAAAAACACTGCTCAGATGGACTCCATGTAAGTATTCTGAGTGCTTTCATGCATTAATGCACCACAGTGTACAAGCATGCCCTTTTGCCATCGAATCATATTTTTGAAAGTCGAGGAATACTTTTCCGGCAAGCTTGTTAGTAAACAGAAATAATCTGTCTTATATGAGCACCAAGTTGGCGTTTTCTGATGTTGATATGAGAATATGAGATTGATTTACCTTGAAACTCGCTTCTTGTACCGATCCATGAAGTTGAATTTTGATGTGATGGCATCTCTAACCACATACGAGTCGACATGAACACAACATGTGGATATGACAACTCTCCAATATCAAGACCTGATTGTTTGTGTTTCTCGGAACATGTTTATATATACCATGTCACCCTACCCATATATACCATATATACTTTTTGAGAAAGCGGAGTGTGCAACGCCATAGCAGGAATTTCCTACGGTGGGAGGACACATGGCAACATGCAATTCATTAATGCATCTCTCTTCATTTCATTCTAATCATTCTTGTATTTGCACGCAACGTCTCCCGCAACGGTAGGAAATTCCTTTTGTGGCAACATATACTCCTGTTACTCATATATTTTCTGGTTTTATTCGTATGGGACAGCCATCCCCCCCCCCTCCCCCACGTGCGCCCATCCTCACCCCAACTGCAAGAGGAACATGTACATGTCAATGGACACTCATATCATGTACATATAGGTAAACTATTTGTTTGTTGGGAGTAATTACCTACATATCATACATTGGTATATTTATGGATATATTCATATATGTTCATTGCTCTTAGTTGACTATAGCACATGAAACTTCAGATGCTTCGGCTGCAATTCCGAAGCTTTAACTACAATCTTGTATGTGAACAAGACAGGTACTGAAAAATCTAGAGTATAAGTAACAACAAGGCCCGAAAACGTTTTTCGAAAGGAAATTTCCCATGAGATTTTGTCAAATCTTTCAAGGAGTCCTGCTTCGTGGTTAACCCCATTTGAGTGAGGCTTGGATGATGAGGATGATGATGATGTTTCCAATTTAAGCATGATAAATTGGACAGAATGCATAAATAAACAAAAAGGGGTTTGTAGAAATTTCTGTTAGAAAGGGATACAATATGCCAAACATTTCCCAGATCCGGCATCCGCCAAACACTAAGTAAATGACCAGTTCGAACCAAATCCGCCCATGCTATTTTTTGCGGATATTAGATCACGATATTACCTGAACTTGGCAGGCATAACCTGTTTGTTTTTTATTTTCGGGTTGAGCTTAAAGTTCAAAATACCAGCCTGACCTAACCTGCCTGGATGCACCAGACCCTTCTAACTGACCAACCAATATGCACTTGAAGATGTGTGTGGTTGCTTGGAGAAATTCACAAAGTATTATGTTATTTTTATTTATTTCTTGGTCTATTTTGCAAATTGCAATATAATATATGATGGACTATTGGACTATCTAGCGATAAAGTGTTCTAACTTCTATTAAATTTAAATGTTCACGAACGAGGGGGCGATTATATATTTTATTTATATGAGTATACAGGCTTTTGATAAAAGTGGGTTACATCATTAAGACTCGAGCCTCATGGGGGTTTGCCCCATATTATGTTTTATACCCATGTACCTCTCAGTTTTTTCAATGTGGGACCATGTTATCCACATATCTCAACACTCGCCCTCACGTGCAATGTGGTTGTCATGTGGATCGTACAACACATGTAGAGGCTAGTCTTTCAGAGGCAAGTAGACGGTGCAACAATGACCTAAGGAGGCCAAGTCTCTCAGAGGTGCTATTAAGTACAAATCCACGAATGTTATCAACCTAGCGTTGATACCATATTAAATTTAAATGTTCATGAACGAGGGGGTGATTATATATTTTATTTATACGAGTGTACTCGGTCTTTTGATATAAGTGGGTTCCATCAATAAGACTCAAGCCTTATGGAGGTTTGTCCCATCTCATGTTTTATACCATGTATCTCAATAGTTTTTCCAATGTGACACTATTATCCACATATCACAACAACTTCTAAGCACTCGTACTATATAATTTAATAAAATCCTGACAGTGGAGGTTCACGATTTTAGAATTTTGTGAGTTGATTGATATTTATAAAAGAATATTATGCGTGATAGAATTTTTGTTTGAATTCATAGCTGATTTGCAGAGCCATGTATCAGCAAATTCCTGATTTGAATAGACTTCTCTGGATGATTATATATATAGGCAGGCAGACAAGAACCAACAATTACTCATGGATTACATGAAATTTGTTTCTGCATGTTCTTATATAGCAAATAAATGTGATCTTGTTTCATCTGGCAATAGTCATGTAGGTGATTTGGGCAAACCCGGAAAGTCTGTAAAAATCTTACATGCGTTGTGCCTGAAATTTTACCTAAACCTGCATTACAGAGGTTGGCTACATTTTGTAGCATGCCTGTCGGGTTGTGCAGGTGTTGGATTTGTGGTTTGTATGTTGTGAGATACTGCCTGACCCTGGACGGTTGCCACCTACCATGGTGGATGAAGAATAATAAAGCCTCTTTCATATTGTCCTTTATAATGTGTTACTGTGTATATAGCCTATGATTTCTATAAATCTTAATGGTGAAACTCAACTATTGAATACTCTATGCGGTGCTTGTACAGTAACATTATAAATGATAAAGGAGTTCTTGCATCGTGGAAGAAAATAGTGCATGCTAACCTACTTTGAATGTGGTTAACATTTAGTCCCATATTGGAAAAACTATGAGATGCATATGGGTATAAGATATAAGATGGGATAAACCTCCACAAAGCTGGAGCCTTTTGGATGGAGTTCCACTATATTAAAAAGCCCACATGCATCCTTGTGTGGGCACTATATTAAAAAGCCTATGTGCATCCATGTGTGGGCCCATGTGTTGGGAGTTCAAACCGAGTTTTACAGATTTCATAAGCACATTGAAGGAGTTAATGATAGCTGGCACGCAATTGTTAAACCACATATATTTCCTATTATGATAGTCTTGAACACCACCGAGTCACACGAGTTTGTGATGTTTTTCCAACTACTAAAAACTTTCAATGTGCTTTCGCTAGCCAGTTTTTTGGCAGTTGGTTTACACCCCATATCATAATACCGCACTTGCAATTCTGTGGAAATTTACTTTATCTTTGCACCCCAAATGTTCTTGCTTTTCTCTGGATCTTAACAAAGCTTGATATCATTAATTCATGGCCAGCATGTCATGTTTCCTCTTATTTATGACATTTCCTATTTTTGTTATCCCTCATGTTTTCTAGAAATATATGGTTGTTTAAAGAAACTAATCAATTTGTTCTTAATCAGGTGATCAGCACTGCTAGAACATGCAATTGCATTTTAATTGTACTTGATGCGATAAAGCCAATAACACATAAGCGGCTTATTGAGAAAGAGCTTGAGGGATTTGGCATAAGGTATAACAGTTTCATTGTTCTTTTCTACTCGCTTTTGATCTCATTTAAAAAAAACTGGCTTTTGATCTTTTGAGGTGCATTTCTTAAACTTCTTATCTATTCATCCCCCCCCTTCTCTTTCTTTCTTACTTTCTTTGTTTTTTTGTGCGTGCGTGCGGTTTTTTTGGGGGGTGGGGGGGGGCTTGGTTCTGTTTTATTTGTAACTGGATTGACAACAAACATAACACATATGGCACAATACCTTTTCTTGGGGTGATAGTTTTATGAAATCAACAAGCTGATATGATTAAAATTAGAAGGTTTTCCTGTGATAGTCTTTAGCCTTTTTTCATGCATTATTCACAGTGCTAGACATCAATATAGTCTTCATATATGCTTTATGGAACTTTACCTACCTCTGGTTTTGAACAGTATCATTAGTGTAATGAAATCACTCCTGGCCGTTCCCTCCTACTTAAGGGAAGCTGTGTGGCACTATGCTGATGTGAATAGAATGTATCATGGCTATGTGAATGCAGAAAATCCTAAAACCCAAATATAACAACACATGAACATGATAATAAAATATTGTGTATGCAGGTTCATGCAAAATGAGAAAAGGACATACACATGGTATGTCCAAAAAGAACTAGAACATTAAATGACAGTAGCATACTAGTACATAAAATAAATTCTTTAACTTTTTTACTAAAAGATTGTAAATGGAGAATATTATTATTTTGTGTATTTGGAATCTTTATTTATGCCCAAAAAAATAAAAAAATAAAAAAAATCTTGGGTGTTTTCTTCTTATAAGTAACTTGTCTCTTTTCTTATATTTCGGCGTATGAGTATCTTATTTTGATATGAAATACGAACAACTGTTGATATATAGTAATTTCATAGATGTCATAAATAATGTATGCTGTAGGATGAAAGAAAAAGAAGGAACTTTGTATTTCATTGTGTGTGATGCATATCAATTAAGTGCATGAGAAGTGCCAAGAAAGTGGCAGAGTGGCGAAATAAGTCTATATAAATAGAATTAGATTGTTACATTAAGGACATATTAAACAATTTTTCAATACATACTCGAAGAGTATCCACAGTGGTGTTGGTTTGCATCTGTAATTAATATAACCCACTTCCTTTTGTTACTGGAGCTAACTGCTGTCTTACCGTCAATCAAGGCTGCACTTTTCCTGCATGGATGTGCCTCTTGTTTTATTACACATGATACACATCTTGCATGATTGAGGTCTTTGTTTGTAACTGTCATTTAAATGTTTTCTCATTCTAGTGTAGCACCTCAGCGTCTCTTCCTTTTGTCAAACTTTCTAATCGATAGTTTATTGCTTGCTGTCTGTTGCATCCAAATACATTCAGTGTGGTACTGCAGCATTATCATGTTAATATGCTTTTGAACTATAATATCTCGTCCTGTATCCTATTATTTTGATCGTTATTTTATCATAAAACTGCAGATTAAACAAAGAGCCTCCAAATTTAACATTTAGAAGGAAAGACAAGGGTGGGATCAATTTTACATCAACAGTCGCAAACACGCATTTGGACCTTGAGACAGTGAAGGCAATTTGTGGTGAATATAGAATACATAATGCTGATATTTCTCTTCGCTGCGATGCTACTGCCGATGATCTCATTGATGTAATAGAGGGCAGTAGAGTTTACATACCGTGCATCTATGTTGTGAACAAGATCGATCAGACAACGCTTGAAGAACTGGAGATCTTGGACAAGCTTCCTAACTATTGTCCCGTCAGGTACATGTACAATCTTATCTATTTATTCAACAATTTATATGGTTGCCGCACAATTGATTTATGGTACTAATGGAGATGTTTCAGAGTTCTTAGAAGAGTTCGTTCAGTTAGCAAATTTGATCTTCTTTTCTTTCTTTTTCCATTTTTCCTTGTTTGGTTGTGTGTTTGTGTGTTCTGGTGTCGCTTTTGGTTTCTGAACCTGAAACTCCTTGTACTTGAAAGTCGAGTTTATAATTTTTGGTTCTTTTTCTTGCAAAACTGTTGCTGATGAGGCAGAATTTTCTCTCTTCTTTCTTTCCTTGCATAAATTTGTTGATAAGACCGAATTTATTTTCTCATGCTAGTGTCTTTAAAACTTGTTTTGCTTGCAAACAGCGCTCACCTGGAATGGAATCTTGATGGGCTATTGGAGAAGATATGGGAGTACCTTGACCTAACCCGCATATACACAAAACCAAAAGGTTTGAATCCTGATTATGAGGATCCAGTCATCCTATCATCCAAGAAGAGGACTATAGAAGACTTCTGCACCCGAATCCACAAAGACATGCTCAAACAATTTAAGTAGTAAGTGCTTCTTTGCCTGAACTATAATATACATCCTTTAAACCTAGATGCCAGATACTCTGGATTATATATCAAATTTAGATTTTTGAGATTATATGTTAGATCAGGACACATATTAGACATGAACTATTTGCACGATGGAAATCCCATATGAAGTTATTGAAAATGCCTGTAATAAAGGTCCAGACCATCTAAGGCATGATATTAGTGGTATTAGGTATATGTTATCCTATGAGAAACTATATTTAATCCTAATCGAAGATCATGTCTTCATGTAAAGTGAAAATAAGTAATTCATAAAATGTAGACTCGGCGCACAATTATCATCTGTCCCGCTGAAGGAGCATTACTTCTGTGGTAACATGGTTTTCAAATATAGAGTTCACTGGTTTTCTTCATGCAAGTGTCACAGGCTAAAATAAAAGATAAAAATATGGTTATCTGAGGTTAAACCAACTCTTGGATGTGGGTCTTATACTGAACCAACCTGTTCACATCCCTCTTCTATTTTTTCACAGTTGCTTGTCAGAAATTAATAGCTAATTCATCACTAAATTCTTGATGTTCAAAACATGCAGTGCACTTGTTTGGGGATCAAGTGTGAAGCACAAGCCCCAAAGAGTTGGCAAGGTGTTTATCCACTCTTCTTGCTTTTCTAAGTTTCTGATAAATTTCTATAATTATCTGATACATCGAACTTATTGAAAATCAACCATGGATGCAGGAACATGAGCTTGAGGATGAAGATGTGGTTCAGATAGTAAAGAAGGTATAAATCTAATGGTGGATCATCTTTCATCATGATGGTGGTTGTTTCATATTAGATCGAAGGAACTAGTTAAGGAAATTTCGAAGATTTTGTTTTGGCCTAGTTTGATCTCTGTTCATTTATGGTTTACAGCTGCTGGTATTTTGTTTGCAAAACAGTGCTGCTTTGGCTTTAATTTAGCAGTCAGCATGTGTAATTTATGTTCAAAAGCTTATGGAGAAAGAAATATTGTCTGGTGACTTGCAGTATTTTGACTGGTGAGCATTAGAATGCACTTATATGTTGTACATTATGTTGAGCAACAAAATAATCTTTTATTTAGTATTAATTTATGCCCTGATATTATCTGAAATTGTGGCTGTTGAGGGATGCCAAGCAATCGTAGATCAGTACGTTTTTACTAGTTTATGTTACATGATCTATTTTAGGGAAAATTGTTTCTGACCCCAGTTTTATGAAGTGATTTATTTTAAAACCCATGTCTTTTTAAAATTGTGGAAAAACCCTGTACTTATAAAATACAGAATTTTAAAACCTAAAATAGATGTACATGGAATACTTAGGTTTTTTTTCCCTAAATGCCAAGTTTACCCTTGAACAAATATACGTATGGTTATTTTCTTTCTTCATCCTCTCCATTCTCATGCATGTTGCCGAAATTCCGCATTTTCTCTAATTGCCTTCATGAATCGGTAGTTGGAATTTGCTACTCTCCAAATGTGGTATCTCCTCTTCATACCCTCTTCCAATTTCTCGTCTTTTTCCTAATTCGTTATATCATTCTTGAATTTCCATCTCTCCGGACCTAATTCCGTGATCTCCTCAATCAAGTTCTCATTATTAGCTCTTAATTTTTCTAATTGCATTTATTATAAAACTTGTTACATATCTTGAAACAATGATTTACAAAGAAGATTAATGATATGAGGGTTGCAATTTTTTTTCCCAAAACAATTTACAAAGAAAACGAGTTAATAGAAAAACTTAGGGTTTATACAGAATCAATGGGATATGAAAATAAATTATGTAAGAAAATAAAAAAATATTGAATTGCGGGTACCTTTACTTAGAGGTTTTTAAAGAAATTTTCAAAAGGGTATTATTGGCAATGCATATATAAATACGTATACAAATCAGGATTTGGTTTTAATATAAATTCTATAAGTCAATGTCGCACACTCTACTGGGTTTGTAGAGAGGCGGAAATTTTGAAAAATAATTTTAAAACGGGCAATATCGACTATAATCTCAAGAACAATAAGCCCTAATCAGTAAAAAACTACATAGGTTCTAATCTACTATGAAAAAGATTATAGCTATGTGATCAAGTCCTTCGGCTCTTCTTAATCCTCTTCTTAAGCTTCTTGTTCATCAGGATCGAGCTTGGTCGTCAGCCTCCTTGCGTAGAAGATGATCCACCCGAGAGTATATGGTTCAAAGCTTCAACCTTAAAAATGAGGTAACTAAAAGATCTAATTTGCTAATCTAGATGGTTTAGTGGATGTAGAGAATATTAATTGGATTAATTTATCTCAATAACCCAATATTTCTCAACTCATCAAAAGGTTAGGTTTTGAGAAAGAAGAAGAGCTTATGCTAACGCGTTTCCTTCTCTCTCTCCAGGCAGCAACCAATGTCACGCCTTAATCAAGATAATAATATGGATGTATTGACCGAACCCGCTTGTTATACTGAGCAGGAGAACGTTGGTTCCGCCCCAACTTATAAGTGTTATAAGTCCGAGCAGGAAATAGGAACATATCCGGATTCTCACGCCACCCAAACAAAGAATAAGCATGTTGATACATCTTCTTCGGGTGTGTTAATTACAGAGAACTGTTTCTCAGTACGCTCTACGTCCTGGGTATTAGATACCTGATCGGGATCCCACATATGCAATTTGTTGCATGGGCTAAAGAAAGGCAGAGAACTGGGAAAAGATGATCATTATCTAAAAGTAGGGAATGGTGCAAGTGTTGCAGCCAAAACAGTTGGTGAATTTCACCTTGTATTGCCAACTGGGAATACATTGATCCTGAACGACGGTTATTACGTACCCTCTATGATATGAAATTTAATATCAATTTCTTTATTAGATAAAGAAGGATATAAGTTTGTAGTAGAGAATAATGTTATGAACATTTACCTAAATCAAGTGTTGATTGGGTTTGGTGCGTTATGTAACGGATTATACGTTCTGAATCAAAACACAGTTTTTAACGTACAGAACACACACAAGAGGAAAAGTTCAGAAATGAACGAATCCTTCTTGTGGTATTGTAGACTAGGTCATATCAATGCGACACGACTAGCCAAGTTACATAAAGATGGATATTTGAATCCGTTCGAAATTTCATCTTATGAAACTTGCCAGTCATGTCTCAAAGGCATGATGACCAAAACTCCGTTTACAGGACATGGAGAAAGAGTTACGGAACTCTTGGGACTGATACATAGTGATGTATGCGGTCCCATGTCTACACATACCAGGAAAGATTCCTCGTACATCATTACATTCACTAACGATCTCTCAAGATTCGGTCATGTGTTCCTGTTGAAACAAAAGTCTGAAACTTTTGAGAAATTCAAAGAATATAAGCATGAAGTTGAGAACCAGACGGGTAAAAGTATTAAAATCCTTCGATCTGATCGGGGAGGAGAATACTTGAGCACGGAATTCCGTGACTATCTAAAAGAGAATGGGATTCTCTCTCCGCTTACTCCTCCGTATACACCACAGCACAACGGTGTATCGGAGCGGAGAAATCGCACCCTATTGGATATGATGCGCTCTATGATGAGCACCGCTGAGTTATCTATTTCCTTTTGGGGTTATGCGCTTGAGACAGCTGCATTCCTATTGAATAGAGTTCCAACCAAATCAGTGCCTACCACTCCATATGAGATATGGAATGAGAAGAGACTATCTCTTAAACGAGTTAAGATATGGGGTTGTCCGGCCTATATTAAAAAGCAAAATTCGGACAAGCTCGAGGCAAGATCAATTCTTTGTAAGTTTGTGGGATATCCAAGCAATTCATATGTATATCATTTCTGCCTCAATGAGGAACAAAAAGTGTTTGTTGCTCAACATGCCACCTTTTTACAAAAGGAATTTCTTGCAAAAGAGATTAGTGGTAAAGAGGTAGAGCCGGAAGAAGTTCCAACCGCACAAACTACAGAAGAAGATTTGGTAGAACCGGAGGATTCGATAGTTCCCAACGAACCTCAGCCTCTCCGCCGATCTAGTAGGGTTTCTCATCCACCTGAGAGATACTACGGTTTTCTCATTGATGGTGGGAGTGAGAATTGCATCATGGAAGATGATGACCCAACCAGCTTCGAGCAGGCCATCACGAGTGGGGACTCTGTGAAATGGCTGGATGCAATGCGGTCTGAGATGGAATCCATGCACACCAACAAAATATGGACTTTGGAAGTTGCTCCCGAAAGGGTAAAACCCATTGGGAGCAAATGGATCTTGAAGAAGAAACTTGGTGTAGATGGAAAAGTTGAGACTTTCAAAGCTAGACTTGTTGCAAAAGGTTTTCATCAACGACCAAGTGTGGATTATGATGAAACCTTTTCTCCAGTGGCTATGCTTAAGTCCATCCGGATCCTACTTGCCATCGCTGCATACCATGACTACGAAATCTGGCAAATGGATGTTAAGACCGCCTTTCTAAATGGATTATGACTCAGCCAGAGGGCTTCGTAGACAGTAAGAGCAGTGGAAAGGTGTGCAAGCTTCTTAAATCTATCTACGGATTAAAGCAGGCATCGCGGACTTGGAACATCTGTTTTGATGAGGTAGTTAAAGAGTTTGACTTCATAAAAAACGTAGATGAACCTTGTATATACAAGAAGGTCACAGAGAGTAAGGTGGTCTTCCTCGTATTGTACGTGGATGACATACTCTTGATAGGAAATGATATTCCTATACTGCACTTGGTCAAGCTCTTCTTATCACAAAGATTCTCAATGAAAGATTTAGGTGATGCCTCCTACATCTTGGGGATTAAAATCTATAGAGATAAATCTAAACGGATACTGGGATTGTCCCAATTCAGGTACATAGACACCATACTAAAGAGATTTAGTATGGAAGATTCCAAAGGTGGGAATATACCCACAATCTCAGGACTCACTCTTTCCAAAAAGATGTTTCCCAAGACTGATTTGGAGAGAGCTCGCATGCAAGAGATAACCTATGCTTTGGCAGTAGGCTCTATCATGTACGCGATGCTATGTACCAGACCCGATGTAGCGTACTCACTAAGTGTAGTGAGTAGGTATCAAGCAGATCCAGGAGAGAATCACTGGACAGTTGTGAAGAACATTCTCAAGTACTTGAGAAGGACTAAAGAGTTGTTCTTGGTGTATGGTAACGGTGAACTCCAAGTGGAGTCTTTTACCGACTCGAGCTTCCAAAGTGATAAGGACGACAGTAAGTCGGTCTCGGGTTTTGTCTTTACCCTCAACGGAGTGGCGGTGTGTTGGAAGAGTTCCAAGGAAGACACCGTTGCAGACTCGACGATGGAGGCTGAATACATCGCTGCCAATGATGCTGCCAAAGAAGCTGTCTGGATGAAAAAGTTCATTACTGAGCTTGGTATGGTTCCATCCATTGAGCATCCAATACCCGTGAAATGTGATAACAATGGAGCGGTGGGTTTGGCCAATGAACCCAGGTCCCATCAGAGATCCAGGCATATTCTGAGACGGTATCACCTGATCCGGGAGATAGTTGATCGCCGGAAGATCGAGGTCAGGAGAGTTGACACGAAGGACAACGTAGCGGATTCACTCACGAAGGCCCTTTCCTTAGACACAATTTGAGAGACTTTTTGGGATGTTGGGTATGAGTTACTACAACACATGGCCTTAGTGCAAGTGGGAGATTGTTAGTTATATGTATGCCCTAGAGGCCATTATTGTACATATGATGTATATTATAGTGGATGCTTGGATATATATGAGAGGACTTTCTTCTTCGACATGATAGTATGCTATCTGGTTACCTTTATCTTAACGTGTAGACTGGTATTTATACTGTCTTGCTCTCACATGTTGATAAAGCCCTTAGGATATGTACTTGACTACCAGGACTATGATGGAGATCATACTAGTGGGGCCAGGGTAGTTCACAAGTACATTCTTTAATTGTTCCTAGTCGAGTGAATATCGAGACAGGGCATCGATATTCCAGAGTAGACTAGCGTATACGCTTCTTGTCCCATATGATGGGCGATGGATGATCCCACATCCATTGATGTTTGACATCAAAGATGGTATACGGGTGCTCAGTGGAGACTGGGTACACTGAACGGACTCGCCGAGAACTCCTAGTTGGTATATACCTATCGTCAGATAGCAGTACTCTGGTGACACTGGTACAGGTTAGTCTGTAAACCCAAGATCGTCATAGAGTCTTGTGCGGCTCCCACTGTGCTTTGATTTCCTCCCTACCACGCTCAAATGAGACGTGCAAACAGGTGGATTTTGGATACAGTCCCGAGTCGTATGGAGGCAATGAGCGACAGGAGGGGTTTCGTCTCTTCCGGTATTGGGGGTTGATGTTGCGCTATACTCGATTGGCTATAACTGGAAGTCCCTGGCCAGGGCTGCTGCCGAGATTTACTGATAAGTGTTATCAGTAGTTTCTCGAACCGTTATAGGCCAAATATCGGCATGACTTATCACGTTACTGGGGTCTAACGATTTCCACCCCTACACATGATATGCGACATATCAGACGAAGAGACCGGACTGTACGGTAGTGTTAATGATAGGCTTCATGGAGACTATGGACATGCTTGCTTTTTGATCTTCATATCGCTCAATACTCGGGTAGCCATTACGTCTAGCTAGTACTGCTGACGGCTTGTAGGTGACTGATGTGATCATCACCTACTGCTGGCGTATTGACGAGTCTTTAGAGTCCCACATAGAAATTCCGTGGTTCAAGCGAAATGAAGTAGGACACATATGCGATATGTATATGGGCCTGATTAAATACGAGTATGTGATACCGTATTGTAATCTGGGAGTCATCTGTTATCGGTTTGGTTATATATGATATAACCAATTTGTCGAATCAAGTGTTGATTCGATAATGTAATATACAGATAAATGATATTGGTCGGTCATATATGATATAACCGGATTATTAGATCAAATGTTGATTTAATAATGTGATATAAATTATATGTGATATAATTATATATTAACTAATATCATTAGCTCACTAATTATTATTCATTAAATATATATGATATATAAATATATATATAATAATGATGCATGGCATTTATATTTCTATTTTGTGAAAATAGAAATGAGGTGTAAAATGAAGCATGGTTGCAAGCATGGGATTTTCTTTTGTTTATTCTTCTCGACTCACTATTCAAGCATGGTTGTAATTTTATATTGCATAATTCCATACTTAAATAAGTGAGGGGTCATGGCTTGGCTTTCATTCTATCTCATTCTCAACACTTAGCCAAAATTCTTGAGTTGCTCCCTTGGTTGCTCTCTAGCTTCTTCCTCCTCCTCTTGTTATGCCTCAAACTTCAACCCTCATATGTGATGTGAATCATGAAGCTTGAACCCAAACTAGTGAGCTTATCATATCCCCTACTTCATCATCCCACACCAAACTAGCAATTTAGTGTGGTGTGTTTTATACACTAAAGAAGTTTAGTGTAGAGTTAGCTTGATCTAGAGGAACTTCGGGTGGATCGTCTTTGGCGTGAAGACAAGGAAGGAGGCTCGTTCAAAGTCTCAAGAGAAGCCTAGTGGAGTCGTGAGACTATTACACGGAGCAAGTGAAGAGAAGGACCGTCTACAAAGGTTGTATTCTTATTCATTTAGAAGTAAAGTAGTCTACTTTATATTTCGTATGATTATCTAATTAACGATTCTAGTTTAGGGTTATTTAAAACAACAAATTTTTGAAAATGGCATGGACGATGCCTCCCGAATCCTTGCTGTCGTGCTAGGGAACCCTACACAAGCATCCACTATAATATACATCATATGTACAATAATGGCCTCTAAGGCATACACATAACTAACAATCTCCCATTTGCACTAAGGCCAGTTATTGTAGTATCTCATACCCAACATCCCGAAAAGTCTCTCAAATTGTATCTGGGGTATGGCCTTGGTGAGTGGATCCACTATGTTGTTCTTCGTGTCAACTCTCCTGACCTCGATCTCCCGGCGATCAACTATCTCCCGGATCAGGTGATACCGCCTCAGAATATGCCTGGATCGCTGATGGGACCTGGGTTCCTTGGCCAAAGCCACTGCTCCATTGTTATCACAATACAAAGGTATTGGATGCTCGATGGACGGAACCACTCTAAGTTCGTTTATGAACTTCTTCATCCAGACAGCCTCTTTGGCAGCATCGTTGGCAGCGATGTATTCAGCCTCCATTGTCGAGTTTGCCACGGTTTCCTGCTTGGAACTCTTCCAGCAAACCGTCCCTCCATCGAGGGTAAAGACAAATCCCGAGACCGACCTAGAGTCGTCCTTATCACTCTGGAAGCTCGAATCGGTAATGGACTCTACTTGGAGTTCACCGTTACCATATACCAAGAACATCTCTTTAGTCCTTCTTAAGTACTTGAGAATGTTCTTCACAGCTGTCCAGTGACTCTCTTCTGGATCTGCTTGATACCTACTCACTACACTTAGTGAGTATGCTGCATCGGGTCTGGAACATAGCATCACGTACATGATAGAGCCTACTGCCGAAGCATAGGGTATCCCTTGCATGTGAGCTCTCTCCAAATCAGTCTTGGGAGACATCTCTTTGGAGAGAGTGAGTCATGAGATCGTGGGTAAATTCCTACGCTTGGAATCTTCCATACTAAACCTCTTTAGTATGGTGTCAATGTACCTAGATTGGGACAATCCCAGTATCCGTTTAGATCTATCTCTATAGATCTTAATCCCTAAGATGTAGGAGGCATCACCTAGATCTTTCATTGAGAATCTTTGTGATAAGAAGAGCTTGACCGAGTGCAGCATATGAACATCATTTCCTATCAAGGGTATGTCATCCACGTACAATACGAGGAAAACAACCTTACTCTCGGCCACCTTCTTGAATATACAAGGTTCATCTACGTTTTTGATGAAGTCAAACTCTTTGACTGCCACATTAAAACAGATGTTCCAACTCCGCGATACCTGCTTCAACCCGTAGATGGATTTAAGCAGTTTTCACACCTTCCCGTTGCTCCCACTATCTACGAAGCCCTCTGGCTGAGTCATGTACACGCTCTCTTCTAAATCACCATTTGTTAGTTATATGTATGCCCTAGAGGCCATTACTATACATAGGATGTATATTGTAGTGGATGCTTGGACATATATAGGGAGGGCTTTCTTGCTCGACATGATAGTATGCTATCTAGTTGCACTTTACCTTAACGTGTACACTGATTGTCTCTCTGTTACATGTTGTTAAAGCCCTTAGGATGAGTACTTGACTACCTAGACTACGATGCGGATCATACTAGTGGGGACATGGTAGTCCATAAGTACATCCTTCGAGGTCCCTAGTCGTGGGTATATCGAGACGGGGCATCGATATACCAGAGTAGACTAGCGTATACCTTCTCGACCCATGCAGATGGGCGATGGATGATCCCATATCCGTTGGTGTTTGACATCAGAGATGGTATGCGAGTGCTCAGTGGAGACTGGGTACACTGGACGGACTCGCCGAGAACTCCCAGATGGTATTATACCTTACGTCAGATGGCAGTTCTCTGGTGACATTGGTACAGAGTAGTCTGTTGATCCGAGATCGTCATAGAGTCTTGTGTGGTTCCCACTGTGCTTTGATTTCCACCTTACCACGTCCAAGAGGGCATGCAAAACGGTGGCTTTTGGGTACAGTCCCGAATCACTTGGAGGCAATGAGCGATAGGAGGGGATTCGTCTCTCCCGGTATAGGGAGTTGATGTTGCGCTGTGTTCGATTGGCTATAACCGGAAATCCCTGGCCAGGGTTGCTGAGATTTACTGGTAAGTGTTATCAGTAGTTTCTCGAACTGTTATAGACCTCATATCGACACGACTTATCGAGCTATTGGGGTCTGACGTTTACCACCCCTAGGCGAGATATGCGACATATCAGACGACGAGACCGGACTGTGCGGTAAGTGTTACTGGTTGGATTCACAGGAGTGTGAGCGGGCTTGCTCGTCGATCTTCTGATCGCTCAATACCCGGGTGGCCGTTACGTTTAGCAGACCGCTTGCGGCTTGTGGGTGTTTGATATGATCATCACCTGCTGCCGGTGTATTGACGAGTCTTTAGAGTCCTACACAGAGGTTTCCTGGCTCAAGCGAAAGGAAATAGGAGCGCATATGAGATATGTGCGGGACCGAGAATGATGCCAGTATGTGATACTGTATTCGATTCTCGCGATTTGTGACATTGATCGGTTATATGCGATATAGCCGGGTTATCGGATCAAGTGTTGATTCGATAAGTTGTTACTGTTGATATTAGTAGGTTATATGCGATATGACCGGATCATTAAATCAAGTGTTGATTTAATGATTTAATGCATAATTATATATTTGATATATTACTTTGCATTAACTAGTATCGGTTCACTTAAGATGGATTTTCTCACTCGGTTGTTCACAAGTTGTATATGTGATATATTTTTGTGCACTTGTTTGTATCATGTTTGATGATACATGCAAACTTGGGTTTGTGTAAAGAATTAAACCATGGTTATTTAAATGGTTAGGGTTTTGATTTTCTTATCTATTTATTTATTTATTTATTCTTTTTGGAAGGATAAATAAAATGGTGACTTATTTTGTTTCTTTCTTGAAACTTCTTGAAGTGTTGAAAGTCAAAGCCATTTTGTTTCTTTCCTAAACCCTAACCCTTTAACTTAACCCTAGTTCATTCTCTACACTTGACCATGGTTGGATTATGATAAGTATTCATTTATTTTCTATTTGAAAAATACTTATCATAAGATTTTTCTTCTTCTTCTCCTCCTTCTTCAAGATGAAGAAGCTTGCTACCAACAATGGCATCTTAAGAAAAAGAGTGAGAAATCCAATTCTAAAGTGAACCCATTTCCTATTTTTTCATCCTCTACCTCTTGCCAAGTAGTATAGGGTGTTTTCTTCACAAGTTTCATGACTTGGTGAAGTGGGAGCTTGATCTTGTGATGCCTCGACGTAGATCATCTTCGGCATCGTAGTCGATGACCTAGCCCGCCTATTTCTCCGATGAAGCCGACACTAGAGTCCAAGATCCGATTTGTACAGCGGAGGGACGTCTACACGGAGCTATGGAGGTGGAGGACCGGATCTACAAAGGTTGTATTTCCGTTCAACTCTTAGTTAAGTTGTTAACTAGCTTCTAGTTTCGCCTAAACTCTAGTTAACGATCCGTATTAGGGTTTCTCGGCACTTGTAAAATTTAAAATTGGCATGGTTGATACCTTGTGAGACCTCATTAGTGTGCCTAGGAACCCTATAGTGGTATCAGAGCCTAACTAGAGCCTTAGACGAAGCGTAGACGGAGTTTGAAGTTCGATCGAACCAAAACCCTAACCCGAATATGCTCTCTGGACTTTTTTCAAAAACTGGGTTTTTTCCATATTAAAAATGCTTAAAAAATTCAGCAGGAAGTTCTAAGAATTACGATGCAAAATTAGGCAAATGATACCTCCAAACCGCGGCGGAACCGCGGCAGAATCCTGGCTTTTGCGGCGGTTCCGCGGCCAATTGATGACATCAGCCAACCATTTTTGCACCGTAATTCCTCTTTTATGGTGCTGGATTTTCTGGGAATTTTTAATATTTATTCAAGAGTTGAATATTCTGGGTTGTTTTGGGGATTCGATTATTCGATCGGATTATCAGACTTTGTCTATGTGGCTTTCCGGGTATTTTTAGAAACTGTTAAAAAATTCGACCGGATATAAATACCCAATTTTTCCCTGTCGGGAAATTTTCAAGTGTTGGATTTTTCCGTGGTTTAAAGACGTTCTAAGTAGTGCAAGTAACGCGATGGACCCTCTAGAAGACAACAAACCTTAACTCGATTATGTGACCGTCTTGAACTGCCCTTTAAACCTTAGGGTTTGGGGCAGTACGGCGTGCCACATGTGAGGCGTTGGCTTGACCCTTCTACGGCTGGACCGTTGGTACTGAGGCACGAAGTGAATGTTTTTGAACTTATTTCATGTGATGATCTGTTTCGGGAAAACTTGGGTATTCGATTGCTCGATCGGAAAGTTTAACATTTTCTATTTATCTGGAATGTGATACAATATTTGGAATTCACAAGTAGTTATGAGATAACTGAATGAATGTTATAAACATAGCAGTTTAGTCTCACTTGATCGGTTGCCACGGAATTTTGATGCGATCAAAAGTCCGTCGCAATCACGTAGCGTACGCGGATACTCGCCGGGTAAACTTAATAGACAGCCTCACTCCATAGCCCAGACCAAGTGACTGTAGGAGAACCCCGTCGCCGAAAGCGTCCGTTCGGGTGCTCGCGGCAGCGGTGTTCCGCCTTGGTGCACTTCGTCGACGGTATCGGGGGTGCGGCCGCCTACTAATGTTTGCGACGAGCATTCGATCAGGATGTCGGGAATCTTGCTGAATTGCCCGACTTGATATTGAAAAGAGTTTTCGATAATGAGACTAAAATGTGGGGTTTATAATTGTTAGGCATGTGATGTCTAAGTATTTCATTTGATTAGGCATGCGATGTCTAAAGAGATTGCGGATTCCAACTGTTGTAGTTTTACACTTTCTTTTCTGTGACCGTAAGTGTAATATGTGATATCGCCGGTTTCGTTGCTATATGTCAACGACAATTGAGATGGACATATTTACTTACGTTGATGACATGTAATGTTATGAGTTGCTGGATATGTTATATTGGATCGTCGTGTTTGAATAGCCGGGGGTTTTTATGTGAGATGAGTGTTTTTCATTTTCATTCATGTAAAAACTTGTATGTAATATTCTTTTATTTGGGGCACTTCCAGGTTGCGGATGATGTCATCATTTGTATATTATTTTCTTTTCCGCACTAGGATAGACCCAAGGAGGGGAGCACAAGTAACCGGGTTCTAGGGTCCAGTGGGAGACCATCTCGAGGAGTCGAGTCCGGGTCTCCCAACTCTAGAATTGGTAGGGTTGCTTGCCGCTCTCGTAGGGGTCTAGGGGTGTGGGATTGGTTATTCATCACGACCGTGGAATCCGTGTTTTATACTGGCTCGTATTAAAAACACGGACGTCCTAGTATATCCAATATTTCATATGTTTCTTCTGCAGCGATATCTGTGATGTGATCATGTGATGTTCTGTGATAGATACTGTCTATAGTATATATGATATATTATATAGGCGTTACTTATGTTTTACACCCGTGCTAGCCCTGCCCCGCTCTGTCGTTAGTTACCTAACCTAACGGTGCACGAGGGGACATCGAGGCGAATGCGGATGGCATAAGTGTACGTCGTATTTATCAGTGATGTTTAGGTATTTAAATGATGGGACTTCATTAATGTGATTAATGAAAGTAAAAGAAACCTAAAGATGTTGTAGAATTGAATTTCAAAATAAAAAGGGTAGCTACAGTTCTTGCTTTGCACAGAGGTATATGTGATATATCCTGCACCTTATTCGATGAGGAAAGGACCGAGATCCCTTCACCGGGAGTGACTCCTTTAGCAATAACTGGCAGATGCTACACACTCGGTTTGTCTTTTGATTGCTTTTAAGAGTTTTTGCTTTGCACAGTGATATATGTGATATATCCTGCACCTCATTCGACGAGGAAAGGGCCGACGATCCCTTCACCGGGAGTGACCCCTTTAGCAAAACTAGAAAAGCATCAAAAACACTCCATTTCAAAATCATTTGATTCTACAACGATATCAAGTTCATTACGCAATAGGTTTTCAGAAAAACCTGTCGTAGCCCTCCGTCATTTCAGATAAGTCCTACTTAGTATTCGTGCTACGTTTGTTGACCTCCGTCAAGGCGTAGCGTGCGGTAGCTAACTAGTATTTATCTGCTTATGCATATGATGCAGATTGGATTAGGGTAGTCGTGCGGCCTTGTTGACCTCCGTCAAGGGTCGTGCGGGTGGGTTTAATTCGATCAAGAAATGACGGGTTGAACTTGACTAGTAGCCTATGGTTTGTTGACCTCCGTCAAGGTCATAGGACGCTAGGGGCAAAATATTATCGGGAATTTCAAGTGTTGAAATTTGCAATGAGATTGCATACCTTCTATGAGATAGTTGGATCCCGATACCCGCTGCGAGTAATTGTTACTCCTGGGAGAGTTTTACACATTACAATTATCCGATCAAGTAGGTGTCTAGAAAGGTGTCAACGGGGTTACGCCTCTGGGAAAACGAGGTTTACATTAATTAGGTTCGTGCGAAAGCACGGGGGACCTCCCTCAAAATACCGACACTAGCCTGGCTGAAAGATTGGTGAACTTGTAGTGTGTAATTAATCCCAGCTAGTCTTTCCTTTTTGGGTTTGAAGGAAGATTTGATAAAAAGCAGTGGGAGCCATCCTGATTAGATAAAATAATAACCAATCTATTCTTGCAAGAGCGTATGCTGAGTGTTTTCTTCTCTCTCTCTCCAGGTAGCGACCATATCACGCCTTAATCAAGATAATAATACGGATATATTGACCGAACCCGCTTGTTATACTGAGCTGGGGAACGTTGGTCCCGCTCCAACTTATAATTGTTATAAGACAGAGCAAGAAATAGGGGATTATCAGAATTCCCGTGCGACCCAAACGAAGAGAGTGCATGCTGATGCATCATCTTCGGGTGTGTTCTTTATACAGAACTGTTTCTCTATTCTCTACGTCCTGGGTATTTGATACCGGATCAGGATTCCAGATATGTAATATGTTACATAGGGCTACAGAAAGGTAGAGAACTGAGAACGGGTGATAAGTTTCATGAGGCAGAAAACGGGGCAAGTGTTGCAGCCAAGTCTGTTGGTCACTGTCACCCTGTATTACCAATACATTGATTCTGAACAAATACTATTAGATATCGAACCTGATATGCAAAATCATATCAGTCTCTTTATTAGTAAAGAAAGGATATAATTTTGTATTGTCGGATAATGTGTTGAACATTTCCTATATCAAAAGTTGATCGTTTCAGGCACGTTATCTAAAAGCATTAACGTTCTAGATCAAACTACAGTTCCTTGTATACAGAACACACAAAAGAGGAAGAGTTCAGAAATGAACGGATCCTTCTTGAGGTATTGTAGACTAGGTCATATCAATGCGACCTGACTAGCTGAAGTTACATTTAGATGCATATTTAAATCTGTTTGAATTTACATCTTATGAAACTTGCCAGTCATGTCACAAAGATACGATGACCATAGCTCTGTTTACTGGAAACAGAGAAAGAGTTAGTAAACTCTTGGGATGATACATGTTGATGTATGTAAGGTCCCCTGTCTACATATGCCAGGACTGGTTCTTTGTACTTCGTTACATTCTCTGATAATCTCTCAAGATTCAGACATATGTTCCTGTTGAAACACAAGTTCGAACCTTTTGAGATACTCACAGAATATGATTTAGAAGTAGAAAACCAAAACACGGGTATAAGTATTATGTCCTTTGATGAGATCGAGGAGGAGAATACTTGAGCACGGAAATCCTGGATTATTCTAAAGGAGAATGAGATTCTCTCTCAGCATTACTCCTCCGTATACACCATAGCACGATGGTATATCGGGGTGGAGCGATCACACCCTATATGATAAGGTGTGCTCTATGATGAGTACTACTGAGTTACCTATTTCAATTTTTTGGGAGTTATGCACTTGAGAAGCTGCATACCTATTGAATAGGGTTCAAATCAAATCAGTTGCCTACCACTTCATATGTGATATGGAAAGGGAAGAGCCCATATCTTAAGTTGGTTAAGATTTGGGGTTGTCCGGGCTATGTCTAAAAGCATAATCCGGACAAGCTCGAGGCAAGGTCTGTTATGTACAACTGGAAAGGTTCCAGATATACAAACAACAGCAGATGATTTGGTAGAACCAAAGGATTCAGTAGATTCCAACGAACCTCAGCCTCTCCGCCGATCTAGTAGGGTTCCTCACCCACCTGAGAGATATTTCGGTTTCTTTATGACAGTGGGAGCGAGGATTGCATCATGAGATGATGACCCAACTAGTTTCGAGCTGGCCATCAGGAGTGGGACTCTGTAAGAATGGCTGGATGCTTAGTGATCTGAGATGGAATCCTTATACACCAACAAAGTATGGACTTTAGTTGCTTTATCTGAAGGGTTAAATCCCTATCAGGAGCAAGTATATCTTGAGAAGATTACTTGGTGTACATGAAAAGTTGAGACTTTCAAAGCTATGTTAGTGTTTATGACCTAGAAGGCCATTACTGTATCATACTAGTTTGTATATTACTTAATGGAAGCTTGGGATATTCACATGTATATAACAGTCTTGCTAAACATGGTAGTATGCTACTTGGTTTTTCTATCTTAATATGTGAGTATACGTATTGATAGAGCTCTTAGGATCTTGCTTGACTACCAGCGTTGTGATGGCAGTCACACTAGTGGGGGCTGGGTAGTCTACAAGCATATCCTTATTCAGGTCCCTAGTCGTTGGATTATCGAGACAGGGCATCGATACTCCGGAATAGACTAGTGTGTACGCTTCTCATCCCAGTTGGGGAGATGGTCTGTCCCACAGCCGTCAGTACGTCGTACTGGAGATAGTATGCAGGTGCTCGTTAGGTTACGGGTACACCGGACAGGACTCACAGGGGACTGTTGGTTGGTTTTATACCAGTCGTCAGTGAACAGTTCCCAGGTGACATGAGTACAGCATAGTCCGCAGACTTGACACTGCTACTTCGCCTCGAGTGTGTCCCACTGTTCTTAGATTGCTACCCTACCACGGCTCAAAGGAGTCGTGCAAACAGGTAGCAGTTGGGTGCAGTCCCGAGCACTTGGAGGCAGTGGCGGTTAGACAGGATTCGTCTCTCCCGGTATTGGGGGTTGATATCGCGCTGTGTCAGAGAGCCATTACGCAAAGTCCCTGGCCAGGGCAAGCGAGATTTGCTGGTAGGTTCCAGTAGTTTCTCAGGGTGTAATGGGCTTCCCTCCGACACGACTTATACCGCTATTAGGGGACTGACGCTTGCCGCCCCCTAGGCCCGATATGCGATAGTCTAAGACGAACGGACCGGACTGTACGGAGATTGTCACATCAGACTCAGTAGGAGTTCGGATGGGTTTCCTCATCGGCCTTCTTATCGACATCTACCTGGGGACCGTTACGTACAGCTAGTGCCGCTTGCGGTCTGTGGTTAAACCCACTGCCAGCGTAGTAGTCGAGTCTCTAGAGTCCCACACAGAGAGTTTCCCTACTCCAGGCGAAACGATATAGAGGTCGTATGGTTTTTACGACAAGGGTTCGGACGCATACGTGTGTTTACGCACGTACGACTTTCGGACAGTTTTTACCAGTCGGCTTTGGTTTAAGCCAGTTACTGGTATCCGGTTATTGGATTTATACAGTCTAAAGTTTTTCCGTATTTTTGCGGAAAGGAGGGGCGTTCTCGTAATTGCGCGAGAAGCTTCTAGAAGATGGTGACTAAGGAGGTTTAGGTGGCATATACAATGAATGTGATTAGTGAGTCATATGGATGATTCATCCATGTCATTAATGCTTCATAATTGCTTAATGACTCATGTAGATGAATCACCACTAGATATTTATCAAGCATGGTTGTAAATTCATTTCTTTTCTTTTCTTGATAAAAAGAAATGTTTGATATATATTATGATAACTCATTCTTCTCACTTCATTATTATTTTCATCTTCTCTCTCCTCAAGCTCTCCCTCTTCAAACCCTAATCCTCCCCTCTCATGTGTTGAGTACAAGGATTAGTTAGAGTAATTAAACCATAACCCTCACTCTATATCACCTAGCTTCTTTGATTAGCACTTAAAGAAGGTTAGTTGCCTCAAGTTTAGAGGCTAAGCTTGGAGTAAAGCTCTCGGGTGGATCGTCTACTACTTCGAGAAGGCCGAGGAGGAGGAGGAGTTCGCAAAGTCGAAGGACACGATTCTTTAGGTATAATCCCTTTACATAGTAGTTGTTAACAACTATGTTTGATGTTAGTTATCGTTTAGCTTCGATTCATGCGGTTAGTCGATGTTTAAGCAAAGAACAAGATCGTTTTTCATATTTTCGCCTCCCCGCAAGTCGTGGGGTGTTGTACATCGACTTACAGTGGTATCAGAGCCTCGCTAAACAATAAATAATTTACTTGCAAATTTGTATGAATTTCGAACGAAAAAAAACGAAACCGGAAAAACCCGAAATCACAAGTTTCTGTCGATTTTTAAATGAAGTCCAAAAATTTTTCAGGGAGGTTCAGAAAGCTTAAAAAGATAGTAGAAGAACACCCAAGAAATTTGGGCCCCTGAATCGTCTAAAGCGCCGTGGAACCGCGCCGGATCGCACCGATCCGCCGCGCTTCCGCCGCCGAGTTGGCGATTCAGGAACCCAAATTTCCTGTGTTGCTTCTCTGTGATATTTGGTATTTTCTGGAATATTTTATTTTTGCTCAGGTTTCAGATTTACAGAGAAGTATTGGAGCAAAATTAAAAGTGTTTAATCGATCGAAATTATACAGTATTTGCTTGATGGATTATATCTGTGTTTTTATAATGTGTTCGTAAACCTCCCCTAACTGCTAGTATGTCGGTTGGCAGGGGGTTGCACATTTCTGTAATGGTTTTTACTGTTTGTGGATATGAACTGTGTTGGAATGTTGTGATGTATAGCCGGGGTTTTGTGATGGGTTATTATTTAATTCATTTGATGTAAATGTAATTTGTTGTAATATTATTTTGCGGGGCACATCCAGGTTGCGGTTGTAGCCACCGTTGTATTATTTCATTTTACTGTTTTTGCTCCTAGGACAGACCCAAGGTGGGGTGCACAAACTGCCGGGTGGGTAGTTTGCCGTACCCGTTGGGGTCTTGGGTGGGGTAATGGCTATTCATCACAACTGTGTAATCCGTCTTTTGTTGCAGGCTCAAAACAAACACGGATTACTTGCAAATCCAATAAAGTTCATCTGTGATCTGGAATGCCTATTATTGCGTCTGACGAATGTACAATATCTATATATGATAGTTATTTAGACGTCACTTATTTTTTACACCCGCACTAGCCCAGCCCCCGCTCTGTCGTTAGTTAAGTAACCTAATGGGTGATGACGGGACCCCGAGGCGAATGCAGATGGCATAAGAGGACGTTGTATTTTCGTTGTTTTCTGCAATGATAGGTTAATGATGGGACGCATTATTTATAATGCAAAAAAAATAAACCAAAAAGTTTAATCGTTGGAACAATTTAGAAGAAACCACTCGGTTAATTTTAAAAACAGATATTTTTAAATGCGGAGATTTAACCACTCCTTTTAAAAGCTATCAGGTTCCTTCGGTTATATCAAGTTCACTACGTTCACGGTTTCGCCAAAACCATTCGTAGCCCTCCGTCATTTCATCTGGGTATTCAGTAGTATTCAAGCTATGTATTTTGACCTAACGCCAAGGCATAGTGTTTGGTAGCTACTGGGTATTCATTTGTTGCATAGATAGATGAGTTAGTTTGGGACAGTCGTATTATCATTTTGGCCGAACGTCAAGGATATATACGGATGGGTTCAAATTGACAAGATAATGATGGGTAGAACTTGACATGTGACTTATGACATTTTGACCTAACGCCAAGGTCATAAGAGCATGGGGCAAAAATATATATCGGGAATTTCTAAAGAAACTGAAATTTGCAAAGAGATGCATACCATTTGGAGTTTGATGAATGTTGGTAGGATTCCTTCAACATTATCATACGATGATATTTGGATCCCGATCCTACTGTGAGTATATGCTACTTATCAGGAGATTTGTCACTTAACGATCAATGCTATAAACCAAGTAGGTGTCAAGAAAGGTGTCAGCGGGGTTACGCGTCCAGAGAAAAGAGGTTATTTAATTAAGGAACTTCGCGAAAGCGTTGGAAAACCTCCCTCGAAGTATCGACACTGGCCTGGCTGAACGGTTAAGCAAGTATTGTACGGTGAGAATAGTCCTGGCTAATTCTTCTTTTATGGTTTGAGGAAGGATTCGAGAAACAGTGGGAGCCATCCAGTTTAGATAAACTAAAAACCACTCTAAACTTGCAAGAGCATCATGCTAAAGAGTTTTCTTCTCTCTCTCCTAATTGCAGCGACTCTGAAAATGACTGGAATTAAGTTACTTTTAGAGAAAAATATACTGACAGGGCCAAACTATAAAGATTGGCTGCGGAATGTCAAAATGGCTTTGACCTATGACAAATTGGGGTACGTCCTCACCGCTACGGCACCTGCTGTCCCTGGTCCCAAATCCAGCAATGCGGATAAGGAAATCCGCAAAACCTGGGATTTAGATTGCGCGAAAGCCAAGTGCATCGTGCTTGCCTCAATGAACAATGAACATCAGAGGAGGCACGAGGATATGAACCTAGATGGCATATTTCTCCATACAAAGGAACTTTATGGAGAGCAATCTCGTATAGCAAGATACGAGACCTCTAAGAACTTGTTTCGAGCGAGGTTGGCTGTCGGGTCATCGGTAGGAGAACATGTCCTAAAGATGATCGGCTATATTGAAGAGCTCGCAGACCTTGGGACGACTTTGGATAATGAGCTCTATACAGACCTTATTCTCCAGTCCCTTCCTCACACTTACGCCCAGTTTATCCTGAACTTCAACCTTCAAAGAAAAGAAGTTGAACTTCCGGAACTCCTGAACATGTTAAGGAGTGCAGAGGGCACCTTGCAGAAAGCAAGGGAAACACCCGCTATGTTTGTTAGCGGTACATCTTCTTCCGGGTCCAAGGCTAAGGCCAAAGGAAGGAAGAAGAAGGCCGCCACCAAACCTAGAGGAGGTGTTAGTAAGGTGGGAGGGAAGGGAAAGAAAAAGTTTGCGGTACCAGTAGTTGGCTAGGATGAGTGCTTCCATTGTCACAGGAAAGGGCACTGGAAGAAGAATTGCAAGGCGTGGAACGCCAAGAACCAGGAACCGAAGCAAGCTGTGGCTTCGACTTCAGGTGTGTTTGTAATTGAGAATTGTCTGTCGATCAACTCTGCTTCCTGGGTATTGGATACCGGATCAGGATCTCATATTTGCAATTCATTGCAGGCACTGAGAAACCGTAGAGTGCTGAAGGAAGGTGATATGACCATAAAGGTTGCTAACGGAGCTGGCGTGGGAGCTGCGTCCGTCGGGGATTATCACCTAGGATTGACGAGTGGACACATTTTGGTTTGACATAACTGTTTTTTTGTACTAAGCTTAACGTGTAATATCATATCAGTTTCCTTGTTATCATATAAAGGTTATGATTTCACGTTTGTAAGAGATGTTGTTAACATCCATCTTAATCATAGTTTGATTGGGTCCGGTACACTAAATAACGGTATATATGTTTTAAACCAACTCCAAATTTTCAACGTCCAGAACACACTAAAAAGAAAGTCTCCAGATTTAAATAAAGCTTTCTTATGGCATTGTAGACTGGGTCACATCAATGAGAGAAGGTTGACTAAGTTGCATAGAGAAGGATATTTGGACTCGTTCGAATATCAAACTTATGACACTTGTCAATCTTGTCTCAAAGGAAAGATGACAAAGACTCCATTTACTGGACATGGAGTAAGAGCGAGCGAGCTCTTAGGACTCATACACAGCGATGTATGTGGTCCGATGTCTACACATGCAAGAGGTGGTTTTTCCTATTTCATTACTTTCACGGATGATTACTCAAGATACGGATTCATTTATCTGATGAAACATAAATCCGAGGCTTTTGAGAAATTCCGAGAGTATAAGAATGAAGTAGAAAACCAAACCGGCAAAAGTATCAAGACACTTAGATCTGATCGAGGTGGTGAATACTTGAGTGCCGAGTTCCTAGGTTACCTAAAAGAGAAAGGAATTCTCTCTCAGCTTACTCCTCCATACACTCCACAGCATAACGGTGTATCGGAGAGACGGAATCGAACCCTATTGGATATGGTACGATCCATGATGAGTAATGCTGAGTTACCACGATCTTTCTGGGGTTATGCGCTAGAATCAGCGGCATATCTTTTGAACATGGTTCCTACCAAGACTGTGCCTACCACTCCATATCAGATGTGGAGCGGGAAGAAACCCCATCTACAGTATATAAAGATTTGGGGATGTCCAGCTTTTGTTAAAAAGCAGCATGTGGACAAGCTCGAGGCACGATCAGTAAAGTGTAAGTTTGTGGGATATCCAAAGAACTCCAGGGGATATCTATTCTATTACGCAGAGGAACAAAAGGTATTTGTTTCTCGTAATGCCCATTTTCTAGAACATCAGTTTTTAGAAAAGGAATCAAGTGGGAGCGAAATAGAACTGGAAGAAATTCCAGAACCACAAACTAATACTGAAAGTTTGGTAGAACCGGTAGTTCAAGAAGAACAGGACATTCCCGCACCCCTCCGCAGGAGTAGTAGGCTGTCTCATCCGCCTGAGAGATACTACGGTTTTCTCATAGATGGGGATAGAGAGGATTGCATCATAAATGATGATGAACCTACTGACTTCCAGCAGGCCATCCAGAGCGGCGACTCGGTACGATGGCTAGATGCAATGCGGACCGAAATGGAGTCCATGTACACCAACAAAGTATGGACTTTGGACTTTGCTCCAGATGGGGTAAAACCCATAGGATGCAAATGGATCTTCAAGAAAAAGATTGGTGTAGATGGACAGGTGGAAACCTATAAGGCTAGACCTGTTGCAAAGGGTTTTCGTCAAAGACCTGGTTTGGACTATGAAGAAACTTTTTTCTCCAGTGGCTATGCTCAAATCCATTCGGGTCCTTCTTGCTATTGCTGCCTTCCATGATTATGAAATCTGGCAGATGGACGTAAAGACGGCTTTTCTGAATGGAAATTTAGAAGAGTGCGTCTATATGGATCAGCCAGAGGGTTTCAATCAGAGTGGGAGCAGCGGGAAAGTATGCAAGCTGCTTAAGTCCATTTATGGACAAAAGCAGGCATCGCGGAGTTGGAACATCTGTTTTGATGAGACAGTCAAAGAATATGACTTTATTAAAAATCCAGATGAACCATGCATATATAGTAAAGTTGTAGCCAGAAGTGTCGTATTCCTCGTCTTGTACGTGGATGGCATTCTATTGATAGGAAATGACATTCCTATGCTACAATCTGTCAAAGGATTCTTGTCACACAGGTTCTCCATGAAAGACCTGGGTGATGCCTCTTACATTCTGGGGATCCGGATCTATCGTGATATATCCAAGAGGATGTTGGGACTTTCGCAGTCCAGGTATATCGACACTGTACTGAAAAGATTCAGTATGGAAGATTCTAAGCGCGGTAATCTACCGGCTTGTCACGGAATCACCCTCTCCAAAGAGATGTCTCCCAAGACTGATTTGGAAAGAGAACGCATGTCTATTATACCCTACGCTTCTGCGGTAGGCTCTATAATGTATGCGATGTTGTGCACCAGACCAGATGTAGCTTACGCACTGAGCGTGGTAAGCCGGTATCAGTCAGACCCAGGGGAGAAGCACTGGAGAGCAGTAAAGAACATTCTCAAGTACCTGAGAAGGACTAAGGAGATGTTCTTGGTTTACGGCGGAAAAGACCTCAGGTTAGAGGCCTTTGCTGATTCCGGCTTTCAGAGTGATAAGGACGATTCCAAGTCCATGTCGGGTTATGTCTTTACCGTCAATGGAGGGGCGGTGTGCTGGAAGAGCTCCAAGCAGGACACCGTTGCTGACTCAACGATGGAAGCGGAGTATATAGCTGCTTGCGATGCCGCAAAAGAAGCAGTCTGGATGAAGAAGTTCCTAACAGAACTTCAGCTGGTTCCTACCATAGTTGATCCAATACCTCTGTATTGCGACAACAACGGAGCTATAGCTTTAGCGAAGGAACCAAGGTCCCATCAGAAGTCCAGACACATCTTAAGGCGGTATCACCTGATCAGGGAGATCATTGATCGTCAGGAGATCGAGGTTCGGAGAGTTGCTTCTGAAGAGAACATTGCTGATCCATTCACAAAGGCCCTACCTCAGATTCAGTTCGAGAGGCTACTCGAGATCATCGGTCTTCGATACGCCAGTACATGGCCCTAGTGCAAGTGGGAGATTGTTAGTGTTTATGCCCTAGAAGGCCATTACTGTATCATACTAGTTTGTATATTACTTAATGGAAGCTTGGGATATTCACATGTATATAACAGTCTTGCTAAACATGGTAGTATGCTACTTGGTTTTTCTATCTTAATATGTGAGTATACGTATTGATAGAGCTCTTAGGATCTTGCTTGACTACCAGCGTTGTGATGGCAGTCACACTAGTGGGGGCTGGGTAGTCTATAAGCACATCCTTATTCAGGTCCCTAGTCGTTGGATTATCGAGACAGGGCATCGATACTCCGGAGTAGACTAGTGTGTACGCTTCTCATCCCAGTTGGGGAGATGGTCTGTCCCACAGCCGTCAGTACGTCGTACTGGAGATAGTATGCAGGTGCTCGTTAGGTTACGGGTACACCGGACAGGACTCACAGGGGACTGTTGGTTGGTTTTATACCAGTCGTCAGTGAACAGTTCCCAGGTGACATGAGTACAGCATAGTCCGCAGACTTGACACTGCTACTTCGCCTCGAGTGTGTCCCACTGTTCTTAGATTGCTACCCTACCACGGCTCAAAGGAGTCGTGCAAACAGGTAGCAGTTGGGTGCAGTCCCGAGCACTTGGAGGCAGTGGCGGTTAGACAGGATTCGTCTCTCCCGGTATTGGGGGTTGATATCGCGCTGTGTCAGAGAGCCATTACGCAAAGTCCTTGGCCAGGGCAAGCGAGATTTGCTGGTAGGTTCCAGTAGTTTCTCAGGGTGTAATGGGCTTCCCTCCGACACGACTTATACCGCTATTAGGGGACTGACGCTTGCCGCCCCCTAGGCCCGATATGCGATAGTCTAAGACGAACGGATCGGACTGTACGGAGATTGTCACATCAGACTCAGTAGGAGTTCGGATGGGTTTCCTCATCGGCCTTCTTATCGACATCTACCTGGGGACTGTTACGTACAGCTAGTGCCGCTTGCGGTCTGTGGTTAAACCCACTGCCAGCGTAGTAGTCGAGTCTCTAGAGTCCCACACAGAGAGTTTCCCTACTCCAGGCGAAACGATATAGAGGTCGTATGGTTTTTACGACAAGGGTTCGGACGCATATGTGTGTTTACGCACGTACGACTTTCGGACAGTTTTTACCAGTCGGCTTTGGTTTAAGCCAGTTACTGGTATCCGGTTATTGGATTTATACAGTCTAAAGTTTTTCCGTATTTTTGCGGAAAGGAGGGGCGTTCTCGTAATTGCGCGAGAAGCTTCTAGAAGATGGTGACTAAGGAGGTTTAGGTGGCATATACAATGAATGTGATTAGTGAGTCATATGGATGATTCATCCATGTCATTAATGCTTCATAATTGCTTAATGACTCATGGAGATGAATCACCACTAGATATTTATCAAGCATGGTTGTAAATTCATTTCTTTTCTTTTCTTGATAAAAAGAAATGTTTGATATATATTATGATAACTCATTCTTCTCACTTCATTATTATCTTCATCTTCTCTCTCCTCAAGCTCTCCCTCTTCAAACCCTAATCCTCCCCTCTCATGTGTTGAGTACAAGGATTAGTTAGAGTAATTAAACCATAACCCTCTGTAACATTTTCAAAAGTATAAAATATTAATTTTGGGAATTTTTATAATTTAATATTATTTTAATATTAAATCTATAATTAAATGCAAATAAATAGGAAAAATGTTAGAAAAACTATGAAAATTTTTGGAAAATTCTAAAATAGGGTAAATTAGTGAATTATGACATTTTTAAGTTTTTGTGATTTGTTTGACACTAATTTAGTGCTAATCGCGATTAAAATCGCTAATCGGGTTTTGCGGCAATTTTGTGCAAAACTTGCACATATCACCTTTTCTACACTTGTGCATTTTTCTTGCCATGATTTATCATTTGGGGTTTACTATTTATGTGAGAAGGATTTTGAGAGAAAAGAAAAGGAAAAGAAAAGAGAAAAGATTAAAGAATTGGGGGTTGGTGAGAATGAGAGGCATGGGGCACCATTGACCTTGGGACTTAGCCATTTTTCCCTTCATTTCCCTCCCACTTCTCTCTTCTTCTGCTGCTGCTCCTGCACCTCCTTCCCTCCCCTCTTCAAAGCCCAAAAACACCTCTAAAACTACACCAAAATCCAATGTCCGTTTCATTAAAAATGTGCACGAGCCCGAGACCTTCAAGATGGATCAAGAAAGCGTGGATTTTGACCACTAGGGGCAACTCAAGAAAATTCTTGAGTTGCCAAGTGAGGTAAATTCTGGACCTTTAGCTTAATTCTTGCATTACTTATACCCCAATGTTGTTATAGAATCGATATTGTGTGATATTATGGACATGATGAAAACCTAGTTAGGGTTGTGGTGAATTATGGGTTGTAATACGAAATTGAGGTCAGTAGAGGATACACCAACACCCTAGTGTATGAATTGAGACCCTAACTTGAAGTTTAAACCCATAATACGGATTTTAGAAACCGATATCGGGGAAATTATGGAATCTGTGAAGGTTAATTGGAATCTGCTATCATACGAGGTATCCTAAAATAAAATTGAGTGGACAGTGGTATGTGCAGGCACCCAGGAAGCTAACCCCAAGACCCCAGCTCCCACTTCTTCTTCCCGGCCGCCAATTTCTCCCTATTGGCCTCCAATTGCGTCCTGGGTCCCACCATTTTGGGTCGTGTTGGTTCTGTAGCTCCTACATGCTTACTTTAGGCCCTTGGTATATATAGATTTGTATAAACAGACCTAGGTTGAAATCTGGGACATATATCCTAAGTTGCTATTTTGGATTCGTGTTTCCGTATTCCGTATTTTTGATTCTGAAATGGTGGAATGTGTTTTGCCTCGACTATTTGTCGTTTATACGACGATATAGAGGATTTATTGATGGTTTTGAAGGCGTGCCATAGGTTCTCACCTATAGGCCCCCTTATCGTATCGTTTTGGATTTCATGCGCCGTTTTAGATTGGATGTGATTTTAATGCGCAAATACGATATTTTGATGTGTAGGTACCCATGAAGATCTCGGGACGACAAGCAAATACGTGGTGACGTCCGCAATTGATGATGCAAGGTGAGTAGATTAAATCTACAGGGGGAAGTCGGGTGGATGGCGTATAGCACCCCCGCAGTCCGTAGATAGATTATTATGTAGTTTATTATGATAGTTAGGTGTATTATGGATAGTGTAGGGTTAGAAGTGACTAGTGTAGTTCATAGTCGCGAACCCTGGGATAGAATTACACCTACACACACACCCTTACATATTACTTATACTCGCACTGTGTTTGATGATATGGGATGACTTTGGAGATGAGTCGATGATGTGGGCTTGATGCCGTGAGATCGGTGATTTGATACGATTCATATGTGGGATATGACATGTGATTCTTGCGGGCTTGGGATGTGTGTTTACCCCCGCATGCATACTTTATTGATGGTATCGATTTGTACTAGATATAGAGTAGTACCCCAGATTATATGATCTGATGATAGTGATACCTGTTATGTGATGAGATAGTGAGATGTTGACCCGTACCCAGCTATTGGGATGCCGTACGATGATTTACCGTACGAGCCGATATTGATGATAGATCCGCGCTCATGACTTGAGGATGTCATATGATATACTGTATCGTACGCGATACTATTGAGGTGGGATCACCGACTATTATATCTATATATATATCGACTCAGATTTAGGTGGTTTTCATACCCCTCCTGATTTACTTGATACTTAGATCTGTAGTTTGCATAGTAGATGTTAGACTAGACCGAGGCATACCTATTTCAAAAACTATGAATCAGGGGTATCTTAAAAGACAAACAAAGGGATTCTGCGAATACTTAAAGGCGTATCCTTTCTTAAAAACTTCGCATCCCTTATTTTACTAAAACCCTGATTCGTCTTATTTCAAAAGGCATCACTGCAAGACTTATAAATATTGATGTAATTTATTCACTGTAGTGTTGATTATTTGACTTCCGCATATTCATGCTATTCATATTTCCTGCATATGTTATTGCTATACTGATATCATGCTGTTAGGACACCAGCACCATTATCGATGATGCGTATGTTCCACGTACACTATTTGCCGGCTCACACACTTCATCATCGATAATTGCCATGCCACTACACTGTAGTACTGCTGCATTCATGATATGATTTCCGCATGGCATATTGTACACCTATACCGGTACACAAACATATATGATTCTGACTTGATTAGAGATTTGAGGGCCGCAAGGTATTCTTTAAGAACTGATTTAGTCTAAAGGAGCGGTTTCCCTCGACATATGCACATTATCATCTATATGTGACTTGACATGCTACTCATACTTGATGCTTATATCACATCTGATCATCATATTGTAGCTCATCTATATGTGACTTGACATGCTACTCATACTTGATGCTTATATCACATCTGATCATCATATTGTAGCTCATCTATATGTGACTTGACATGCTACTCATACTTGATGCTTATATCACATCGGATCATTATGGTATAGCTTACCTTTATGTAACTTGACATGATATTTATATTTGACGCACATATCATATCGGATCATTGACTTACATTTTGGTTTGGATTATATGTGACTTCTGGATTTGGGAACCGTGGCTATTTCAAATATGTAATCATTTAAAAACCCGGTTCCCTTGATATGATATTTCGGTGCGTCCACCATGTGTTTTCTCGGGGCTAGAGTGATATATGAAAACCCGAATCGAGGAGGCGGTTGAGGCCGATTACGGGTACATGGTGGACCCGGTATGGTACCCCGGGGCGAGAACGGTTTCGCTGTGTAGTAGACGGTGAGCCCGGCGGAGGGACTACTACCTACCGGTGATTGTATTTGAGCTCGGCGGATATCTAGAGGATACCGACCGGAGTTGAGAGATGGATTGGGCTGACCCGTACTGCCGAGGCCGAGGGCCGATACCGCAGACGGAGCCCAGAGATGGACATGGGTTGACTCGTACTGCCGGGGGCCGAGGGCCGATACCGCAGACGGAGCCCCATATGGACGAGGATTTACGTGTCGATGCTAGGCACGGGTTTCATGATGTTTTTCCATGATTTTGTTTATATCCTCATATTGCTTACATGATGCTTATTGTCATTGGGTGACGGGTGGACGGGTTCCACGTATATACCGACATAGATCATATACAGACATGGATCATATACAGACTGGATTTACACTGATCATACTTCATTTGTATATATAACAGGGTATGAGGGCGCTGTTATATATACCCTTACACCAATATTAGTGGTATGGGACGCTAATATATGTGTATTGATATCATTGATACTTCATCATATTTACTTCATGCAGACATACCTTATACTGATGACATGTTATTACCTGAGTACTTGGCACCACATACCTGTTTAGATGTTGATTTGCCACCTTATCATGTTTCAGGCTTATTCCTTGAGGTTTATTACTGATTGTTGACTTAGGTTTATGTCTTGCATTCGGTTTCTACTTGTAGATGTTTCTATTCACGAGTTGGCAACTCACCCCCGTTGTGCCACAGTTCTTGCAGGTTCTGCCGTACAGGTTTCATTGCGGCATTTCTGGCACACTACCTTCTTGCGGGTGATTTGCTTTTGGTAGGTGGATTCTTTCGCATCAAGAACCACCATTGTATTTATTTATTTCTTTGTATCTAGAATTTCCATCAACCAAAACTTGTATATTGTTTCAGACCTACTAGTGATGTATTATTCGACCTTAGAGTCGCGCTTAGTAGTATTGCGGTTTTCTTATTGCTTTTGAGCTTTCTTTTGGATTTGATCCTCGCCACTTGGCGTTGTATATCATATCATTATTGCATATGTGGTTGCGACCGTCATTTGACGAAGAGCTAGCTCCCGCTTGGGGATGCCTTTATCATTGCATATATATTGTTATCCTTATTGTACCCCATTCGGGGCCAGTTTTACAAAAGAAACTCTGCCGAAATTTTTAGAAAAGACTGTACTGTTTTTAAAATACATATTCGGCTTAGTTATTTAAAAACCTTGATTTCAAACATGTTTTCTTCACTTCTTTAAACCAGTTCTTTACTTATTCTTAAAAATGGTTTTAGATTTCTGGGCTTTTGGATTACTTGGATCAGATGGAGTCCTATAGACTTCATATGGTTCAAGGGCCAGTCACGTGCTCTTTCGGGTCGTGACAAAGTTGGTATCAGAGCGCTAGGTTGACCTTGGTTCGAGTCTAAGTTTGACTATGCGGAGCCTAGGGAGTTATATATATACGGAACTTAGGCTTGACCTTACGGAACTTAGACTTGGTCGAGGGGGTATTAGACCCGAACTTTCTTCGTATTAGGATGACCCTTGGTTGATGGAATAGGTGACTAAAGTAGAGTGACGTACCGTTGGTATGTTCCGCGGCATACTTACGACACGCCACTCCGCTTAAGGAACCTTAGGATGTACATACTTTCGAGATCAGTGATTCTCTTCATATCCTGGATTATACATCCATTTGAGATCCCCGATTCTATTAGTTTCATGATCATACCTTTATTGATGCTGTTCCTTCTTATGATCATGTATTCCCTTTGGATCTGTTGTTCTCTTCCTTACTATTGATCCGCTCTCTTCGATACTCGATTGAGGTTCATGTCACCATGTTTGAGCGCAGTTTGGGCTGCTGCTAGGGTTACGGCCGGTGTGAGCTCGTTTGGTACGAGGGCCGACCATTGTGTTTTCTGGTGACATGGGAACGTCTCGAGTTAGTGTTGGTGATTGTGACCTCTAGTGGAGGCGAGTGCTTGGTCTTGCACCGGATGATCGGGCCATTGTTAGAGCTGCCAGTTGAGAGAGGACTGTTGATGTACAGCATACCTCAGAGATTGTGATGTCGCCTACCGTGCAGACAGATGGACCAGCTGTTGCTGAGTTTGACAGGATGTCGCTTCCGAAGCTTACGAGCTGAGATTGCCGTAGCTTTCAGGCAGATATGAGACAGATGATAGCTAGTCTACCCGATTGAGAGACGAAGGTGATTCGTCCGATTTTGCGCCAGAGCGTGCCCAGTGAGTTGAAGATTTCCAGTGTGGAGAGTCTTACTCAGATCTAGAGCAGACCGATTCAGAGATGACCGCCACTGTGTCGCTTTTCCTGGAGGATTGAGGCGCTGTTCGGCGTACAGGCGAATGAGCCAGTTGCTGCTGCAAATGATGAGATATCGCCAGATGGTTGGAGCTATTGCAGCATGAGCATGTTCTTGGAGACGTGATAGTGAGTCGCTAGTCACCTGAGGATAAATGACTAGGACATGTGGTTCGTTCGGTTACCGATGCGAGGTCATCAGATAGATTGTTTCCAGCTAGAGACGACTTCACGCAGGTTCGTTGAGAGTCGATAGAGACGATCGAATGTCAGGAGCCCATTTTCCAAGTTTAAAGTATACGGAAAGACATGCAGGTGATTCTATGGACCCTCTAGAAGAATGAAACCCTAACTCGACTTAATGACCGTGTGAAAGCCTTTGAACCTTCGGGTTTGCGGCGGTTCCTCGGCGCCATTAGTGAGACTTGGGTTTGCCCTTCTACGGCTGGACCACCGACGCTGTGGCATGTACTCGATACTATTAAACTGTACCCGAGATGTGAGCTCTTGGGGGATTAGGAGGATCTGACGAGTCGATCGGATGGTTCGACATCTTTCGGATATCGTGATGGGACACTGCTTGGGAGACTCCAGATGCGAGCGTAGCCGTCGGAGCGCAGTTCGTGTAGCCACGATGAGATAAGTCCGAATCAGTCGACATTTGAGCAGAGTGAAGAAAAGAGTTCGTATGAGATTTCGACGAGATGACGTCCCACTCCGCTGACATTAGAGATGTGATACGCACCCAGAGGCGTGGTATATGGATATATCTTCCCGAGAGAAGCGCGATAAGTATGCAGCCGTTCCGGAATAAGCTTTAGCTTCAGCATTGGATGATGACTCCCGGGCATTTCGGCAGGATGAGATTTGAGAAAGGAACCTCGACAGGACCTTTCTGGAGTACGATACGAGAAGACCTAGACCCGGGAGTGGTCGTATTGCGCACACCAGCAGGACAGAGTTCGGCATGGTCGACGAGGTAGTTGACCAGGTTCGGATAAAGGGACTTACCCAGATACGTTGCGAATTGATCAAGGACGTACGAGTGATGAGTATTCCTCCGATGGTTGGGGCGTGTTCCCGAGAACCAGTTCGGCCTGACATCTTCTACAGAATGATGAAGCTACAGAGTACGCGATCTCGAGTCCGTGCGAGAGACTTCAGATTGACCGTGGCCGAGAACAGTGCAGTGCGTAGATAGCATGGCGTGGCGTCATAGTGGACGACGATACAGACAAGCGGAACAAGAGGTTCGTGCGAGACACTGACGAGCTGTCATTACTTCCCGTCGAGACTAGAGACCAGATATGCTTACAGAGACGTTGGGATGTGACCAATTTCCGAGAAATGTTGTGCTGAGGATACAGATGTCTATCAAGCGAGAAGAGGTAGTACAAGAGAGCCAGCCTCTGTACAGATCGGCATAGGCATGTTTGGAAGAGACCTTGAGCAGGATTCCTTCCAGGATATTGCTGCAATGATGTTTGCACCCAGGATCAGATGTGTGACGTGCTTTCAGAAAGCCAGAGGCCGACGCCAGTGATATGCTACCTTACGAGTGGTCGTGAGGATTGACCGAGAGGTGACCAGAGAAGTGCCAGAACGGAATCGACCCCGTTAGCGCACTTGACAGGGCCGATGAGCCGATTGGCCGCGAGATAGGAAATCCGCAAAGAAGATAAGGACCCAGAGTCAGAGGACGCCAGACCGTGAGCAAGAGGCAAGTAGATATCCTGCGCTGCTAGCAGTGGATTGCACCGACTCCTTCTCGACCTCGAAGGAGGAACTACCGACGACGGTATTTATGATTTGTGATTTTGTGATTCGATGATCACGTATCCGTCATTTTGGATTTCGGTATTTTGGGCGTTCTGTTTGCATGATTTAGTTTTGATGACTGAGTTTCATGATATTGGTTTCATGCACCCACTGGATATTTATATATTTTGCGCTGAGTTATTACATTTGAGATATTGATTGAGATTTCATGCCTACTGTATTCAGTGATTTGATTTATACTTCCAGCATAGTTTTCATGCACCTTTAGTGTTTTGGTACACGATCCTGGTGCACACCAGATGCACTGAATCGGGATTCTTCGTGCATGTCACATGCACCTGATTTTTCTGTCAGGCACACACGTTGCCTACGACAGATGTTTCGTGCACACCCGTTGCACCTAGATGTTGTTTTGTACACCTGTTTGACACATATATGGATTTTGATTCCTTGCGCACCAGACGCATAGGATATTCTTATGTATGCATTTTGGGGATTGATTTCTAGTAGAGCAGTACATTTTTTATGATATTCTCTATGTGTTGACGTTTTCGGAGCCCCGACAAAATGGATTGTACTGAAATTATTTTAGTATTGGGGGTTTAAATTTAAATTCGGGGACCGAATTTCTTTAAGAGGGGTAGATTGTAACATTTTCAAAAGTATAAAATATTAATTTTGGGAATTTTTATAATTTAATATTATTTTATTGATTATTTTAATATTAAATCTATAATTAAATGCAAATAAATAGGAAAAATGTTAGAAAAACTATGAAAAATTTTGGAAAATTCTAAAATAGGGTAAATTAGTGAATTATGACATTTTTAAGTTTTTGTGATTTGTTTGACACTAATTTAGTGCTAATCGCGATTAAAATCGCTAATCGGGTTTTGCGGCAATTTTGTGCAAAACTTGCACATATCACCTTTTCTACACTTGTGCATTTTTCTTGCCATGATTTATCTTTTAGGGTTTACTATTTATGTGAGAAGGATTTTGAGAGAAAAGAAAAGGAAAAGAAAAGAGAAAAGATTAAAGAATTGGGGGTTGGTGAGAATGAGAGGCATGGGGCACCATTGACCTTGGGACTTAGCCATTTTTCCCCTCATTTCCCTCCCACTTCTCTCTTCTTCTGCTGCTGCTCCTGCACCTCCTTCCCTCCCCTCTTCAAAGCCCAAAAACACCTCTAAAACTACACCAAAATCCAATGTCCGTTTCATTAAAAATGTGCACGAGCCCGAGACCTTCAAGATGGATCAAGAAAGCGTGGATTTTGACCACTAGGGGCAACTCAAGAAAATTCTTGAGTTGCCAAGTGAGGTAAATTCTGGACCTTTAGCTTAATTATTGCATTACTTATACCCCAATGTTGTTATAGAATCGATATTGTGTGATATTATGGACATGATGAAAACCTAGTTAGGGTTGTGGTGAATTATGGGTTGTAATACGAAATTGAGGTCAGTAGAGGATACACCAACACCCTAGTGTATGAATTGAGACCCTAACTTGAAGTTTACACCCATAATACGGATTTTAGAAACCGATATCGGGGAAATTATGGAATCTGTGAAGGTTAATTGGAATCTGCTATCATACGAGGTATCCTAAAATAAAATTGAGTGGACAGTGGTATGTGCAGGCACCCAGGAAGCTAACCCCAAGACCCCAGCTCCCACTTCTTCTTCCCGGCCGCCAATTTCTCCCCATTGGCCGCCAATTGCGGCCTGGGTCCCACCATTTTGGGTCGTGTTGGTTCTGTAGCTCCTACATGCTTACTTTAGGCCCTTGGTATATATAGATTTGTATAAACAGACCTAGGTTGAAATCTGGGACATATATCCTAAGTTGCTATTTTGGATTCGTGTTTCCGTATTCCGTATTTTTGATTCTGAAATGGTGGAATGTGTTTTGCCTCGACTATTTGTCGTTTATACGACGATATAGAGGATTTATTGATGGTTTTGAAGGCGTGCCATAGGTTCTCACCTATAGGCCCCCTTATCGTATCGTTTTGGATTTCATGCGCCGTTTTAGATTGGATGTGATTTTAATGCGCAAATACGATATTTTGATGTGTAGGTACCCATGAAGATCTCGGGACGACAAGCAAATACGTGGTGACGTCCGCAATTGATGATGCAAGGTGAGTAGATTAAATCTACAGGGGGAAGTCGGGTGGATGGCGTATAGCACCTCCGCAGTCCGTAGATAGATTATTATGTAGTTTATTGTGATAGTTAGGTGTATTATGGATAGTGTAGGGTTAGAAGTGACTAGTGTAGTTCATAGTCGCGAACCCTGGGATAGAATTACACCTACACACACACCCTTACATATTACTTATACTCGCACTGTGTTTGATGATATGGGATGACTTTGGAGATGAGTCGATGATGTGGGCTTGATGCCGTGAGATCGGTGATTTGATACGATTCATATGTGGGATATGGCATGTGATTCTTGCGGGCTTGAGATGTGTGTTTACCCCCGCATGCATACTTTATTGATGGTATCGATTTGTACTAGACATAGAGTAGTACCCCAGATTATATGATCTGATGATAGTGATACCTGTTATGTGATGAGATAGTGAGATGTTGACCCGTACCCAGCTATTGGGATGCCGTACGATGATTTACCGTACGAGCCGATATTGATGATAGATCCGCGCTCATGACTTGAGGATGTCATATGATATACTGTATCGTACGCGATACTATTGAGGCGGGATCACCGACTATTATATCTATATATATATCGACTCAGATTTAGGTGGTTTCCATACCCCTCCTGATTTACTTGATACTTAGATCTGTAGTTTGCATAGTAGATGTTAGACTAGACCGAGGCATACCTATTTCAAAAACTATGAATCAGGGGTATCTTAAAAGACAAACAAAGGGATTCTGCGAATACTTAAAGGCGTATCCTTTCTTAAAAACTTCGCATCCCTTATTTTACTAAAACCCTGATTCGTCTTATTTCAAAAGGCATCACTGCAAGACTTATAAATATTGATGTAATTTATTCACTGTAGTGTTGATTATTTGACTTCCGCATATTCATGCTATTCATATTTCCTGCATATGTTATTGCTATACTGATATCATGCTGTTAGGACACCAGCACCATTATCGATGATGCGTATGTTCCACGTACACTATTTGCCGGCTCACACACTTCATCATCGATAATTGCCATGCCACTACACTGTAGTACTGCTGCATTCATGATATGATTTCCGCATGGCATATTGTACACCTATACCGGTACACAAACATATATGATTCTGACTTGATTAGAGATTTGAGGGCCGCAAGGTATTCTTTAAGAACTGATTTAGTCTAAAGGAGCGGTTTCCCTCGACATATGCACATTATCATCTATATGTGACTTGACATGCTACTCATACTTGATGCTTATATCACATCTGATCATCATATTGTAGCTCATCTATATGTGACTTGACATGCTACTCATACTTGATGCTTATATCACATCTGATCATCATATTGTAGCTCATCTATATGTGACTTGACATGCTACTCATACTTGATGCTTATATCACATCTGATCATCATATTGTAGCTCATCTATATGTGACTTGACATGCTACTCATACTTGATGCATATATCACATCGGATCATTATGGTATAGCTTACCTTTATGTAACTTGACATGATATTTATATTTGACGCACATATCATATCGGATCATTGACTTACATTTTGGTTTGGATTATATGTGACTTCTGGATTTGGGAACCGTGGCTATTTCAAATATGTAATCATTTAAAAACCCGGTTCCCTTGATATGATATTTCGGTGCGTCCACCATGTGTTTTCTCGGGGCTAGAGTGATATATGAAAACCCGAATCGAGGAGGCGGTTGAGGCCGATTACGGGTACATGGTGGACCCGGTATGGTACCCCGGGGCGAGAACGGTTTCGCTGTGTAGTAGACGGTGAGACCGGCGGAGGGACTACTACCTACCGGTGATTGTATTTGAGCTCGGCGGATATCTAGAGGATACCGACCGGAGTTGAGAGATGGATTGGGCTGACCCGTACTGCCGGGGCCGAGGGCCGATGCCGCAGACGGAGCCCAGAGATGGACATGGGTTGACTCGTACTGCCGGGGGCCGAGGGCCGATACCGAAGACGGAGCCCCATATGGACGAGGATTTACGTGTCGATGCTAGGCACGGGTTTCATGATGTTTTTCCATGATTTTGTTTATATCCTCATATTGCTTACATGATGCTTATTGTCATTGGGTGACGGGTGGACGGGTTCCACGTATATACCGACATAGATCATATACAGACATGGATCATATACAGACTGGATTTACACTGATCATACTTCATTTGTATATATAACAGGGTATGAGGGCGCTGTTATATATACCCTTACACCAATATTAGTGGTATGGGACGCTAATATATGTGTATTGATATCATTGATACTTCATCATATTTACTTCATGCAGACATACCTTATACTGATGACATGTTATTACCTGAGTACTTGGCACCACATACCTGTTTAGATGTTGATTTGCCACCTTATCATGTTTCAGGCTTATTCCTTGAGGTTTATTACTGATTGTTGACTTAGGTTTATGTCTTGCATTCGGTTTCTACTTGTAGATGTTTCTATTCACGAGTTGGCAACTCACCCCCGTTGTGCCACAGTTCTTGCAGGTTCTGCCGTACAGGTTTCATTGCGGCATTTCTGGCACACTACCTTCTTGCGGGTGATTTGCTTTTGGTAGGTGGATTCTTTCGCATCAAGAACCACCATTGTATTTATTTATTTCTTTGTATCTAGAATTTCCATCAACCAAAACTTGTATATTGTTTCAGACCTACTAGTGATGTATTATTCGACCTTAGAGTCGCGCTTAGTAGTATTGCGGTTTTCTTATTGCTTTTGAGCTTTCTTTTGGATTTGATCCTCGCCACTTGGCATTGTATATCATATCATTGTTGCATATGTGGTTGCGACCGTCATTTGACGAAGAGCTAGCTCCCGCTTGGGGATGCCTTTATCATTGCATATATATTGTTATCCTTATTGTACCCCATTCGGGGCCAGTTTTACAAAAGAAACTCTGCCGAAATTTTTAGAAAAGACTGTACTATTTTTAAAATACATATTCGGCTTAGTTATTTAAAAACCTTGATTTCAAACATGTTTTCTTCACTTCTTTAAACCAGTTCTTTACTTATTCTTAAAAATGGTTTTAGATTTCTGGGCTTTTGGCTTACTTGGATCTGATGGAATCCTATAGACTTCATATGGTTCAAGGGCCAGTCACGTGCTCTTTCGGGTCGTGACACCCTCACTCTATATCACCTAGCTTCTTTGATTAGCACTTAAAGAAGGTTAGTTGCTTCAAGTTTAGAGGCTAAGCTTGGAGTAAAGCTCTCGGGTGGATCGTCTACTACTTCGAGAAGGCCGAGGAGGAGGAGGAGTTCGCAAAGTCGAAGGACACGATTCTTTAGGTATAATCCCTTTACATAGTAGTTGTTAACAACTATGTTTGATGTTAGTTATCGTTTAGCTTCGATTCATGCGGTTAGTCGATGTTTAAGCAAAGAACAAGATCGTTTTTCATATTTCCGCCTCCCCGCAAGTCGTGGGGTGTTGTACATCGACTTACAGTGGTATCAGAGCCCGCTAAACAATAAATAATTTACTTGCAAATTTGTATGAATTTCGAACGAAAAAAAACGAAACCGGAAAAACCCGAAATCACAAGTTTCTGTCGATTTTTAAATGAAGTCCAAAAATTTTTCAGGGAGGTTCAGAAAGCTTAAAAAGATAGTAGAAGAACACCCAAGAAATTTGGGCCCCTGAATCGTCTAAAGCGCCGCGGAACCGCGCCGGATCGCACCGATCCGCCGCGCTTCCGCCGCCGAGTTGGCGATTCAGGAACCCAAATTTCCTGTGTTGCTTCTCTGTGATATTTGGTATTTTCTGGAATATTTTATTTTTGCTCAGGTTTCAGATTTACAGAGAAGTATTGGAGCAAAATTAAAAGTGTTTAATCGATCGAAATTATACAGTATTTGCTTGATGGATTATATCTGTGTTTTTATAATGTGTTCGTAAACCTCCCCTAACTGCTAGTATGTCGGTTGGCAGGGGGTTGCACATTTCTGTAATGGTTTTTACTGTTTGTGGATATGAACTGTGTTGGATTGTTGTGATGTATAGCCGGGGTTTTGTGATGGGTTATTATTTAATTCATTTGATGTAAATGTAATTTGTTGTAATATTATTTTGCGGGGCACATCCAGGTTGCGGTTGTAGCCACCGTTGTATTATTTCATTTTACTGTTTTTGCTCCTAGGACAGACCCAAGGTGGGGTGCACAAACTGCCGGGTGGGTAGTTTGCCGTACCCGTTGGGGTCTTGGGTGGGGTAATGGCTATTCATCACAACTGTGTAATCCGTCTTTTGTTGCAGGCTCAAAACAAACACGGATTACTTGCAAATCCAATAAAGTTCATCTGTGATCTGGAATGCCTATTATTGCGTCTGACGAATGTACAATATCTATATATGATAGCTATTTAGACGTCACTTATTTTTTACACCCGCACTAGCCCAGCCCCCGCTCTGTCGTTAGTTAAGTAACCTAATGGGTGATGACGGGACTCCGAGGCGAATGCAGATTGCATAAGAGGACGTTGTATTTTCGTTGTTTTCTGCAATGATAGGTTAATGATGGGACGCATTATTTATAATGCAAAGAAAATAAACCAAAAAGTTTAATCGTTGGAACAATTTAGAAGAAACCACTCGGTTAATTTTAAAAACAGATATTTTTAAATGCGGAGATTTAACCACTCCTTTTAAAAGCTATCAGGTTCCTTCGGTTATATCAAGTTCACTACGTTCACGGTTTCGCCAAAACCATTCATAGCCCTCCGTCATTTCATCTGGGTATTCAGTAGTATTCAAGCTATGTATTTTGACCTAACGCCAAGGCACAGTGTTTGGTAGCTACTGGGTATTCATTTGTTGCATAGATAGATGAGTTAGTTTGGGACAGTCGTATTATCATTTTGGCCGAACGTCAAGGATATATACGGATGGGTTCAAATTGACAAGATAATGATGGGTAGAACTTGACATGTGACTTATGACATTTTGACCTAACGCCAAGGTCATAAGAGCATGGGGCAAAAATATATATCGGGAATTTCTAAAGAAACTGAAATTTGCAAAGAGATGCATACCATTTGGAGTTTGATGAATGTTGGTAGGATTCCTTCAACATTATCATACGATGATATTTGGATCCCGATCCTACTGTGAGTATATGCTACTTATCAGGAGATTCGTCACTTAACGATCAATGCTATAAACCAAGTAGGTGTCAAGAAAGGTGTCAGCGGGGTTACGCCCCCAGAGAAAAGAGGTTATTTAATTAAGGAACTTCGCGAAAGCGTTGGAAAACCTCCCTCGAAGTATCGACACTGGCCTGGCTGAACGGTTAAGCAAGTATTGTACGGTGAGAATAGTCCTGGCTAATTCTTCTTTTATGGTTTGAGGAAGGATTCGAGAAACAGTGGGAGCCATCCAGTTTAGATAAACTAAAAACCACTCTAAACTTGCAAGAGCATCATGCTAAAGAGTTTTCTTCTCTCTCTCCTAATTGCAGCGACTCTGAAAATGACTGGAATTAAGTTACTTTTAGAGAAAAATATACTGACAGGGCCAAACTATAAAGATTGGCTGCGGAATGTCAAAATGGCTTTGACCTATGACAAATTGGGGTACGTCCTCACCGCTACGGCACCTGCTGTCCCTGGTCCCAAATCCAGCAATGCGGATAAGGAAATCCGCAAAACCTGGGATTTAGATTGCGCGAAAGCCAAGTGCATCGTGCTTGCCTCAATGAACAATGAACATCAGAGGAGGCACGAGGATATGAACCTAGATGGCATATTTCTCCATACAAAGGAACTTTATGGAGAGCAATCTCGTATAGCAAGATACGAGACCTCTAAGAACTTGTTTCGAGCGAGGTTGGCTGTCGGGTCATCGGTAGGAGAACATGTCCTAAAGATGATCGGCTATATTGAAGAGCTCGCAGACCTTGGGACGACTTTGGATAATGAGCTCTATACAGACCTTATTCTCCAGTCCCTTCCTCACACTTACGCCCAGTTTATCCTGAACTTCAACCTTCAAAGAAAAGAAGTTGAACTTCCGGAACTCCTGAACATGTTAAGGAGTGCAGAGGGCACCTTGCAGAAAGCAAGGGAAACACCCGCTATGTTTGTTAGCGGTACATCTTCTTCCGGGTCCAAGGCTAAGGCCAAAGGAAGGAAGAAGAAGGCCGCCACCAAACCTAGAGGAGGTGTTAGTAAGGTGGGAGGGAAGGGAAAGAAAAAGTTTGCGGTACCAGTAGTTGGCTAGGATGAGTGCTTCCATTGTCACAGGAAAGGGCACTGGAAGAAGAATTGCAAGGCGTGGAACGCCAAGAACCAGGAACCGAAGCAAGCTGTGGCTTCGACTTCAGGTGTGTTTGTAATTGAGAATTGTCTGTCGATCAACTCTGCTTCCTGGGTATTGGATACCGGATCAGGATCTCATATTTGCAATTCATTGCAGGCACTGAGAAACCGTAGAGTGCTGAAGGAAGGTGATATGACCATAAAGGTTGCTAACGGAGCTGGCGTGGGAGCTGCGTCCGTCGGGGATTATCACCTAGGATTGACGAGTGGACACATTTTGGTTTGACATAACTGTTTTTTTGTACTAAGCTTAACGTGTAATATCATATCAGTTTCCTTGTTATCATATAAAGGTTATGATTTCACGTTTGTAAGAGATGTTGTTAACATCCATCTTAATCATAGTTTGATTGGGTCCGGTACACTAAATAACGGTATATATGTTTTAAACCAACTCCAAATTTTCAACGTCCAGAACACACTAAAAAGAAAGTCTCCAGATTTAAATAAAGCTTTCTTATGGCATTGTAGACTGGGTCACATCAATGAGAGAAGGTTGACTAAGTTGCATAGAGAAGGATATTTGGACTCGTTCGAATATCAAACTTATGACACTTGTCAATCTTGTCTCAAAGGAAAGATGACAAAGACTCCATTTACTGGACATGGAGTAAGAGCGAGCGAGCTCTTAGGACTCATACACAGCGATGTATGTGGTCCGATGTCTACACATGCAAGAGGTGGTTTTTCCTATTTCATTACTTTCACGGATGATTACTCAAGATACGGATTCATTTATCTGATGAAACATAAATCCGAGGCTTTTGAGAAATTCCGAGAGTATAAGAATGAAGTAGAAAACCAAACCGGCAAAAGTATCAAGACACTTAGATCTGATCGAGGTGGTGAATACTTGAGTGCCGAGTTCCTAGGTTACCTAAAAGAGAAAGGAATTCTCTCTCAGCTTACTCCTCCATACACTCCACAGCATAACGGTGTATCGGAGAGACGGAATCGAACCCTATTGGATATGGTACGATCCATGATGAGTAATGCTGAGTTACCACGATCTTTCTGGGGTTATGCGCTAGAATCAGCGGCATATCTTTTGAACATGGTTCCTACCAAGACTGTGCCTACCACTCCATATCAGATGTGGAGCGGGAAGAAACCCCATCTACAGTATATAAAGATTTGGGGATGTCCAGCTTTTGTTAAAAAGCAGCATGTGGACAAGCTCGAGGCACGATCAGTAAAGTGTAAGTTTGTGGGATATCCAAAGAACTCCAGGGGATATCTATTCTATTACGCAGAGGAACAAAAGGTATTTGTTTCTCGTAATGCCCATTTTCTAGAACATCAGTTTTTAGAAAAGGAATCAAGTGGGAGCGAAATAGAACTGGAAGAAATTCCAGAACCACAAACTAATACTGAAAGTTTGGTAGAACCGGTAGTTCAAGAAGAACAGGACATTCCCGCACCCCTCCGCAGGAGTAGTAGGCCGTCTCATCCGCCTGAGAGATACTACGGTTTTCTCATAGATGGGGATAGAGAGGATTGCATCATAAATGATGATGAACCTACTGACTTCCAGCAGGCCATCCAGAGCGGCGACTTGGTACGATGGCTAGATGCAATGCGGACCGAAATGGAGTCCATGTACACCAACAAAGTATGGACTTTGGACTTTGCTCCAGATGGGGTAAAACCCATAGGATGCAAATGGATCTTCAAGAAAAAGATTGGTGTAGATGGACAGGTGGAAACCTATAAGGCTAGACCTGTTGCAAAGGGTTTTCGTCAAAGACCTGGTTTGGACTATGAAGAAACTTTTTTCTCCAGTGGCTATGCTCAAATCCATTCGGGTCCTTCTTGCTATTGCTGCCTTCCATGATTATGAAATCTGGCAGATGGACGTAAAGACGGCTTTTCTGAATGGAAATTTAGAAGAGTGCGTCTATATGGATCAGCCAGAGGGTTTCAATCAGAGTGGGAGCAGCGGGAAAGTATGCAAGCTGCTTAAGTCCATTTATGGACTAAAGCAGGCATCGCGGAGTTGGAACATCTGTTTTGATGAGACAGTCAAAGAATATGACTTTATTAAAAATCCAGATGAACCATGCATATATAGTAAAGTTGTAGCCAGAAGTGTCGTATTCCTCGTCTTGTACGTGGATGGCATTCTATTGATAGGAAATGACATTCCTATGCTACAATCTGTCAAAGGATTCTTGTCACACAGGTTCTCCATGAAAGACCTGGGTGATGCCTCTTACATTCTGGGGATCCGGATCTATCGTGATAGATCCAAGAGGATGTTGGGACTTTCGCAGTCCAGGTATATCGACACTGTACTGAAAAGATTCAGTATGGAAGATTCTAAGCGCGGTAATCTACCGGCTTGTCACGGAATCACCCTCTCCAAAGAGATGTCTCCCAAGACTGATTTGGAAAGAGAACGCATGTCTATTATACCCTACGCTTCTGCGGTAGGCTCTATAATGTATGCGATGTTGTGCACCAGACCAGATGTAGCTTACGCACTGAGCGTGGTAAGCCGGTATCAGTCAGACCCAGGGGAGAAGCACTGGAGAGCAATAAAGAACATTCTCAAGTACCTGAGAAGGACTAAGGAGATGTTCTTGGTTTACGGCGGAAAAGACCTCAGGTTAGAGGCCTTTGCTGATTCCGGCTTTTAGAGTGATAAGGACGATTCCAAGTCCATGTCGGGTTATGTCTTTACCGTCAATGGAGGGGCGGTGTGCTGGAAGAGCTCCAAGCAGGACACCGTTGCTGACTCAACGATGGAAGCGGAGTATATAGCTGCTTGCGATGCCGTAAAAGAAGCAGTCTGGATGAAGAAGTTCCTAACAGAACTTCAGCTGGTTCCTACCATAGTTGATCCAATACCTCTGTATTGCGACAACAACGGAGCTATAGCTTTAGCGAAGGAACCAAGGTCCCATCAGAAGTCCAGACACATCTTAAGGCGGTATCACCTGATCAGGGAGATCATTGATCGTCAGGAGATCGAGGTTCGGAGAGTTGCTTCTGAAGAGAACATTGCTGATCCATTCACAAAGGCCCTACCTCAGATTCAGTTCGAGAGGCTACTCGAGATCATCGGTCTTCGATACGCCAGTACATGGCCCTAGTGCAAGTGGGAGATTGTTAGTGTTTATGCCCTAGAAGGCCATTACTGTATCATACTAGTTTGTATATTACTTAATGGAAGCTTGGGATATTCACATGTATATAACAGTCTTGCTAAACATGGTAGTATGCTACTTGGTTTTTCTATCTTAATATGTGAGTATACGTATTGATAGAGCTCTTAGGATCTTGCTTGACTACCAGCGTTGTGATGGCAGTCACACTAGTGGGGGCTGGGTAGTCTACAAGCATATCCTTATTCAGGTCCCTAGTCGTTGGATTATCGAGACAGGGCATCGATACTCCGGAGTAGACTAGTGTGTACGCTTCTCATCCCAGTTGGGGAGATGGTCTGTCCCACAGCCGTCAGTACGTCGTACTGGAGATAGTATGCAGGTGCTCGTTAGGTTACGGGTACACCGGACAGGACTCACAGGGGACTGTTGGTTGGTTTTATACCAGTCGTCAGTGAACAGTTCCCAGATGACATGAGTACAGCATAGTCCGCAGACTTGACACTGCTACTTCGCCTCGAGTGTGTCCCACTGTTCTTAGATTGCTACCCTACCACGGCTCAAAGGAGTCGTGCAAACAGGTAGCAGTTGGGTGCAGTCCCGAGCACTTGGAGGCAGTGGCGGTTAGACAGGATTCGTCTCTCCCGGTATTGGGGGTTGATATCGCGCTGTGTCAGAGAGCCATTACGCAAAGTCCCTGGCCAGGGCAAGCGAGATTTGCTGGTAGGTTCCAGTAGTTTCTCAGGGTGTAATGGGCTTCCCTCCGACACGACTTATACCGCTATTAGGGGACTGACGCTTGCCGCCCCCTAGGCCCGATATGCGATAGTCTAAGACGAACGGACCGGACTGTACGGAGATTGTCACATCAGACTCAGTAGGAGTTCGGATGGGTTTCCTCATCGGCCTTCTTATCGACATCTACCTGGGGACCGTTACGTACAGCTAGTGCCGCTTGCGGTCTGTGGTTAAACCCACTGCCAGCGTAGTAGTCGAGTCTCTAGAGTCCCACACAGAGAGTTTCCCTACTTCAGGCGAAACGATATAGAGGTCGTATGGTTTTTACGACAAGGGTTCGGACGCATACGTGTGTTTACGCACGTACGACTTTCGGACAGTTTTTACCTGTCGGCTTTGGTTTAAGCCAGTTACTGGTATCCGGTTATTGGATTTATACAGTCTAAAGTTTTTCCGTATTTTTGCGGAAAGGAGGGGCGTTCTCGTAATTGCGCGAGAAGCTTCTAGAAGATGGTGACTAAGGAGGTTTAGGTGGCATATACAATGAATGTGATTAGTGAGTCATATGGATGATTCATCCATGTCATTAATGCTTCATAATTGCTTAATGACTCATGGAGATGAATCACCACTAGATATTTATCAAGCATGGTTGTAAATTCATTTCTTTTCTTTTCTTGATAAAAAGAAATGCTTGATATATATTATGATAACTCATTCTTCTCACTTCATTATTATCTTCATCTTCTCTCTCCTCAAGCTCTCCCTCTTCAAACCCTAATCCTCCCCTCTCATGTGTTGAGTACAAGGATTAGTTAGACTAATTAAACCATAATCCTCACTCTATATCACCTAGCTTCTTTGATTAGCACTTAAAGAAGGTTAGTTACCTCAAGTTTAGAGGCTAAGCTTGGAGTAAAGCTCTCGGGTGGATCGTCTACTACTTCGAGAAGGCCGAGGAGGAGGAGGAGTTCGCAAAGACGAAGGACACAATTCTTTAGGTATAATCCCTTTACATAGTAGTTGTTAACAACTATGTTTGATGTTAGTTATCGTTTAGCTTCGATTCATGCGGTTAGTCGATGTTTAAGCAAAGAACAAGATCGTTTTTCATATTTCCGCCTCCTCGCAAGTCGTGGGGTGTTGTACATCGACTTACAAGCTAGACTTTTTAAAGGTTTGCATCATTAACCAGGTATGGATCATGATGAAACCTTTTCTAAGGAGCTATGCTTAAGTCCATTCAGATCCTACTTGCCACGGCTACATACCATAACTACGATATCTGGCGGTTGGGTGTCATGACTGCTTTTCTAAATGATGTTTTAGAAGAGAGAGTCTATAAGTACACAGTCAGAGGGCTTCGTAAACAGTGGGAGCAGCGGAAACGTGTACAAGATGTTTTATAGGATAGAGTAGGCATCGCGGAGTTGGAACGTCTGTTTTGATGTGATAGTCAAAAAGTTTGACTTCATCAAAATGGTAGATGAACCTCGTATATACAAAAAGGTAGTAGGGAGTATGGTGATGATCCTCGTAGAGTACGTGGATGACATACTCTTGATAGGGAAGGAGTTTCCTATGCTACGCTCGGTCAATCTCCGCTTATCACAATGATTCTCCATAAAGGATCAAAATGATACCTCCTAAATCCTGGGTTTGGATCTATGAGATAGATCTAATTGGATGTTAGAATTCTCACTAGTTGTAGTGAGATGGTATCAAACGATCCTGGGGAGAATCACTGGAAGGGTTCCAGAGTGATAAGGACGACTGAAAGTCAGTCACAGGCATTGTCTTTACCCTCAGTAAAGGGACGGTATGTTAGAAGAGTTCCAAGCTAGATACCGTGGCTAACTAGACGATAAAGGCAGGATACATCGCTACTTAAGATGCTACCAAAGAGAATGTTTGGGTGTATATTGGTTCATGAGATGAACCACGTTCCAACCATTGTGAGACAATGGAGTTGTGGCTTATGCCAAGGAACGCCGGTCCCATCAGTGATCCAGACATATTCTAAGGTAGTGTCACCTGATCATGGAGATGGTTGATCTCCAGGGTGATCGAGGTTAGGAGAGTAGACTCAGAGGACAACATGGCGGATCCACTCACAAAGGCCTTTTCCCAGAGAGAGACTTTTATGGGATGGTTGAGTATGAGATACTACAACCACTGCTATCAGATGGCCCTAGTGCAAGTGGGAGATTGTTAGTTATATGTATGCCTTAGAGGCCGTTACTATACATAGGATGTATATTGTAGTGGATGCTTGGACATATATAGGGAGGACTTTCTTGCTCGACATGATAGTATGCTATCTGGTTGCACTTTACCTTAACGTGTACACTGATTGTCTCTCTGTTACATGTTGGTAAAGCCCTTAGGATGAGTACTTGACTACCTGGACTATGATGCGGATCATACTAGTGGGGACATGGTAGTCCATAAGTACATCCTTCAAGGTCCCTAGTCGTAGGTATATCGAGACGGGGCATCGATATACCAGAGTAGACTAGCGTATACCTTCTCGACCCATGCAGATGGGCGATGGATGATCCCATATCCATTGGTGTTTGACATCAGAGATGGTATGCGAGTGCTCAGTGGAGACTGGGTACACTGGACGGACTCGCCGAGAACTCCCAGATGGTATTATACCTTACGTCAGATGGCAGTTCTCTGGTGACACTGGTACAGAGTAGTCTGTTGACCCGAGATCGTCATAGAGTCTTGTGTGGTTCCCACTATGCTTTGATTTCCACCTTACCACGTCCAAGAGGGCGTGCAAAACGGTGGCTTTTGGGTACAGTCCCGAATCACATGGAGGCAATGAGCGATAGGTGGGGATTCGTCTCTCCCGATATAGGGAGTTGATGTTGCGCTGTGTTCGATTGGCTATAACCGGAAATCCCTGGCCAGGGTTGCTGAGATTTACTGGTAAGTGTTACCAGTAGTTTCTCGAACTGTTATAGACCTCATATCGACACGACTTATCGAGCTATTGGGGTCTGACGTTTACCACCCCTAGGCGAGATATGCGACATATCAGACGACGAGACCGGACTGTGCGGTAAGTGTTACTGGTTGGATTCACAGGAGTGTGAGCGGGCTTGCTCGTCGATCTTCTGATCGCTCAATACCCGGGTGGTCGTTACGTTTAGCAGACCGCTTGCGGCTTGTGGGTGTTTGATATGATCATCACCTGCTGCCGGCGTATTGACGAGTCTTTAGAGTCCTACACAGAGGTTTCCTGGCTCAAGCGAAACGAAATAGGAGCGCATATGAGATATGTGCGGGACCGAGAATGATGCCAGTATGTGATACTGTATTCGATTCTCGCGATTTGTGACATTGATCGGTTATATGCGATATAGCCGGGTTATTGGATCAAGTGTTGATTCGATAAGTTGTTACTGTTGATATTAGTCGGTTATATGCGATATGACCGGATCATTAAATCAAGTGTTGATTTAATGATTTAATGCATAATTATATATTTGATATATTACTTTGCATTAACTAGTATCGGTTCACTTAAAATGGATTTTCTCACTCGGTTGTTCACAAGTTGTATATGTGATATATTTTTGTGCACTTGTTTGTATCATGTTTGATGATACATGCAAACTTGGGTTTGTGTAAAGAATTAAACCATGGTTATTTAAATGGTTAGGGTTTTGATTTTCTTATCTACTTATTTATTTATTTATCCTTTTTGGAAGGATAAATAAAATGGTGACTTATTTTGTTTCTTTCTTGAAACTTCTTGAAGTGTTGAAAGTCAAAGCCATTTTGTTTCTTTCCTAAACCCTAACCCTTTAACTTAACCCTAGTTCATTCTCTACACTTGACCATGGTTGGATTATGATAAGTATTCATTTATTTTCTATTTGAAAAATACTTATCATAAGATTTTTCTTCTTCTTCTCTTTCTTCTTCAAGATGAAGAAACTTGCTACCAACAATGGCATCTTAAGAAAAAGAGTGAGAAATCCAATTCTAAAGTGAACCCACTTCCTATTTCTTCATCCTCTACCTCTTGCCAAGTAGTATAAGGTGTTTTCTTCACAAGTTTCATGACTTGGTGAAGTGGGAGCTTGATCTTGTGATGCCTCGACGTAGATCATCTTCGGCATCGTAGTCGATGACCTAGCCCGCCTATTTCTCCGATGAAGCCGACACTAGAGTCCAAGATCCGATTTGTACAGCGGAGGGACGTCTACACGGAGCTATGGAGGTGGAGGACCGGATCTACAAAGGTTGTATTTCCGTTCAACTCTTAGTTAAGTTGTTAACTAGCTTCTAGTTTCGCCTAAACTCTAGTTAACGATCCGTATTAGGCTTTCTCGGCACTTGTAAAATTTAAAATTGGCATGGTTGATACCTTGTGAGACCTCATTAGTGTGCCTAGGAACCCTACACCATTTAGAAAGGCTGTCTTGAAATCCATTTGCCAGATTTCGTACTCATGGTATGCAGCAATGGAAAGTAGGATCCGTATGGACTTAAGCATAGCCACTGGAGAAAAGGTTTCATCATAATCCACACCTGGTCGTTGACGAAAACCTTTTGCAACAAGTCCAGCTTTAAAAGTCTCAACTTTTCCATCTACACCAAGTTTCTTCTTAAAGATCCATTTGCTCCCAATGGGTTTTACCCCTTCAGGATCAACTTCCAAAGTCCATACTTTGTTGGTGTACATGGATTCCATCTCAGATCGCATTGCATCAAGCCATTTCACAGAGTCCCCACTCGTAATGGCCTGCTCGAAGCTAGTTGGGTCATCATCTTCCATGATACAATCCTCGCTCCCACCATCGATGAGAAAACCGTAGTATCTCTCAGGTGGATGAGGAACCATACTAGATCGGCGGAGAGGCTGGGGTTCGTTGGGAACTATCGAATCCTCTGGTTCTATCAAATCTTCTGTCATAGTTTGTATAGCTGGAACCTCTTCCAGTTCTACCTCCTTGCCGCTAATTTCTTTTTCAAGAAATTCCTTTTCTAAAAAGGTGGCATGCCGAGAAACAAACACCTTTAGTTCCTCGGTATGGTAGAAGATATACCCTCGCGAATGTTTAGGATATCCAATAAACTTACACAGAAAAGGCTTAGCCTCGAACTTTTTCGGATTCTGTGTTTTCACATATGCCGGACAACCCCATATCTTAACATAATTAAGATGTGGTCTCTTTCCTTTCCATATTTCATATGGAGTGGTTAGCACAGATTTGGTGGGAACCATATTCAATTGGTTTGCAGTTGTCTCCAGTGCATATCCCCAAAAGGAAATAGGTAACTCAGCAGTGCTCATCATAGAGCGCACCATATCTAATAGGGTGCGATTCCTCCGTTCCGATACACCATTGTGCTGTGGTGTATACGGAGGAGTAAGCTGAGAGGGAATCTCATTCTCTTTTAGATAGTCACGGAATTTCGTGCTCAAGTATTCTTCTCCCCGATCAGATCGTAGGATTTTAATACTTTTTCCCGTTTGGTTCTCGATTTCGTGCTTATATTCTTTGAATTTCTCAAAAGCTTCAGACTTGTGTTTCAATAAAAACACATGTCCATATCTTGAGAGATCGTCAGTGAATGTAATGAAGTACGAGAAACCATTCCTGGTATGTGTAGACATGGGACCGCATACATCTCCATGTATCAGTCCCAAGAGTTTCGTAACTCTTTCTCCGTGTCCGGTAAATGGAGTTTTGGTAATTTTTCCTTTGAGACATGACTGACAAGTTTTATAAGATGATAATTCGAATGGATTCAAACATCCATTCTTATGTAACTTAGCAAGTCATGTCGCATTGATATGACCTGGTTTATAATGCCATAAGAAGGATTTGTTCATTTCTTAACTCTTCCTCTTGTGTGTGCTTTGTACATTAAGAACTGTGGTTTGATTTAGAACGTATATGCCATTATTTAACGAGTCTGATCCAATCAACTTTTGATTCAGGAATATTTTCATAACATTATCCTGTACTACAAAATTATATCCTTCTTTACTTAATAAAGAAACTGATATAAAATTGCATATCAGGGTCGATATGTAATAGCATTCGTTCAGAATCAATGTATTACCATTTGGTAATTAAAGGTGATATTCGCCAACTGCTTTGGCTGCAACTTTTGCACCATTCCATACTCTTACGGAATGATCACCCATTCCTAGTTCTCTAACTTTCCTTAGCCCATGTAACGTATTACATATGTGGGATCCCGATCCGGTATCTAATACCCAGGACGTAGAGTGCACTGAGAAACAGTTCTCGGTAGCTAACACACAAGAAGATGCATCAACATACTTATTCTTCGTTTGGGCGGCGTGGGAATGATGATATTCCCCTATTTCTTTCTCAGTCTTATAACAATTATAAGAAAGAACGGAACTAACGTTCCCCTGCCCAGTATAACAAGCTGGTTCAGCCAATACATCCATATTATTATCTTGATTAAGGCCTGATATGGTCGCTACCTGGAGAGAGAGAGAAGAAAACACTTTAGCGTATGCTCTTGCAAAATTAGATTGGTTATTATCCCATCTAATCAGGATGACTCCCACTGTTTTTATCAAATCTTTCTTCAAACCTTAAAAGGTAAGACTAGCCGTGATTAATTACACTTTACAAGTTCGCCAATCTTTCAGCCAGGCCAGTGTCAGTACTTTGAGGGAGGTTCGCTATGCTTTCGCACGGACCTAATTAAAATAAACCTCGTTTTCCTAGGGGCGTAACCCCGTTAACACCTTTCTAGACACCTACTTGATCGGCTAATTGTCATGTGTAAAACTCTCCCAGGAGTAACTCTTACTCGCAGTGGGTATCGGGATCTAACTATCTCATAGAATGTTTGCAATCTCATTGAAAAATTTCAACACTTGAAATTCCCGATAATATTTTGCCCGTAGCGTCCTATGACCTTGACGCGGGCCAACAAACCACAGTCCGCTAGTCAAGTTCAACCCGTCATTTCCTGATTGAATTAAACCCACCCGCACGACCCTTGACGCAGGCCAACAAAGTTGCACGACTACCCTAATTCAATCTCATCTTATGTTGCAGATAAGCACTAGTTTGCTACCGCACGCTACGCCTTGACGCAAGCCAACAAATGTAGCACGAATACTAAGTAGTACTTATCTGAAATGACGGAGGGCTACGACAGGTTTTTAAGAAAACCTTTTGCGTAATGAACTTGATATCGTTGTAGAATCGAGTGATTTTGAAAAGGAGTGTTTTTGAGTCTTTTTAGTAGTTTTGCTAAAGAGATCACTCCCGGTGAAGGGATCTCGGCTCTTTCTTTATCGAATAAGGTGCAGGATATTTCACAAATACCACTATGCAAAGCAAGAACTAAAGAAGCAATCAAAAGACAAAACCGAGTGGGTTGTAGCATCTGCTAGTTTTGCTACAGAGGTGTAGGGTTCCTAGGCACTCTAATGGAGTCTCACAAGTGATCAAACATGCACAAATCAAAAATTCCTTGTGCCTATAAACCCTAATACGGATCGTTAACTAGAAATCAAGGCAATGCAAGCAAGTAAACGGAAATATAGCTAAAGGGAAGGGGCTACAACCTTTGTAGATCCGGTCCTCCACCTCCTAGGCTCTGTGATGAAGTCCTCTCCGCTGTCCAAATCGAACCATGACTCTCACGGTGGTTTCATCGGAGAAAAAGGCGGGCTAGGTCGTCGACAACGTGCCGAAGATGATCTACGTCGAGGCATCACTAGATCAAGCTCTACCTTCACCAAGCCATGAAAACTTGTGAAGGAAACACCCTATACTACTTGGCAAGAGGTAGAGGATGAAGAAATAGAATGTGGGTTCACTTTAGAATTGGATTTCTCACTATTTTTCATCACTTGCCATTGGAGTAGCAAGCTTTCCTTCATGGAAGAAGAAGATGATGATGAAGAAGAAGATATATTAAGTTATTAAAAATAGAAAATAAATATAATACTTATCATAATCTTACCCTTGGTTAAGTGTAGAGAATCAACTAGGGTTAGTGAATGGTTAGGTTTTGTAGATGAAGACAAAATGGTCAAAGCTTCAAGAATCTTCAACTAGCAAACAAAAATAGCAACCATTCTTTTCTCATCTTTTTCCAAAAATAAATAAATAAATAAATAAGAAAAAAAAGAAAACCCTAATCATAAACTTAACCATGGTTTAATTCTTTACACTTAACCAAGTAAACATGTATCATCAAACATGATACAATCATGTGCACAAATGTATATCACATATACAACTTGCACAATTCAAGTGAGAAAATCCATTTAAAGTGAACCAATACTAGTTAATGCAAAGTAATATATCAAATATATAATTATACATTAAATCATTAAATCAACACTTGATTCAATGATCCGGTCATGTTGCATATAACCGGGTAGTATCCAGTGCATCGGCTTATCGAATCAATCCTTGATTCGATAACTAGGTTATATCGCATACAACCATTCGACACATTCATCGCGAGAATGAAATACGGTATCACATACACGCATTATTCTCGGTCCCGCACATATCTCATATGCGCTCCTATTTCGTTTCGCTTGAGCCAGGAAACCTCTGTGTAGGACTCTAAAGACTCGTCAATACGCCGGCAGCAGGTGATGATCATATCAAACACCCACAAGCCGCAAGCGGTCTGCTAAACGTAACGGCCACCCGGGTATTGAGCGATCAGAAGATCGACGAGCAAGCCCGCTCACACTCCTGTGAATCCAACCAGTAACACTTACCGTACAGTCCGGTCTGTTCGTCTGATATGTCGCATATCTCGCCTAGGGGTGGTAAACGTCAGACCCCAATAGCTTGATAAGTCATGCCGACGTAGGGTCCATAACTTTCGTGAAACTACTGATAACTCTTACCAGTATATCACTGCAACCCTGGCCAGGGATTTCCTGTTATGGCCAGTCGAGCATAGCGCAACATCAACCCCCAATACCGGGAGAGACGAATCCCCTCCTATCGCTCATTGCCTCCATGTGAATCGGGACTGTACCCAAAACCACCTACTTGCACGACTCAGTAGAGCCGTGGTAGGGTGGAAATCAAAGCACAGTGGGAGACACACAAGACTCTATGACGATCTCGGGTCAACAGACTAAGCTGTACCAGTGTCACCAGAGAACTGCCATCTGACGTGAGGTATAATACCATCTGGGAGTTCTCGGCGAGTCCGTTCAGTGTACCCAGTCTCCACTGAGCACCCGTATACCATCTCTGATGTCAAACACCAATGGATATGGGATCATCCATCGCCCATCACATGGGTCGAGAAGATATACGCTAGTCTACTCTGGAATATCGATGCCCCGTCTCGATATTCCCACGACTAGAAACAATGAAGGATGTACTCATTGACTACCCAGGCCCCACTAGTATGATCTGCAACATAGTCCTGGAAGTCGAGTACTCATCCTAAGGGCTTTATCAACATGTAATCAGAGAGACAGAATGTATACATGTTAAGACAAAGAGCAACCAGATAGCGTACTATCATGTCAAGTAAGAAAGTCCTACCTATATATGTCCCAGCATCCACTACAATATACATCCAATGTACAGTAATGGCCTCTAGGGCATACATATAACTAACAATCTCCCACTTGCACTAGGGCCATCTGTAGCAGTGGTTGTAATATCTAATACTCAACCATCCCCTAAAAGTCTCTCTTTGGGAAAAGGCCTTCATGAGTGGATCCGCCGTGTTCTCCTCTGAGTCTACTCTCCTAACCTCGATCACCCTGGAGATCAACTATCTCCATGATCAGGTGATGCTGCTTCAGAATATGTCTGGGTCACTGATGGGACCAGGGTTCCAGGGCCAAAGCCACAATTCTATTGTCACACAATGGCAGGAACCTAGTTCATCCTATGAACCAATATACACCCAAACCGCCTCTTTGGTAGTATCTTTAATAGCGATGTTACCAGCCTTTATCGTCTAGTTTGTCACGGTATCTAGCTTGGAAATCTTCCAACATACCGTCCCTTTACTGAGGGTAAAGACAATGCCTGTGACTGACATTCAGTCATCTTTATCACTCTGGAACACTTCCAGTGATTCTCCCCAGGATCAACTGATACTATCTCACTATAGCTAGTGAGAATCCTAAAATCTATTTAGATCTATCTCATAGATCCAAATCCCAGGATTTAGGAGGTATCACTTTGATCCTATATGGAAAAACATTGTGATAAGCGGAGTTTGATCGAGCGTAGCATAGGAAACTCCTTCCCTAACAAGAGTATGTCATTCACGTACTCTACGAGGATTGACACCATACTCCCTACTACCTTTTTGTTTATACAAGGTTCATCTACCATTTTGATGATGTCAACTTCTTTGACTAATCCATCAAAACAGATGTTCCAACTTCGCGATGCCTGCTTTATCCTATAAAGCATCTTGCACACGTTTCCGCTGCTCCCACTGTCTACGAGGCCCTCTGGCTGTGTACTTATAGACGCACTCTTCTAAAACATCATTTAGAAAAGTAGTCATGGCACCCAACCACCAGATATCGTAGTCAAGGTATGTAGCCGTGGAAAGTAGGATCTGGATGGACTCAAGCATAGTCCCTAGAAAAGGTTTCATCATTATCCACACCTGGTTGATGACTAAAACCTTTAACAAGTCTAGCTTTGAAAGTCTCAACTTTTCCATGTACACCAAGTAATCTTCTCAAGATATACTTGCTCCTGATGGGGATTTAACCCTTCAGATATAGCAACCAAAGTCCATACTTCGTTGGTGTATAAGGATTCCATCTCAGATCACTAAGCATCCAGCCATTCTTACAGAGTCCCTACTCTCGATGGCCTGCTCGAAACTGGTTGGGTCATCATCTCATGATGCAATCCTCGCTCCCACTGTCATCGAGAAACCGAGGTATCTCTCAGGCAGGCGAGGAACCCTACCAGATCGGCGGAGAGGCTGAGGTTCGTCGGGGACTATAAAATCCTTTGGTTCTGTCAAATCTTCAGCTGTAGTTTCGAATAGCTGGAACCTTTCCAGTTCTACAGAACTGACCTTGCCTCGATCTTGTCCGGATTTTGCTTTTGACATAGGCCGGACAATCCCAAATCATAACTTACTTAAGAGATAGGATCTTCCCACACCATATCTTATATGGAGTGGTAGGCACTGATTTGATTCGATCCTAATTCAATAGGTATGCAGCTTCTCAAGCGCATAACTCCCAAAAAGGAAACAGGTAACTCAGTAGTACTCATCATAGAGCACACCTTATCATATAGGGTGTGATTGCTCCGCCCCGATATACCATCGTGCTATGGTTTATACGGAGGAGTAATGCTGAGAGAGAATCTCATTTTCTTTTAGAATAGTCCAGGAATGCCATGCACAAGTATTCTCCTCCCTGATCTCATCATAGGACATAATACTTATACCCGGTTGTTGGTTCTCTACTTCTAACTTATATTCTGTGAATATCTCAAAAGGTTCGGACTTGTGTTTCAACAGGAACATATGTCAGAATCTTGAGAGATCATCAGAGAACGTAATGAAGTATAAAGAACCAGTCCTGGCATGTGTTGACAGGAGACCTTACATACATCATCATGTATCAGTCCCAAGAGTTTACTAACTCTTTCTCAGTTTCCAGTAAACAGAGCTGGTGTCATTATATCTTTGTGACATGACTGGCAAGTTTCACAAGATGTAAATTCAAACTGATTTAAATATGCATCAAAATGTAACTTCAGCTAGTCGGGTCGCATTGATATGACCTAGTCTACAAAACCTCAAGAAGAATTCGTTCATTTCTGAACTCTTCCTCTTGTGTGTGTTCTGAATACTAAGAACTGTAGTTTGATTTAGAACGTCAATGCTTTTAGATAACGTGCCTGAACCGATCAACTTTTGATATAGGAAATGTTCAAAACATTATCCATCAATACAAAATTTTATCATTTCTTTACTAATAAAGAGACTGATATGATTTTGTATATCAGGTTCGGTATCTAATAGCATTTGTTCAGAATCAATGTATTGGTAATACAGGGTGACAGTGACCAACAGACTTGGCTGCAACACTTGTCCCGTTTTCTGCCTCATGAAACTTATCACCCGTTCTCAGTTTTTCTACCCTTTTGTAGCCTATGTAACAGATTACATATCTGGGATCCTGATCCGGTATCAGATACCCAGGATGCGGAGGATACTGAGAAACAGTTCTTTGTAATGAACACACCCGAAGATGATGCATCAGCATGCACTCTCTTCGTTTGGGCGGCATAGGAATTCTGGTATTCCCTATTTCCTGCTCTGTCTTATAACAATTATAAGCTGGAGCGGGACCAACTTTCCCCAGCTCAGTATAACAAGCGGGTTCGGTCAATACATCCATTTTATTATCTTGATTAAGGCGTGATATGGTTGCTACCAGGAGAGAGAGAGAAGAAAACACTCTGCGTGCGCTCTTGCAAGATTAGATTGGTTATGTATTTTATCTAATCAGGATGGCTCCCACTGTTTTTATCAAATTTTCCTTCAAACCCTAAAAGGAAAGACTAGCCGGGATTAATTACACTCTACAAGTTCGCCAATCTTTTAGCCAGGCCAGTGTCGGTACTTTGAGGGAGGTTTCCCGTGCTTTCGCACGGACCTAATTACAGTAAACCTCGTTTTCCCAGAGGCGTAACCCCGTTGACACCTTTCTAGACACCTACTTGATCGGCTAATTGCAAAGTGCAAAACTCTCCCAGGAGTAACAATTACTCGCAGTGGGTATCGGGATCCAACTATCACATAGAAGGTATGCAATCTCATTGCAAATTTCAACACTTGAAACTCCCGATAAAGGTTTTTACCCCTAGCACCTATGACCTTAACTATGGTCAACAAATCATAAGTACTAGTGAAGTTCTACCCGTCATTTCGTGATTAATTAGACCCACCCACATGACCCTTAACTAAGGTCAACAAAGTCATGCGACTGTCCTAACTAATCGCATTATATGCGGTGTAGGAAGACATCACTTAGCTACCGTACACTGTGCCTTGACTATGGTCAACAAACACAGAACGAATACTAAGTACTCTACTTCCTAAAATGACGGAGGGTTGCGAATGGTTTTTGTGAAAACCTTTAACGCTTTGAACTTGATCTCGTTGCGGAATCAAATGGTTTTTAAATGGAATGTTTTAGAGGCTTTTCTAGTTTTGCTAAAGGGGTCACTCCCGGTGAAGGGATCGTCGGCCCTTTCCTCGTCGAATGAGGTGCGGGATATATCATATATATCACTGTGCAAAGCGGAAACTATAAAAGCGATCAAAGACAAACCGAGGGTTGTAGCATCTGCCAGTTATTGCTAAAGGAGTCACTCCCGGTGAAGGGATCTCGGTCCTTTCCTCATCGAATAAGGTGCAGGATGTTCTATAATGAACACCGCGATGCAAAGCAAGAACTGTAGCTACCTGTTTTTATTTTGAAATTCGATTCCACAACATCAATTAGGTTTATTTTCTTTCATTAATCTCATTAATGAATATCCCATCATTAAGGTCCACCTAAACATCACAGATAAATATAACGTACGCTTATGCCATCCGCATTCGCCTCGATGTCCCGTCTGCACCGTTAGGTTAGGTAACTAACGGCAGAGCGGGGCAGGGCTAGCGCGGGTGTAAAACATAAGCAACGTCTATACAATATATCATATATACTATATATAATATCTGTCACAGAACATCACATGATCACATCACAGATAAATCACAGCAGAAGAAACATATGAAATATTGGATATACTAGGACGTTCGTGTTCTCAATACGAGCCAGTATAAAACACGGATTCCACGGTCGTGATGAATAGCCAATCCCACACCCCTAGACCCCTACGAGAGCGGCAAGCAACCCTACCAATTCTAGAGTTAGGAGACCCGGACTCGACTCCTCGAGTTGGTCTCCCACTGGACTCCAGAACCCGGTTACTTGTGCTCTCCTCCTTGGGTCTATCCTAGTGCAGAAAAGTAAATAATATACATCAACGGTGACAACTTCCGCAACCTGGAAGTGCCCCAATAAAATAATATTACATACAAGTTTTTACATGAATAAAATTTAAAACACTCATCTCACATAAAACCCCCCGGCTATTCAAACACGACGATCCAATATAACATATCCAGCAACACATAACATCACATGTCATCAACGTAAGTAAATATATGCATCCCAATTGTCGTTGACATATGGCAACGAAACCGGCGATATCACATATTACACTTACGGTCACAGAAAAGAAAGTGTAAAACTACAACAGTTGGAATCCGCAAACTCTTAAGACATCACATGCCTAATCATATGAATACCTTAGACATCGCATGCCTAACAATTATAAACCCCGCATTTTAGTCTCATTATCGAAAACTCTTTTCAATATCAAGTCGGGCAATTCAACAGGATTCCCGACATCCTGATTGAATGCTCGTCGCAAACTTCAGTAGACGGCAGCACCCCCGATACCGGCGACGAAGTGCACCAAGGCGGAACACCGCTACCGCGAGCACCCGAACGGATGCTTTCGGCGACGGGGTTCTCCTACAGTCACTTGGTCGGGGCGATGGAGTGAGGCTGTCTATTAAGTTTACCCGGCGAGTATCCGCGTACACTACGTGATTACGACGGACTTTTGATCACATCAAAATTTCGTGGCAACCGATCAAGTGAGACTAAAGTGCTATGTTTATAATATTCATTCCGTTATCTCATAACTACTTGTGAATTCCAATTATTGTATCACATTCCGATAAACAGAAAATGTTAAACTTTCCGATCGAACATTCGAACACCCAAGTTTTCCCGATACAGATCAACACATGAAATAAGTTTAACAGCATTCAGTTCGTGCCTCAGTACCAACGGTCCAGCCGTAGAAGGGTCAAGCCAACGCCTCACATGTGGCACGCCGTACTGCCCCAAACCCGAAGGTTCAAAGGGCAGTTCAAGACGGTCACATAATCGAGTTAAGGTTTGTTGTCTTCTAGAGGGTCCATCGCGTTACTTGCACTACTTAGAATGTCGTTAAACTACGGAAAAATCCAACAATTGGAAATTTCCCGGCAGGGGAAAAAGTGGGTATTTATATCCGGTCGAACTTTTTAACATATTCTAAGATTATCCGGAAAAGCACACAGACAGAATTAGACAATCCGATCGATACACCGAGTCCCTAATACAACCCGGAAAATGCAACTCCTTTAAAAAAATTATTAAAAATTCCCAGAAACACCAACAATAAACTATAAGAATTACTGTGCAGAAAAATGTGCCAGAGGAGACAAACTTGCCGCGGAACCGCCGCATTAGGCATGCATATGCGGCGGTTCCGCCGCACTATGAACGATTCAGAGCCCCCGTTTTAAACAGTAATTCTTATAATATGGCACTGAGGTTTCTGCATATTTTTAATCTGGAAAAAACCCAGTTTTTCAAAAATGTCCAGAGAGCATGTTAAAATCGGGGTTTCGGGTCGATCGGACTTCTAACTCCGTCTACGCATCGCCTAAGGCTCTAGCTAGGCTCTGATACCACTGTAGGGTTCCTAGGCACTCTAATGGAGTCTCACAAGTGATCAAACATGCACAAATCCCACAAAATTCACTTAAACAATTTTATTCATTTAATTATTTATTTAATTATTTTTAAAATGTTACAATCTTCCTCCCTTTTAAGAAATTCGGTCTCCGAATTTAAATTAAAACTCCCCTTCCAAATACTAAAACACTTAGCAAAAACTCAAATCGCCGGGGCTCCGAAATCATCAATACATAACTAAAATCAACTCCGTCAAGCATAACGCAATCATCGGAGTTATGGCGAGAATAAAATATCAAAACCCAATATGAAGACCATCATAATATACATCAATCTATAACTTATATATAGTTCGCATCCTAGTAAAATCGCCTAAACATCATAATAAAGAAGCATACAAAAACCCCTCTTGAAAATCGCCGTGCAATGCACGTGTCACGGCATAAGTAGCGGATGTTTATTTTTAAAAAAGAAATAGCTATATATATATATATCTTTTATTTAACATACACGTCCCGCCTGGTTACTAAATCAAATATTAATGATTATGAAACATACTGCTCAAACTGAAATCAATCCCAATCACATCAATAAAATATCATGTGCGTCCGGTGCGCACTGAAATCGAAACCAAATACAGATACCATGAATACACACAAAAACAAAATAAGTGCAACAGGTGTGCACCAAAACATCTATCAAGTGCAACGGGCGTGCACGACTCACTATCAGGTGTATCTAATCTGCACAAAACCCCGATTTAGTGCATCTGGTGTGCACAAAATCGCATCAAGTGCGCCAAGTGTGCGCAAGAATCTCAATCAGGTGTACATGGTGCACGAAAACATACGCCGAATATCAGAATCGAAATCACAGTATGAAAATGGATAAAAACTAGGTCGAAGCATATATCAAAATCATGTGTAACCCATATGCACGAAATCAAATCAAAAATCTCAAAATATATAAAACCAAATCAAGTGTACTGGGTGTATACTAAGCAACATCAATACAACTGATATATGAAACACCGATAGAATGTAATGAAGATACACATAAGAAATACCAATCGTAGAACAAAATCCTCAAAATACCAAAATCCAATAACAGAAATATGAAATTCAAATCACCAAGTCACATCGTAATCACTATCGTCAATGTGCGCTCTTTCCTCTGATGTCTGCTGCTTCAAACTTGTCTCTTCATAAGTGTGCTGACTGCGCTACCAACGGCAATACTCACATCTAGAGTCTCCCACGTAGTCGATCCCTTCACCTGATATCCAGACTACATTAAACTTTTCGATCGATCCATCAAAATCCCATAATTCCCCGAGAGCTCAACACTCAAGTACAGCTTAAAATATCCGGTACATACCCCAGCATCGATGATCCAGCCGTAGAAGGGCAAACCCAAGCCTCACTAATGGCACCGCGGAACTGCCGTAAACCCTAAGGTTCAAGGGCGTTCTCGTGGTCATTATGTCGAGTTAGGGTTTCATTCTTCTAGAGGGTCCATCGAAATACCTGCATGTTCTTCCGAATACTTTAAACTTGGGAAAATGGTTTTCTGATAATCGTTCGAACCCTTTAACTTCATCCGGACGGCATGTGAATACCCTTCGTCCGCACGCTAAGCAATGCTTCAATCCTCAAGAATAACCAATACTCTAATAGTTATCGCATTCGAGCCGCAACTCCCTCTACCAGTGTGCCCATGGTAACGGAAACCACCCTCCAACATTGACGAAGATAGATCAAAAGAACGAATGAAATACGGTGCAAACAATTGTACATCCTAAGGCTCCTTAAGCAGAGTAGCGTATCGTAAGTATGCCGCGGACCATACCCACGGTACGTTACTCTACCTAAATCGCCTACTCCATCAACCAAGGGTCACCTAGACTTATACAAGGTTAAACCTAGCGCTCTGATACCAACTTTGTCACGACCCGAAAGTACGGAACGTGACCGGCACTTAGATTACGAAACGTCTAGAGGCGCAACGTAACCTAAGTAAGCCGAAGCCTAGAAATCTAAACCATGAAAAAGAAGAAGAAGCAGTAAAAGAAAACATGAAGGAACACGTTTAAAACATCAGTAAATCTTCTCAAAAATTTCGGCAGAGTCTCCTCTATAAAAACTGGCCTCCAAACGGGTACAACAAGTATAATATACATAAACAATAAAAAGCATCCCCAACGGGAGCTAGCATCAACGCCAACAGACGGAAACAACCACAACAAACAGAATAATATACAACGCCAAAGGGCGAGGCTCAAAACTCAAAGAAAACAAAACCACCATTTCAGAATAATACATGCGCGGCTCTAAGGTCGAAATAAAAAAATACTGGTCCAATAAATTTATCAAGTAATACAAGTATGGTTGATGGAGCTTACTAGATACAAATGAAAGAATAAAAATACAATGGTGGTTCAGATACAAGTGAACCAACCTACCGTGCAAATCACCCTGAAGAAAAGATGTGCCAGCAAGCTGCCAGGGAAACCTGTATATCGAACCTGTAATAAAATTTGGCACCACGGGGGTGAGTTGCCAACTAGTGAGTAGAAGACATCTACGAAAAGAAATCGAATGCACGACGCTATCCTAGGTCATAATAATACACTACTAAGTCCCAATCATCTAGTAATAGCAGGGTAATACTACGTGTAAGTGCAGATACTCCGTGCTCGTGTCAGTGCCTCATATAGTACTATGTCATATGAATGGATATGCATGCACCATGAATGTAAAATAACCAGTCCTGAAATCCAGGTGTATCTGTATAAGAAATCTTTAACTGTTATCATTGTAAAATGTGTATAGGAATCTGAAATATCAACAATGAAATCCGTGAAATCCGTGTCAAGCATCGACACAAAACATGTAAATCTCAAGTCTCAATACCTCAAAATCTCAATGTCTCATAGTCTCAATATCTCGGGCTCCGTCAGTCCGGATCGGCCCATATCATCAAATCTCACGACAACGGTCGGTATCCTCCGGATATCCGCCGTGCCAGATATCACCGGTAGGTAGCCTTCCCCTGCCAGGCTCATCGTCTACAACTCGATCTTCTTGCCTCGGGGTACCATACCGGGCCCACCATGTACCCGAGACGGTTCATCCACTCTTCGAATCGGGTCTCGAAATCCATCAGAAAATATGAAATCTCATGGTGGACGACACATACATCACGAGAAAACCGCATCTTATGTTTTTAAAAAGAGAGGAGGAGGAGAGAGAGAAGATTTTATATATTCTTGCGGTTTTCCCCAAAATCCAGAAATCTCATAGAAATCCAAATCTCAAAATCATGAGTAAGTAATTGATAAGTGTCGGCATATGCCCCATAAAACTGCATGATAACATGAGAATATTAATGCATGAATGTCTAAGTAATAAATGCCATGTCTATACTAGCATCTGAGAGTAGTCACAATATTATATATCGATCTAGTTGCTAGCTGATTCTATCGATAAAAGATAATAAGATCTAAAGTGTACGTGACATAGCAATTACCGATGATGATGTGTGTGAGCCGGCAAATAAGTGTGCGTGGAATATGCGCATCATCGGTAATGGTGCTGGTGTCCTAACAGGTAAAGTTTATACTGATTATAGCAACATATGTATGAACATGCAACATTATGATTACAGTGTGAAAGTAAAGACGGATGTGTGTTATCCACTCATTTGATATACAATTATCACTACCACTATATGACTCGAACCTAACCTAGTGTCCATCTAACCTCCTAAGGAACTATACCTAAGAAACTAGTCATTAAGAAACAAGAGTCTACCTAGGTCTGAATCAATATCTCTAATAGTCGGCGATCCAGCCTCAATAGCGTCACGTACGTAGTACGGCTTCCTCGAATCAAGAGTGCGGATCAATCATCATATCTATGCCTCATACGGTAAAATCCATCGTACGGCATCCCAATATCGGGGTACGGGTCAAATATCTCCCAGGTGTCTCATCATTAGTGTAATGTCAACATCAACACATCTCATGATCAAGGTGTTAAACTGTGATCGCATACATCAATCATATATCATTGCCATCATAATAAGCATCATTAGTTTATCCTCAGAAATATCATGTCATATGTATCATATTGTGATTAAGTCATACAGATATCATATCGTCCTCAAGTCACACCTCTATGATATCGACATCAGGTCACACCTATATGATGTCGTAATCAAGTCATACATATCCCATATCGTGATCAATCACAAGTTACAGTCCGGGTACTATTTTAGAGTCCCATATACCTCAATATCATCACCACCCATTTTAATTTAAGTATACATGTTCATTATCTCATTCTCTAATGATCCGCTAACACTTAATACGACTGTATAGCCAAGAATCACGGCATCAAGCCCAGTTACATGTTTCATCATACCTCGGATATCATATCACATCAATGTATCCCATATACGTGTTGTATATATATATATACACCTATACCTCGTCCTATATATATATACACATGCACGTATACACCATGTCGTGTTTCAGTGTGTGCGTGTGTGTGTTTCTACCTGAAACCTACGAACCTCTTCCAAGGTATTCATCATCTGATATGTCTTCCTAAATCAGTCTAGTCCAGCCTAGGGTCATTACTAGGGCCCTACTCATTAAGAATCTAGGGTCACATCTGGTTTCCTAATGTCAATAAGTACTATTCCTATTCTACGTTGCGGGGGTGCAAAACGCCATCCACCCGACTTCCCCTCGTAGATATGCATCTACTCACCTGGTCCATGTCTGCCGAAGACGGTGTCGCCATCCTCCTCTTCATCGCCCGCAGTCCACGTGAGGGGTACCTAAACGCAAACATATAAATAGTATCGTAAACTGGATCACATACGAAAGTCAAACGATACAAGGAACAAGCAAAGGTTAAAACACATGTCCCGTCCACGCAAAAGAACCAAATATCGCTCGATATCGGCGTACAAACTCCGATGGATCGAGATAAACATCAACAAATAACTCGTAATTTTAAAACACATTACTTATATTATAAAACATTATTAAATCCATCGAAACCCTAAAATCCATCAAACCGTCCAATTTCGTAAAACCCGAAAATGCAAATTTACCGTTTTTCATCAAAACTTGACATTTAAATGAAACCAATGGTCATAAAACTCATTAAATAGTATAACTAGACTATACAAACCATTACTATATTTTTATTACACAAATTTGTATTAATTTGAAATTTCTAGTTTGCAACCTTTAACAATTTTTAACATTTTTCAAGCAAAATACCACAATTCCACCACAAAACGTGATTTTGCATGAGTTAATGTATTAAACCACAATTCATGATGATAATGATTTAATGAAACCATAAATTATATTTTTAATCTCATTTATTTAGGAATTTCTAAAATCTAGTTTACAAAATAGAAATTTTTTATCACAATTTATCAATTATCAATAGAAACTAGCAATCAATTTAAGTTTCCCTTCCACCAACAAGTTAATACCCTTATTAAGACCACAATATATTGTTTCAAATATTAATTGAAATTTTATTTCACCAAAAATTATATTTTATAGAAACCTAGTTAGCAAAATTCCTAATTTAAACAATTTTAAATGAAAAATTTACAATTCAACAAACATGCAAGATTTTCCAATTCTAAAAGTGTTAAACTAACTATTATAACCCTAATTAATTAATAAAATTCATAACTTGAATTTACTAACCCTAACTTGTATTTTAAAAATTGAACATAGAATTAATTCATTAAATCTAAACATACTTAAAAGAAACATCTAATAACAAATAAACAAAAGAAGGAAATTTATACCTCCAAAATATGAAATCCAACAAGAAAATGAGCCTCCAAAATGCATGCTTTCCATCTCCAAATTCCATATAAAAATGAGCAAGGAATAAAGGGTAGGAAATAAATAAGATTTTGTGGATTTTTAATTGAATTTTTAAAGGATTTTTGATGAATTTTGGAGCAAAATAAAATGAGGAAAATGGGGGATACCATGGGGGGTGAGGCCGGCCATTTTTTTGGAGGTGAGGGAGAGAAAGAAGTGGGTGAGAAAATGTGTAGAAGTCTCCACCAAAATATCACTTCATTATGTCTTTTCATGCATTTATTTATTTTTCTTTTATTTCTTTACGATAGCAACCCAAGAAAAATCTAGAAAATAGGAAAAATTTGCAAATAAATTTTGCATGATACACATTAAATTCTAACATGCCATGGTTCATTTTTACAAATTAAAAACATACAAATTTGTAATTTACACTAATTTAGTGTAAAAATAAAGCTTATGTTAATATTTAAAATAATTAATTTAGGAAAAATATTTAACTAAACTAAAAATTTATAAGTGGCTAAATAAACACCATTTACTAGTAATTACATAATTAAAATAGGTATTTTTGAAATTATAATGAAAAACAATCACGGTTTAGTTTTATGAAAAATACATTTTACTTTACCGAAAACCACAAAATTCACTTAAACAATTTTATTCATTTAATTATTCATTTAATTATTTTTAAAAAGTTACAATCTTCCCCACTTTAAGAAATTCGGTCCTCGAATTTAAATTAAAACTTCCCTTCCAAATACCAAAACACTTAGCAAACACTCAAATCGTCGGGGCTCCGAAATCATCAATACATAACTAAAATCAACTCCGTCAAGCATAACGCAATCATCGGAGTTATGGCGAGAATAAAATATCAAAACCCAATATGAAGACCATCATAATATACATCAATCTATAACTTATATATAGTTCGCATCCTAGTAAAATCGCCTAAACATCATAATAAAGAAGCATATAAAAACCCCTCTTGAAAATCGCCGTGCAATGCACGTGTCACGGCATAAGTAGCGGATGTTTATTTTTTAAAAAAAAATAGCTATATATATATATCTTTTATTTAACATACACGTCCCGCCTGGTTACTAAATCAAATAATAATGATTATGAAACATACCGCTCAAACTGAAATCAATCCCAATCACATCAATAAAATATCATGTGCGTCCGGTGCGCACTGAAATCGAAACCAAATACAGATACCATGAATACACACAAAAACAAAATAAATGCAACAGGTGTGCACCAAAACATCTATCAAGTGCAACGGGCGTGCACGACTCACTATCAGGTGCATCTAATCTGCACAAAACCCCGATTTAGTGCATCTGGTGTGCACAAAATCGCATCAAGTGCGCCAAGTGTGCGCAAGAATCTCAATCAGGTGTACATGGTGCACGAAAACATACGCCGAATATCAGAATCGAAATCACAGTATGAAAATGGATAAAAACTAGGTCGAAGCATATATCAAAATCATGTGTAACCCATATGCACGAAATCAAATAAAAAATCTCAAAATATATAAAACCAAATCAAGTGTTCTGGGTGTATACTAAGCAACATCAATAGAACTGATATATGAAACACAGATAGAATGTAATGAAGATACACATAAGAAATACCAATCGTAGAACAAAATCCTCAAAATACCAAAATCCAATAACAGAAATATGAAATTCAAATCACCAAGTCACATCGTAATCACTATCGTCAATGTGCGCTCTTTCCTCTGATGTCTGCTGCTTCAAACTTGTCTCTTCATAAGTGTAATGATTGCGCTACCAACGGCAATACTCACATCTAGAGTCTCCCACGTAGTCGATCTCTTCACCTGATATCCAGACTACATTAAACTTTTCGACCGATCCATCAAAATCCCATAATTCCCCGAGAGCTCAACACTCAAGTACAGCTTAAAATATCCGGTACATACCCCAGCATCGATGATCCAGCCGTAGAAGGGCAAACCCAAGCCTCACTAATTGCACCGCGGAACTGCCGTAAACCCTAAGGTTCAAGGGCGTTATCGTGGTTATTATGTCGAGTTAGGGTTTCATTCTTCTAGAGGGTCCATCGAAATACCTGCATGTTCTTCCGATTACTTTAAACTTGGGAAAATGGTTTTCTGATAATCGTTCGAAACCTTTAACTTCATCCGGACGGCATGTGAATATCCTTCGTCCGCACGCTAAGCAATGCTTCAATCCTCAAGAATAACCAATACTCTAATGGTTATCGCATTCGAGCCGCAACTCCCTCTGCCAGTGTGCCTGTGGTAACAGAAACCACCCTCCAACATTGACGAAGATAGATCAAAAGAACGAATGGAATACGGTGCAAATAATTGTACATCCTAAGGCTCCTTAAGCAGAGTAGCGTATCGTAAGTATGCCGCGGACCATACCCACGGTACGTTACTCTACCTAAATCGCCTACTCCATCAACCAAGGGTCACCTAGACTTATACAAGGTTAAACCTAGCGCTCTGATACCAACTTTGTCACGACCCGAAAGTACGGAACGTGACCGGCACTTAGATTACGAAACGTCTAGAGGCGCAACGTAACCTAAGTAAGCCGAAGCCTAGAAATCTAAACCATGAAAAAGAAGAAGAAGCAGTAAAAGAAAACATGAAGGAACACGTTTAAAACATCAGTAAATCTTCTCAAAAATTTCGGCAGAGTCTCCTCTATAAAAACTGGCCTCCAAACGGGTACAACAAGTATAATATACATAAACAATAAAAAGCATCCCCAACGGAAGCTAGCATCAACGCCAACAGACGGAAACAACCACAACAAGCACAATAATATACAACACCAAAGGGCGAGGCTCAAAACTCAAAGAAAACAAAACCACCATTTCAGAATAATACATGCGCGGCTCTAAGGTCGAAATAAAAAAATACTGGTCCAATAAATTTATCAAGTAATACAAGTATGGTTGATGGAGCTTACTAGATACAAATGAAAGAATAAAAATACAATGGTGGTTCAGATACAAGTGAACCAACCTACCGTGCAAATCACCCTGAAGAAAAGATGTGCCAGCAAGCTGCCAGGGAAACCTGTATATCGAACCTGTAATAAAATTTGGCACAACGGGGGTGAGTTGCCAACTCGTGAGTAGAAGACATCTACGAAAAGAAATCGAATGCACGACGCTATCCTAGGTCATAATAATACACTACTAAGTCCCAATCATCTAGTAATAGCAGGGTAATACTACGTGTAAGTGCAGATACTCCGTGCTCGTGTCAGTGCCTCATATAGTACTATGTCATATGAATGGATATGCATGCACCATGAATGTAAAATAACCAGTCCTGAAATCCAGGTGTATCTGTATAAGAAATCTTTAACTGTTATCATTGTAAAATGTGTATAGGAATCTGAAATATCAACAATGAAATCCATGAAATCCGTGTCAAGCATCGACACAAAACATGTAAATCTCAAGTCTCAATACCTCAAAATCTCAATGTCTCATAGTCTCAATATCTCGGGCTCCGTCAGTCCGGATCGGCCCATATCATCAAATCTCACGACAACGGTCGGTATCCTCCGGATATCCGCCGCGCCAGACATCATCGGTAGGTAGCCTTCCCCTGCCAGGCTCATCGTCTACAACTCGATCTTCTTGCCTCGGGGTACCATACCGGGCCCACCATGTATCCGAGACGGTTCATCCACTCTTCGAATCGGGTCTCGAAATCCATCAGAAAACATGAAATCTCATGGTGGACGACACATACATCACGAGAAAACCGCATCTTATGTTTTTAAAAAGAGAGGAGGAGGAGAGAGAGAAGTTTTTATATATTCTTTCGGTTTTCCCCAAAATCCAGAAATCTCATAGAAATCCAAATCTCAAAATCATGAGTAAGTAAATGATAAGTGTCGGCATATGCCCCATAAAACTGCATGATAACATGAGAATATGAATGCATGAATGTCTAAGTAATAAATGCCATGTCTATACTAGCATCTGAGAGTAATCACAATATTATATATCGATCTAGTTGCTAGCTGATTCTATCAATAAAAGATAATAAGATCTAAAGTGTACGTGACATAGCAATTACCGATGATGATGTGTGTGAGCCGGCAAATAAGTGTGCGTGGAATATGCGCATCATCGGTAATGGTGCTGGTGTCCTAACAGGTAAAGTTTATACTGATTATAGCAACATATGTATGAACATACAACATTATGATTACAGTGTGAAAGTAAAGACGGATGTGTGTTATCCACTCATTTGATATACAATTATCACTACCACTATATGACTCGAACCTAACCTAATGTCCATCTAACCTCCTAAGGAACTAAACCTAAGAAACTAGTCATTAAGAAACAAGAGTCTACCTAGGTCTGAATCAATATCTCTAATAGTCGGCAATCCAGCCTCAATAGCGTCACGTACGTAGTACGGCTTTCTCGAATCAAGAGTGCGAATCAATCATCATATCTATGCCTCGTACGGTAAAATCCATCGTACGGCATCCCAATATCGGGGTACGGGTCAAGTATCTCCTAGGTGTCTCATCATTAGTGTAATGTCATCATCAACACATCTCATGATCAAGGTGCTAAACTGTGATCGCATACATCAATCACATATCATTGCCATCATAATAAGCATCATTAGTTTATCCTCAGAAATATCATGTCATATGTATCATATTGTGATTAAGTCATACTGATATCATATCGTCCTCAAGTCACACCTCTATGATATCGACATCAGGTCACACCTATATGATGTCGTAATCAAGTCATACATATCCCATATCGTGATCAATCACAAGTTACAGTCCGGGTACTATTTTAGAGTCCCATATACCTCAATATCATCACCACCCATTTTAATTTAAGTATACATGTTCATTATCTCATTCTCTAATGATCCGCTAACACTTAATACGACTGTATAGCCAAGAATCACGGCATCAAGCCCAGTTACATGTTTCATCATACCTCGGATATCATATCACATCAATGTATCCCATATACGTGTTGTATATATATATATATACCTATACCTCGTCCTATATATATATACACATGCACGTATACACCATGTCGTGTTTCAGTGTGTGCGTGTGTGTGTTTCTACCTGAAACCTACGAACCTCTTCCAAGGTATTCATCTTCTGATATGTCTTCCTAAATCAGTCTAGTCCAGCCTGGGGTCATTACTAGGGCCCTACTCATTAAGAATCTAGGGTCACATCTGGTTTCCTAATGTCAATAAGTACTATTCCTATTCTACGTTGCGGGGGTGCTAAACGCCATCCACCCGACTTCCCCCCGTAGATATGCATCTACTCACCTGGTCCATGTCTGCCGAAGACGGTGTCGCCATCCTCCTCTTCATCGCCCGCAGTCCACGTGAGGGGTACCTAAACGCAAACATATAAATAGTATCGTAAACTGCATCACATACGAAAGTCAAACGATACAAGAAACAAGCATAGGTTAAAACCCATGTCCCGTCCACGCAAAAGAACCAAATATCGCTCGATATCGGCGTACAAACTCCGATGGATCGAGATAAACATCAACAAATAACTCGTAGTTTTAAAACACATTACTTATATTATAAAACATGATTAAATCCATCGAAACCCTAAAATCCATCAAACCGTCCAATTTCGTAAAACCCGAAAATGCCAATTTACCGTTTTTCATCAAAACTTGACATTTAAATGAAACCAATGGTCATAAAACTCATTAAATAGCATAACTAGACTATACAAACCATTACTATATTTTTATTACACAAATTTGTATTAATTTAAAATTTTTAGTTTGCAACCTTTAACAATTTTTAACATTTTTCAAGCAAAATACCACAATTCCACCACAAAACGTGATTTTGCATGAGTTAATGTATTATACCACAATTCATGATGATAATGATTTAATGAAACCAGAAATTATATTTTTAATCTCATTTATTTAGGAATTTCTAAAATCTAGTTTACAAAATAGAAATTTTTTATTACAATTTATCAATTATCAATAGAAACTAGCAATCAATTTAAGTTTCCCTTCCACCAACAAGTTAATACCCTTATTAAGACCACAATCTATTGTTACAAATATTTATTGAAATTTTATTTCACCAAAAATTATGTTTTATAGAAACCTAGTTAGCAAAATTCCTAATTTAAACAATTTTAAATGAAAAATTTACAATTCAAAAAACATGCAAGATTTTCCAATTCTAAAAGTGTTAAACTAACTATTATAATCCTAATTAATTAATAAAAATCATAACTTGAATTTACAAACCCTAACTTGTATTTTAAAAATTGAACATAGAATTAATTCATTAAATCTAAACATACTTAAAAGAAACATCTAATAACAAATAAACAAAAGAAGGAAATTTATACCTCCAAAATATGAAATACAACAAGAAAATGAGCCTCCAAAATGCATGCTTTCCATCTCCAAATTCCATATAAAAATGAGCAAGGAATAAAGGGTAGGAAATAAATAAGATTTTGCGGATTTTTAAATGAATTTTTAAAGGATTTTTGATGAATTTTAAAGCAAAATAAAATGAGGAAAATGGGGGAAACCATGGGGGGTGAGGCCGACCATTATTTTTGAGGTGAGGGAGAGAAAGATGAGGGTGAGAAAATGTGTAGAAGTCTCCACCAAAATATCACTTCATTATGTCTTTTCATGCATTTATTTATTTTTCTTTTATTTCTTTACTATAGCAACTCAAGAAAACTCTAGAAAATAGGAAAAATTTGCAAATAAATTTTGCATGATACACACTAAATTCTAACATGCCATGGTTCATTTTTACAAATTAAAACCATTGAAATTTGTAATTTACACTAATTTAGTGTAAAAATAAAGCTTATGTTAATATTTAAAATAATTAATTTAGGAAAAATATTTAATTAAACAAAAAATTTATAAGTGGCTAAATAAAAACCATTTACTAGTAATTACATAATTAAAATAGGTATTTTTGAAATTATAATGAAAAACAATCACGGTTTAGTTTTATGAAAAATACATTTTACTTTACCGAAAACCACAAAATTCACTTAAATAATTTTATTCATTTAATTATTTATTTAATTATTTTTAAAAAGTTACAATCTTCCTCCCTTTTAAGAAATTCGGTCCCCGAATTTAAATTAAAACTACCTTCCAAATACTAAAACACTTAGCAAAAACTCAAATCGTCGGGGCTCCGAAATCATCAATACATAACTAAAATCAACTCCGTCAAGCATAACGCAATCATCGGAGTTACGGCGAGAATAAAATATCAAAACCCAATATGAAGACCATCATAATATACATCAATCTATAACTTATATATAGTTCGCATCCTAGTAAAATCGCCTAAACATCATAATAAAGAAGCATACAAAAACCCCTCTTGAAAATCGCCGTGCAATGCACGTGTCACGGCATAAGTAGCGGACGTTTATTTTAAAAAAAAAATAGCTATATATATATATCTTTTATTTAACATACACGTCCCGCCTGGTTACTAAATCAAATAATAATGATTATGAAACATACTGCTCAAACTGAAATCAATCCCAATCACATCAATAAAATATCATGTGCGTCCGGTGCGCACTGAAATCGAAACCAAATACAGATACCATGAATACACACAAAAACAAAATAAGTGCAACAGGTGTGCACCAAAACATCTATCAAGTGCAACGGGCGTGCACGACTCACTATCAGGTGCATCTAATCTGCACAAAACCCCGATTTAGTGCATCTGGTGTGCACAAAATCGCATCAAGTGCGCCAAGTGTGCGCAAGAATCTCAATCAGGTGTACATGGTGCACGAAAACATACGCCGAATATCAGAATCGAAATCACAGTATGAAAATGGATAAAAACTAGGTCGAAGCATATATCAAAATCATGTGTAACCCATATGCACGAAATCAAATCAAAAATCTCAAAATATATAAACCAAATCAAGTGTACTGGGTGTATACTAAGCAACATCAATACAACTGATATATGAAACACAGATAGAATGTAATGAAGATACACATAAGAAATACCAATCGTAGAACAAAATCCTCAAAATACCAAAATCCAATAACAGAAATATGAAATTCAAATCACCAAGTCACATCGTAATCACTATCGTCAATGTGCGCTCTTTCCTCTGATGTCTGCTGCTTCAAACTTGTCTCTTCATAAGTGTGCTGACTGCGTTACCAACGGCAATACTCACATCTAGAGTCTCCCACGTAGTCGATCCCTTCACCTGATATCCAGACTACATTAAACTTTTCGATCGATCCATCAAAATCCCATAATTCCCCGAGAGCTCAACACTCAAGTACAGCTTAAAATATCCGGTACATACCCCAGCATCGATGATCCAGCCGTAGAAGGGCAAACCCAAGCCTCACTAATGGCACCGCGGAACTGCCGTAAACCCTAAGGTTCAAGGGCGTTCTCGTGGTCATTATGTCGAGTTAGGGTTTCATTCTTCTAGAGGGTCCATCGAAATACCTGCATGTTCTTCCGAATACTTTAAACTTGGGAAAATGGTTTTCTGATAATCGTTCGAACCCTTTAACTTCATCCGGACGGCATGTGAATACCCTTCGTCCGCACGCTAAGCAATGCTTCAATCCTCAAGAATAACCAATACTCTAATGGTTATCGCATTCGAGCCGCAACTCCCTCTGCCAGTGTGCCCATGGTAACAGAAACCACCCTCCAACATTGACGAAGATAGATCAAAAGAACGAATGAAATACGGTGCAAACAATTGTACATCCTAAGGCTCCTTAAGCAGAGTAGCGTATCGTAAGTTTGTCGCGGACCATACCCACGGTACGTTACTCTACCTAAATCGCCTACTCCATCAACCAAGGGTCACCTAGACTTATACAAGGTTAAACCTAGCGCTCTGATACCAACTTTGTCACGACCCGAAAGTACGGAACGTGACCGGCACTTAGATTACGAAACGTCTAGAGGCGCAACGTAACCTAAGTAAGCCGAAGCCCAGAAATCTAAACCATGAAAAAGAAGAAGAAGCAGTAAAAGAAAACATGAAGGAACACGTTTAAAACATCAGCAAATTTTCTCAAAAATTTCGGCAGAGTCTCCTCTATAAAAACTGGCATCCAAACGGGTACAACAAGTATAGTATACATAAACAATAAAAAGCATCCCCAACGGGAGCTAGCATCAACGCCAACAGACGGAAACAACCACAACAAGCACAATAATATACAACGCCAAAGGGCGAGGCTCAAAACTCAAAGAAAACAAAACCACCATATCAGAATAATACATGCGCGGCTCTAAGGTCGAAATAAAAAAAATACTGGTCCAATAAACTTATCAAGTAATACAAGTATGGTTGATGGAGCTTACTAGATACAAATGAAAGAATAAAAATACAATGGTGGTTCAGATACAAGTGAACCAACCTACCGTGCAAATCACCCTGAAGAAAAGATGTGCCAGCAAGCTGCCAGGGAAACCTGTATATCGAACCTGTAATAAAATTTGGCACAACGGGGGTGAGTTGCCAACTCGTGAGTAGAAGACATCTACGAAAAGAAATCGAATGCACGACGCTATCCTAGGTCATAATAATACACTACTAAGTCCCAATCATCTAGTAATAGCAGGGTAATACTACGTGTAAGTGCAGATACTCCGTGCTCGTGTCAGTGCCTCATATAGTACTATGTCATATGAATGGATATGCATGCACCATGAATGTAAAATAACCAGTCCTGAAATCCAGGTGTATCTATATAAGAAATCTTTAACTGTTATCATTGTAAAATGTGTATAGGAATCTGAAATATCAACAATGAAATCCATGAAATCCGTGTCAAGCATCGACACAAAATATGTAAATCTCAAGTCTCAATACCTCAAAATCTCAATGTCTCATAGTCTCAATATCTCGGGCTCCGTCAGTCCGGATCGGCCCATATCATCAAATCTCACGACAACGGTCGGTATCCTCCGGATATCCGCCGCGCCAGATATCACCGGTAGGTAGCCTTCCCCTGCCAGGCTCATCGTCTACAACTCGATCTTCTTGCCTCGGGGTACCATACCGGGCCCACCATGTACCCGAGACGGTTCATCCACTCTTCGAATCGGGTCTCGAAATCCATCAGAAAATATGAAATCTCATAGTGGACGACACATACATCACGAGAAAACCGCATCTTATGTTTTTAAAAAGAGAGGAGGAGGAGAGAGAGAAGTTTTTATATATTCTTGCGGTTTTCCCCAAAATCCAGAAATCTCATAGAAATCCAAATCTCAAAATCATGAGTAAGTAAATGATAAGTGTCGGCATATGCCTCATAAAACTGCATGATAACATGAGAATATGAATGCATGAATGTCTAAGTAATAAATGCCATGTCTATACTAGCATCTGAGAGTAATCAAAATATTATATATCGATCTAGTTGCTAGCTGATTCTATCAATAAAAGATAATAAGATCTAAAGTGTACGTGAAATAGCAATTACCGATGATGATGTGTGTGAGCTGGCAAATAAGTGTGCGTGGAATATGCGCATCATCGGTAATGGTGCTGGTGTCCTAACCGGTAAAGTTTATACTGATTATAGCAACATATGTATGAACATGCAACATTATGATTACAGTGTGAAAGTAAAGACGGATGTGTGTTATCCACTCATTTGATATACAATTATCACTACCACTATATGACTCGAACCTAACCTAGTGTCCATCTAACCTCCTAAGGAACTATACCTAAGAAACTAGTCATTAAGAAACAAGAGTCTACCTAGGTCTGAATCAATATCTCTAATAGTCGGCGATCCAGCCTCAATAGCGTCACGTACGTAGTACGGCTTTCTCGAATCAAGAGTGCGAATCAATCATCATATCTATGCCTCGTACGGTAAAATCCATCGTACGGCATCCCAATATCGGGGTACGGGTCAAATATCTCCTAGGTGTCTCATCATTAGTGTAATGTCATCATCAACACATCTCATGATCAAGGTGCTAAACTGTGATCGCATACATCAATCATATATCATTGCCATCATAATAAGCATCATTAGTTTATCCTCAGAAATATCATGTCATATGTATCATATTGTGATTAAGTTATACTGATATCATATCGTCCTCAAGTCACACCTCTATGATATCGACATCAGGTCACACCTATATGATGTCGTAATCAAGTCATACATATCCCATATCGTGATCAATCACAAGTTACAGTCCGGGTACTATTTTAGAGTCCCATATACCTCAATATCATCACCACCCATTTTAATTTAAGTATACATGTTCATTATCTCATTCTCTAATGATCCGCTAACACTTAATACGACTGTATAGCCAAGAATCACGGCATCAAGCCCAGTTACATGTTTCATCATACCTCGGATATCATATCACATCAATGTATCCCATATACGTGTTGTATATATATATATACCTATACCTCGTCCTATATATATATACACATGCACGTATACACTATGTCGTGTTTCAGTGTGTGCGTGTGTGTGTTTCTACCTGAAACCTACGAACCTCTTCCAAGGTATTCATCTTCTGATATGTCTTCCTAAATCAGTCTAGTCCAGCCTAGGGTCATTACTAGGGCCCTACTCATTAAGAATCTAGGGTCACATCTGGTTTCCTAATGTCAATAAGTACTATTCCTATTCTACGTTGCGGGGGTGCTAAACGCCATCCACCCGACTTCCCCCCGTAGATATGCATCTACTCACCTGGTCCATGTCTGCCGAAGTCGGTGTCGCCATCCTCCTCTTCATCGCCCGCAGTCCAAGTGAGGGGTACCTAAACGCAAACATATAAATAGTATCGTAAACTGGATCACATACGAAAGTCAAACGATACAAGGAACAAGCATAGGTTAAAACCCATATCCCGTCCACGCAAAAGAACCAAATATCGCTCGATATCGGCGTACAAACTCCGATGGATCGAGATAAACATCAACAAATAACTCGTAGTTTTAAAACACATTACTTATATTATAAAACATGATTAAATTCATCGAAACCCTAAAATCCATCAAACCGTCCAATTTCGTAAAACCCGAAAATGCCAATTTACCGTTTTCATCAAAACTTGACATTTAAATGAAACCAATGGTCATAAAACTCATTAAATAGCATAACTAGACTATACAAACCATTACTATATTTTTATTACACAAATTTGTATTAATTTGAAATTTCTAGTTTGCAATCTTTAACAATTTTTAACATTTTTCAAGCAAAATACCACAATTCCACCACAAAACGTGATTTTGCATGAGTTAACGTATTAAACCACAATTCATGATGATAATGATTTAATGAAACCATAAATTATATTTTTAATCTCATTTATTTAGGAATTTCTAAAATCTAGTTTACAAAATAGAAATTTTTTATCACAATTTATCAATTATCAATAGAAACTAACAATCAATTTAAGTTTCCCTTCCACCAACAAGTTAATACCCTTATTAAGACCACAATCTATTGTTACAAATATTAATTGAAATTTTATTTCACCAAAAATTATGTTTTATAGAAACCTAGTTAGCAAAATTCCTAATTTAAACAATTTTAAATGAAAAATTTACAATTCAACAAACATGCAAGATTTTCCAATTCTAAAAGTGTTAAACTAACTATTATAACCCTAGTTAATTAATAAAAATCATAACTTGAATTTACAAACCCTAACTTGTATTTTAAAAATTGAACATAGAATTAATTCATTAAATCTAAACATACTTAAAAGAAACATCTAATAACAAATAAACAAAAGAAGGAAATTTATACCTCCAAAATATGAAATCCAACAAGAAAATGAGCCTACAAAATTCATGCTTTCCATATCCAAATTCCATATAAAAATGAGCAAGGAATAAAGGGTAGGAAATAAATAAGATTTTGTGGATTTTTAATTGAATTTTTAAAGGATTTTTGATGAATTTTGGAGCAAAATAAAATGAGGAAAATGGGGGACACCATGGGGGGTGAGGCCGGCCATTATTTTGGAGGTGAGGGAGAGAAAGATGAGGGTGAGAAAATGTGTAGAAGTCTCCACCAAAATATCACTTCATTATGTCTTTTCATGCATTTATTTATTTTTCTTTTATTTCTTTACTATAGAAACTCAAGAAAACTCTAGAAAATAGGAAAAATTTGCAAATAAATTTTGCATGATACACACTAAATTCTAACATGCCATGGTTCATTTTTACAAATTAAAACCATTCAAATTTGTAATTTACACTAATTTAGTGTAAAAATAAAGCTTATGTTAATATTTAAAATAATTAATTTAGGAAAAATATTTAATTAAACTTAAAATTTATAAGTGGCTAAATAAACACCATTTACTAGTAATTACATAATTAAAATAGGTATTTTTGAAATTATAATGAAAAACAATCACGGTTTAGTTTTATGAAAAATACATTTTACTTTACCGAAAACCACAAAATTCACTTAAACAATTTTATTCATTTAATTATTTATTTAATTATTTTTAAAAAATTACAATCTTCCTCCCTTTTAAGAAATTCGGTCCTCGAATTTAAATTAAAACTCCCCTTCCAAATACTAAAACACTTAGCAAAAACTCAAATCGTCGGGGCTCCGAAATCATCAATACATAACTAAAATCAACTCCGTCAAGCATAACGCAATCATCGGAGTTATGGCGAGAATAAAATATCAAAACCCAATATGAAGACCATCATAATATACATCAATCTATAACTTATATATAGTTCGCATCCTAGTAAAATCGCCTAAACATCATAATAAAGAAGCATACAAAAACCCCTCTTGAAAATCGCCGTGCAATGCACGTGTCACGGCATAAGTAGCGGACGTTTATTTTTTTAAAAAAAATAGCTATATATATATATATCTTTTATTTAACATACACGTCCCGCCTGGTTACTAAATCAAATAATAATGATTATGAAACATACTGCTCAAACTGAAATCAATCCCAATCACATCAATAAAATATCATGTGCGTCCGGTGCGCACTGAAATCGAAACCAAATACAGATACCATGAATACACACAAAAACAAAATAAGTGCAACAGGTGTGCACCAAAACATCTATCAAGTGCAACGGGCGTGCACGACTCACTATCAGGTGCATCTAATATGCACAAAACCCCGATTTAGTGCATCTGGTGTGCATAAAATCGCATCAAGTGCGCCAAGTGTGCGCAAGAATCTCAATCAGGTGTACATGGTGCACGAAAACATACACCGAATATCAGAATCGAAATCACAGTATGAAAATGGATAAAAACTAGGTCGAAGCATATATCAAAATCATGTGTAACCCATATGCACGAAATCAAATCAAAAATCTCAAAATATATAAAACTAAATCAAGTGTACTGGGTGTATACTAAGCAACATCAATACAACTGATATATGAAACACAGATAGAATGTAATGAAGATACACATAAGAAATACCAATCGTAGAACAAAATCCTCAAAATACCAAATTCCAATAACAGAAATATGAAATTCAAATCACCAAGTCACATCGTAATCACTATCGTCAATGTGCGCTCTTTCCTCTGATGTCTGCTGCTTCAAACTTGTCTCTTCATAAGTGTGCTGACTGCGCTACCAAAGGCAATACTCACATCTAGAGTCTCCCACGTAGTCGATCCCTTCACCTGATATCCAGACTACATTAAACTTTTCGATCGATCCATCAAAATCCCATAATTCCCCGAGAGCTCAACACTCAAGTACAGCTTAAAATATCCGGTACATACCCCAGCATCGATGATCCAGCCGTAGAAGGGCAAACCCAAGCCTCACTAATGGCACCGCGGAACTGCCGTAAACCCTAAGGTTCAAGGGCGTTCTCGTGGTCATTATGTCGAGTTAGGGTTTCATTCTTCTAGAGGGTCCATCGAAATACCTGCATGTTCTTCCGAATACTTTAAACTTGGGAAAATGGTTTTCTGATAATCGTTCGAACCCTTTAACTTCATCCGGACGGCATGTGAATACCCTTCGTCCGCACGCTAAGCAATGCTTCAATCCTCAAGAATAACCAATACTCTAATAGTTATCGCATTCGAGCCGCAACTCCCTCTGCCAGTGTGCCCATGGTAACAGAAACCACCCTCCAACATTGACGAAGATAGATCAAAAGAACGAATGAAATACGGTGCAAACAATTGTACATCCTAAGGCTCCTTAAGCAGAGTAGCGTATCGTAAGTTTGTCGCGGACCATACCCACGGTACGTTACTCTACCTAAATCGCCTACTCCATCAACCAAGGGTCACCTAGACTTATACAAGGTTAAACCTAGCGCTCTGATACCAACTTTGTCACGACCCGAAAGTACGGAACATGACCGGCACTTAGATTACGAAACGTCTAGAGGCGCAACGTAACCTAAGTAAGCCGAAGCCCAGAAATCTAAACCATGAAAAAGAAGAAGAAGCAGTAAAAGAAAACATGAAGGAACGCGTTTAAAATATCAGCAAATTTTCTCAAAAATTTCGGCAGAGTCTCCTCTATAAAAACTGGCATCCAAACGGGTATAACAAGTATAATATACATAAACAATAAAAAGCATCCCCAACGGGAGCTAGCATCAACGCCAACAGGCGGAAACAACCACAACAAGCACAATAATATACAACGCCAAAGGGCGAGGCTCAAAACTCAAAGAAAACAAAACCACCATATCAGAATAATACATGCGCGGCTCTAAGGTCGAAATAAAAAAAATACTGGTCCAATAAACTTATCAAGTAATACAAGTATGGTTGATGGAGCTTACTAGATACAAATGAAAGAATAAAAATACAATGGTGGTTCAGATACAAGTGAACCAACCTACCGTGCAAATCACCATGAAGAAAAGATGTGCCAGCAAGCTGCCAGGGAAACCTGTATATCGAACCTGTAATAAAATTTGGCACAACGGGGGTGAGTTGCCAATTCGTGAGTAGAAGACATCTACGAAAAGAAATCGAATGCACGACGCTATCCTAGGTCATAATAATACACTACTAAGTCCCAATCATCTAGTAATAGCAGGGTAATACTACGTGTAAGTGCAGATACTCCGTGCTCGTGTCAGTGCCTCATATAGTACTATGTCATATGAATGGATATGCATGCACCATGAATGTAGAATAACCAGTCCTGAAATCCAGGTGTATCTGTATAAGAAATCTTTAACTGTTATCATTGTAAAATGTGTATAGGAATCTGAAATATCAACAATGAAATCCATGAAATCCGTGTCAAGCATCGACACAAAACATGTAAATCTCAAGTCTCAATACCTCAAAATCTCAATGTCTCATAGTCTCAATATCTCGGGCTCCGTCAGTCCGGATCGGCCCATATCATCAAATCTCACGACAACGGTCGGTATCCTCCGGATATCCGCCGCGCCAGATATCACCGGTAGGTAGCCTTCCCCTGCCAGGCTCATCGTCTACAACTCGATCTTCTTGCCTCGGGGTACCATACCGGGCCCACCATGTACCCGAGACGGTTCATCCACTCCTCGAATCGGGTCTCGAAATCCATCAGAAAACATGAAATCTCATGGTGGACGACACATACATCACGAGAAAGCCGCATCTTATGTTTTTAAAAAGAGAGGAGGAGGAGAGAGAGAAGTTTTTATATATTCTTGCGGTTTTCCCCAAAATCCAGAAATCTCATAGAAATCCAAATCTCAAAATCATGAGTAAGTAAATGATAAGTGTCGGCATATGCCCCATAAAACTGCATGATAACATGAGAATATGAATGCATGAATGTTTAAGTAATAAATGCCATGTCTATACTAGCATCTGATAGTAATCACAATATTATATATCGATCTAGTTGCTAGCTGATTCTATCAATAAAAGATAATAAGATCTAAAGTGTACGTGACATAGCAATTACCGATGATGATGTGTGTGAGCCGGCAAATAAGTATGCGTGGAATATGCGCATCATCGGTAATGGTGCTGGTGTCCTAACAGGTAAAGTTTATACTGATTATAGCAACATATGTATGAACATGCAACATTATGATTACAGTGTGAAAGTAAAGACGGATGTGTGTTATCCACTCATTTGATATACAATTATCACTACCACTATATGACTCGAACCTAACCTAGTGTCCATCTAACCTCCTAAGGAACTAAACCTAAGAAACTAGTCATTAAGAAACAAGTGTCTACCTAGGTCTGAATCAATATCTCTAATAGTCGGTGATCCAGCCTCAATAGCATCACGTACGTAGTACGGTTTTCTCGAATCAAGAGTGCGGATCAATCATCATATCTATGCCTCGTACGGTAAAATCCATCGTACGGCATCCCAATATTGGGGTACGGGTCAAGTATCTCCTAGGTGTTTCATCATAGTGTAATGTCATCATCAACACATCTCATGATCAAGGTGCTAAACTGTGATCGCATACATCAATCATATATCATTGCCATCATAATAAGCATCATTAGTTTATCCTCAGAAATATCATGTCATATGTATCATATTGTGATTAAGTCATACTGATATCATATCGTCCTCAAGTCACACCTCTATGATATTGATTTGAGTGATTCAGCGTGCTTGCGCTTTCTAAAAGATAGATCAAAAATATTTGTAACCGCAATCAGAAACGGCGTCGCTTTGCAGCTAGCCGGTGAGTACGGGTCGGTCCACAGGGATGTTGTGAATCTCCGATTCGTTCTTACGAGTTAATTCCGAAGGGTGTTCGGAGTTGTTATTAAATCTAAAAATCTAAATTATCCTAGGGCAATTATCTAGATCTAAATCTTGCTAGGGTTAGGTTTAGGAATGGTTTGGAAATGTAAATAAATCTCAACGCTTTCTATACCCAGATTATGATTTAAGAGGAGTTATGGTAATTATCAATAAAGGGGATTAGATCCATTCGGGAAGGTGTTCCTTCCTCTAGGTTCTTGTCCTTCCTTTAGAGATCCTTACCCTAACCTCCATGGAAAACGCGCGCAACTGAGCCTTTATACTACGGTATCACCGCTACCTTGAGGGATAGGGTGCCGTAGGGCGCGGTGTGTGCGTGTATACATGAAGTCCTATTGTAAATATTTGGTGGGTAAGAAAGGGATGAGAGATCTCATCTCTCAAAAGCCTTCCCCAAAGCTAAACCCTAAACAAGTTCCTAGGGCATGAAATTAAATCTACCTAGGGCAAAGAATTAAAATCTACACTAGGGAGAGAAATTAAATCTACCTACAGATGCATCCCTCCAATCATCCATGCAGGGTTGTCAGATCTGAATTTCTGAATGGAAAGGAAACACCGATGCTCTCCAAAAAGAGATCTGAAATTTATTATTAAAAGGAGGCATAAAAAATTACAAGCTGTAGAGTTCCTATTTATAGGAAATAGAAACCCTAGGTTACATTTTGATCCGCATGTCTAAAATTACAAAAATAGCCCCAGGGAATCTTTTCAGCGCCAATAAACATTTTGGTAAAAATTTCATCCACTGAATCCTCTTAATGGCCGCGGATCCGCGGCCCCATCCAGGGTTTGGCCGCGGTTCCGCGGCCCAAATAAGGAGTTGGCTGCTGAAACTTTGTGGGCTTCTTCTGGTAGTTTTGGGCTACTGTTTTCTTTACTTTATTCTTCATAATAACTTCTGATTCTCTTACAGATTTCCCAGTGAATAATTGTAGCTCAGTGGACTTTTAACCGTTTCTTCGAGACGAAAACTTGGACCTTGCGTTGCCTTGTAGTTTGTGAACTGATCTTTATGTAGGCTTGATCAAGATCCTTCTATTTGTTGGTTGCAGTTCCACTTTTGCATCGTCTTTTCTCTTTTTCACTGTTTTCTGTCCAAAAGCCTGTAACCTGTAACATGTAGCAGACATGCGTCAAAAGCACCTGTTTATTTATAAAAAGAATAAGAATAGGGAATATAATAATGCAATATTATGGTGTGAACAAATACCCCCAAACTTATCTTTTGCTCATCCTCGAGCAAACTTATTTTTATTCACTAAAATCCTAACCACACTTCCGCAGGGAAACGCGATTGCACTGAGCACGTGCAACAAGCCGTTAAACCTCTAGGTGTCCCTAGTAGGAGGAGTGTTGTCTCCTGAGGGTTTTCAGCGGATTACACCCACAAAATCCTATCAACTCGGCCCATTGACTTTTGTTCTCCAATTAAGTTTTCTAACAAGGAATTCTATTATCTTTTGACTCGCAAATTATCCACCCACATTTTTCACACTTCCTCATTATTTAACTTAAGATTATATATGTTATGTAGACCTACTTAGCTTTCGGCATCTCTTAAGTTTTCCTTCTAGGGTTACATCTCCACTCAGGAATTTCTATCAACCTTACTAAAGATACAAGTTTTATTCTTCATTCCTTTCTCTCATCTAAACTCTAATCACATATCCCCACGTGTGTGTAAATATCACCCCTACACTTGGAAATTCAAATCAAGCAATCGTACTCTCGTCCATTGTCCAGAGCACTTATTAATTGGTGAATTTTCGCTTTCACATCCTTCATGCGACTGTTAATACTTCTTGAGGTACCAACAACCGATTACAAGATGCGTTAGCATTTTAAAGCGTACTTCCTAGTTTTGCAACACCCAAGGCTTTTAGCAGTGGCTCCCAAACCAGTTGGTCTAAGGCACTAGGTGATGAAGCACCCTCGCTAAAGATTTTTCTATTTTTACAGCCTTAAGTAATCACAAAAACCAGTGTCCATTTTTTTTTTCTTTATTCACTTTTTTTCTCTTTATTTTCATTGTACTAAGGACTTTTAGACAAGAGCATTTCAAGGTCTCTTCTACTATTCCAAGTTTCAAGGTGCGTGATTGTGCAAGTTGTAGGGTATACATTTTCAGAATCTAGACTTAAGCTAGGAACTATTTTTCAAACTTATACTCTAATAAGAACATCAATACTTTTCCTTAGTTTCGACTTAGCCCAAGAAGTGAACTCAAAATTTGCCTATTTCTAAATAAACTACAAAACATATACTTTCTACCGCTAAACTTTAAGGAAGGTTATTTTTAGGGTTTTTAATTTACTAAATCTAAGATCTAGTTGTTCCTAACCAGTTAACCTATTCGTCAAACTCAAGTCAATTAGCTAAAATTGAATACAAATATTTTTATAATTTTTGAAAATTTTCAATTTTTTATGGGTTTTCAAATAAGTATGCAAATGCAAAAATATGTACAAATGAATGCGAAGGAAGAAGACGTACCGAGCATACCCCCAAACTTGAACTTGACAGTGTCCTCACTGTCATACTAAATCAAGAGGGTCAAAATGTCGGCACTCCTCTGTTTATTTATTTACAATTTTTTTATTTTTTTATTTGTTTTGAAATTTTTTTATATTTTTTATAGAAAAAGAAAACAAAAAGATATATACATATATACAACAAGATTCCCCCCAAACTTAAGCTTGGCTTCACACAAGCTAAAGGTTAGCACCAACCATTCAAAGATCTTATCGTGGTAATGGTATAGTTGGTGCAAGAAAATGAGAAGCACGCGAGACCGTGTGGAAAGAAAAATGGTAGAATATGGTCTCGATGGGGGAGAAGAATGACGAAAAGAAGAAGGAAGTGGAGTACGATCTTGAGGGTGTAAATTGAGTGAATAAATTAGCGCAATAGTTGAAGACCGATATGTTATAAGCGATTGCGCTAACCTATCAACCCGTCGGGAAATGGGGTCAAATCCCTCAAGATTCGCAAGAAAACATGGGTATGCCGAACTTGGTATAGGAGATGAAAGCGTAATGGTCACTTGTACGGTCGGAACAATGGGAAAGACGAAAGGGAGTGAATTAGGGATAGTATCTTTCTCACTGTAGTAAACTGTTTCGAACTTGAAAGATTCCATTAATGGTTCGAAACTACTATAATCAACCGAGTCTGATGGCTCATCTGAAAATGTAAAGGACTCAAACTCGGATGGTGAGTCATCAACATCGTCCGAAAAATTGAAACATTCGTAGGTGTTATCGTCTGTGAGAACTGTGTCAGATTCAAACGAAAAGGTTTCAAGCTCACAGTCTTCAAGCGGGGTCGGAACGATGGGAAGGAGGGAGGGTGATATAACAGTCAAAGGTTCAGGAGAATGAATTGGAAAATCAGACACATCAAATAAAAATGATTCAACCTCAATATTATCCTTAAGACTCTCCTCAATACTATCCTTAATATTTAACTCATCCATGCCATTATCATCAAAGTCTAGACGCATATGAGATTCGGGAGAAACATTTAATAACTCAGGATGATGATTTGAACATAAAATTTCAATTAAATCGACAGGTTCATCATCCGAAATATTCCCGGCGTCTATATCCTCAATCAAGTGAAAATCAATTTCTTTAGACACCTCATCAAAAGCATGGATATGTATCGATTTAGGTTCTAGATGGGAGGTGTAAAGATCGAAAGGATTAGGTGCGGTTTCACTCGAAAGGGGTTCCTCACAATTTGGTAAATCAAACACTACAAATTTGCACAACTCGTCATTTTGGACACATGTTTGAAAATTGGAGTTGTTGGATTCAATTGGGTATGGGTAGGTTTGATTTGGAAATCCTCTCTCATTCTCACTCTGTCCAACCGCCTCCTTATACAATAAAAAATTTGGAGCTAGCGGGAAACTAGCTACCGGTTCACTAGGTTGCATAAGGACGGCCATGGACGCTTCCACATTCCTCACCATTTTGTTTGTTGCAGCAATATATGCCTCCAACGACTCTTCCAAACTAGACTTAGGTGGTGAGGGGGTTTCAGTAAAAGATTCAAAATTGGTTGGATATGTGAAACTCCCTAATGGCTGTGTCGAAACAGTGTCTAGTGAAGGTGGGAAGGTCGGGTAGGACTGGTAGGAAGTGGGTGGTAGGACAGGGATAGGGTCTACATGTGGATAAAAATGTGAATAATCTTGTGGATCCCTAGAACTAGATGTGTGGAGAGGGGTGAAAGATCGGCTGCGAGATTGAGCAATATGCTCAATAATGGACATCGGCCTAGGAGTGTCAGAAGGACTCGAAAGAGTGGTATCAACATATGGAAGTGGTGAAGGTTGACTTGGTTGACACAAAGTGGGTTGAAAAGTCAAACTGTTTCTCCTAGACTCCTCTATGTGATCTTTCAAAGATTTTTTAGGCATGGAAGGATCGTCTTTAAATTAACCGAACACATTGACATATGACGCAAAATTAGGTTCGGGATACCAAAGTTCGGCTAATGATTTATTGTGTGGGGTACCCATGTTAGAAGAAGAAAGGTGACAAGAAGGAAGGTTGGGTGGTGCAAGGATTTATTTGGGGCTAAAAAATTTTGCAAGTTCTATAAAATATTTGTCCTTTTTATTTTCATTTTTCATCGATTTTTTTCTTTCTCTTTATTTGGAAAAATTTTGTTGCAAAAAGATTTTAGAGAAAAGATATGCAGCAGCAAAATATTTTATAGAAAAGATATGCAACAGCAAAATATTACTTGCAATTGGTTATTATTTGAAGCATATCACAAGAATCTTTATTTGGAAAAACTTGTTGCAAAAAGATATTCGAGAAAAGATATGCAACAAAAAAGATTACTTGCAATCAATTTAGTTCAAGCGGGGCCCAAAAATCCTGCACAAAATTGTTATTTGGAAGCGAAAATATTTTTATAGCGCACGGAATCCTGCAGGAATTTTCAGAAAAGATATTTCAAAATATACAGAGAAGAAACAGTGGGGCTTACAGAAAATTTTTTCCAAGATGAAGCCTCGAGATAGCCGCGATTCCACGGCAAATACGCTCTAACACCGCGGTTCCGCGGTCCTCTGAACTGTTTGGATCCCCAGAAAAATTTTAGTGCGACGATTCGACAAGAAGGCCGCGGTTCCGCGGCCTAAGGTGGGTTTTGGCCGCGGAATCGCGGCGGGATGAGGGAATTGGGTCTCCAAAAAATTTTCACTGTTCTGTTATTTTCTTCCCCTTCTGTTTCGATCTTCTGATTTCTGTTTCGCCTTCTGGAAATTTCCAGATCGTCTTTGTATATCCTGCAAAATTTAAACAACAAAGTATCTCTTCCAAAAATAACAAAATATATATATTTTTATATTTTTTTGGATTTTTATGAATTTTATGATTTTTTTTTTATAATTAACCCGAAATTGCGAAAAGGAAAGTTCTACGCCATCCCCGGCAACGGCGCCATTTGATTTGAGTGATTCAGCATGCTTGCGCTTTCTAAAAGATAGATCAAAAATATTTGTAACCGCAATCAGAAACGGCGTCGCTTTGCAGCTAGCCGGTGAGTACGGGTCGGTCCACAGGGATGTTGTGAATCTCCGATTCGTTCTTACGAGTTAATTCCGAAGGGTGTTCAGAGTTGTTATTAAATCTAAAAATCTAAATTATCCTAGGGCAATTATCTAGATCTAAATCTTGCTAGGGTTAGGTTTAGGAATGGTTTGGAAATGTAAATAAATCTCAACGCTTTCTATACCCAGATTAGGATCTAAGAGGAGTTATGGTAATTATCAATAAAGGGGATTAGATCCATTCGGGAAGGTGTTCCTTCCTCTAGGTTCTTGTCCTTCCTTTAGAGATCCTTACCCTAACCTCCATGGAAAACGCGCGCAACTGAGCCTTTATACTACGGTATCACCGCTACCTCGAGGGATAGGGTGCCGTAGGGCGCGGTGTGTGCGTGTATGCATGAAGTCCTATTGTAAATATTTGGTGGGTAAGAAAGGGATGAGAGATCTTATCTCTCAAAAGCCTTCCCCAAAGCTAAACCCTAAACAAGTTCCTAGGGCATGAAATTAAATCTACCTAGGGAAAAGAATTAAAATCTACACTAGGGAGAGAAATTAAATCTACTTACAGATGCATCCCTCCAATCATCCATGCAGGGTTGTCAGATCTGAATTTCTGAATGGAAAGGAAACACCGATGCTCTCCAAAAAGAGATCTGAAATTTATTATTAAAAGGAGGCATAAAAAATTACAATCTGTAGAGTTCCTATTTATAGGAAATAGAAACCCTAGGTTACATTTTGATCCGCATGTCTAAAATTACAAAAATAGCCCCAGGGAATCTTTTCAGCGCCAATAAACATTTTGGTAAAAATTTCATCCACTGAATCCTCTTAATGGCCGCGGATCCGCGGCCCCAGCCAGGGTTTGGCCGCGGTTCCGCGGCCCAAATAAGGAGTTGGCTGCTGAAACTTTGTGGGATTCTTCTGGTAGTTTTGGGCTACTGTTTTCTTTACTTTATTCTTCATAATAACTTCTGATTCTCTTACAGATTTCCCAGTGAATAATTGTAGCTCAGTGGACTTTTAACCGTTTCTTCGAGACGAAAACTTGGACCTTGCGTTGCCTTGTAGTTTGTGAACTGATCTTTATGTAGGCTTGATCAAGATTCTTCTATTTGTTGGTTGCAGTTCCACTTTTGCATCGTCTTTTCTCTTTTTCACTGTTTTCTGTCCAAAAGCCTGTAACCTGTAACATGTAGCAGACATGCGTCAAAAGCACCTGTTTATTTATAAAAAGAATAAGAATAGGGAATATAATAATGCAATATTATGGTGTGAACAAATATCGACATCAGGTCACACCTATATGATGTCGTAATCAAGTCATACATATCCCATATCGTGATCAATCACAAGTTACAGTCCGGGTACTATTTTAGAGTCCCATATACCTCAATATCATCACCACCCATTTTAATTTAAGTATACATGTTCATTATCTCATTCTCTAATGATCCGCTAACACTTAATACGACTATATAGCCAAGAATCACGGTATCAAGCCCAGTTACATGTTTCATCATACCTCGAATATCATATCACATCAATGTATCCCATATATGTGTTGTATATATATATACCTATACCTCGTTCTATATATATATACACATGCACGTATACACCATGTCGTGTTTCAGTGTGTGCGTGTGTGTGTTTCTACCTGAAACCTACGAACCTCTTCCAAGTTATTCATGTTGGAGATAGTGCCCTCAGAGTCAATTATTAGGTCACAGGTACGTGATTGTAATGATTGAGGGAGGACCTATCCCGGTAGGACAGTCTTACTCGAGATGATAGTATGCTATCTGGTTTACCTTTATCATCGTGTACTGCTTTAGGTGACCTGACACGTCGCTATTACACGTTGATAGAGCCCCTAGGATTCTTGCTTGACCACCAGCAGTATGAGGGCGATCATATAAGTGGGAGCTGGGGGTCTACAAGCATATCCTTAAAAGGTCCCTAGTCGTGGGAGTTTCGAGACCGGGCATCGATACTCCATTAGTAGACTAGTGTATACAGTCGAGACCCCGACGAGGGGCGGTGGCCGGTCTCACAAGCCACTGGTGTCAGTTGGATCACCTAAGATGTATACAGGTGCTCATTGGGTTATGAGTACACCGGACAGGACTCGCCGGGAACATGCTAATTGGTCATATACCAGACGTCAGATGGCAGTTCCCTGGTGACATGTGTGCAGGTTAGTTCATCGACCTGGGGATCGTCATTTGTCTCGTGTGAGTTCCCACTGTACTTTGATTACTACCCTACCACGGCTCAAAGGAGTCGTACAAACAGGTTTTAGTTGGGTACAGTCCCGAGCCACATGGAGGCAGTGAGCGTATCTTCAGGGGTTCGTCTCTCCCGGTATTGGGGGTGAGGTCGTGCTGTGTCTAGGAGAGCCATTACACAAAGTCTTTGGCCAAGGCAAGGAGATTTACTGGTAGGTATTCCAGTAGTATCTCAGGGTGTTCTGGGCTACACTCCGACACGACTTGTACCGCTTTTGGGGGTCTGACTTTTACCAACCCCCTAGGCCCGCCATGTGATGCTCATAGACGAACGGACCGGACTGCACGGATATTGTCACTGACAGGCTCAGTTGGGTGTCGGGGTGAGCTTCCTCATCGACGTCCCATTTGGTCAGTACCTGGTAGCCCGTCATGTATTGGCTTATACCTCTGACGTGCTAGTGGTTAAATCCACAACCAAGGTGTTGACGAGTCTTTAGAGTCCCCCACATTCAGTTACTCAGCTTTCGGGCGAAAGGTTGTAGAGGCCGTATGGAGATATGGCAAGGTCCGATCAGATACGTGCGGTATTGCACGGATCAGGATCGGACAGTCTGTACTATAGGCCGTATGGTTATATGGCAGGGTTCGATCAGATACGTGCGGTATTGCACGGATCAGGATCGAACAGATATTTCTAGCCGGTTTTGGTATAAGCCGGATCCTAGTATAGTACAGTGTAGATTTTGTCTCATTGCATTTGTATTTCGATCGAAATACAGATGCGGGTGTGTATGCACAGTATCGGGGTTTTCCCGTAATTTATTACGGGACCAGTTTTATGGAGTTGCCAGTTTGCTTTCCGTTTCGGCCAATTTCCATTGTTCCGTTCATTGGCCGAAGATTGGTGGAGGAGGGTTTATTTGCATTGTTGCAAATAAGCATTTGTGGAGGGGGTCTTTGCATATTATCATGTCATGATACTTGTCCCATCATTTGACTTCATATCTTCTTGATGGCTTGACTTTTAGTAACCATCATGGTTGTTGATTACTTGTTTTGGTGAGTGGGTTATGGTTGTGATCATTGGATTCTTTCATCATCTCTTTTCATCATTGCTTCCACCCACTCCCTTGACCTTACTCTTTCTCTCTCCAATCATAAATGGTGGGGGGGAGGGGGCCGGCCATTCCTAAGATGAGGAATGGGATTCATTTTCTTTGAGGGTGGGGAAAAATTGTTATTCTCATTCTTTAGTATGCTACATTATTCCCACCTCTCTCCAAGTTCTTCTTCCTCCACAAAAAGAGCAACTCCATAATCCCAAATTGAGACATGCAATCCACATTATATTCTACAGCATATCTTGGGCACGTCGAGTAGCCGGCTTCGTGCCCGAGTTGCCTCGGCATTGAGGTGGGAGCCCGTAAACAAAGTAGGCGATGTGGTGCACTTCCGGCGACGAGGAGGAGACGGGACTTTTCCGCAGGAGATCGGGACCATGACGAGAAGACCGGAGGACTTGGATCGTCGGTATATCTCTATTCCCTATCTTGTTAGTAGCTTAGACTAGTTAGTGGTTCGATCCCGGTTTTAGTGCGCGGTGGTGCCGGTTTGCTAAGTCCGCAAAATTTAAGTTATTCACCGTTTCCGCATTCCGGCGTCGGATTGACGGCCGAGGCGCCGCCGTGCACTTACAGTGGTATCAGAGCCTCGCCATTAACTTCGTCTAGCTTTGTGTAATGTGTTTTGCATTTCCGATCGATCAAAAAGTTCCAAAACCCGTATTCCCTTCGCATCAGTTTCTGTCGAAATTTTTTGGAGTCTAAAAATTTTTCAGGTGATCTCAGAATGATGTGCAGGGAGTACAAAGAACACAGAAAAAATTTGGTAGCACAATTCGTCCGTACGACCGCGGAAGGGCGGCCAAAACCCCCATTCAGCCGCTCTTCCGCGGCACACTGTTCACATTACTGCACCATTTTTTTCCAGATGTTTTCTGGGTTTAATATATGGGCTTTGGAATATTAAAGTTGGGCCAATTGTTTCTGTGACTGCTGCAGTATTCTTTGTGGGCCCACTTGTTAAAGTTTGATCAATCGGAATATTTTAAACACATTTTTCACAGTATTTACATTATATCTGCGACCGTGAATGTCACTTGATCGGTAAATCCGGTCTAACTGCTATAGCCCGGTTAGACGGATTTGCGAACGTGACTTTCACGTTGATGTTCTGTTTTTGCTGTGATGTTGCGGATCGGTCGTGGGGGATAGCCTGGATGCAATGCTAGTACAGTTTTGTTGTATTATGTACATTTGATTTTGCGGGGCGAGCGTCCGATATGTGGACTGCCGTCACTGCCTGATTGTATTATTATTTTGGGGCACGACCTGGTTGCGGTCGATGTACCCGTTGTATGTATATTTTACTTTCTGTACTAGGATTGCCCCGCGGAGGGGTGCATGGATAGCCGGGTTCTGGAGGGCAACAAGCCCGCATCTCATGGCATTGAGACGGAGGGGGCTTCACTCTAGGATTGGCGGGCTATTCGCCGCACTCGTAGGGGGTACAGGTTGACCCAGGAGGGGTGCCCAAGTTACCGGATTCCGTGAAGTGCTGGGTGGTCCATTCACGTTGCTGAAGGGGGCTGCCTCGCTTCAGGTTTTGGCGGGTAACTTGCCGCGCCCATAGGGGTCTAGGATTTCATTGCACAGGCTATCCACACGACCAGGGGAACGTCGGGTTTCAGCAGTGGCTCTGTGAAACCCGGGGATCCCAGATATCTGTATTGTTTCTGTGATGCTGTTCATTCTCTGTGATGTTGCATTTTATTCACGCCTTGAGCGAAATATAATATATTGGTATATATATTAGTAGATGTTGTATATGTTTTGCATCCGCGCTAGTCCAGTCCCCGCTCTGTCGTTAGTAAGCTAACCTAACGGGTAATGACGGGACCCAGTGGCGAATGCGGATGGCATATACGTACATCAGTATATTTTCGTTCTTTTTGGTGTGATCAATTGATGGGACTGCATTGATTCGGATCAATGCAAGTTAAAACAAACCTAATCTGATGTTGTTGGAACACTTTTCAAAAAGCTGTTATTGCAAGGACGTTCACTTTTGTTTTGCATTGCGGTATTCATTTAGAATATCCTGCTCCTCAGTCGATGAGGCAAGGGCCGAGATCCCTTCACCGGGAGTGACCCCTTGGACAAAAAGTTTGCGTCAGGGCATTAACTTCACTATAGCCGATTACTTTTGCTTTGCATCGCGGTATTCATTTGGAATATCCTGCACCCCATTCTACGGGGAAAGAGCCGAGATCCCTTCACCGGGAGTGACCTCTTTAGCAAAGGTTTTCGTCACTATATTTTTAAAAAGCTATCCGTTCCTTCAACGATATCAAGTTCATTACGTTAAAGGTTTTCGCCAGAAACCATTCGTAGCCCTCCGTCGTTTCATATGGATAGTCAATAGTATTCAAGCTGTGTATGTTGGCCAAAGTCAAGGCACAGTGTTTGGTAGCTGTTGGTTATTCATATGCAGCATAGATAGATGCGTTGGTTTGGAACAGTCGTACTGCCATGTTGGCCAAAGTCAAGGGTATGTACGGGTGGATTCAAATTAACCTGGAGAATGACGGGTAGAACTTGACATGTGACTTATGATATGTTGGCCAAAGTCAAGGTCATAAGAGCATGGGGCAGAAATCACATCGGGAGTTTCAAAAGAACTGAAACTTGCCAGATATGCGCATACCTTCTGGAGTGTGATAGCGTGAGCGGATTCCGTCACGTTATCATGCAATGATAGTTGGATCCCGATTCCCACTGATGAGTTAGTTTACTCCTCGGGTAACCCCGACTAATTCTTCTTTCAGGTTTGGAGAAGAATTTGAGGTACAGTGGGAGGATTCCAGATTAGATAAATTGGTGACCATTCTGATCTAGGTTAGAGTGCACGCTGAGTGTTTCTTTTCTCTCTCTCTTTGGCAGCGACCATTGACCCGACCCTAAGACTTTGACTCAGTGACCAAGTTGACCGAACCTTCTTAAACACCGGCTTTTGGATTGTCAGAGTTGCAAACCTCATTGCCACTCCTACTTTTACCCTTTTCTCCAGGACACCCCGTATTACTACGAACGTCCACTTCCATTGGACAAAACCATCGTATGGTTAGATACGAACTCGAAAGAATTTATTCGAGGATGGTTTCCGGTTCTGGAGAAAACGGATAGGATTATTCAGTTGTCTTTTCCTTTTACCCTCTCTCAGGTTACGAGTACTCCTTGGTTTAGGGGTAGTACACCTATTACGCAAATTGGATTGTCTTCTTCCAAACCTTAGGCTGGTGCCGACCGGTGGGGAATGAAGAAAACCAATTAGCATAACGATGGTGTGCAGAAGGTATTAAGTTCAGACAGAGCAAGGGATTAGTAAGAGGGCAAAGTAAATTGCAACAGATATTCACGACCAAACCAAATATTTCGTTACCACTCCCACATCACCTTTGTATTTCTCCAGGACACTCCGTATCACTACGAAGATCCACAGTTTATTTGGATACTCCATCGTATGGTTATATACGAACTCGAATGGAACTTGTTCCAGTTCGGGGATGGATTCTGGTTCAGGAGAAATAGGAATAAGGTTTATTCGGTTGTCTTTTATCTTCACCCTCTCTCATTGCGAGTGTTCCTAGGATTGGGACAGTACACCCATTATGCTTATTGGATAGTCTTCTTCCAAACCATAGGCTGGTGCCGAACGGTAGGGAAGGAAGAAAACCATTTGGCCTAAAGGGTGTGCAGAAGGTAAAGACTAAAGACATATGAAGGGATTTGGAGAGGTGGCAAAGAACTATACGGTTACAGTCGTGAATCTGGAAGAGGCATTACTAGGAATACCAGAATACCCCATCGGAACATTTCAATGTTTCAGTTTCACTGTGTAATGTTAAAGGAAGACTGATTTCCCGATTAGATACTTACTCCAGGGTATGTATTTACCAGGTACGATTCTCACATCTGTATGGTTTTACAGATGATGAGTGGGAGTAAGTTATTGGGAATTGGGCGATTATCCTCATTATATCGGGATTCGTTGTAATCAGTGATGTTTGAGGAAATCACCTGGGCTGTTTGCCGGTCCACAAATATTTGGTTTTGAATATCCGCTGTTATGCACCAATTTCAAATTGATATATCTGTACGTCTATTTTCATAGAGTGAGATATACCTTTATGAAATTATGTCTACGACATTTACCTATATCAGTGGATGGTTAGGTAAGGAGCATTAAACAGCGGTGTAATTCTTCTTAACCATAAGTACAGTTTTCAACCTACGACACACAGTGAATGAGTTATCAGACTCAAGGGACTTATACAGAGTATTGTATGTTGTCCAGGGTCCATCAGGACAGAGGGGTTGGTCCTCGTACTACATTCAGTTTACTTATGACTTCTCTAGTTTTTAGACAAGTGTTTCGTGGAAACACAGGGTCCGAATTTGGAGAAGTTATTAGTATTTGAATAGAGTGGAGAACCAGGTGTCACAAGTATCGGGATTCTTCAAAGTGATCGAAGATGTAGATACTTGTGTATGGTGTTCAGTTGATAGTAATGATTAAGAGAACTTGCTTCTCTTTCAGGTTACTCATAATTGGAAATGCTTCCTAAGTTGAGTAACGCTGATCGGCCTCCTTCCATTTAGTTGACATGCACTGGAGACAGTTGCATGATTTGGATCTGGTTCAATTAAATCAGTGCCTCTCTTTCTATATTGGATATAGAACAGTTCATATCTTAACGATGTTAAGGTACGGGGAGTTGTCCGGATTATGCTTAGAACCAGACTCTGGATAACTCAAGGCACGTTTCTGTAATGCCTGTTTGTGGGTTGACCCAGGCTATGACGAGGGTTGACTTTCTACCATCTGGATGAACAATAGCAATATTGTTCTAGACTCGCCACAGTTTTATTAAAAATGGATTTTTTCAGAAAACAGTAGTGGGAGTATGGTAGAGCTGGAAGTAATTCCAGAACCACAAACGATTACTGAAGATTTGATAAGGAACCTAAAGATTCAATCTGGATTGACATTCCATTGGCCACTCCGCAGATAAGGTGGGTAACTTCAGGCACCCGAGAGGTACTACGGTAGCCTCAAGGACGGTGACAGGGAAGTTCTTGTTTACCCACAATTACCATTGCTGTTGTTCCAGGCTGCGAGACCAGGCAGGAGGATGAGTATAGCGTCGTTCTAAACTAGTTTTAGAAGTGTACGTCTATATGACTCTGCCAGAGGGTTGTCGTAGTCAGTGGGAGCAGCGGAAGCATTGGTAGACAGGTAGCTTATGTCTATTTATAGACTAAAGCAGATGTAGCGGAGATAGATCATCTATTTCTGACATGACAGTCATGGGTTTGACTTCATCAGAATAGGGGATGGATCTGTTGAGAAGGTAGTAGGGTGTGATGTCATGGTATTTGGATGACATACACAAAGTAGGAAAAGAAACTCCTATACTACGATCGGTTATACTTTGGTCGTCACACAGTGGTTTCTCCACAAAAGACTTGGATTTTACATCAGACATACTGGTTACTAGATCTATGGTTTTAGATCTAGATTTGGGTGGTTTCCCAATCAGGGTACTTGACAGCATTCTAAGAGTATTTAGGATGGACGACTCCTGGCACGGTAGTGTACCTGCAGGTAATGGAGTCACCCTCTCCAAAGGTGTCTTACAGACTAAAGGGGAGAGGGACGGGCATGATTGGCAGATCACTTGCTCAGGCAATTGAGTCAATCGTGATATGTCAAGTACCACACCAGATGTTGTTCTTGCACTAGATGCAATAAGTTGACATTAATCCAATCCTGGAGAAACAGTTGGAAGCAGTTTTAGAACATAAGTGGATGTTCTAGGGATATGATAACGACAGCCTCATTCAGGAGACAGTTATCATTCCAGGCTTCCAAGGTGACATGGACGACAAGGAGGTTGTCAGAGTTATAGTTTTCCTTCTGATGAGGGGCAGTATTTTGGGCAGGTGGTCCAAGGCAATACTGAGGGAAGCATGGCGCGCAGGATACTGATTAAGTTCAGTTGTCGATACAGTCTAAGAAGTTTGGATTTGGAGTTCATTTATGAGCTATGTCCCATCAGACATCCAGACATATTCTGAGACAGGTATTGCTCTTTTCGGGAGATGGCTTTCTCCGCGAACTTGAGATATAGAGAGACATAGAAAGGAACAACTAAGCGGATCCACTCACTGAGGCTATTCATCGAACGCAATAGTTTCGCAAACGAGCTTTGTGAGACTGACTAGTAGAGGAGTTGGATGTTCGGTATCACACGGGCTGTGAGTATGCGACATCGCAATAATTAGCCTTGAGTGCAAGTGGGAGATTGTTGGAGATAGTGCCCTCAGAGTCAATTATTAGGTCACAGGTACGTGATTGTAATGATTGAGGGATGACCTATCCCGGTAGGACAGTCTTACTCGAGATGATAGTATGCTATCTGGTTTACCTTTATCATCGTGTACTGCTTTAGGTGACCTGACACGTCGCTATTACACGTTGATAGAGCCCCTAGGATTCTTGCTTGACCACCAGCAGTATGAGGGCGATCATATAAGTGGGAGCTGGGGGTCTACAAGCATATCCTTAAAAGGTCCCTAGTCGTGGGAGTTTCGAGACCGGGCATCGATACTCCATTAGTAGACTAGTGTATACAGTCGAGACCCCGACGAGGGGCGGTGGCCGGTCTCACAAGCCACTGGTGTCAGTTGGATCACCTAAGATGTATACAGGTGCTCATTGGGTTATGAGTACACTGGACAGGACTCGCCGGGAACATGCTAATTGGTCATATACCAGACGTCAGATGGCAGTTCCCTGGTGACATGTGTGCAGGTTAGTTCATCGACCTGGGGATCGTCATTTGTCTCGTGTGAGTTCCCACTGTACTTTGATTACTACCCTACCACGGCTCAAAGGAGTTGTACAAACAGGTTTTAGTTGGGTACAGTCCCGAGCCACATGGAGGCAGTGAGCGTATCTTCAGGGGTTCGTCTCTCCCGGTATTGGGGGTGAGGTCGTGCTGTGTCTAGGAGAGCCATTACACAAAGTCCTTGGCCAAGGCAAGGAGATTTACTGGTAGGTATTCCAGTAGTATCTCAGGGTGTTCTGGGCTACACTCCGACACGACTTGTACCGCTTTTGGGGGTCTGACTTTTACCAACCCCCTAGGCCCGCCATGCGATGCTCATAGACGAACGGACCGGACTGCACGGATATTGTCACTGACAGGCTCAGTTGGGTGTCGGGGTGAGCTTCCTCATCGACGTCCCATTTGGTCAGTACCTGGTAGCCCGTCACGTATTGGCTTATACCTCTGACGTGCTAGTGGTTAAATCCACAACCAAGGTGTTGACGAGTCTTTAGAGTCCCCCACATTCAGTTACTCAGCTTTCGGGCGAAAGGTTGTAGAGGCCGTATGGAGATATGGCAAGGTCCGATCAGATACGTGCGGTATTGCACGGATCAGGATCGGACAGTCTGTACTATAGGCCGTATGGTTATATGGAAGGGTTCGATCAGATACGTGCGGTATTGCACGGATCAGGATCGAACAGATATTACTAGCCGGTTTTGGTATAAGCCGGATCCTAGTATAGTACAGTGTAGATTTTGTCTCATTGCATTTGTATTTCGATCGAAATACAGATGCGGGTGTGTATGCACAGTATCGGGGTTTTCCCGTAATTTATTACGGGACCAGTTTTATGGAGTTGCCAGTTTGCTTTTCGTTTCGGCCAATTTCCATTGTTCCGTTCATTGGCCGAAGATTGGTGGAAGAGGGTTTATTTGCATTGTTGCAAATAAGCATTTGTGGAGGGGGTCTTTGCATATTATCATGTCATGATACTTGTCCCATCATTTGACTTCATATCTTCTTGATGGCTTGACTTTTAGTAACCATCATGGTTGTTGATTACTTGTTTTGGTGAGTGGGTTATGGTTGTGATCATTGGATTCTTTCATCATCTCTTTTCATCATTGCTTCCACCCACTCCCTTGACCTTACTCTTTCTCTCTCCAATCACAAATGGTGGGGGGGGGGCCGGCCATTCCTAAGATGAGGAATGGGATTCATTTTCTTTGAGGGTGGGGAAAAATTGTTATTCTCATTCTTTAGTATGCTACATTATTCCCACCTCTCTCCAAGTTCTTCTTCCTCCACAAAAAGGGCAACTCCATAATCCCAAATTGAGACATGCAATCCACATTATATTCTACAGCATATCTTGGGCACGTCGAGTAGCCGGCTTCGTGCCCGAGTTGCCTCGGCATTGAGGTGGGAGCCCGTAAACAAAGTAGGCGATGTGGTGCACTTCCGGCGACGAGGAGGAGACGGGACTTTTCCGCAGGAGATCGGGACCATGACGAGAAGACCGGAGGACTTGGATCGTCGGTATATCTCTATTCCCTATCTTGTTAGTAGCTTAGACTAGTTAGTGGTTCGATCCCGGTTTTAGTGCGCGGTGGTGCCGGTTTGCTAAGTCCGCAAAATTTAAGTTATTCACCGTTTCCGCATTCCGGCGTCGGATTGACGGCCGGGGCGCCGCCGTGCACTTACAATTCATCTTCTGATATGTCTTCCTAAATCAGTCTAGTCCAGCCTAGGGTCATTACTAGGGCCCTACTCATTAAGAATCTAGGGTCACATCTGGTTTCCTAATGTCAATAAGTACTATTCCTATTCTACGTTGCGGAGGTTCTAAACGCCATCCACCCGACTTCCCCCCGTAGATATGCATCTACTCACCTGGTCCATGTCTGCCGAAGACGGTGTTGCCATCCTCCTCTTCATCGCCCGCAGTCCACGTGAGGGGTACCTAAACACAAACATATAAATAGTATCATAAACTGGATCACATACGAAAATCAAACGATACAAGGAACAAGCATAGGTTAAAACCTATGTCCTGTCCACGCAAAAGAACCAAATATCGCTCGATATCGGCGTACTAACTCCGATGGATCGAGATAAACATCAATAAATAACTCGTAGTTTTAAAACACATTACTTATATTATAAAACATGATTAAATCCATCGAAACCCTAAAATCTATCAAACCGTCCAATTTCGTAAAACCCGAAAATGCCAATTTACCGTTTTTCATCAAAACTTGACATTTAAATGAAACCAATGGTCATAAAACTCATTAAATAGCATAACTAGACTATACAAACCATTACTATATTTTTATTACACAAATTTGTATTAATTTGAAATTTCTAGTTTGCAACCTTTAACAATTTTTAACATTTTTCAAGCAAAATACCACAATTCCACCACAAAACGTGATTTTGCATGAGTTAATGTATTAAACCACAATTCATGATGATAATGATTTAATGAAACCATAAATTATATTTTTAATCTCATTTATTTAGGAATTTCTAAAATCTAGTTTACAAAATAGAAATTTTTTATCAGAATTTATCAATTATCAATAGAAACTAGCAATCAATTTAAGTTTCCCTTCCACCAACAAGTTAATACCCTTATTAAGACCACAATCTAGTGTTACAAATATTAATCGAAATTTTATTTCACCAAAAATTATGTTTTATAGAAACCTAGTTAGCAAAATTCCTAATTTAAACAATTTTAAATGAAAAATTTACAATTCAACAAACATGCAAGATTTTCCAATTCTATAAGTGTTAAACTAACTATTATAACCCTAATTAATTAATAAAAATCTTAACTTGAATTTACAAACCCTAACTTGTATTTTAAAAATTGAACATAGAATTAATTCATTAAATCTAAACATACTTAAAAGAAACATCTAATAACAAATAAACAAAAGAAGAAAATTTATACCTCCAAAATATGAAATCCAACAAGAAAATGAGCCTACAAAATGCATGCTTTCCATCTCCAAATTCCATATAAAAATGAGCAAGGAATAAAGGGTAGGAAATAAATAGGATTTTGTGGATTTTTAATTGAATTTTTAAAGGATTTTTTATGAATTTTGGAGCAAAATAAAATGAGGAAAATGGGGGCTACCATGGGGGGTGAGGCCGGCCATTTTTTTGGAGGTGAGGAAGAGAAAGAAGATGGTGAGAAAATGTGTAGAAGTCTCCACCAAAATATCACTTCATTATGTCTTTTCATGCATTTATTTATTTTTCTTTTATTTCTTTACTATAGCAACTCAAGAAAACTCTAGAAAATAGGAAAATTTTGCAAATAAATTTTGCATGATACACACTAAATTCTAACATGCCATGGTTCATTTTTATAAATTAAAACCATTCAAATTTGTAATTTACACTAATTTAGTGTAAAAATAAAGCTTATGTTAATATTTAAAATAATTAATTTAGGAAAAATATTTAATTAAACTAAAAATTTATAAGTGGCTAAATAAACACCATTTACTAGTAATTACATAATTAAAATAGGTATTTTTGAAATTATAATGAAAAACAATCACGGTTTAGTTTTATGAAAAATACATTTTACTTTACCGAAAACCACAAAATTCACTTAAACAATTTTATTCATTTAATTATTTATTTAATTATTTTAAAAAAGTTACAAGCCAGGTATGCGTAACCCTGTTGGCATAGCAAGATATGTGTATCTACATATCAATAATAATGTAATACCCCCCAGGTATATGTATAAGTATGTATGCAAGATGTACATGTAGCTATGCCTCATATGTGTATATACCTATCACTAATGGTACAATACCATATAGGTATATGGGTAACTAGCATGTAAGTATGTCAAGGAATATGTGTAAGCATGTAGGTATACAGGTATACTATATGTCATATGCACAATGAAAATGAGGATCATGTCTCAATGTCCTTAAGCAATACAGTATCACATATGCATAGGTGTTGTGCGTGTCATGGCAATTATCGACGGTGTGTGTGTAGCATACAATTATTGCTCGTGAAACATGAACCGTCAATAATGGTGTTGTGTCTCATTAATACTAAGTCCATGCACAATAGGAAATGAGATATGCAACAAAGGTATGCATGCACAATCAATATCCGTATATTTCTAACTAATAGTCATGTCATTAATCTAACCCAGACGCATAACGCCATGCGGGCGATTCCCCTGTAGATTTTAAATCTACTCACAACAATCCTGGCTAAGTAAAGCCAACCACTCGCTTTTCCTTCTTCGCTGCGCTCGAAGTCCCCGCCTGCGATCCTGAAAGCATATAACAATATAACAAGTATATATTAGCAATCGACCAATAATACGTACCAACTACGTTTGACCGACGCACCAACTCCAAATATACTCTCAAGTGTTTCGTTTAGTGGCTAACACGCATAGCAACACTACGAAACCAACTCAAGACCAAAAGCTACATAAAGACACGAACGACATCGGCACACCCTAGCTAGGAACGCTAAACGACACAACTTTCAAGTCTAGACCTTGATCATACCGATCGCGCATTCACAACACACTAATAAACGTGGAATCTAATATAAATAATGTCGCAACGTCAAAAGAAACCCACGCCAAAACTTATCGAAATCTAGTTAGCAACATATAACATTTTAGCTCAAAACTACAAGTTTTTACCAAAATTAGAAATCACAAACATCATAATATAGCATGATTAAACCACTCATACCTTTACTAGAATTTAAACCTCACTTAATTAGGTTTTAGTAAAAGCTTAGTTTGCTAATTAAGCTAATTATACAATTAGGAAAATATCATATAACAAATCTTGCAACTAGGTTAAGTTTTCATTTGTCAAAACTTCATACTTAACCATTCACTAAACAAAACCTTAACTAAGTCATCACGAACCCTTTTCTAGAAATTCTAAACATGCAATTAAAAGCTTTAAATTAACAACTAATAAGCTAATTAAAGTATTAAAACAACAAATAGAGATTAGGGTTAGGGTTTTATACCTTCAAGGATTCACACAATAAAGAACCAAGATCATCAAAATAAGCTCCAAAATGATGACGTGATTGAAGATCCAAGCTTGATTTGTGAAGAAGAATGATGGGTTTTGATTTATTTATGACTTTGTGTGATTATTTAGGATTTTTGATGATTTATTTTAGCAAGAAGAAGTGCAAATAAGATGAAGAAGAAGATGGGGCAGCCAAGGGAGAAGTGGCCGGCCATGCAGAGAAATTGGGGGGGGGGGTTTGTGAAGTGTGTGGAAATTTCTAGCAAAAAATGTAATAAATGCTCATTAATGCAAAATACCACCTTTTCTTTTCTTTTCTATTCTTTAAAAATAAATTTCCTTTATCACAAAATATCTAGATATTTCTATGGATGGATTAACTAAAAATCTAGTGATTAGATTAGCATAGATTCACATTAGAAGTAATTAACCCAAACCAAAAATGTAATTACCACTAATTAAGTGCATAATTAAAAATTTAAAATAATATTTAATTAGGGAAAAAAATTCTATGTGAACCAAAACATCCAATTGACCACCAAAACCCGCGCACTAGCACTATTCTAGTTAAACAAGGTGCCGTTAAGTGTATACAGAAGTTTGATCACAATCGGGTTAAAACGGAAAACGCCGACTATTTTACCCTAAAACGGAAAAATTCGCATAACGATTTCTAAAACTTTACATATTTACTAGAGAATTAGGGTTAGAAACATCAAGTAAACATCTTTACTTCTAAGTGATTAGGGATTACAACTTTTGTAGTCCTCTCCTTCACTTCTATAGCTCCAGTTATGGTCCCTTCGCTGCGATCATTGAGCTCCCGGACTCTTGAGAGGCTCCACACGGTGTATGATGCATCCTTACTTGAAGTCTTCACAATCCAAGATCTACGTCGAGGCAACACGAACTCAAGCTTTCTCTTCACTAATATGAAATTAGTGAAGCCAAGACCCTAATCTAAATGGCTAGTATAGAAGAGGATGATGAAGTAGGAGTATTGCTCACTTTGGATTTTTCTCACAATTTTTAATCTCTTTCTCAAAACCTAGAGAGCTCCATCCCAATGAAGAAGAAGATGAAGAGATAAGAGATTTAGGTTAGAAATGCAACCATAGGTGAGTATATGTCTCACTAACTCTTGTAGAGACTAAACCATATGTTAATTGATAAGGGTTAGGTTAATAAATATCTTAGGTAAAACAAAAATACTGGACTTTGTCAATGCATCCACAAGCTTCCACCAGCTTCATGCATTTGTCCAAAATCCACCTCATTTTTGAATTACCTTAAATAAATATAAACCCACAATTGTCAATAGCATGGTGTATGTCTCATACACCCTAGTTGCATGTATAACCTAGCATGTCACAATAATATATATCACATATATATATATAATTTGTGACATAAGATAACAACACAATAAACATATGTTAAATGTATCTAAAGTGAGAAAAAGAAATATTTAAGTGAGCATATATTAGTTAATGTAATTTAATATATCAAATATATAATTATACATTAAATTATTAAATCAACTTTTGATTTAATAATCCGGTTATATCGCATATAACGGACTAATATAATATGTATCATTTTATTGAATCAACACTTGATCCGATGACCCGGCTATCGCATATGACCGGCCGATATCACATATCGCGAGAATAGAATACGGTATCACATACATGTATTAGTCTCGGTCCCGCACATATCTCATATTTTCTCCTATTCCATTTCTCCTGAGCCAGGAAACCTCTGTGTAGGACTCTAAAGACTCGTCAATACGTCGGCAGTAGGTGATGATCATATCAAACACCCACAAGCCGCAAGCGGTCAGCTAAACGTAACAGCCACCCGGGTATTGAGCGATCAGAAGATCAACAAGCAAGCCTGTACATACTTCTGCGAATCCAATCAGTAACACTTCCGTACAGTTCGGTCTCTTCGTCTGATATGTCGCATATCCAGTCTAGGGGTGGTAAATGTCAGATCCCAGCAACCGATAAGTCGTGTCGATGTGAGCCTCATAACGGGTCGAGAAACTACTTATAACACTTACCAGTAGATCTCCATATCTGTCCTGGCAAGGGACTTCCAATTATAGCCAATCGAACACAGCGCAACATCAATCCCCAATACCGGGAGAGACGAAACCCCTCCTATCGCTCATTGCCTCCATGTGATTTGGGAATGTACCCAAAAGCCACCGTTTTGCACATTCTCATGAACGTGGTAAGGTGGAAATCAAAGCACAGTAGGAATTACACAAGACTCTATGACGATCTCGGGTCTACAGACTAACCTGTACCAGTGTCACCAGAGAACTGCTATATGACGATAGGTATAATAGCAACTAGGAGTTCTCGGCGAGTCCGTTCAGTGTACCCATCACCACTGAGCACCCGTATACCATCTTTGATGTCAAACACTAATGGATGCGGGATCATCCATCGCCCATCATATGGGTCAAGATGCGTGTACGCTAGTCTACTCTGGAGTATCGATGCCCTGTCTCGATACACCCTCGACTATGAACAATTATAGGATGTACTCGTAGACTACCCTGGCCCCACTAGCATGATCTCCATCATAATCCTAGTAGTCAAGTACATATTCTAAGGGCTTTATCAACATGTGAGAGCAAGACAGTAACACAATATAAGTCAACATGTTAAGACAAAGTGAAACCAAATAGCATACCATCATGTCGAGCAAGAAAGTCCTCTCTATATATATCCAAGCATCCACTACAATATACATCAAATGTACAATAATGGCCTCTAGGGCATATACATAACTAAAAATCCCACTTGCACTAAGGCCAGCTGTTGTAGTATCTCATACCCAACATCCCGAAGAGTATATCAAATTGTATCTGGGGAATGGCCTTCGTGAGTGGATCCGCAGTGTTGTCCTTCGTATCAACTCTCTTGACTTCGATCTCTCAGTGATCAACTATCTTCCGGATCAGGTGATATCGCCTCAGAATATGCCTAGATCTCTGATGGGACTTGGGTTCCTTGGCCAAAACCACAGCTCCATTGTTATTACAATACAAAGGTATTGGATGCTCAATTAACGGAACTACACCAAGTTCGTTTATGAACTTCTTCATCCAGACAGCCTCTTTGGCAGTATCGTTTGCAGCGATGTATTCAGCCTCTATCGTCGAGTCTACCACGGTTTCCTGTTTAGAACTCTTCCAACAAACCGCCCCTCCATTGAGGGTAAAGACAAATCCCGAGTGCGAATATCACTCTGGAAGTTTGAATCGGTAAAGGACTCCACCTGGAGTTCTCCGTTACCATACACCAAGAACATCTCTTTAGTCGTTCTCAAGTACTTGAGAATATTCTTCACAGCTGTCCAGTGACTCTCTCCTGTATCTGCTTGATACCTACTCACTGTACTTAGTGAGTATGCTACATTGGGTCTGGTACATAGCATCGCGTACATGATAGAGCCTACTGTCGAAGCATATGGTATCCTTTGCATGCTAACTCTCCAAATCAGTCTTAGGAGACATCTCTTTGGAGAGAGTGAGTCCAGAGATCGTGGATAAATTCCCACGCTTGGATTCTTCTATACTAAACCTTTTTAGTATGGTGTCAATGTACCTGGATTGGGACAATCCCAGTATCTGTTTAGATCTATCTCTATAGATCTTAATCCCCAAGATGCAGGAGGCATCACCTAGATCTTTCATTGAGAATCTTTGTGATAAGAAGATCTTGACCGAGTGCACCATAGGAACATCATTTCCTATCAAGAGTATGTCATCCGCGTACAATACGAGGAATACAACCTTACTCTCTGCCACCTTCTTGTATATACAAGGCTCATCTACGTTTTTGATAAAGTCAAACTCTTTGACTGCCACATTAAAACAGATGTTCCAACTCCGTGATGTCTGCTTCAATCCATAGATGGATTTAAGCAGCTTTCACACCTTCCCGCTTCTCCCACTGTCTACGAAGCCCTCTGGCTGAGTTATGTACACGCTCTCTTCTAAATCACCATTTAGAAAGGCGGTCTTAAAATTTGTTTGCCAGATTTCATACTCATGGTATGCAGCAATGTCAAGTAGGATCCGGATGGACTTAAGCATAGCCACTGGAGAAAAGGTTTCATCATAATCTACACCTGGTCGTTGACGAAAACCTTTTGCAACAAGTCCAGCTTTAAAAGTCTCAACTTTTCCATCTACACCAAGTTTCTTCTTAAAGATCCATTTGCTCCCAATGGGTTTTACCCTTTTAGGATCAACTTCCAAAGTCCATACTTTGTTGGTGTAGATGGATTCCATCTCAGATCGCATTGCATCAAGCCATTTCACAGAGTCCCCGCTCGTAATGGCCTGCTCGAAGCTAGTTGGGTCATTATCTTCCATGATACAATCCTCGCTCCCACCATCGATGAGAAAACTGTAGTATCTCTCAGGTGGATGAGGAACCCTACTAGATCGGCGGAGAGGCTGAGGTTCGTTGGGAACTATCAAATCCTCTGGTTCCACTAAATCTTCAGTTGTAGTTTGTTCTGCTGGAACTTCTTCCAGCTCTACCTCGTGGCCACTAATTTCCTTTGCAAGAAATTCCTTTTCTAAAAAGGTGGCATGTCGAGAAACAAAGACCTTTTGTTCCTCGCCGTGGTAGAAAAGATATCCATGTGAATGTTTGGGATATCATACAAACTTGCACAGAACTGACCGTGCCTCGAGTTTGTCCGGATTTTGCTTTTTGACATAGGCCGGAAAACCCCATATCTTAACTCGTATAAGATATGGTCTCTTCCCACTCCATATCTCATATGGTGTGGTAGGTACGGATTTAGACGGAATTTTATTCAATAGGTATGCTGCTTTCTCAAGCGCATAACCCCAAAAGGAAATAGGCAACTCAGCGGTGCTCATCATTGAGCGCACTATATCTAATAGGATACGATTCCTCCGTTCCGATACACCGTTGTGCTGTAGTGTATACGGTGGAGTAAGTTGAGAGAGAATCCCATTCTCTTTTATATAGTCCAGGAACTCATTGCTTAAGTATTCTCCTCCTCGATCAGATCGAAAGATCTTAATACTTTTACCCGTTTGGTTCTCTACTTCGTTCTTATATTCTTTGAATTTCTCAAAAGCTTCAGACTTGTGTTTCAACAGGAACACATGTCCGTATCTTGAGAGATCGTCAGTGAATGTAATGAAGTATGAGGAACTATTCCTGGCATGTGTAGACATGGGACCGCCCCAAGAGTTCCGCAACTCTTTCTCCGTGTCCACTAAACGGAGTTTTGGTCATTTTGCCTTTGAGACATGACTGGCAAGTGTCATAAGATGAAAATTCGAATGGATTCAAATATCCATTCTTATGTAACTTAGCTAGTCATGTCGCATTGATATGACCTAGTCTACAGTGCCACAAGAAGGATTCGTTCATTTCTTAATTCTTCCTCTTGTGTGTGTTTTGTACATTAAGAATCGTGGTTTGATTTAGAACGTATATGCCATTATTTAACGAGCCTGATCCAATCAACTTTTGATCCAGGAAGATGTTCATAATATTATCCTGTACTACAAAATTATATCCTTCTTTACTCAATAAAGAAACTGATATAAGATTGCATATCAGGGTCGAAATGTAATCGCATTCGTTCAGAATCAATGTATTACCATTTGGTAATACAAGGTGATATTCGCAAACAGCTTTGACTGCAACATTTGCACCATTCCATACTCTTATGGAATGATCACCCATTCCTAGTTCCCTACCTTTCCTTAGCCCATGTAACATATTATATATGTGGGATCACGATCCGGTATCTAATACCCAAGACGTAGAGTGAACTGAGAAACAGTTCTCGATAACTAACACACCCGAAGAAGATGCATCAACATGCTTGTTCTTCGTTTGGGCGGCGTAGAAATCCGGATATTTCCCTATTTCCTGCTCAGTCTTATAACAATTATAAGAATGAACGGAACCAACGTTCCCTGCTCAGTATAACAAATGGGTTCAGTCAATACATCCATATTATTATCTTGATTAAGGCCTGACATGGTCGCTACCTGGAGAGAGAGAGAAGAAAACACTTTAGCGTATGCTCTTACAAGATTAGATTGGTTATTATCTTATCTAATCAGGATGGCTACCACTGTTTTTATCAAATCTTCCTTCAAACTCAAAAAAAGGGTAAGACTAGCCGGGATTAATTACACCTTACAAGTTCGCCAATCTTTCAGGCAGGCCAGTGTTGGTACTTTGAGGGAGGTTTCCCGTGCTTTCGCATGGACCTAATTAAAATAAACCTCATTTTCCCAGAGGCATAAGCCCGTTAGCACCTTTCTCGACACCTACTTGATCGACCAATTGTCATGCATAAAAACTCTCTCAGGAGTAACTCTTACTCGCAGTGGGTATTGGGATCCAACTATCTCATAGAAGGTTTGCAATCTCATTGCAAATTTCAACACTTGAAATTCCCGATAATACTTTTTTTTGCCCCTAACCTCCTATGACCTTGACAAAGGCTAACAAATCATAGGATGCTAGTCAAGTTCAACCCGTCATTTCCTGATTGAATTAAACCCACCTGTATGACCCTTGACAAAGGCCAACAAGGTCGTACGATTACCCTAATCCAATCGCATCATATGCATAAGCAGATAAGTACTAGTCAGCTACCGCACACTACGCTTTGACAAAGGCCAACAAACGCAGCACGAATACTAAACAGTTTTTATCTGAAATGACGGAGGGCTACGACAGGTTTTTCAGAAAACCTTTTGCGTAATGAACTTGATATCGTTGTAGAAACAAGTGATTTTTGAAAAGGAGTGTTTTTTAGGCTTTTACTAGTTTTGCTAAAGAGGTCACTCCCGGTGAAGGGATCTCGGCTCATTCCTTATCGAATAAGGTGCAGGATATTTCACAAATACCACTATGCAAAGCAAGAACTACAAAAGCAATCAAAAACAAAACCGAGTGAGTTGTAGCATCTGCTAGTTTCGCTAAAGAGGTCACTCCTGGTGAAGGGATCTCGTCTCTTTCCTTATCGAATAAGGTGCTGGATATTCTACAAGGAATACCGCTATGCAAAGTAAAAAATAGAGCTACCCTTTTTGAAAATTTGATTCTACAACATCTTTTAGGTTTCTTTTATTTCATTAATCTCATTAACGAAGTCCCATCATTTATGCTTTCTAAGCATCACAGAAGAAACGAAAATACACCGTACGCTTATGCCATCCGCATTCGCCACAGTGTTTCATTATGCACCATTAGGTTACATAACTAACGGCATACCGGGGCGGGACTAGCACGGGTGCAAAACATAAGCAACGTTTATTATATATCATATATACAATAATAAAGCATTCGTCTCACGCATATAAAATGATCACATCACAGAATATCAGCAGCAGAAGATAACATATGAAATATTGGATATACTAGGAGGTCCGTGTTTTATTTTGAGCCTCTATAAAACACGGATTCCACGGTCGTGATGAATAGCCAAACCCAGATCCCTAGACCCCTACGAGAGCGGCAAGCAACCCTACCAATTCTAGAGTTAGGAGTCCCGGACTCGACTCCTCGAGTTGGTCTCCCACTGGACCTTAGAACCCGGTTGCTTATGCTCTCCTCCTTAGGTCTATCCTAATGCGGAAAAGTAAATAATATACAATGGTGACATCATCCTCAACCCGGAAGTGCCCCAATAAAAGAATATTACATACATTGAATTTTACATGAATGAAAATAAAAAAAACTCTCATCTCACATAAAACCCCCGGCTATCCAAATCACGACGATCCAATATAACATATCACAGCAACACATAACATCACATGTCATCAACGTAAGTAAATATGCGTATCCCACATATAGCAACGAAACTTGCGATACTCCGCATATTACACTTACGGTCGCAGGAAAGAAAGTGTAAAACTACTACATTCGGAATCCACAATCTCTTTAGACATCATAAACCCGACATATCACATATCTCCGATTTCATGCCTAACAATATAAATTCTAAATATTGTATCTCATTACAGAAAGCTAGACGACGTTAAACAATTCGATCGAATCAACGAATTCCCAAAATTCCCAGAGAGCTCAACACTTGAGCACTATTAAAAATTCCCAGAAGCATGCCCCAGTACAAACGGACCAACTGTTGAAATGCCGTCCCTTGCCTCCTTAGTGGCGCAGCGGAACCGCCGCCCAAACCATGTTTTGGCCGCGGTTCCGCGGTCACTAAAGCGAGTTAGGGACTCGTTCTTCATGAGGGTCCATAGAATTACCTGCATGATTTTCTGAATATTTTTAATATGAAAAATTTTAACTTTTGAAATTTTTTCCAGAAAGTGGGGAAATTTGGTTATTCGGAGTTTGTTCGGACTTTTAATTTCGCCTACGCAATGCCTAATGCTCTAGCTAGGCTTTGATACCACTGTAAGGTTCTTAGGCACTAGAACAAGGTTCTACAAGGCATCAAACATGCCGTATTTAAATTTTTCAAGTGCCAAACAACCTAAGAAAGGATCTTTACTAGAGAATTAGGGTTAGAAACATCAAGTAAACATCTTTACTTCTAAGTGATTAGGGATTACAACCTTTGTAGTCCTCTCCTTCACTTCTATAGCTCCAAGTTGTGGTCCCTTCAGTGCGATCATTGAGCTCCCGGACTCTTGAGAGGCTCCACACGGTGTATGATTCGTCCTTACTTGAAGTCTTCACAATCCAAGATGATCTACGTCGAGACAACACGAACTCAAGCTTTCTCTTCACTAATATGAAATTAGTGAAGCTAACACCCTAATCTAAATGGCTAGTATAGAAGAGGATGATGAAGTAGGAGTATTGCTTATTTTGGATTTATTTTTCTTACAATTTTTAATCTCTTTCTCAAAACCTAGAGAGCTCCATCTCAATGAAGAAGAAGATGAAGAGATAAGAGATTTAGGTTAGAAATAGAACCATAGGTGAGTATATGTCTCACTAACTCTTGTAGAGACTAAACCATAGGTTAATTGATATGGGTTAGGTTAATAAATATCTTAGGTAAAACAAAAATAGTGGACTTTGTCAATCCATCCATAAGCGTCCACAAGCTTCATACATTTGTCCAAAATCCACCTCATTTTTGAATTACCTTAAATAAATATAAACCCACAATTATCAATAGCATGTTGTATGTCTCATATACCCTAGTTGCATGTATAACCTAGTATGTCACAATAATATATATCACATATATATAATTTGTGACATAAGATAACAACACAATAAACATATATCATATATATGTTAAATGTATCTAAAGTGAGAAAAAGAAATATTTAAGTGAGCATATATTAGTTAATGTAATTTAATATATCAAATATATAATTATACATTAAATTATTAAATTAACTCTTGATTTAATAATCCGGCTATATCGCATATAACCAATTAATATAATATATATTATTTCATCGAATCAACACTTGATCCGATGACCCGGCTATATCGTATATGACCGGCCGATATCACATATCGGGAGAATAGAATACGGTATCACATACATGTATTAGTCTCGATCCCGCACATATTACATATGTGCTCCTACTCCGTTTCGCCTGAGCCAGGAAACCTCTGTGTAGGACTCTAAAGACTCGTCAATACGCCGGCAGTAGGTAATGATCATATCAAACACCCACAAGCCGCAAGCGGTCAGCTAAATGTAACAGCCACCCGGGTATTGAGTAATCAGAAGATCAACAAGCAAGCCTGTACATACTTCTGCGAATCCAATCAGTAACACTTCCGTACAGTTCGGTCTCTTCGTCTGATATGTCGCATATCCAGTCTAGGGGTGGTAAATGTCAGATCCCAGCAACCGATAAGTCGTGTCGATGTGAGGCTCATAACGGATCGAGAAACTACTGATAACACTTATCAGTAGATCTCCATATCAGCCCTGGCCAAGGACTTCCAGTTATAGCCAATCGAACGCAGCGCAACATCAACCCCCAATACTGGGAGAGACGAAACCCCTCCTATCGCTCATTGTCTCCATGTGATTCGGGACTGTACCCAAAATCCACCGTTTTGCACATTCTCATGAACGTGGTAAGGTGGAAATCAAAGCACCATGGGAATCACACAAGACTCTATGACGACCTTGGGTCTACAAACTAACCTGTACCAGTGTCTCCAGAGAACTTCTATCTGACGATAGGTATAATACCAACTAGGAGTTCTCGGCGAGTCCGTTCAGTATACCCAGTCTCCACAGAGCACCCGTATACCACTTTGATGTCAAACATTAATAGATGCGGGATCATCTATCGCCCATCATATGGGTCAAGATGCGTATACGCTAGTCTACTCTGGAGTATCGATACCCTGTCTCGATACACCCTCGACTAGGAACAGTTATAGGATGTACCCATGGACTACCCAGGCCCCACTAGTATGATCTCTATCATAATCCTAGTAGTCAAATACATATCCTAAGGGCTTTATTAACATGTGAGAGCAAGACAGTAACACAATATAAGTCAACATGTTAAGACAAAGTGAAACCAGATAGCATACTATCATATCGAGCAAGAAAGCCCTCTCTCTATATATCCAAGCATCCACTTCAATATACATCATTTTTACAATAATGGCCTCTAGGGCATATACATAACTAACAGTTGATGTATAGCAATGAAACCGGCGATACACCACATGCTACTCTTACGGTCGCAGAAAAAAAATTGAAAAACTACAACAATTGGAATCAACACTGCCTTTAGACATCATAAACCCGGATTATCACATATTCTGGATTTGATGCCTAACAATGCAAATCTTACATTTGGATCTCATCTATGAAAACACCTTTTCAAAAGAAGTTGGGTAATTCAACAAGATTCCCGATTCCACCCGAGGCCAAAATGGTAGATTTACACGCAACTAATTACTTTTCACAAAACTAATTAGTGTAGATTCCAATTATTGTATCACATTCACAAATATCTAGACGATGTTAAACATTTCGATCGAATCAACAAACACCCACAAATTATCTCGAGAGCTCAACACTTTAGCAAAGCTAAAATACCCAAAACATGCCACAATGCCTATGGACCAACCGTAGAAGGGTCAACCCTTGCCTCACCTATGGCGCCACGGGACTATGACAAATCCTAAGGTTTGGCCACGGTTCCATGGTCATAGAATCGAGTTAGGGTTACGTTCCTCTAGAGGGTTCATAGGGTTACTTGCATGAACTTTCAAATATCTTTAACTTGGAAAATTTCAACACATGAAAATTTTCAGCGAAAGTAATGAGGTGGTGTTTGATGTTCGTTAGAACTGTTAAACGTCGTCCATGTTACCAGAAACATTGTTAAAATTAAGACTACGAAATACTCCGAATTAGCCCCTAACCAAAATTAACATCACATGAAATTTTGGGTTAAACAAACAATACCTGAAACCCCAAAATCTGCAGACCAGAGCACCAGAGGAAAATGAGACTGTTTGGAGTGAAGGGGGCCGGCCAGGCCGGAAAAATGGGGGATGTGGCCGGTTCAAAACCAGTGGATTGGCCTTGTTTTTCTCCAGTGTTCTCAGTACATCATATGCAAGCTTTTGCAGTTGCTTAAAATTTTTTTCGAGCCCATTTAAAAATCGACAGAGAGCATTTCCAGGGTTTCAGTTTATTGTAATTTCGGAGTTGTTTTGGTTTCGTAATTTATCTAACATTGTCTAAGTTTCTTGGCTCTGATATCATTGTAGGGATTCCTTAGCACCATCCTAGGGTTTGGATTGCATCACACATGCTATAATAAAATTTTAGGGGGTGCTAAACAATACCAACCATGAATCGAACTAGAAAATTAGGGTAACAACAACTAGTATCGCATACTAACAAGTGTCTAACACTAAGAGGTAAGTAATACAACCTTTGTAGACCTCCTCTTGTGACTTGATTGATCCTCTTTGTGTGTATGAAAAAGTTTTAATCACAACCAAAGAAATTTATACTGCAATCAATAACGGTGTCTATTGTAGTTTCGTTAGCGAGAGCGGATCGTCCACTGAGAAAGTGTGATTTGTTCGAAATTATTTTATTTGAGTTGAAAAGAAAAGATAAAAGAAAATGATTCAATATTCATGAGATTTTAGTTTCAAGAATCATAAAGAAATAGATCTAAAATCAAGAATTAATAAAGATCAAGAAAATGTCCAAACCAATTGAATTATCAAGATTTGTAAAGTAGCTTGTAGGAATCGATCAAATTGATAGTGATGATGAATACTAATGATTACGAATTTTTATCTATTAAGGATTTTGTTGCTAGATCGATGCCGATCAATGAGATTTAGGGATCTATTGAAGAAAATAGGGTTTCTCCTTCATCATCCCTTATCCTTTCATCGATTATCATTCAAATTCTAGCCTCTATCAAATTAAATCACCGATCGTTGATCTCTAATTTGGAGCGAAAACATTCAAGAAAGCGATCTCGCTCAAATTAGGTTTTCGATGATTTAATTTCCTAAAGTTTACAAAACTCATAAGACTTAAGAATCGTTTAAGGATTTCATCATCATCATCTACCTATTCTCTCGATTCCGCTACAAGCGGAGATTTCACTCAAACATCATTAAAAAGGAAAGAATCAAGAATTAGTAACTTTTCATGATGCAAGAATGTAAAGAAAAGCAAGATTTACAATATTCACCTTTATTAATCGACGATTAGGTACAATTCACTCAACTCGAGGTTACAAGATTTGAGGAGGTAACTAAATTCGCCGAAATTAGCTTTGCATCGATCTTCTTGAGTCGCGGATCGTCTTGGATCTCTTGCTCGGATGAAGGTCGGCGTTGCTTCAAAGGCTCATTGAAGGCTTGCTTGATTCGGTACTCGATGAATCTTGATTTGGCTTTGGAATTGGATTTGGGTTAGGGTTTTGAGTCACAAGTTGTGTCACTGAACTTGTGCAAATTTGGCTCAATATTCAACAACTCAACAACCCTTGGTAATGAAACCCTAGGTGCCTTTTTATAGTTTTCCCTTTAGCTTCCCCTAGAAGCATGGTTATTATGAGGCTTGCATAGGAAGCTAGGGTAGAGAAGTTTTTAGATTAAGGTAGTTAGCCAGCTTGCATGAGAATCCTTTCTGTTAGAGGGAAACTTCTGGAGATTTGAAGCGTCTTGAAGAAGTTTGGCCGTTAAAAGAAGAACCCTGCAAAAAGTTCCAACCACCGACGAGTCAACTCGGCCGCGGATCCGCAGCCGTTTGATGGAGTTGCTGCATGAAATCTTCAGGGTATTTTGGTGTTGGCTTTAGGGTTGTTTCCTGATGTCTGGAATATTTTTATACTTTCTTGTTTACTGCCAGATCACAAGTCTTGGACTTGATGCGTTTTATCAGCACTTTTATGATTCCGGCTCTTTTACCTGGAGAATTTCCTGCACACAATCTCGAGACACGTGTTGATATATACAAAGATCTCGCATGTAGTAATAAACACACAATTTCCCTCATAATGCCGGTTATAATGTATAACATATGTAATTTGATATTTTGCAGACGAATTGCTAATATGTGCTATATTTATACCAAACACCTTTAGATGATTAGAAATAGTAGGGAAATTGATGTGTTAAAAATGCAATATTTTCAATTGATCAAATTCCCCCAATCTTAATTTTGGTCGTCTCAAGCAAACATGTTTTATTCAAGAGAAGGAGAAAATATAAGAAAAAGAAAAACTAACTAGCACACTTTCGTAGGCAACACGATTGCACTGAGCACGTGCAACAAGCCTTTAAGCTTCTAGATGTCCCTAGTAGGAGGAGTGTTGTCTCCTGAGGGTGTTCAGTGGATTGCACCCACAAAATCCCATAATAAAAGGAAGACCATGAAAGTTACATGTAAAGATAAGAATTGTAAAAGAAAGACTGTTAAATATTGGAGTTTCCAACTACACTAGTTTTTCAGTTCTCTTGTGCCCTATCTTAATAGTCATGAAAAGATGTTAGAAATCATATCATCCCTCAATAAAACATCGCCTTTATTCTTCATTCCTACCTTTCTTCCAAACATCGATCATATACCTCTACGTGTGTGTAAAGAACATCCCTACACTCAGAGAATTCAATACTAGCTATCATACTCTTGTCCATATAGCTCAGTACTTTTTAATCTGATGAATATTTAGATGGAATTTGCTCACACATTTTTCATGTGGCCGTTAATACTTCTTGAGGTACTAACCGACCGATTACTCATGTGCTTGCTGATTAGGCGCATTAGTATTTTCCTCGTCTTGCACCACCTAAGGCTTAGCAGTGACTCCCAAACCAGTTGGTCTAAGGCATTAGGTGATGAAGCACTCTCGCTATATTTTTTTATGCTGCCTTGGTGATAACAAAACCAGTGTTCATTTTTCTACACCATTTTATATTTTCTTCATTTATTATTTCCTTCATACTTTGGCTTTTAGACAAGAGCATTTCAAGGCATCCTCTACTATCCCGAGTTTCAAGACGTGTGTAAGTGCGTATAGTAGGGTATCAACGTTCAAATGTTTGGCTTCCAGAATAGAAACTATTTTTCAGACTTATTTTTATCCTCAGATTAGTGACTTCTTTCATCTTATTAACCCTTAGGACAACGGCTCATAGCTACTTATTACTAGTTTCGTTTAAGAAAACTTCTAACTTTCTTGTTTTTCTTAAATTTTTCTAATCTTTTGGATGTAATTTTTCACTATCTAATCTTTTTATTATCTTATTCATGTAAAAACAAAATTTTATTTTTTTATTTTTTTATTTTATTATATGTTTTGTGCTTATGCAAAGTATGATGCAAAGTGATGCGTAAATAAGCACAAACCTCCCCCAAACTTGTTTTCAACAGTGTCCTCACTGTTGTCTTCTGCTAGATCACAAAAACCTGTAAGCTTGGGAGGAAATTTATTAACGGGGGCAATAAATATGATCATGAAAATCCTCCCCCAAACTTATTTTTGGCTCACGATTTTGAGTAAATTTTTTATTTTTAAGAGCCAGATTGTCCCCCCCTCCCAAATTTGAGTTAAACCATGTTAAGCTTTGAAAATCATAAGAGGGGGTCAAAATTACTGGTCAATGCCAAGCTTTGCAAAGACCAAAAGTCAAAACCAACCATTCAAAGATTTTATCAGTGTAGTGCACCGGTTGGTGGAAGAACAAGTTGTAGAGAGCCAAGAAGAAGTGGGGAAAGGGTAAGTGGTGGAATAGAATGTGTTTGCATCTCGTTTTGGAGAGATGACATAGCGATTGCGATGGATTACTCGCATTCTCTTTATAGTCCAGAAGAAGGGGCAGAGGTTCAATTTTTTTGTTTTGGAGATGATTCATCTCAACACCAGTGTTTGCTAAAAATGCGAGTTCATCAGCGAAAATTTCTTCAAAAGTCTCATCAATACCCCGAAGAATAATGTCATCAAAAAGCACAGGGTGATCTTCAGACTCCAAAAACGGTTCATAATCAGTGTTAGATGTTGACCCGGACAACTCAATGGAAGAGTCTGTATATGTATGATACATAGTTGGGTCAAACAACAACATATGAAAAGATTCTAGATCAGTATTATGAGGCTGATCAAATTCGCTGCCGTCGACATCCATTAATTCGACAGAACATGCTTGAGCAGTAGGTTCGGAGGGCACACTTCTCAACTTGTAAATGTTCAGCTCAATTGACATCTTCCCGAAGGATAGGGTCATAGAGCCATTACGACAATTGATTAAAGTATTGGAAGTGGCCAAAAAGGGGCGACCAAGGATCACCAGAATTTGATTCCGTGGGTTCACTACAGGCTGTGTACCAAGAGCAATAACGTCCACAGGGAATACAAATTCCCCGATTTTTATTAACACATCCTCCAGCTCACCCCTAGGTTTGGTGATTGATCTGTCGGCCATCTGGAGAGTGCAGTGAGCTGGTTTCAACTCTCCGATCCCTAACTGCTCATAAACTGAAAAAGGAAGCAGGTTAACACTTGCGCCAAGGTCAAGTAGAGCACGGTTAATGTGTTTACCCCCAATAGAAATAGAAATTGTAGGACAGCCACGGTCCTTACGTTTTCTAGGTAATTGTTGGGGAAAAGCTGTGTCTACTGTACTCGACATGAACACCTTTTTGGGCACTTGAGTCTTCCTCTTCCTAGTGCACAAGTCCTTGAGAATTTTCTCATAAGCCGGGACTTGTTGTATGGCATCTAGAAGAGGGATATTGATGTTAACCTGTTTAAAAATTTCAGTGATCTTCTCCATTTGCGGACTTGGCCTGCTGCCCCTTAACCGATTCGGATAAGGAGCTTTAGCAATAATAGCTGGGTCCAACATTGGAGAAGATCGTGTGCATAGGAAATATCCAAGAATAGGAGTGGGGATCGCCTTTGGTGGACTAGAAGAAGTGTGCTGAGGGTGTGAGCCTTGGGGAAAACGGAGAATAGGCTCGGGAAAAAATGGTGGGGTAGACGAAATGGGGTCAGAAGTAGAAGTAGAAGTGGAAGGAAAAGTCTCAGCCGGGGTATCATCGATTGATTCATCATTATTAGTATCAATCTCTTCATCGACATGGTTGTCAATCACTCTTCAAGATCTCAACGTGGTGATAGCATTCACATGATGTGAATAGCCAGATTGGGTAGGGGTTGAGCTGGAAGTTTCCCTTTCTCTCTAGCACTCAATTCGGCATTTATACGGGTAATTTGTGCTTCCATTGATTTAATACTCTCACTTTAGGAGTCAGAGTTTTTCTGGATTTTATCGACGGAAGACTTCATCTCAGCCGAAACCTGCATGAAATTTGTCAGAAGCAAATTCATGGTTTGTTCGAGTGAAGAGGAGTTATCAGTACCGGTCAATTGCAAAGAATTGTTGTGCGGTGAAGAAGTGTTGACCGGATTTTGAAAATTTTGTGATTGGTAGGGGTGCTGACTTATTTGAAGTGGTTGCTGTTGTGGTGGAGGACCCCTTTTGAAATTGTTTTGATTTGGAACCGTGTTTTGAGTTTGTGATTGGTTCCAAGCAAACTTAGGGTGATTCCTCCAACCCTGATTATAAGTGGAAGAATACGGATCGTTTCTAGGTCTTTGTTGGAAAGCAGCATTGGTATGCTCTTGACCTTGAAATGGAGAATTTAAAGGACATTCTTCCGTAAGATGAGATGGATCAGAACAGCATCCATAGACAGTTTTGGAGAGTGACATCTGATTTAGGGAGTCTGCTAAAAATTTATGTTCCATAGCTTCGAGTTTCTTTTGCATTGCTTCCATTTCAGCTCTAACTCCTATGGAAACATCAGATTGGTGGTTACCACCCCTAGACGATGATTGACTAACACTTTCCCACTGTAAAGATTTTTCAGCGAAATCTTCTAAAAATCTCCAGGCTTCTCCATCATCTTTATTCATGAAGGTGCCTTGACACATGGATTCAAGGGACTGTTTTGTTGTAGGATTAATGCGCTCATATATGATTCTGCACAGATTCTATCTAGGAATTCCGTGATGAGGACATTGAACTAACAGATCCTTGAAGCGTTCAAAACACTTCAAGAATGGTTTATTTAGAAGCTGGGTAAATTGATTTATTTCGCTACGGACTCGAGCTGTCTTATGATTGGGGTTGAGTTTCTTTAGGAAAGCTGTTACGAATTCTCCCCAGTTCGAAATAGAATGTGCGGCTGTGTTATAAAGCCACTTCTCGGCTATATCGCACAACGTGAATGGGAGAAGACGTAATCTCATAGCATCTACAGAAAGCTGTGAAATACCCATCATAGCGCATACATTTTCAATTTTGGTAATAAAGACGTATGCGTCTCAGACTCGAGACCGTGAAATTTAGGTAAAAAATTGATGTATTGTGGTTTGATTTCAAAATTGTCCCCGTTAGCTTTTGGAATGGAAAGACAGGTAGAAAGAGGATCTCGAATAGGGTAACATCTCTCTTGGAGAGAGATGCGGGGAGGACTCTGCGCACCTGCGGATGGTGGCATAGTGGTGTTAAAGAAATTCGATGGAGAACCGTCCATCGAAGTGGGTGTGGTAGTGGGTGAAGAAAAAGTAGACGTAGAATTACCGACTTCGGAGTCGATAGGAGAAACGCGGACAAGACGGGCACTAGATCCCGTGTCCAGCCGAGCATGCACTAAATAGTTTAGTACAAGTGGCAGCGTAAAGTGATAATTAAGGAAAAGATGAGTTGGTGTTTGTTTTTGAAAAAAGACGGATTTTTGAAACATTCACACAAACAATGCCTAAGCAACCCTAAATCTAGTGGTCACCTAGGTCAAGTCTCTAGACCGCTCCTAGATTTCCAGAAGACAAGTCGCAAGATAGATCCTTTACTGCCTCTTTGCCCTTTCTGTGGCCAGATAAGTGCCAGGTAAGTGGGAGGTTCTCCACTACATAAGTAGTGGGCTTAATTAAGTAACCACTTGCCTTAAACACACTTGCATTAGACACCACAAAAGAAATGCGGATAAGCAATAGATTACCCATGACCTCCTTCTGTCCTAATTGAGCGCGACGATCATTAGAGTCTTGTCTAGATCTTTTTTTAGTTAATGAGGGTGATGCGGATGCAAGTTTGTGATTTTTTGGGCTTAGGAAGGGTAATGAAATCCCCACCTAATCTGAATTTGGTCTTTGCCCCTTAATTTCTGTATTAAAAATGCAAACAATCAAGATCAAAGACGCACAATTTTTCTTTTTACGGTGCTGCGAATTTTCGCAAAGAATCTTGCAGAAATTGGTTAATGGACAGAGCAGGGAGGAGATAAGAAAGAAAGAAATTCACCTAGAAAATTTGGTGCAGTGAATCCTCTAGAATACCGCGGAACCGCCGCGATATGCCTCTAACTACCGTGGATGCGTGGTCTTATGACGAGATCCCTGCACAAAAATTGGTACAGATGCTTCTGTTGCCTCACTGAGCTCCCTGAGATGCTCTGAAAATTTTTCCTCTCGCTCCACAGATTCCAGATTTCCTTGCAACAAATCACAACAAATTGTTAAGCTCTTGATGCAATTTTTGATCTAAAAATTCTGATGGAATAATAAAATTTTCAACTCAATTTACAAAAACGAACAAATTAGCACACGATCCCCGGCGACGGCGCCATTTAATTGATCCTCTTCGTGTGTATGGAAAAGTTTTAATCACAACCAAATAAATTTATACCGCAATCAATAACGGTGTCTATTGTAGTTTCGTTAGCGAGAGCGGATCGTCCACTGAGAAAGTGTGATTTGTTCGAAATCGTTTTATTTGAGTTGAAAAGAAAAGATAAAAGAAAATGATTCAATATTCATGAGATTTTAGTTTCAAGAATCATAAAGAAATAGATCTAAAATCAAGAATTAATAAAGATCAAGAAAATGTCCAAACCAATTGAATTATCAAGATTTGTAAAGTAGCTTGTAGGAATCGATCAAATTGATAGTGATGATGAATACTAATGATTACGAATTCTTATCTATTGAGGATTTGTTGCTATATCGATGACGATCATCGAGGTTTAGGGATCTATTGAAGAAACTGTTAGTTATATGTGTGCCCTAGAGGCCATTACTATACATAGGATGTATATTGTAGTGGATGCTTGGACATATATAGGGAGGAATTTCTTACTCGACATGATAGTATGCTATCTGGTTGCTCTTTACCTTAACGTGTACACTGATTGTCTCTCTGTTACATGTTGGTAAAGCCCTTAGGATGTGTACTTGACTACCTGGACTATGATGTGGATCATACAAGTGGGGATATGGTAGTCCATAAGTACATCCTTCAAGGTCCCTAGTCGTGGGTGTATCGAGACGGGGCATCGATATACCAGAGTAGACTAGCGTATACCTTCTCGACCCATACAGATGGGCGATGGATGATCCCATATCCATTGGTGTTTGACATTAGAGATGATATACGGGTGCTCAGTAGAGACTGGGTACACTGGACGGACTCGCCGAGAACTCCCAGATAGTATTATACCTTACGTCAGATGGCAGTTCTCTGGTGACACTGGTACAGGTTAGTCTGTAGACCCGAGATCGTCATAGAGTCTTGTGTGATTCCCACTGTGCTTTGATTTCCACCTTACCACGTCCAAGAGGGTGTGCAAAACGGTGGTTTTTGGGTACAGTCCCGAATCACATGGAAGCAATGAGCGATAGGAGGGGATTCGTCTCTCCCGGTATAGGGAGTTGATGTTGCACAGTGTTCGATTGGCTATAACCGGAAATCCCTGGCCATGGTTACTGAGATTTACTGGTAAGTGTTACCAGTAGTTTCTCGAACTGTTATAGACCTCATATCGACACGACTTATCGAGTTATTGGGGTCTGACGTTTACCACCCCTAGGCAAGATATGCGACATATCAGACGACGAGACCGGACTGTACGGTAAGTGTTACTGGTTGGATTCACAGGAGTGTGAGCGGGCTTGCTCGTCGATCTTCTGATCGCTCAATACCCGGGTGGCCGTTACGTTTAGCAGACCGCTTGCGGCTTGAGGGTGTTTGATATGATCATCACCTGCTGCCGACGTATTGACGAGTCTTTAGAGTCCTACACAGAGGTTTCCTGGCTCAAGCGAAACGAAATTGAAGCGCATATGAGATATGTGCGGGACCAAGAATAATACCAGTATGTGATACTGTATTCTATTCTCGCGATTTGTATCATTGGACGGTTATATATGTGATATAGCCGGGATACCGAATCAAGTGTTGATTCAATATGTTGATACACTTGATATTAGTCGGTTATATGCGATATGACCGGATCATTAAATCAAGTGTTGATTTAATGATTTAATGTATAATTATATATTTGATATATTACTTTACATTAACTAGTATTGGTTCACTTAAGATTGATTATCTCACTTGTTTGTGCACATTGTATATGTGATATATTTTTGTGCACAAGTTTGTATCATGTTTGATGATACATGCAAACTTGGGTGTATGTTTGTATTAAACCATGGTTAGTTAATGGTTAGGGTTTCATTTGATTTATTTGCTTATTTATTTATTTATTTATTCATTTGAGAAAGAAATAAAATGGTGGCTAATTTTGGATTTTCTTTTGAAGCTTCATGAAGCTTTGAATAGTTTGACCATTTTGTTTCTTTCCTTAACCCTAACCATTCACTTGAACCATAGTTTATTCTCTACACTTGTTATCTTAACCATGGTTGCTAATATGATAAGAATAACTTATTTTCTTTTTTCCAATAATTCTTATCATATTCTTTTTCTTCTTCTTCTTCTTCTTCAAGAAGAAAGAAGCTTGCTAGCTTCAATGGTGATTTGAGAAAAAGAGTGAGAAATCCAATTCTAAAGTGAACCCACTTCCTATTTCTTCATCCTCTACCACTTGCCAAGTAGTATAGGGTGTTTTCTTCACAAGTTTCATGGCTTGGTGAAGTTGGAGCTTGATCTTGTGTTGCCTCGACGTAGATCATCTTCGGCATCGAAGTCGACGACCTAGCCCGCCCATTTCTCCGATGAAGCCGACGCTAGAGCCCGGGATTCGATGATCGCAGCGAGAGGACATCATCACGGAGCTATGGAGGTGGAGGACCGGATCTACAAAGGTTGTATTTTCCGTTCACTCTTAGTTAAGTTGTTAACTTGTTGCTTGTTTCGCCTAAAATTCTAGTTAACGATCGCATTAGGGTTTCTCGGCTCCGAAAATTGTTGAATTTGGCATGGTTGATGCCTTGTGAGACCTCCTTAGAGTTTCTAGGAACCCTACAGTGGTATCAGAGCCTAGCTAGAGCCTTAGGCGATGAGTAGACGAAGTTAGAAGTCCGTTCGAACTCGAAACCCTAACCGAAGACCCCTCTCTGTACATTTTTTCAAAACTGGGTTTTTTCTAGATTAAAAATGCTTAAAAAATTCAGCAGGAAGTTCTAAGAATTACAGTGCAAAACGAAAAAGTGATACGTCCAAAGCGCGGCGGAACCGCGGCAGAAGGCTGGCTTCTGCGGCGGTTCCGCGGCCATCTGATGACGTCAGCCTTCATTTTTTGCATAGTAATTTGTTTCTTGAGGTGCTGAGTTTTATGGGAATTTTTAATTTTCACTCAAGAGTTGAGTTTTCTGGGGTGTTTTGGGGCTTCGATGATTCGATCGGAAATTTCAAACTCTGTCTATGAGCTTTTCCGGGTAATTTTAGAATATGTTAAAAGGTTCGACCGGATATAAATACCCACTTTTTCCCCTGCCGGGAAATTTCCAATTGTTGGATTTTTCCGTGATTTAAGATCGTTCTAAGTAGTGCAAGTAACGCGATGGACCCTCTAGAAGACAACAAACCTTAACTCGATTATGTGACCGTCTTGAACTGCCCTTTGAACCTTAGGGTTTGGGGCAGTACGGCGTGCCACATGTGAGGCGTTGGCTTGACCCGTCTACAGCTGGACCGTTGGTACTGAGGCATGAAGTGAATGTTTTTAAACTTATTTCATGTGTTGATCTGTATCGGGAAAACGTGGGTGTTTGAATGTTCGATCAGAAAGTTTAACATTTTCTATTTATCTGGAATGGGATACAATAATTGGAATTCACAAGTAGTTATGAGATAACTGAATGAATGTTATAAACACAGCAGTTTAGTCTCACTTGATCGGTTGCCACGGAATTTTTATGTGATCAAAAGTCCGTCGCAATCACGTAGCGTACGCGGATATTCGCCGATAAACTTAATAGACAGCTACACCCCTTAGCCCCGACCAAGTGACTGTAGGAGAACCCCGTCGTCGAAAGCATCCGTTCGGGTGCTCGCGGCAGCGGTGTTCCGCCTTGGTGCACTTCGTCGACGGCATCGGGGGTGCGGCCGTCTACTGAAGTTTGCGACGAGCATTCGATCAGGATGTCGGGAATCTTGTTGAATTGCTCGACTTGATATTGAAAAGTGTTTTCGATAATGAGACTAAAATGCGGGGTTTATAATTGTTAGGCATGCGATGTCTAAGGAATTCATTTGATTAGGCATGCGATATCTATGCAGGCTGTGGATTCCAACTGTTGTAGTTTTACACTTTCTTTTCTGTGACCGTAAGTGTAATATGTGATATCGCCGGTTTCGTTGCTATATGTCAACGACAATTGGGATACGCATGTTTACTTACGTTGATGACATGTGATGTTATGTGTTGCTGGATATGTTATATTGGATCGTCGTGTTTGAATAGCCGGGTTTTTTTTATGTGAGATGAGTGTTTTTCATTTTCATTCATGTAAAAACTTGTATGTAATATTCTTTTATTGGGGCACTTCCAGGTTGCGGAAGATGTCACCTTTTGTATATTATTTACTTTTCCGCACTAGGATAGACCCAAAGAGAAGGGCATAAGTAACCGGGTTCTGGAGTCCAGTGGGAGACCAACTCGAGGAGTCGAGTCCGGGTCTCCTAACTCTAGAATTGGTAGGGTTGCTTGCCGCTCTCGTAGGGGTCTAGGGGTGTGGGTTTGGATATTCATCGCGACCGCGGAATCCGTGTTTTATACTGGCTCGTATTAAAAACACGGACGTCCTAGTATATCCAATATTTCATATGATATTTTCTGCTGCGTTATCTGTGATGTGATCATGTGATGTTCTGTGATAGATACAGTATATAGTATATATGATATATTATAAAGACGTTACTTATGTTTTACACCCGCGCTAGCCCTGCCCTGCTCTGCCGTTAGTTACCTAACCTAACGGTGCACGAGAGGACATCGAGGCGAATGCGGATGGCATAAGTGTACGTCGTATTTATCTGTGATGTTTAGGTACTTAAATGATGGGACTTCATTAATTTGATTAATGAAAGAAAAAGAAACCTAAAGATGTTGTGGAATCGAATTTCAAAAATAAAACAGGTAGCTACAGTTCTTGCTTTGCACAGCGGTATATATGATATATCCTGCATCTTATTCGATGAGGAAAGGGCCGACGATCCCTTCACCGGGAGTGACCCCTTTAGCAATAACTGGAAGATGCTACACACTCGGTTTGTCTTTTGATAGCTTCTATAGTTTCTGCTTTGCACAGTGATATATATGATATATCTCGCAACTCATTCGAAGAGGAAAGGGCCGACGATCCCTTCACCGGGAGTGACCCCTTTAGCAAAACTAGAAAAGCCTAAAAAACACTCCATTTTTAAAATCATTTGATTCTACAACGATATCAAGTTCATTACGCAATAGGTTTTCAGAAAAACCTGTCATAGCCCTCCGTCATTTCAGATAAGTACTAGTTAGTATTCGTGCTGCGGTAGTTTGGCCTCCGTCAAGGCGTAGTGTACGGTAGCTAACTAGTGCTTATCTGCTAGCATATGATGCGATTGGATTAGGGTATTCGTACGGCGTTGTTTGGCCTCCGTCAAGGGTCGTGCGGGTGGGTTTAATTCAATCAGGAAATGACGGGTTGAACTTGACTAGCGGACTATGGGTTGTTTGGCCTCCGTCAAGGTCATAGGACGCTAGGGGCAAAATTATCGGGAATTTCAAGTGTTGAAATTTTCAATGAGATTGCATACCTTCTATGAGATAGTTGGATCCCGATACCCGCTGCGAGTAAGTGTTATTCCTGGGAGAGTTTTACACATTACAATTAACCGATCAAGTAGGTGTCTAGAAAGGTGTTAACGAGATTACGCCTCTGGGAAAACGAGGTTTACATTAATTAGGTTCGTGCGAAAGCACGGGGGACCTCCCTCAAAGTACCGACACTGGCCTGGCTGAAAGATTGGCGAACTTGTAGCGTGTAATTAATCCTGGCTAGTCTTTCCTTTTAGGGTTTGAAGGAAGATTTGATAAAAAACAGTGGGAGCCATACTGATTAGATAAAATAATAACCAATCTGATCTTGCAAGAGCATACGCTGAGTGTTTTCTTCTTTCTCTCTCCAGGTAGCGACCATATCACGCCTTAATCAAGATAATAATACGGATGTATTGACCGAACCCGCTTGTTATACTGAGCTGGGGAACGTTGGTCCCGCTCCAACTTATAATTGTTATAAGACAGAGCAAGAAATAGGGGATTACCAGAATTCCCGTGCTGCCCAAACGAAGAAAGTGCATGCTAATGCATCTTCTTCGGGTGTGTTCGTTACTTAGAACTGTTTCTCAGTATCCTTTACGTCCTGAGTATGTGATACCGGATCAGGATCCCGCATATGTAATCTGTTACATGGGCTACAGAAAGGTAGAGAACTGAGAACGGGTGATAAGTTTCATGAGACAGAAAACGGCGGAAGTGTTGCAGCCAAGTCTGTTGGTCACTGTCACCCTGTATTCCAAATACATTGATTTTGAACGAATGTTATTAGATACCGAACCTGATATACAAAATCATATCAGTCTCTTTATTAGTAAAGAAATGATAAAATTTTGTAATGTTGGATAATGTTTTGAACATTTCCTATATCAAAAGTTGATCGGTTCAGGCACGTTATTTAAAAGCATTGATGTTCTAAATCAAATTACAGTTCTTAGTATACAGAACACACACAAGAGGAAGAGTTCAGAAATGAACGAATCCTTCTTGAGGCATTGTAGACTAGGTCATATCAATGCGACCCGACTGGCTGAAGTTACATTTAGATGCATATTTAAATTAGTTTGAATTTACATCTTGTGAAACTTGCCGGTCATGTCACAAAGATACGATGACCATAGCTCTGTTTACTGGAAATAGAGAAAGAGTTAGTAAACTCTTGGGATGATACATGTTGATGTATGTTGGTCCCCTGTCTACACATGCCAAGACCGGTTCTTTGTATTTCATTACATTCTCTGATGATCTCTCAAGATTCAGTCATATGTTCCTGTTGAAACACAAGTCCGAACCTTTTGAGATATTCACAGAATATAAGTTAGAAGTAGAGAACCAATACGGGTATAAGTATTATGTCCGTTGATGAGATCAAGGAGGAGAATACTTGTGCATAGAATTCCTGGACTATTCTAAAGGAGAATGAGATTCTCTCTAAGCATTACTCCTCCGTATACACCATAGCACGATGGTATATCGGGGCGGAGCAATTGCACCCTATACGATATGGTGCGCTCTATGATGAGTACTACTGAGTTACCTGTTTCCTTTTTGGGGATTATGCACTTGAGAAGCTGCATACCTATTGAATTAGGTTCGAATCAGATCACAGCCTACCACTCTATATAAGATATGGTATGGGAAGAGCCCATGTCTTAAGCTAGTTAAGATTTTTGGGGTTGACCGGCCTATGTCTAAAAGCAAAATCCGGACAAGCTCGAGGCAAGGTCTGTAATGTAGAACTGGAAAGGTTCCAGCTATACAAACTACAGCAGATGATTTGATAAAACCAAAGGATTCAATAGTTACCAACGAACCTCAGCCTTTCCGCCGATCTGGTAGGGTTCCTCATCCGCCTGAGAGATACTTCGGTTTCTCGATGACAGTGGGAGCGAGGAATGCATCATGAGATGATGACCCAACTAGTTTCGAGCAGGCCATCGAGAGTAGGCACTCTGTAAGAATGGCTGGATGCTTAGTGATCTGAGATGGAATCCTTATACACCAACAAAGTATGGACTTTGGTTGCTATATCTGAAGGGTTAAATCCCAATCAGGAGCAAGTATATCTTGAGAAGATTACTTGGTGTAGATGGAAAATTTGAGACTTTCAAAGCTAGACTTGTTGAAGGTTTTCGTCATCGACCAGGCGTGGATAATGATGAAACCTTTTCCAGTGGCTATGCTTAAGTCCATCCGGATCCTACTTGCTACGGCAACATACCATGACTACGATATCTGGCGGTTGGGTGTCATGACTGCTTTTCTAAAATGATGTTTTAGAAGAGAGCGTCTGTAAGTACACAGCCAGAGGGCTTCGTAGACAGTGGGAGCAGCGGAAACGTGTACAAGATGCTTTATAGGATAAAGCAGGCATCGCAGAGTTGGAACGTCTGTTTTGATGTAGTAGTCAAAGAGTTTGACATCATCAAAATGGTAGATGAACCTTGTATAAACAAAAAGGTAGTAGGGAGTATGGTGACGATCCTCGTAGAGTACGTGGATGACATACTCTTGATAGGGAAGGAGTTTCCTATGCTACGCTCGATCAATCTCCGCTTATCACAATGATTCTCCACATAGGATCAAAGTGATACCTACTAAATCCTTGGTTTTGGATCTATGAGATAGATCTAAATGGATGTTAGGATTCTCACTAGATGTAGTGAGATGGTATCAATCGATCCTGGGGAGAATCACTGGAAGTGTTCCAGGGTGATAAGGACGACTGAATGTCAGTCACAGGCATTGTCTTTACCCTTAGTAAAGGGACGGTATGTTGGAAGAGTTCCAAGCTAGATACCGTGGCATACTAGACAATAAAGGCTGGATACATCGCTACTTAGGATGCTACCAAAGAGGCAGTCTGGATGTATATTTGTTCATGAGATGAACTTAGTTCCTCCCATTGTGTGATAATGGAGTTGTGGCTTATGCCAAGGAACGTCCATCCCATCAGTGATCCAGACATATTCTAAGGCAGTATCACCTGATCGTGGAGATGGTTGATCTCCGAGGAGATCGAGATTAGGAGAGCTGACTCAGAGGACAACACGGCGAATCCACTCACAAAGGCTTTTTCCCAGAGATAGACTTTTATGGGATGGTTGAGTATGAGATACTACAACCACTGCTATCAGATGGCCCTAGTGCAAGTGGGAGATTGTTAGTTATATGTGTGCCCTAGAGGCCATTACTATACATAGGATGTATATTGTAGTGGATGCTTGGACATATATAGGAGGACTTTCTTGCTCGACATGATAGTATGCTATCTGGTTGCTCTTTACCTTAATGTGTACACTGATTGTCTCTCTGTTACCTGTTGGTAAAGCCCTTAGGATGTGTACTTGACTACCTGGACTATGATGCGGATCATACTAGTGGGGACATGGTAGTCCATAAGTACATCCTTCAAGGTCCCTAGTCGTGGGTGTATCGAGACGGGGCATCGATATACCAGAGTAAACTAGCGTATACCTTCTCGACCCATACAGATGGGCGATGAATGATCCCATATCCATTGGTGTTTGATATCAGAGATGATATACGGGTGCTCAGTGGAGACTGGGTACATTGGACGGACTCGCCGAGAACTCCCAGATGGTATTATACCTTACGTCAGATGGCAGTTCTCTGGTGACACTAGTACAGGTAAGTCTGTAGACCCGAGATCGTCATAGAGTCTTGTGTGATTCCCAATGTGCTTTGATTTCCACCTTACCACGTCCAAGAGGGCATGCAAAACGATGGTTTTTGGGTACAGTCCCGAATCACATGGAGGCAATGAGCGATAGGAGGGGATTCGTCTCTCCCGGTATAGGGAGTTGATGTTGCACAGTGTTCGATTGGCTATAACCGGAAATCCCTGGCCAGGGTTGCTGAGATTTACTGGTAAATGTTACCAGTAGTTTCTCGAACTGTTATAGACCTCATATCGACATGACTTATCGAGCTATCGTGGTCTGACGTTTACCACCCCTAGGCAAGATATGCGACATATCAGACGACGAGACCGGACTGTACGGTAAGTGTTACTGGTTGGATTCACAGGAGTGTGAGCGGGCTTGCTCGTCGATCTTCTGATCGCTCAATACCCGGGTGGCGGTTACGTTTAGCAGACCGCTTACGGCTTATGGGTGTTTGATATGATTATCACCTGCTGCCGGCGTATTGACGAGTCTTTAGAGTCCTACACAGAGGTTTCCTGGCTCAAGCGAAACGAAATAGGAGCGCATATGAGATATGTGCGGGACCGAGAATAATACCAGTATGTGATACTGTATTCTATTCTCGCGATTTGTATCATTGGACGGTTATATATATGATATAGCCGGGATACCGAATCAAGTGTTGATTCGATACGTTGATACACTTGATATTAGTCGGTTATATGCGATATGACCGGATCATTAAATCAAGTGTTGATTTAATGATTTAATGTATAATTATATATTTGATATATTACTTTACATTAACTAGTATTGGTTCACTTAAGATTGATTATCTCACTTGTTTGTGCACATTGTATATGTGATATATTTTTGTGCACAAGTTTGTATCATGTTTGATGATACATGCAAACTTGGGTGTATGTTTGTATTAAACCATGGTTAGTTAATGGTTAGGGTTCATTTGATTTATTTGCTTATTTATTTATTTATTTATTCATTTGAGAAAGAAATAAAATGGTGGCTAATTTTGGATTTTCTTTTGAAGCTTCATGAAGCTTTGAATAGTTTGACCATTTTGTTTCTTTCCTTAACCCTAACCATTCACTTGAACCATAGTTTATTCTCTACACTTGTTATCTTAACCATGGTTGCTAATATGATAAGAATACCTTATTTTCTTTTTTCCAATAATTCTTATCATATTCTTTTTCTTCTTCTTCTTCTTCAAGAAGAAAGAAGCTTGCTAGCTTCAATGGTGATTTGAGAAAAAGAGTGAGAAATCCAATTCTAAAGTGAACCCACTTCCTATTTCTTTATCCTCTACCACTTGCCAAGTAGTATAGGGTGTTTTCTTCACAAGTTTCATGGCTTGGTGAAGTTGGAGCTTGATCTTGTGTTGCCTCGACGTAGATCATCTTCGGCATCGAAGTCGACGACATAGCCCGCCCATTTCTCCGATGAAGCCGACGCTAGAGCCCGAGATTCGATGATCGCAGTGAGAGGACATCATCACGGAGCTATGGAGGTGGAGGACCGGATCTACAAAGGTTGTATTTTCCGTTCACTCTTAGTTAAGTTGTTAACTTGTTGCTTGTTTCGCCTAAAATTCTAGTTAATGATCGCATTAGGGTTTCTCGGCACCGGAAATTATTGAATTTGGCATGGTTGATGCCTTGTGAGACCTCCTTAGAGTGCCTAGGAACCCTACAGAAACTAGAGTTTTTCCTTCATCATCCCTTGTCCTTTCATCGATTATCATTCAAATTCTAGCCTCTAGCAAATTAAATAACCGATCGTTGATCTCTAATTTGGAGCGAAAAATTCAAGAAAGCGATCTCTCTCAAATTAGGTTTTTGATGATTTAATTTCCTAAAGTTTACAAAACTCATAAGACTTAAGAATTGTTCAAGAATTTCATCATCATCATCTACCTATTCTCTCGATTCCGCAACAAGCGGAGATTTCACTCAAATATCATGGAAAAGGAAAGAATCAAGAATCGGTAACTTTTCATAATGCAAGAATGTAAAGAAAAGCAAGATTTACAATATTCACCTTTATTAATCGACGATTAGGTACAATTCACTCAACTCGAGGTTACAAGATTTGAGGAGGTAACTAAATCCGCCGAAATAGCTTCGCATCGATCTTCTTGAGTCGCGGATCGTCTTGGATCTCTTGCTCGGATGAAGGTCGGCGTTACTTCAAAGGCTCGTTGAAGGCTTGCTTGATTCGGTACTTTATGAATCTTTATTTGGCTTTGGAATTGGATTTGGGCTAGGGTTTTGAGTCAGAAGTTGTGTCACTCAACTTGTGCAAATTTGGCTCAATGTTCAACAACTCAACGACCTTTGGTAATGAAGCCCTAGGTGCCTTTTTATAGTTTTCCCTTTAGCTTCCCCTAGAAGCTTGGTTGTTATGAGGCTTGCATAAGAAGCTAGGATAGAGAAGTTTCTAGATTAAGATAGTTAGCTAGCTTGCATGAGAAGCCTTTCCGTTGGAAGGAAACTTCTGGAGATTTGAAGCGTCTTGAAGAAGTTTGGACGTTAAAAGAAGAACCCTGCAAAAAGTTCCAACCGCCGACGAGTCAACTCGGCCGCGGATCCGCAGCCGTTTGATGGAGTTGCTGGATGAAATCTTTAGGGTATTTTGGTGTTGGCTTTAGGGTTGTTTCCTGATGTCTGGAATATTTTTATACTTTCTTGTTTACTGCCAGATCACAAGTCTTGGACTTGATGCGTTTTATCAACACTTTTGTGATTCCGGCACTTTTACCTGGAGAATTTCCTGCACACAATCTCGAGACACATGTTGATATATACAAAGATCTCGCATGTAGTAATAAACACACAATTTCCCTCATAATGCCGGTTATAATGTATAACATATGTAATTTGATATTTTGCAGACGAATTGCTAATATGTGCTATATTTATACCAAACACCTTTAGATGATTAGAAATAGTAGGGAAATTGATGTGTTAAAAATGCAATATTTTCGACTGATCATGACTCCTTGGATCAATTAGGGTTTGAACCGGTTCGCTTGAATCCTTCCAAGTCCACGACGATCCACCACGGAGCCCCTTTGCTCAAGCTCCTAGCTTCACTTGATCTTTGAAGAAGTGGAGAAAACAACCTACACTAGTGGGCTAGACTAATATAGATTGGTGATGTGGGTTTGGATCTCACTCAAAAACCTTTTCTTTTTATGTTCTTCACTCACTTTCAAAAATCTAGAGAGCTTGAAGGAGGAAGAAGAAGGAGATTGGCTTAACTTGACTCAAGTGAGAATAATGAACATAATACCAAGAGAGAGAGTGAATTATGTCATCCTTAACCATGGTTACAAAATATCTAGATATTTTGAGACTTGAGTTTAAGCAAAACCATGGGCTACTAAAACCATGGGCAATGAAACCATGGTATTGACTTTAGTCAATACAAGAGAAGAATGTAGAGAGTCAACCATGATTTTATTCCCATTTTTCTTTTTTCAATAATCAAAACATATAAATATGTTACCATGTGAGTCTTGCATTGCCATCACCAATGTATCATCAACCATGACACATGTATGCTTGCATGTGTGCATCCATATCAACATATACATACACTCATGCATGCATCATAAAGAAATAGGTTTTAATAAATGAGCTAATGGACTTAATATTAAATCAACACTTGATTTAATAACTCGGTCATATCACATACGACCTGTCCAATTGTAAACGCCCGATTAAATACGGTATCAAATACACGCATTTAATCGAGTTCCCGCGCATATCCCATATGCACCCCACATCTTTTCGCCTGAGCTAGGAAACCCCCTTATTGGACTCTAAGACTCGTCAATACGCTAACAGTAGGCAATGATCATATTACATACCCAAAAACCGTCAGTGGCTCAATCTGGATGTAACGACTCCATGGTATTGAGCGATCAGAAGAAACACAAGCGAACCTGTCAAAACTCCCGTCGAGCCAACTGGCAACACTTATCGTACAGTCCGGTCTCTTCGTCAGATATGCTGCTTATAGACTCTAGGGATGGCATCGTCGACCCCAATAACTCAATAAGTCATGCCGGTATATGGCTTATAATAGATCGAGAAACTACTGATAACACTTATCAGTAAATCTCATCAGCCCTGGCTAGGGACTTCCTGTTATAGCCAATCGTGCATGGCACAACATCGACCCCCAATACCGGGAGAGACGAAACCCCTCCTATCGCTCATTGCCTCCATGTGCCTCAGGACTGCACCCAAAATCCACCTGTTTGCACGACTCAGTAGAGCCGTGGTAGGGTGGAGATCAAAGTACAGTGGGAGGACACACAAGACTCTATGACGATCTCGGGTCTACAGACTAACCTGTACTAATGTCACCTGAGAACTGCTATCCGACGATAGATATAATACAACATAGGAGTTCTCGGCGAGTCTGTTCAGTGTACCCAGTCTCACTGAGCACCCGTATACGGTCTTTGGTGTCGCCACACCAATGGATATGAGATCATCCATCGTCCATCATATGGGTCAAGTAACGTATATGCTAGTCTACTCTGGAATATCGATGCCCCGTCTCGATACACCCATGGCTGGGAACATTTCAAGGATATGCTTATAAACTACACATGTCCCACTAGTATGATCCGCATCATAATCCCAGTAGTCAAGCAAATATCTTAAGTGCTTTATCAACATGTACCAAATGAGTAAGATGCATGATCAAATGAACATGTCAAGATAAAGTACAACCAGATAGCATACTATCATGTCGAGCAAGAATGTCTTCTAAATATATATATACACATACCGATACATCCACTATCATATAATGGTGTAACGTTTTAAAAATAATTAAATAAATAATTAAATAAATAATTAAATGAATAAAAGTGTTTAAGCGAATTTTATGATTTTCGGTAAAGCAAAATGTATTTTTCGTAAAATCAAACCGCAATTGTTTTTCATTATAAATTCAAAAATACCTATTTAATTATGTAATTACTAGTAAATAGTGTTTATTTAGCCACTTATAAATTTTTAGTTTAATAAAATATTTTTCCTAAATTAATTATTTTAAATATTAACATAAGCTTTATTTTTACACTAAATTAGTGTAAATTACAAATTTAAATGGTTTTAATTTGTAAAAATGAACCATGGCATGTTAGAAATTAGTGTGTATCATGCAAAATTTATTTGTAAATTTTTCCTATTTTCTAGAGCTTTCTTGAGTTGCTATAGTAAACAAATAAATAAATAATTAAATAAACCATGAAAAGACCTTTAAGTGATATTTCTCCTCTTGAAACTTCTACACTTTTCCTTAATCATTTCTTTCTCTCCCTCACTCCCTCAAGGCCGGCCACAACCCCCCCATGGCTGCCCCCCCCATTTCCCACCTCATTTTTGCACAAAAATCCATCAAAATACATCAAAAATTCAATAAAAAATACACAAAATCCTAATCTCTTCATACCCTTTATTCTCTACCTTTTTTTATATGGATTTTGGAGTGGGAAAGCAAGTATTTTGGAGGCTCATTTCTTGTTGGGATTTCATATTTTGGGAGGTATAATTTCTTAGTTTTGATTTATTGTTTTAGATGTTCATTTAAGCTTAATTAGATTTAATGAATTAATTCTATGTTTTTTTTAAAAATGCAAGTTAGGGTTGTAAATTCAAGTTAGGGTTTTTAATAATTAATTATGGTTATAATAGTTAGTTTAACACTTTTAGAATTGGAAAATATGGCATGGTTGTTAAATTGTAAAATTTTCATTTAAAATTGTTTTAAATAAGGAAATTAGCTAACTAGATTTTTCTAAAATGTGTTTGTGGGTAATATAAAATTCCAATTTAAGTTGCTATCATTAGATGGTAGTTTTAATGAGGATATTAGCACATTAATTGAATGAAAAACTTAGTTTGATCACTAGATTACTTTGATAATTAGAAAAATAGTAATAAAATGCTATTATTTTGTAAACTAGATTTTAGGAATTTCTAAATAAATGTGATTAAAAATATAAGTTATGGTTTCATTGAATCATTATCATTATGAATTGTGGTTTAGTACATTAATTCATGCAAATCATGTTTTGTGGAGGAATTGTGGTGCTTTGCTTGAAAAATGTTGAAAATTGTTAAATGTTGCAAACTAGAAATTTCAAATTAATATAAATTTGTGTAATAAAAATATAGTAACGGTTTGTATAGTCTAGTTATGCTATATAATGAGTTTTATAACTATTGGTTTCATTTAAATGTCAAGTTTTGATGAAAAACGGTAAATTGGCAATTTCGGTTTTTACGAAATTGGACGGTTTGATGGATTTTAGGGTTTCGATGGATTTAATCGTGTTTTATGGTATAAGTAATGTGTTTTAAAACTATGAGTTATTTGTTAATGTTTATCTCGATCCATCGGAGTTTGTACGCCGATATCGAGCGATATTTGGTTCTTTTTCGTGGACGGGACATAGGCTTTAACCTATGCTGGTTCATTGCGTCGTTTTGACTTTCGTATGTGATTCAGTTTACGATAATATTTATATGTTTGCGTTTAGGTACCCTTCAAGTGGACTGCGGGCGATGAAGAGGAGGATGGCGACACCGTCGTCGGCAGACATGGACCAGGTGAGTAGATGCATATATACGGGGGGAAGTCGGGTGGATGGCGTTTAGCACCCCCGCAACGTAGAATAGGAATAGTACTTATTGACATTAGGAAACCAGATGTGACCCTAGTAGGACCCTAGTATTGACCCTAGGCTGGACTAGACTGATTTAGGAAAACCATACCTGAGGATGAATACTTTGGGAAAGGTTCGTAGGTTTCTGATAGAAACACACACGCACACACTAAAACTCGACATGGAGTATACGTATATGTGTATACGTATATAAAACTAGGTATAGGTGTATATATATATACAACACGTATATGGGATTCACTGATGTGATATGATATTTGAGGCATGATGAAACAGTATAACTGGGCTTGATGCCGTGATTCTTGACTATACAGTCGTATTAAAGTGTTAGCGGATCATTAGAGAATGAGATAATGAACATGAATATATAAATTATAAAGAGTGGTGGTGATATTGATGTACATGGGACGCTAGAATAGTACCCGGACTGTAATCTGTGACTGATCACGATATGATATATGTATAACTTGATTACGACATTATATTGGTGTGACCTGATGCCGATATCATATAAGTATGACCTAGTCACAATATGATACATATGACATGATATTTCTGAGGATAAACTAATGATGCTTATCATGATGGCAATGATATATGATTGATGTATGCGATCACAGTTTAACACCTTGATCATGAGATGTGCTGATGATGACATTATACGAATGAGGAGACACCTAGGAGATACTTGACCGTACCCCGATATTGGGATGCCGTACGATGGATTTTACCGTACGAGGCTTAGATTTGATGATTGATCCGCACTCTTGATTCGAGGAAGCCGTACTACGTACGTGACGCTATTGAGGCGGGATCGCCGACTATTAGAGATATTGATTCAGACCTTAGGTAGACTCTAGTTTCTTACTGACTAGTCTATTAGGTTTAGTTCCTTAGGATGTTAGATGGACACTGGTTTAGGTTCGACTCACATAGTGGTAGTTGTACTCGTATCTCGCAGAGGAGTGGATAATGCACATCTGTATTTACATTCATACTGTAATTATCATAGTGCATGTTCTTTTATATGTTGCTATAATCAGTATAAACTTTACCTGTTAGGACACCAGCACTATTACCGATGATGCGCATATTCCACGCACACTTATTTGCCGGCTCACACACATCATCATCGGTAATTGCTATGTCACGTACACTTTAGATCATATTGACTTTTATGGATAGAATCAGTTAACAACTAGACCGCTATAATATTGTGATTATTCTCTGACATTAGTACAGACATGATATTTATTGCTTAGACATTCATGCATTCATATTTTCATGTTATCATGCAGTAGTATGGGCATATGCCGACACTTATCATATGCTTACTCATGATTTTGAGATTTGGATTTCTATGAGATTTCTGGATTTTTGGGGAAAACCGCAAAAATATAAAAAACTTCTCTCTCTCTCCTCTTCTCTTTTTAAAATATGATGCGGTTTTCTCGTGATGTATGCGTCGTCCACCATGAGATTTCATGTTTTCTGTTGGATTTCGAGACCCGATTCGAGGAGTGGATGAACCGTCTCGGGTACATGGTGGGCCCGGTATGGTACCCTGGGGCAAGAAGATCGAGTTGTAGACGATGAGCCTGGCAGGGGAAGGCTACCTACCGGTGATGTCTGGCGCGGCGGATATCCGGAGGATACCGACCGTTGTCGTGAGATTTGATGATATGGGCCGATCCGGACTGACGGAGCCCGAGATATTGAGACTTGAGATTACATGTGTTGTGTCGATGTTTGACACGGATTTCCATGGATTTCATTATTGAGATTTCAGATTCTTATACACATTCTACTATGATAACAGCTAAAGATTTCTTATACATATATATCTGGATTTCAGGATTTGTTACTTTACATTCATGGTGCATGCATTTCATTCATATGACATAGTATTATATGAGGTACTGACACGACATGGAGTAGTTGCACTTACACGTAGTATTACCCTGCTATTACTAGATGTTTGGGATATAGTAATGTATTATTATGACCTAGGATAGCGTCGTGCATTCGATTTCTTTTCGTAGATGTCTTCTACTCACGAGTTGGCAACTCACCCCCGTTGTGCCAAATTCTTTACAGGTTCGATGTACAGGTTTCCGTGGCAGCTTGTTGGCACATCTTTTCTTCAGGGTGATTTGCACGGTAGGTTGGTTCACTTGTATCCGAACCACCATTGTACTTTTATTCATTCATTTGTATCTAGTAAGCTCCATCAACCATATTTGTATTACTTGATAAGTTTATTGGACCAGTTGTTTATTTCGACCTTAGAGTCGCGCATGTGTTATTCAGATCTGGTGGTTTTGTTTTCTTTTGAGTTTTGAGCCTCGCCTATTGGCGTTGTATATTATTGTGCTTGCTGTGGTTGTTTCCGCCTGTTGGCGTTGATGCTAGCTCCCGTTTGGGGATGCTTTTTATTGTTTATGTATATTACACTTGTTGTACCCGTTTGGGGGCCAGTTTTTACAGAGGAGACTCTGCCGAAATTTTTGGTAAAATTTGCTGATGATTTTATACTTGTTTTCTTTTACTGCTTCTTCTTCTTTTTTATGGTTTAGATTTCTGGGCTTCGGCTTACTTAGGTCACGTGGCTCCTCTAGACGCTTCGTAATCTAAGTGCCGGTCACGTTCCGTACTTTCGGGTCGTGACAAAGTTGGTATCAGAGCGCTAGGTTTAACCTTGTATAAGTCTAGGTGACCCTTGGTTGATGGAGTAGGCGATTTAGGTAGAGTAACGTACCGTGGGTATGGTCCGCGGCATACTTACGATACGCTACTCTGCTTAAGGCGCTCTAGGATTTACATTGTTTGCACCGTATTCCATTCGTTCTTTTGATCTATCTTCGTCAATGTCGGATGGTGGTTTCTGTTACCACGGGCGCACGGGCAGAGGGAGCTGCGGCTCGAATGCGATAACCATTAGAGTATTGGTTATTCTTGAGGATTGAAGCATTGCTTAGCGTGCGGACGAAGGGTATTCACATGCCGTCCGGATGAAGTTAAAGGGTTCGAACGATTATCAGAAAACCATTTTCCTAAGTTTAAGGTATTCGGAAGAACATGCAGGTATTTCGATGGACCCTCTAGAAGAATGAAACCCTAACTCGACATAATGACCACGAGAACGCCCTTGAACCTTAGGGTTTACGGCAGTTTCGCAGTGTCATTAGTGAGGCTTGGGTTTACCCTTCTACAGCTGGATCATCGATGCTGGGGTATGTACCGGATATTTTTAAACTGTACTTGAGTGTTGAGCTCTCGGGGAATTATGGGATTTTGATGGATCGATCGAAAAGTTTAATGTAGTCCGGATATGAGGTGAAGGGATCGACTACGTGGGAGACTCTAGATATGAGTATTGCCGTTGGTAGCGCAGTCAGCACACCTATGAAAGAACGAGTTCGAAGCAGTCGACATCAGAGGAAAGAGGCGCATATTGACGATAGTGTTTACGATTGTGATTTAGTGATTTGAATTTCCTATTTTCGTTGATTGGATTTTTGTATTTTGAGGACTTTGTTCTACGATTGGTATTTCCTGTGTATACCTTCATTCTATCTGTGTTTCATATATCAGTTGTATTGATGTGGTTTAGTACGCACCCAGTACACTTGATTTGGTTTTATATATTTTGAGATTTTGATTTGATTTCGTGCATATGGGTTACACATGATTTTGATATATGCTTCGACCTAGTTTTTATCCATTTTCGTACTGTGATTCGAGTCTGATATTCGATGTATGTTTTCATGCTCCATGTGCACCTGATTAGGATTCTTGCGCATACTTGGCGCACTTGATGCGATTTTGTGCACACCAGATGCACTAAATCGGGGTTTTTTGTGCAGATTAGATGCACCTGATTTTGAGTCGTGCACGCCCGTTGCACTTGACAGATGTTTTTGGTGCACACCTGTTGCACTTAGTTTTGTTTTGTGGGTATTCATGGTTTCTGCATTTGGTTTCGATTTCAGTGCGCACCGGACGCACATGACATTTTATTGATGTGATTGGGATTGATTTTAGTTTGAGCAGTATGTTTACATAATCATTATTATTTGATTTAGTAACCAGGCGGGACGTATATGTTAAATAAAAAAAAAATATATATATATAGTTATTTAAAAAAAAATTTTTTTTTTTAAACGTCCGCTACTTATGCCGTGACACGTGCATTGCACGGCGATTTTCAAGAGGGGTATTTGTATGCTTCTTTATTATGATGATTCGGCGATTTTACTAGGATGCGAACTATATATAAGTTATAGATTGATGTATATTATGATGGTTTTCACATTGAGTTATGATATTTTATTATCGCCATAACTCCGATGATTGCGTCTTGCTTGACGGAGTTGATTTCGTTATGTATTGATGATTTCAGAGCCCCGACGATTTAAGTGTTTTGCTAAATGTTTTAGTATTTGGAAGGGGAGTTTTAATTTAAATTCGGGGACCGAATTTCTTAAAGGGGGGAAGATTGTAACGTTTTAAAAATAATTAAATAAATAATTAAATGAATAAAAGTGTTTTAGCGAATTTTATGATTTTCGGTAAAGCAAAATGTATTTTTCGTAAAATCAAACCGCAATTGTTTTTCATTATAAATTCAAAAATACCTATTTAATTATGTAATTACTAGTAAATAGTGTTTATTTATCCACTTATAAATTTTTAGTTTAATAAAATATTTTTCCTAAATTAATTATTTTAAATATTAACATAAGCTTTATTTTTACACTAAATTAGTGTAAATTACAAATTTAAATGGTTTTAATTTGTAAAAATGAACCATGGCATGTTAGAAATTAGTGTGTATCATGCAAAATTTATTTGCAAATTTTTCCTATTTTCTAGAGCTTTCTTGAGTTACTATAGTAAACAAATAAATAAATAATTAAATAAACCATGAAAAGACCTTTAAGTGATATTTCTCCTCTTGAAACTTCTACACTTTTCCTTAATCATTTCTTTCTCTCCCTCACTCCCTCAAAGCCGGCCACAACCCCCCCCATGGCTGCCCCCCCCCATTTCCCACCTCATTTTTGCACAAAAATCCATCAAAATACATTAAAAATTCAATAAAAAATACACAAAATCCTAATCTCTTCATACCCTTTATTCTCTACCTTTTTTTATATGGATTTTGGAGTGGGAAAGCATGTATTTTGGAGGCTCATTTCTTGTTGGGATTTCATATTTTGGGAGGTATAATTTCTTTCTTTTGATTTATTGTTTTAGATGTTCATTTAAGCTTAATTAGATTTAATGAATTAATTCTATGTTTTTTTTAAAAATGCAAGTTAGGGTTGTAAATTCAAGTTAGGGTTTTTAATAATTAATTATGGTTATAATAGTTAGTTTAACACTTTTAGAATTGGAAAATATGGCATGGTTGTTAAATTGTAAAATTTTCATTTAAAATTGTTTTAAATAAGGAAATTAGCTAACTAGATTTTTCTAAAATGTGTTTGTGGGTAATATAAAATTCCAATTTAAGTTGCTATCATTAGATGGTAGTTTTAATGAGGATATTAGCACATTAATTGAATGAAATACTTAGTTTGATCACTAGATTACTTTGATAATTAGAAAAATAGTAATAAAATGCTATTATTTTGTAAACTAGATTTTAGGAATTTCTAAATAAATGTGATTAAAAATATAAGTTATGGTTTCATTGAATCATTATCATTATGAATTGTGGTTTAATACATTAATTTATGCAAATCATGTTTTGTGGAGGAATTGTGGTGCTTTGCTTGAAAAATGTTGAAAATTGTTAAATGTTGCAAACTAGAAATTTCAAATTAATATAAATTTGTGTAATAAAAATATAGTAACGGTTTGTATAGTCTAGTTATGCTATATAATGAGTTTTATAACTATTGGTTTCATTTAAATGTCAAGTTTTGACGAAAAACGGTAAATTGGCAATTTCGGTTTTTACGAAATTGGACGGTTTGATGGATTTTAGGGTTTCGATGGATTTAATCGTGTTTTATGGTATAAGTAATGTGTTTTAAAACTACGAGTTATTTGTTAATGTTTATCTCGATCCATCGGAGTTTGTACGCCGATATCGAGTGATATTTGGTTCTTTTTCGTGGACGGGACATAGGCTTTAACCTATGCTGGTTCATTGCGTCGTTTTGACTTTCGTATGTGATTCAGTTTACGATAATATTTATATGTTTGCGTTTAGGTACCCTTCAAGTGGACTGCGGGCGATGAAGAGGAGGATGGCGACACCGTCGTCGGCAGACATGGACCAGGTGAGTAGATGCATATTTACGGGGGGAAGTCGGGTGGATGGCGTTTAGCACCCCCGCAACGTAGAATAGGAATAGTACTTATTGACATTAGGAAACCAGATGTGACCCTAGTAGGACCCTAGTATTGACCCTAGGCTGGACTAGACTGATTTAGGAAAACCATACCTGAGGATGAATACTTTGGGAAAGGTTTGTAGGTTTCTGATAGAAACACACACGCACACACTAAAACTCGACATGGAGCATACGTATATGTGTATACGTATATAAAACTAGGTATAGGTGTATATATATATACAACACGTATATGGGATTCATTGATGTGATATGATATTTGAGGCATGATGAAACAGTATAACTGGGCTTGATGCCGTGATTCTTGACTATACAGTCGTATTAAAGTGTTAGCGGATCATTAGAGAATGAGATAATGAACATGAATATATAAATTATAAAGAGTGGTGGTGATATTGATGTACATGGGACGCTAGAATAGTACCCGGACTGTAACCTGTGACTGATCACGATATGATATATGTATAACATGATTACGACATTATATTGGTGTGACTTGATGCCGATATCATATAAGTATGACCTAGTCACAATATGATACATATGACATGATATTTCTGAGGATAAACTAATGATGCTTATCATGATGGCAATGATATATGATTGATGTATGCGATCACAGTTTAACACCTTGATCATGAGATGTGCTGATGATGACATTATACGAATGAGGAGACACCTAGGAGATACTTGACCGTACCCCGATATTGGGATGCCGTACGATGGATTTTACCGTACGAGGCATAGATTTGATGATTGATCCGCACTCTTGATTCGAGGAAGCCGTACTACGTACGTGACGCTATTGAGGCGGGATCGCCGACTATTAGAGATATTGATTCAGACCTTAGGTAGACTCTAGTTTCTTACTGACTAGTCTATTAGGTTTAGTTCCTTAGGATGTTAGATGGACACTGGTTTAGGTTCGACTCACATAGTGGTAGTTGTACTCGTATCTCGCAGAGGAGTGGATAATGCACATCTGTATTTACATTCATACTGTAATTATCATAATGCATGTTCTTTTATATGTTGCTATAATCAGTATAAACTTTACCTGTTAGGACACCAGCACTATTACCGATGAGGCGCATATTCCACGCACACTTATTTGCCGGCTCACACACATCATCATCGGTAATTGCTATGTCACGTACACTTTAGATCATATTGACTTTTATGGATAGAATCAGTTAACAACTAGACCGCTATAATATTATGATTATTCTCTGACATTAGTACAGACATGATATTTATTGCTTAGACATTCATGCATTCATATTTTCATGTTATCATGCAGTAGTATGGGCATATGCCGACACTTATCATATGCTTACTCATGATTTTGAGATTTGGATTTCTATGAGATTTCTGGATTTTTGGGGAAAACCGCAAAAATATATAAATCTTCTCTCTCTCTCCTCTTCTCTTTTTAAAATAAGATGCGGTTTTCTCGTGATGTATGCGTCGTCCACCATGAGATTTCATGTTTTCTGTTGGATTTCGAGACCCGATTCGAGGAGTGGATGAACCGTCTCGGGTACATGGTGGGCCCGGTATGGTACCCCGGGGCAAGAAGATCGAGTTGTAGACGATGAGCCTGGCAGGGGAAGGCTACCTACCGGTGATGTCTGGCGCGGCGGATATCCGGAGGATACCGACCGTTGTCGTGAGATTTGATGATATGGGCCGAGCCGGACTGACGGAGCCCGAGATATTGAGACTTGAGATTACATGTGTTGTGTCGATGTTTGACACGGATTTCCATGGATTTCATTATTGAGATTTCAGATTCTTATACACATTCTACTATGATAACAGCTAAAGATTTCTTATACATATATATCTGGATTTCAGGATTTTGTTACTTTACATTCATGGTGCATGCATTTCATTCATATGACATAGTATTATATGAGGTACCGACACGACACGGAGTAGTTGCACTTACACGTAGTATTACCCTGCTATTACTAGATGTTTGGGATATAGTAGTGTATTATTATGACCTAGGATAGCGTCGTGCATTCGATTTCTTTTCGTAGATGTCTTCTACTCACGAGTTGGCAACTCACCCCCGTTGTGCCAAATTCTTTACAGGTTCGATGTACAGGTTTCCGTGGCAGCTTGTTGGCACATCTTTTCTTCAAGGTGATTTGCACGGTAGGTTGGTTCACTTGTATCCGAACCACCATTGTACTTTTATTCATTCATTTGTATCTAGTAAGCTCCATCAACCATATTTGTATTACTTGATAAGTTTGTTGGACCAGTTGTTTATTTCGACCTTAGAGTCGCGCATGTGTTATTCAGATCTGGTGGTTTTGTTTTCTTTTGAGTTTTGAGCCTCGCCTATTGGCGTTGTATATTATTGTGCTTGCTGTGGTTGTTTCCGCCTGTTGGCGTTGATGCTAGCTCCCGTTTGGGGATGCTTTTTATTGTTTATGTATATTACACTTGTTGTACCCGTTTGGGGGCCAGTTTTTACAGAGGAGACTCTGCCGAAATTTTTGGTAAAATTTGCTGATGATTTTATACTTGTTTTCTTTTACTGCTTCTTCTTCTTTTTTATGGTTTAGATTTCTGGGCTTCGGCTTACTTAGGTCACGTGGCGCCTCTAGACGCTTCGTAATCTAAGTGCCGGTCACGTTCCGTACTTTCGGGTCGTGACAAATGGCCTCTAGGGCATACATATATCCAACAGCGTTATCCACCCCTTAGACCCGATATGCGACACTCTTTGACGAAGAGACCGGACTGTACGGAGATTGTCACATTCAGGCTCAGTAGGGTAAGGACATACTTGATTGTCGATCCCCTTTTCGGTAAGTACCTGGGTAGCCGTTACGTACAGCTAGTGCCGTTGACATGGTTGTGGTTAAACCCACTGTCAGCGTATTGTCGAGTCTTTAGAGTCCCACACAGAGGGTTTTCCCGTTTCAGGCGATAGATGTAGGAGCCGTACGTTGGTATGTGTAGAGGTCTAATTAAATACATGTATGGGATACAAAGACTTTAATCAGACGGTTGATAATACTAGCCGGCTTAGGATTAAGCCGGATTATTAAATCAGGTTTTGATTTAATAATTTATATATATATATTTTGATATCTATCTATCTATCTATATATATAATTATTAGCATTATTGTTCACTATTCATTTTATCTCATTGGTGCTATCCGTATTTTTATACGAATACACGTATATGTAGCGATACAAATACCGGGTGAAGTATTCCGTATTTATACGGGAATGCTTCTAGAAGAAGGACACCTCATATTTGATTTTCATTTGGAAAATCAAATGGGAAATGAGGTGGAAAATGAGATTTAAATGAAGCATGGTTCTTGACATCTAGAAAGGTATGGCTTTGGCATTTATTGATATCATTTATGGTTGCACCATTGAATCATGGTGGTAATAAAAGTTGTAGCCATTCTTTCTTTCAAGACTTGATCATTTTTCCATCTACATGCTTTTCATGCTTCTTGGTTGCAAGACTTAGCAACTTTCCTCACTCTCTTCTTCTTCTTCTTGCACTCTTGAGTATGGATTTTTGAGAGAAAAGTATAGTGAAAAATTCTTACATCACCCACAATCCATCCTTAGCAAGTTTGGATCGTCGGTCAGAGCCTTTTCCGGTTTCCCTCGGGTGGATCTTCTTCGGCCAGGGTAGTCGACCTTCAAGTGCGATCTCAACGTCTACAAGCTTGGAGGGGTCTTCCATAATTGGGTGGACACACGTCGAAGGATGTAATTTCATACCCTTGTATGTTTTAGCTTACTAGTTTAGGTGTTTGGATTGAATCCTGGGGTATGCGTGTTTGGTGCTTGCGTAAAATTTTTGTTATCGCTTCCGTCTTGGCCGCGACTTCCGTGGCGCGAGTAGCGAACCCCGACATGGTATCAGAGCCACGTCATAAACCTTAACTAGCTTGTTAGTACTAATTTAGAGTTTCGATTGACGGATTTTTTCCGATTCACATTTCCAATCTACAACTTGCTTTTCGAATTTTAAAGTTATTCAAAAAAATTGTTCAGGTTGCATTAAAATTATGCGCAGGCAAAACTAGAGACCTGAAAGAAATTTGGGCATCTAAGCCCAAAATTCGACAGCTAAAACGCTGCCAAATATGCCATTTGGCTGTGAATCCGTGGTCCAATTTTGGCCACCATGCCCCAAATTTTTTCTTATGCTCTAAGTCATGGAAATGTGATTTTTGTAATATTTGTTTTGGTCCAGATTTGTTTGAGTACTGGTTTGTACTTGGGGCCAATGCGGAAAGTAATCGATCGAAATTTTAAATTCATGGTTTTCAATACATTTGTTTGTTTCTGCGACCGTGAATATCATAGCGCGGTATAATCTGACTGGTTGCTATATATACAATCAGACGGGTTTACGGGCATGATATTCATGTTGATGTTCTGTGTTGCACTGATCTTTTGGATGGATTGTCGTGATGGATAGCCTTGTGTGCAATATTAGATGTACAGTTTGTTAGTGTATATGCCCTAGAGGCCATTACTGTATCATACTAGTATGTATATTACTTAATGGAAGCTTGGGATATTCACCTTGTATTGACAATCTTGCTCAAAATAGTAGTATGCTACTTGATTTGTTTCTGCTTTAATGTGTGCATGTGTTTCTTTTAGCATATTGCCTTTACACATTAGTAGAGCCCTTAGGATCTTGTCTTGATTACCAGCGTTGTGATGGCAGTCACACTCGTGGGGGCTGGGTAATCCACAAGCACATCCTTATGCAGGTCCCTAGTCGTAGGACTATCGAGACAGGGCATCGATACTCAGGAGTAGACTAGCGTATGCGCTTCTCATCCCAGCTTGGGAGACGGTCTGTCCCACAGCCGTCAGTACGTCGTACTTGGGATAGTATGCGGGTGCTCGTTAGGTTACGAGTACACTGGACAAGACTCATCGGGAACTGTTGGTTGGTATTATACCTATCGTCAGTTATCAGTTCCCAGGTAACATGAGTACAGCTTAGTCCGTTGACTTGACACTGTCACTTCGCCTCGAGTATGTTCCCACTGTACTTTGATTACTACCCTACCACGGCTCAAAGGAGTCGTGCAAACAGGTAGTTTTTGGGTGCAGTCCCGAAGCACTTGGAGGCAGTGACGGTTAGACAGGATTCGTCTCTCCCGGTATTGGGGGTTGATATCGCGCTGTGTCTAGGAGAGCCATTACACAAAGTCCCTGGCCAGGGCAAGCGAGATAGACTGGTAGGTTTCCAGTGTTATCTCAGGGTGTTCTGGGCTACACTCCGACACGACTTGTACCGCTAATAGGGGACTGACGTTTACCGCCCCCCTCGGCCCGCCATGCGATGTTCTTAGACGAACAGACCGGACTGTACGGAGACTGTCACATTCAGGCTCAGTAGGAGTTCAGATGGGTTTACCTCGTCAGTCTTCTTATCGGCATCTACCTGGGGACCGTTACGTACAGCTAGTGCCGCTTGCGGTCTGTGGTTAAACCCACTGCCAGCGTAGTGTCGAGTCTTTAGAGTCCCATACAGAGGGTTATTCGCTTTTAGGCAAAACAGAGTAGAGGTCGCATGGTTTTGCGACGGGGTTCGTTCACATCCGCGCACTTGTGCACGTTTGGTGTCCGGACAGTCATTACTAGCGGGCTCTGGTTTGAGCCAGATCCTAGTATATGTTTTGGGGTTAGTTTTATCTCATTGTATTCATGTTCCTCGGAACACGGATACGGGTGTGTATGCACAGTTGATTGAGGCGGAGGAAGAGGATTTTCATTAGGGTTTCGGAACGGGTGTGTATGCACAGTTGACAATTGTCATTTTCCAAACCCTAATGGACATGTGAAATATCAATTAATAATATTAATTAAATGAAATTGTGTCATGGTTAGGGTTGTTGACTTGTTGACCTTGGTTGACTTATTGACCATGGTTGAAACATTGACCATCATCATTACATTCCAAAGATGCTCTTTGATCTTTGCAAAAAACATTTAATGTGATATGATAATGGTCTCATCAAACCAACCATCACCTTTTTCATTTTAGATTAATATTATTAATTAGATAATTCACATATATTGTTATGGTTGTAAAAACTATTCTCATTCTCTCATAACCATTCTCTCTCATCCTCTTCCTCTCTCTCTAGCTCTCCCCTCTCATGAGTTGAGAACCATTTGAGCTTGAGATAAAACCTTCAAAATTACTCTCTACTCTTTCTGAGGTCCCAGGTTTAGCACACCAAGCACCTTAGTTACTTCTAGTTTGAGGTTGGAGCCAAAGATAGAGGCCCTCAGGTGGATCTTTCTTCGGCAAGAGAAGGCGACAAGGAGAACCCGTTCTTTCCACTCCAAGGAGCAAGAAGAGAAGGACTTGAAGACCTAGGTATAACCCCTTTTCCGAGTAGCTAACTCTTTTAGCTTGTTAGTTAGTTTTGTTTAGCAAACATCCCTCCTTTTGCATAGTCCATGTTGTCTAGTGTTGTAAAAATCCGATTTTTCATAACGTTTCCGCCTCCCCGCAAGCACCGGGGTGGGCAACGTGGACTTACAGTGGTATTAGAGCCTAGCTAAACACAAACTAACTAGTTAGCAAAGTATATAGAACTTCGATCGCAAAAAATCGCGAAACACTTTTTCAAAACCCTAACTTTCTGCCGATTTTTAAACCTGCTTTAAAAATAATAAATCATGTCATAAAAATCGGCTCAGGCTTTTTTAAGTACAGGCAAGAAAAACGACCCAATGAACCGACCAACTCACCGCGGTTCCGCGGCCGAGTTGACTCGGCCGTGGATCATTTCTCCTGCAGTTTACTTCTGGGGGTGTTTTCTGTTTTTCAGATGGTTTGTTTCTGCCCAGATTTTCCAGAGAACAAGTTAGTTTTTGGGGTGGTCACAAATCCGTATTTTTGATCGAACTTCTTTACACTTTGGCTAATGGGTTGTATCTGTAATGTTTTATATGTATTGAACTTCTGTTAATCGCTATACGTCGATTAGTGAGGGTTATACATATCTGTGATCTGTAATGTTGATGGTTTGTGTATATGAATTTGTTGGATTGTCGCGGATGAATAGCCGGGGGTTGTGAGATGAGAGTTTTCTTATTCTTTCAATTCATGTAATATGTAAATTAATGTAATATTATTTGTATGGCCGCGCAACCGGGTCGGGGTTGTAGCCGTCTTTGTATAATTTCTTTTTACTGTTTTTGCTCCTAGGATGGACCCAAGGTGGGGTGCACAAACTACCGGGTATCTCGAAGTGCCGAGTGGCCTACTCACGGCGATGAGGGAGGTTGCTTCGCTTCGGGTACTTGGCGGGTAGTTTGCCGCACCCGTAGGGGTCTAGGGTGGGTTTGGCTATTCATCGCGACCGTGTAATCCGCTCTTCGTTACAGGCTCGTACGAAATGCGGATTCCTAGTATATCCAATGTGTTCATCTGTGATCTGGAATGGCTATCATTGCATGTGACGAATGTTTATATATATATATATATATCTATATGATATCTATTTAGGCGTTGCTTATGTTTTGCATCCGCGCTAGTCCAGCCCCCGCTCTGTCGTTAGTTAAGTAGCCTAACGGGTGATGACGGGACCCCGTGGCGAATGCGGATGACATAAGCGTACATCATATTTTCGTTGTTTTCTGCAACGGTAGGATTAAATGATGGGACGCATTGGAATTAATGCAAGAAAAAATAAACCAAGTAAAAGTCGTTGGAACACTTTCAAAACCACTCGGTTCTTTTCAAAACCAAATTTTAAATGCGGAGCTTGAACCACTCCTTTTGAAAGCTATCTCGTTCCTTCGATTATATCAAGTTCACTACGTTCACGGTTTCGCTAAAACCATTCATAGCCCTCCTTCGTTTCACATGATTGGTCAATAAGTATTCAAGCTATGTTTGTTGGCCAAAGTCAAGGCATAGTGATTGGTAGCTATTGGGTATTCATGTGCAGCATAGATAGATGTGTTGGTTTGGGGCAGTCGTTTTACCTTGTTGGCCAAAGTCAAAGGTATGTGCGGGTGGGCTCAAATTAACCTGGAGAATGACGGGTAGAACTTAACATGTGACTTATGATTTGTTGGCCAAAGTCAAGGTCATAAGAGCATGGGGCAAAAATCCACATCGGGAGTTTCAAAAGAACTGAAACTTGCTAGCGCTGCATACCATTTGGAGTGTGATGATTCTGGTAGGATTCCTTCAGTTTTGTCACGCGATGATATTTGGATCCTGATCCTACTGTGAGTATATGCTACTCCTCGGGAAATTTCTCACTTAACGATCAATGCTATAAACCTAGTAGGTGTCTAGAAAGGTGTTAGCGGGGCTACGCCCCCAGGGAAAAGAGGTTACTTAATTAAGAAACTTCGCAAAAGCGTTGGAAAACCTCCCTCGAAGTACCGACACTGGCCTGGCCGAACGGTTAAGCAAGTATTGTACGGTGAGATTGATCCTGACTAATTCTTCCTTTTTGGTTTTTGGAGCGATTCGAGAGACAGTGGGATCCATCCTATTTAGACAAATTAAAAACCACTCTAAACTTTCAAGAGCATCATGCTAAAGTGTTTCTTTTCTCTCTCCTAATTGCGGCGACCAAACATCATGACTGGACTTAAGTTACTGTTAGATAAAAATATACTGACAGGGCCAAACTATAAAGATTGGCTCAGGAATGTCAAAATGGCAATCACTTATGACAAGTTGGGGTATCTCCTTACCACCAAAGCTCCCCCTGTCCCAGGTCCCAAAACCAGCGTCGCGGATAGGGAAATCCGTAAGACCTGGGAAATCAACTGCGCGAAGGCCAAGTGCCTCGTGCTTTCCTCAATGGAAAATGAACATCAGAGGAGGCACGAGAATATGGACCTCGAATCCATATTTCTTCATACAAAAGAACTGTATGGAGAGCAATCTCGTATCGCCAGATACGAAGTGTCGAAGAAGCTGTTTTGGCAAGATTGGCCGCCGGATCATCGGTAGCGGAACACGTGCTTAAGATGATTGGCTACATAGAGGAGCTCGCGGACCTTGGGACCACGTTGGAGAATGAGCTCTATACGGAATTAATTCTCCAGTCCCTTCCTTCCACTTACGCCCATTTTATCCTGAACTTCAACTTGCAAGAAAAGGAGGTTGAACTTTCAGAGCTCCTCAACATGCTGAGGAGTGCAGAGGGCACCCTACAGAAAGGTAGGGAAACATCCACTTTGTTTGTAGGCGGATCTTCCTCTTCTAGGTCCAAGGCGAAAGCCAAGGGAAAGAAGAAGAAAACCCCCGCCAAACCAAGGGGCGGTGTTAGTAAAGTGGATACGAAGGGAAAGGCAAAAGCAACAAAGGTAGCGGGGAAGCTTGTGGGGAAGGAAGAGTGCTTTTACTGTCACAAGAGTGGACACTGGAAGAAAGATTGCAGGGCTTGGAAGGCCAGAACACAGGATCTGAAGCAAGTTGCGGCTTCAGCTTCAGGTGTGTATGTTATTGAAAACTGTCTATCAATAAACTCTACTTCCTGGGTATTGGATACCGGATCAGGATCTCATATCTGTAATTCTTTGCAGGCGTTGAGAAAGCGTAGGTTTTTGAAGGCAGGTGACATGACCCTCAAAGTTGCAAACGGAGCTAGCATGGATGCTGAGGCCGTGGGGGACTATCACCTGGGAATGTCAGATGGACATGTTTTGGTTTTACGTAATTGCTTTTTTGTACCCAATGCAACTTGTAATATCATTTCTGTATCTTTAATATCTAAAGAAGGTTATGAATTTGCGTTTGTAAGTAATGTTGTAAACATTCACCTTAATCAAGTTCTGATTGGGTCTGGTACATTAAGCTATGGTATATACGTATTAAACCAACCACAGATTTTCAATGTCCAGAATACACACAAAAGAAAGTCTCCGGAAACAAATCAGGCTTTCTTATGGCATTGTAGACTGGGTCACATCAATGAGAGAAGGTTGACGAAGTTACATACAGAAGGATATTTGGATCCGTTCGAATATCAATCATATGCAACTTGTCAAGGAAAGATGACAAAGACTCCGTTCACTGGACACGGAGTAAGAGCGAGCGAGCTCTTGAGACTCGTACACAGCGACGTGTGCGGTCCAATGTCTACGCATGTGCGAAGCGGTTATTCTTACTTCATTACTTTTACGGATGACTTTTCAAGGTACGGATATGTCTTCTTAATGAAACATAAATCCGAAGCCTTTGGAAAATTCCAGGAATATAAGAATGAAGTAGAAAAACAAACAGGCAAAAGTATCAAGACACTGAGATTTGATCGAGGTGGTGAATACTTGAGTGCCGAGTTCCTGGATTACTTAAAAGAGAATGGAATTCTCTCTCAGCTTACTCCTCCATACACTCCGCAACATAACGGTGTATCGGAGAGACGGAACCGCACCCTATTGGATATGATACGTTTCATGATGAGTAACGCTGAGTTACCGCGATCATTCTGGGGATATGCACTAGAATCAGCTGCATACCTTTTGAACCGAGTTCCAACTAAGACTGTGCCTACTACACCATATCAGATGTGGTGTGGGAAGAGACCCTATCTTAATCGTATTAAGACATGGGGATGTCTAGCTTTTGTCAAAAAGCAGCATGCGGACAAACTCGAGGCACGCTCAGTACAGTGCAAGTTTATGGGATATCCAAAGAACTCCAAGGGATATTTCTTCTATTGCGAAGATGAACAAAAGGTTTTTATTTCTCGCCATGCCCACTTCTTGGAAACTGAGTGTTTGGAAAATCAGATAAGTGGGAGCGCAATAGAACTGGAAGAAATTACAGAACCACGAGCTATTACTGAAAGCTTAGTGGAACCAGAGGGTTTGAAAGATCAGGATATTCCTGCGCCGCTCCGCAGAAGTAGTAGGCAGTCTCATCCGCCTGAGAGATACTACGGTTTTCTCATAGACGAGGATAGAGAGGATTGCATCATTGATAGTGATGAGCCGACTAGCTTCCAGCAGGCCATTCAGAGCGTTGACTCGGTAAAATGGCTGGATGCAATGCGGACCGAAATGGAGTCCATGTACACCAACAAAGTATGGACGTTGGACGTTGCTCCAGATGGGGTAAAACCCGTAGGATGCAAGTGGAACTTCAAAAGGAAGATTGGTGTAGATGGACAGGTTGAGACCTAAAAGCTAGACTTGTTGCAAAGGGTTTCCGTCAAAGACCTGGTTTGGACTATGACGAAACCTTTTCTCCAGTGGCTATGCTGAAATCCATTCGGATCCTTCTTGCCATTGCTGCTTTCCACGATTATGAGATTTGGCAAATGGACGTAAAGACCGCTTTTCTAAATGGAAATTTAGAGGAGTGTGTCTATATGGACCAGCTAGAGGGTTTCATTCAGAGTGGGAGCAGCAGAAAGGTGTGCAAGTTGCTTAAGTCCATCTATGGACTAAAGCAGGCATCGCGGAGTTGGAACATCTGTTTTGATGAGACGGTCAAAGAATTTGGCTTTATCAAAAATCCAGATGAACCATGCATCTATAGTAGATTTGTAGCAAGAACTGTAGTATTCCTCGTTTTATACGTGGATGACATTCTCTTGATAGGAAATGACATTCCTATGCTATAATCTGTCAAGGGGTTCTTGTCACACAGGTTCTCCATGAAAGACCTGGGTGATGCCTCTTACATTCTGGGGATCCGGATCTATCGTGACAAATCCAAGAGGATATTAGGACTTTCACAGTCCAGGTACATCGACACCATACTGAAAAGATTCAGTATGGAAGATTCCAAGCGCGGTAATCTACCGGCTTGTCAGGGGATCACCCTCTCCAAAGAGATGTCTCCCAAGACTGATTTGGAAAGGGATCGCATGTCTGTTATACCCTACGCTTCTGCGGTAGGCTCTATAATGTATGCGATGTTGTGTACCAGACCAGATGTAGCTTATGCACTGAGTGTGGTAAGCCGGTATCAGTCAAACCCTAGGGAGAAACACTGGATAGCGGTAAAGAACATTCTCAAGTACCTGAGAAGGACTAAGGAGATGTTCTTGGTGTATGGCGGAAAAGAGCTCCAGATCGAGGCCTTTGCTGACTCCAGCTTCCAGAGTGATAAGGATGATTCCAAGTCCATGTCGGGTTATGTCTTTTCCCTCTATGGAGGGGCGGTGTGTTGGAAGAGTTCCAAACTGTTAGTTATATGTATGCCCTAGAGGCCATTACTGTACATAGGATGTATATTGTAGTGGATGCTTGGACATATATTGGGAGGACTTTCTTGCTCGACATGATAGTATGCTATCTGGTTGCTCTTTACCTTAACGTGTATACTGATTGTCTCTCTGTTACATGTTGGTAAAGCCCTTAGGATGTGTACTTGACTACCTGGACTATGATGCGGATCATACTAGTGGGGACAAGGTAGTCCATAAGTACATCCTTCAAAGTCCCTAGTCATGGGTGTATCGAGACGGGGCATCGATATACCAGAGTAGACTAGCGTATACCTTCTCGACCCATACAGATGGGCGATGGATGATCCCATATCCATTGGTGTTTGACATCAGAGATGATATACGGGTGCTCAGTAGAGACTGGGTACACTGGACGGACTCGCCAAGAACTCCCAGATGGTATTATACCTTACGTCAGATGGCAGATCTCTGGTGACACTGGTACAGAGTTGTCTGTTGACCCGAGATCGTCATAGAGTCTTGTGTGGTTCCCACTGTGCTTTGATTTCCATCTTACCACGTCCAAGAGGGCGTGCAAAACGGTGGTTTTTGGGTACAGCCCCGAGTCACATGGAGGCAATGAGCGATAGGTGGGGATTCGTCTCTCCCGGTATAGGGAGTTGATGTTGCGCTGTGTTCGATTGGCTATAACCGGAAATCCCTGGCCAGGGTTGCTGAGATTTACTGGTAAGTGTTACCAGTAGTTTCTCGAATTGTTATAGACCTCATATCGACACGACTTATCGAGCTATTAGGGTCTGACGTTTACCACCCCTAGGCGAGATATGCGACATATCAGACGATCAGACCGGACTGTACGGTAAGTGTTACTGGTTGGATTCACAGGAGTGTGAGCAGGCTTGCTCGTCGATCTTCTGATTGCTCAATACCCGGGTGGCTGTTACGTTTAGCAGACCGCTTGCGGCTTGTGGGTGTTTGATATGATCATCATCTGCTGCCGACGTATTGACGAGTCTTTAGAGTCCTACACAGAGGTTTCCTGGCTCAAGCGAAACGAAATAGGAGCGCATATGAGATATGTGCGGGACCGAGAATAATGCGTGTATGTGATACCGTATTCCATTCTCGCGATGAATGTATCGAATGGTTGTATGCGATATAACCTAGTTATCGAATCAAGGATTGATTCGATAAGCCGATACATTGGATATTAGTCGGTTGTATGCGATATGACCGAATCGTTAAATCAAGTGTTGATTTAATGATTTAATGCATAATTATATATTTGATATATTACTTTGCATTAACTAGTATTGGTTCACTTTAAATGGATTTTCTCACTTGAAGTTCACAAGTTGTATATGTGATATACTTTTGTGCACTTGATTGTATTATGTTTGATGATACATGTTTACTTGGGTTTGTGTAAAGATTAAACCATGGTTATATGAATGGTTAGGGTTTTCTTTTCTTATTCATTTATTTATTTATTTATTCCTTTTGGAATATAAATGGCATAAAGAGAAAATGGTGGCTTTCTTTGTTTGCATCATGAAGCTTCATGAAGCTTTGACTAAGTGACCATTTTTTCTCATGCTTAACCCTAACCAATCCATCTAACCTTAGTTAAATCTCTACACTAAACCATGGTTTGTATATGATAAGAATAGATTTTTCTTTTCTATTTTGATTATTCTTATCATATCATTATCTTCTTCTTCTTCATCTTCTTCTTCCATGAAGAAAAGCTTGCTACATCAATGGCAAGTGATGAAAACAAGTGAGAAATCCAATTCTAAAGTGAACCCACCTCCTATTTCTTCATCCTCTACCTCTTTCCAAGAAGTATAGGGTGTTTCCTTCACAAGTTTTCATGACTTGGTGAAGGTGGAGCTTGATCTAGTGATGCCTCGACGTAGATCATCTTCGGCGTCGTAGTCGATGACCTAGCCCGTCCATTCTCCGATGAAGCCGACACTAGAGCCCGGGATCCGATGATCGCAGCGAGGAGACATCATCACGGAGCTATGGAGGTGGAGCACCGGATCTACAAAGGTTGTATTTCCGTTACACTTTAGTTAAGTTGTTAACTAGCTCGTTGTTTCGCCTAAATTTCTAGTTAACGATCCGTATTAGGGTTTCTCGGCACCCGTAATTTTTGAAATTGGCATGGTTGATGCCTTGTGAGACCTCTTGAGAGTGCCTAGGAACCCTACAGTGGTATCAGAGCTACTAGGCATTGGATGTCGACTATGGGGGGTTCTTACTGTGTGACAGTGTGGCGAAGCATAGGCTCTTACCCCCAGGGTGTCCCGAGACCGGAAGGTGTTCCGGCGGGTTGTAGTCCTCGCGAGGGGGCATGCGTAAAAAGTAGCCTCTGAGGGACCCGTTGGTGCCACGGCGACCCCATTGGATGGGGTTGCTACCTGACCTACAGTGGTATCAGAGCCTAGCTAGAGCCTTAGGCGAAGTCCAGACGGAGTTTGAAGTTCGATCGAACCGAAACCCTAATATCAAAGTTGCTCTCTGTACATTTTTTAAAAACTGGGTTTTTTTCAAATTAAAAATTTGCAGAAAATTCAGTAGGATTTTCTAAGAATTACTGTGAAACACGATCACCCAATTCCTCCAAAGTGCGGCGGAACCGCGGCAGAAGCCTGGCTTCTGTGGTGGTTCCACGGCCGTATGATGACGTCACCCACCCAATTTTGCACAGTAACTTCTTTTATTCAGTGCCGAGTTCTCTGGGAATTTTTTAATATTTATTCAAGAGTTGAGTATTCTGGGTTGTATTGGGGACTCGGTATTTCGATCGGATTATCGAACTTTGTCTAAGTGCTTTCCGGATAATTTTTTGAATATGTTAAAAAGTCCGACCGGATATAAATACCCAACTTTTCCCCTGCCGGAAAATATCCAAGTGTTGGATTTTTGTGTGGTTTAAGGACGTTCTGAGTAGTGCAAGTAACGCGATGGTCCCTCTAGAAGACAACAAACCTTAACTCGATTATGTGACCGTCTTGAACTGCCCTTTGAACCTTCGGGTTTGGGGTAGTACGGCGTGCCACATGTGAGGCGTTGGCTTGACCCTTCTACGGCTGGACCGTTGGTACTGAGGCATGAAGTGAATGTCTTTGAACCTATTTCATGTGTTGGACAGTTTCGGGAAAACTTGGGTGTTCGAATGTTCGATCGGAAAGTTTAATATTTTCTATTTATCCGGAATGGGATACAATAATTGGAATTCACAAACAGTTATGAGATAACTGAATGAATGTTATAAATCTAGCGGTTTAGTTTCATTTGATATTGAAAAGAGTTTTCGATAATGAGACTAAAATGCGGGGTTTATAACTGTTATGCATGTGATGTCTAAGTATTTCATTTGATTAGGCATGCGATGTCTAAAGAGATTGCGGATTCCAACTGTTGTAGTTTTACACTTTCTTTTCTGTGACCGTAAGTGTAATATGTGATATCGTCGGTTTCGTTGCTATATGTCAACGACAATTGGGATGCGCATATTTACTTACGTTGATGACATGTGATGTTATGTGTTGCTGGATATGTTATATTGGATTGTCGTGTTTGAATAGCCGGGGTTTTTTATGTGAGATGAGTGCTTTTCATTTTCATTCATGTAAAAAAACTTGTATGTAATATTCTTTTATTGGGACACTTCCAGGTTGCGGAAGATGTCACCCTTTGTATATTATTTACTTTTCTGCACTAGGATAGACCCAAGGAGGGGAGCACAGGTAACCGGGTTCTAGGGTCCAGTAGGAGACCATCTCGAGGAGTCGAGTCTGGGTCTCCTAACTCTAGAATTGGTAGGGTTGCTTGCCGCTCTCGTAGGGGTCTAGGGGTGTGGGATTGGCTATTCATCACGACCGTGGAATCCGTGTTTTATACTGGCTCGTATTGAAAACACGGACGTCCTAGTATATCCAATATTTCATATGATATTTTCTGCTGCGATATCTGTGATGTGATCATGTGATGTTCTGTGATAGATACAGTATATAGTATATATGATATATTATATAGACGTTACTTATGTTTTGCACCCGCACTAGCCCTGCCCTGCTCTGTCGTTAGTTACCTAACCTAACGGTGCACGAGGGGACGTCGAAGCGAATGCGGATGGCATAAGTGTACGTCATATTTATCTGTGATGTTTAGGTATTTAAATGATGGGACTTCATTAATGTGATTAATGAAAGAAAAGAAACCAAATGATGTTGTAGAATCAAATTTTAAATAAAACAGGTAGCTACAGTTCTTGCTTTGCATAGCGGTATATATGATATACCCTGCACCTTATTCGATGAGGAAAGGACCGAGATCCCTTCACTGGGAGTGACTCCTTTTGCAATAACTGGCAGATGCTACATACTCGGTTTGCTTTTGATTGTTTTTGAGTTTTGCTTTGCACAGTGATATATATGATATATCCCGCACCTCATTCGACGAGGAAAAGGCCGACGATCCCTTCACCGGGAGTGACCCCTTTAGCAAAACTAGAAAAGCCTCAAAATCACTCCATTTCAAAACTTCATTTGATTCTACAACGATATCAAGTTCATTACGCAATAGATTTTCAGAAAAACCTGTCGTAGCCCTCCGTCATTTCAGATAAGTCCTGTTTAGTACTCGTGCTGCGTTTGTTGACCTTGTCAAGGCGCAGTGTGCGGTAGCTAACCAGTATTTATCTGCTTATGCATATGATGCAGATTGAGTTAGGGTAGTCGTACGGCCTTGTTGACCTTGTCAAGGGTCGTGCGGGTGGGTTTAATTCAATCAAGAAATGACGGGTTGAACTTGACTTACGGTCTATGGTTTGTTGACCTTGTCAAGGTCATAGATCGTTTGGGGCAAAATATTATCGGGAATTTCAAGTGTTGAAATTTGCAATGAGATTGCATACCTTCTATGAGATAGTTGGATCCCGATACCCACTGCGAGTAAGAGTTACTCCTGGGAGAGTTTTACACATTACAATTAGCCGATCAAGTAGGTGTCTAGAAAGGTGTCAACGGGGTTACGCCTCTGGGAAAACGAGGTTTACATTAATTAGGTTCGTGCGAAAGCACGGGGGACCTCCCTCAAAGTACCGACACTGGCCTGGCTGAAAGATTGGCAAACTTGTAGTGTGTAATCAATCCTGGCTAGTCTTTCCTTTTAGGGTTTGAAGGAAGATTTGATAAAAAGCAGTGGGAGCCATCCTGATTAGATAAAATAATAACCAATCTATTCTTGCAAGAGCGCACGCTGAGTGTTTTCTTCTCTCTCTCTCCAGGTAGCGACCATATCACGCCTTAATCAAGATAATAATACGGAATTTTGACCGAACCCGCTTGTTATACTGAGCTGGGGAACGTTGGTCCCGCTCCAACTTATAATTGTTATAAGACAGAGCAGTAAATTGGGGAATACCAGGATTCCCATGCCGCCCAAACGAAGAAAGTGCATGCTGATGCATCATCTTCGGGTATGTTCATTATACAGAACTGTTTCTCAGTATCCTTTACGTCCTGGGTATATGATACCGGATCAGGATCCCGCATATGTAATATGTTACATGGGCTACAGATAGGTAAAGAACTGAGAACGGGTGATAAGTTTCATGAGGCAGAAAACGGGGCAAGTGTTGCAGCCAAGTCTGTTGGTCATTGTCACCCTGTATTACCAATACATTGATTCTGAACGAATGTTATTAGATACCGAATCAGATATACAAAATCATATCAGTCTCTTTATCAGTAAAGAAATGATAAAATTTTGTAATGTTGGATAATGTTTTGAACATTTCCTATATCAAAAGTTGATCGGTTCAGGCACGTTATCTAAAAGCATTGATGTTCTAAATCAAACTACAGTTCTTTAGTATACGGAACACACACAAGAGGAAGAGTTCAGAAATGAACGAATCCTTCTTGAGGCATTGTAGACTAGGTCATATCAATGTGACCCGACTAGCTGAAGTTACATGTAGATGCATATTTAAATCATTTTGAATCTACATCTTGTGAAACTTGCCAGTCATGTCACAAAGATATAATGACACCAGCTCTGTTTATTGGAAACAGAGAAAGAGTTAGTAAACTCTTGGGATGATACATGTTGATGTATGTAAGGTCCCCTGTCTACACATGCCAAGACCGGTTCTTTGTACTTCATTACATTCTCTGATGATCTCTCAAGATTCAGACATATGTTCCTGTTGAAACACAAGTCCGAACCTTTTGAGATATTCACAGAATATAAGTTAGAAGTAGAGAACCAAATACGGGTAAAAGTATTATATCCTATGATGAGATCAAGGAGGAGAATACTTGAGCACGAAATTCTTGGACTTTTCTAAAGGAGAATGAGATTCTCTCTCAGCATTACTCCTCCGTATACACCATAGCACGATGGTATATCGGGGCGGAGCAATAGCACCCTATGTGATATGGTGTGCTCCATGATGAGTACTACTGTGTTTCCTATTTTCTTTTGGGAGTTATGCACCTGAGAAGCTGCATACCAATTGAATTAGGTTCCAATCAAATCAGTTGCCTACCGCTTCATATGTGATATGGAAAGGGAAGAGCCCATATCTTAAGTTGGTTAAGATTTAGGGTTGTCCGGGCTATGTCTAAAAGCATAATCCGGACAAGCTCGAGGCAAGGTCTGTTATGTATAACTGGAAAGGTTCCAGCTATACAAACTACAGCAGATGATTTGATAAAACCAAAGGATTCAATAGTTACCAACGAACCTCAGCCTCTCCGCCGATCTAGTAAGGTTCCTCACCCGCCTGAGAGATACTTCAGTTTCTCTATGACAGTGGGAGCGAGGATTGCATCATGAGATGATGACCCAACTGGTTTCGAGCTGGCTATCAGGAGTGGGACTCTGTAAGAATGGCTGGATGCTTAGTGATCTGAGATGGAATCCTTATACACCAACAAAGTATGTAAAGACTATGCCTGTGACTGACATTCAGTCGTCTTTATCACCCTGGAACACTTCCAGTGATTCTCCCCAGGATCAATTGATACTATCTCACTACAACTAGTAAGAATGCTAACATCCAATTAGATCTATCTCATAGATCCAAAATCCAGGATTTAGTAGGTATCACTTTGATCCTATGCGGAGAATCTTTGTGATAAACGGAGATTGATCGAGCGTAGCATAAGAAACTCCTTTCTTATCAAGAGTATGTCATCCACGTACTCTACGAGGATCACCACCATACTCCCTACTACCTTTTTGTTTATACAAGGTTCATCTACCATTTTGATGATGTCAAACTCTTTGACTAATCCATCAAAACAGATGTTCCAACTCCGCGATGCCTGCTTTAATCCTATAAAGCATCTTGCACACGTTTCCGCTGCTCCCACTGTCTACGAAGCCCTCTGGCTGTGTACTTATAGACGCTCTCTTCTAAATCATCATTTAGAAAAGCAGTCAAGACACCCAACCACCAGATATCGCAGTCATGGTATGTAGCCGTGACAAGTAGGATCTGGATGGACTTAAGCATAGCTACTTGAAAAGGTTTCATCATTATCCACACCTGGTCAATGATGCAAACTTTTAACAAGTCTAGCTTTGAAAGTCTCAACTTTTCCATGTACACTAAGTAATCTTCTCAAGATATACCTGCTCCTGATGGGGATTTAACCCTTCAGATATTGCAACCAAAGTCCATACTATGTTGGTGTATATGGATTCCATCTCAGATCACTAAGCATCCAGCCATTCTTACAGAGTCTTACTCTCGATGGCCAGCTCGAAACTAGTTGGGTCATCATCTCATGATGCAATCCTCGCTCCCACCGTCATAGAGAAACCGAAGTGTCTCTCAGGTGGGTGAGGAACCCTACTAGATCGGCGGAGAGGCTGAGGTTCGTTGGAATCTACTGAATCCTTTGGTTCTATCAAATCATCAGCTGCAGTCTGTATAGCTGGAACATTTCCAGTTCTACATAACTTACCTTGCCTCGAGATTGTCCGGATTTTGCTTTTAGACATAGGCCGGACAACCCCAAATCTTAACTAACTTAAGACATGGGCTCTTCCCTTTCCATATCATATATGAAGCGGTAGGCAACTGATTTGATTCGAACTCTATTCAATAGGTATGCAACTTCTCAAGTGCATAACACCCAATAGGAAAAAGGTAACTCAGTAGTACTCATCATAGAGCACACCATATCATATAGGGTGTGATTGCTCCACCCCGATATACCATCGTGCTATGGTGTATACAGAGGAGTAATGCTGAGAGAGAATCTCATTCTCCTTTAGAATAATCCAGGATTTTCGTTCTCAAGTATTCTCCTCCTTGATCTCATCAAAGGACATAATACTTATACCCGTATTGGTTCTCTACTTCTAGCTTATATTCTGTGAATATCTCAAAAGGTTCGGACTCATGTTTCAACAGGAACATATGACTGAATCTTGAGAGATTATCAGAGAATATAATGAAGTATAAAGAACCGGTCTTGGCATGTGTAGACAGGGGACCTTACATACATCAACATGTATCATCCCAAGAGTTCACTAACTCTTTCTCTGTTTCCAGTAAACGGAGCTATGGTCATCTTATCTTTGTGACATGACTGGCAAGTTTCATAAGATGTAAATTCAAACAGATTTAAATATGCATCTACATGTAACTTCAGCTAGTCGGGTCACATTGATATGACCTAGTCTACAATGCCTCAAGAAGGATTCGTTCATTTCTGAACTCTTCCTCTTGTGTGTGTTCCATATACTAAGAACTGTAGTTTGATTTAGAACATCAACGCTTTTAGATAACGTGCCTGAACCGATCAACTTTTGATATAGGAAATGTTCAAAACATTATCCAACAATACAAAATTTTATCGTTTCTTTATTAATAAAGAGACTGATATGATTTTGTATATCAGGTTCGGTATCTAATAACATTCGTTCAGAATCAATGTATTGTAATACAGGGTGACAGTGACCAACAGACTTGGCTGCAACTCTTGCCCCGTTTTCTGTCTCATGAAACTTATCACCCGTTCTCAGTTTTCTACCTTTCTGTAGCCCTATGTAACAGATTACATATCTGGGATCCTGATCTGGTATCACATACCCAGGATGTAAAGGATACTGAGAAACAGTTCTCTGTAATGAACACACCCGAAGATGATGCATCATCATGCACTCTCCTCGTTTGGGCGGTACGGGAAATCTGGTATTCTCCAATTTCCTGCTCTGTCTTATAACAATTATAAGTTGGAGCGGACCAACGTTCCCCAGCTCAGTATAACAAGCTGGTTCGGTCAATAATCCGTATTATTATCTTGATTAAGGCGTGATATGGTCGCTACCTGGAGAGAGAGAGAAGAAAACACTCAGCGTGCGCTCTTTCAAGAATAGATTGGTTATTATTTTATCTAATCAGGATGGCTCCCACTGCTTTTTATCAAATCTTCCTTCAAACCCTAAAAGGAAAGACTAGCCGGGATTAATTACACACTACAAGTTCGCCAATCTTTCAGCCAGGCCAGTGTCGGTACTTTGAGGGAGGTCCCCCGTGCTTTCGCACGAACCTAATTAATGTAAACCTCGTTTTCCCAGAGGCGTAACCTCGTTAACACCTTTCTAGACACCTACTTGATCGGCTAATTGTAATGTATAAAACTCTCCCAGGAGTAACTCTTACTCGCAGCGGGTATCGGGATCCAACTATCTCATAGAAGGTATGCAATCTCATTGCAAATTTCAACACTTGAAATTCCCGATAATATTTTGCCCCTAGCTCGCTATGACCTTGACGGAGGCCAAACAACCCATAGTCCGCTAGTCAAGTTCAACCCGTCATTTCCTGATTGAATTAAACCCATCCGAACGACCCTTGACGGAGGCCAAACAACGCCGTACGAATACCCTAATCCAATCGCATCATATGCTAGCAGATAAGCACTAGTTAGCTACCGTACACTACGCCTTGACGGAGGCCAAACAACCGCAGCACGAATACTAACTAGTACGTATCTGAAATGACGGAGGGCTACGACAGGTTTTTCTGAAAACCTATTGCGTAATGAACTTGATATCGTTGTAGAATCAAATGATTTTAAAATGGAGTGCTTTTGAGGCTTTTCTAGTTTTGCTAAAGGAGTCACTCCCGGTGAAGGGATCGTCGGTCCTTTCCTCGTCGAATGAGGTGCGGGATATATCATATATATCACTGTGCAAAGCAGAAGCTATAGAAGCTATCAAAAGACAAACCGAGTGTGTAGCATCTGCCAGTTATTGCTAAAGGAGTCACTCCCGGTGAAGGGATCTCGGTCCTTTCCTCATCGAATAAGGTACAAGATATATCACATATACCGCTATGCAAAGCAAAAACTGTAGCTACCTGTTTTATTTTGAAATTCAATTCTACAACATCTTAGGTTTCTTTTACTTTCATTAATCACATTAATGAAGTCCCATCATTTAAATACCTAAACATCACAGATAAATACGACGTACACTTATGCCATCCGCATTCGCCTCGATGTCCCCTCGTGCACCGTTAGGTTAGGTAACTAACGGCAGAGCGGGGCAGGGCTAGCGCGGGTGTAAAACATAAGTAATGTCTATATAATATATCATATATACTATATACTGTATCTATCACAGAACATCACATGATCACATCACAGATATCGCAGCAGAAGAATCATAAGAAATATTGGATATACTAGGACGTCCGTGTTTTCAATACGAGCCAGTATAAAACACGGATTCCACGGTCGTGATGAATAGCCAAACCCACACCCCTAGACCCCTACGAGAGCGGCAAGCAACCCTACAAATTCTAGGGTTAGGAGACCCGGACTCGACTCCTTGAGATGGTCTCCCACTGGACCCCAGAACCCGGTTACTTGTGCTCCCCTCCTTGGGGCACTTCCAGGTTGCGGAAGTTGTCACCGTTTGTATATTATTTACTTTTCCGCACTATCGTCAGTCACAGGCATAGTCTTTACCCTAAGTAAATGGACGGTATGTTGGAAGAGTTCCAAGCTAGATACCGTGGCATACTAGACGATAAAGGCAGGATACATCGCTACTTAAGATGCTATCAAAGAGGCTGTTTGGGTGTATAATGGTTCATGAGATGAACTACGTTCCTCCCATTGTGTGACAATGGAGTTGTGGCTTATGCCAAGGAACGCCGGTCCCATCAGTGATCCAGACATATTCTAAGGCAGTATCGCCTGATCATGGAGATGGTTGATCTCCAAGGTGATCAAGGTTTGGAGAGTAGACTCAGAGGACAACACAGCGGATCCACTCACAAAGGCCTGTTCCCAGAGAGAGACTTTTATGGGATGGTTGAGTATGAGATACTACAACCACTGCTACAGATGGCCCTAGTGCAAGTGGGAGATTGTTAGTTATATGTATGCCCTAGAGGCCATTACTGTATATTGGATGTATATTGTAGTGGATGCTGGGACATATATAGGGAGGACTTTCTTGCTCGACATGATAGTATGCTATCTGGTTGACCTTTACCTTAACGTGTACACTGATTGTCTCTCTGTTACATGTTGGTAAAGCCCTTAGGATGTGTACTTGACTACCTGGACTGTGATGCGGATCATACTAGTGGGGACATGGTAGTCCATAAGTACATCCTTCAAAGTCCCTAGTCGTGGGTGTATCGAGACGGGGCATCGATATACCAGGGTAGACTAGCGTGTACCTTCTCGACCCATACAGATAGGCGATGGATAATCCCATATCCATTGGTGTTTGACATCAGAGATGATATACGGGTGCTCAGTAGAGACTGGGTATACTGGACGGACTCGCCGAGAACTCCCAGATGGTATTATACCTCACGTCAGATGGCAGTTCTTTGGTGACACTGGTACAGAGTAGTCTGTTGACCCGAGATCGTCATAGAGTCTTATGTGGTTCCCACTGTGCTTTGATTTCCATCTTACCACGTCCAAGAGGGCGTGCAAAATGGTGGTTTTTGGGTACAGTCCCGAGTCATATGGAGGCAATGAGCGATAGGAGGGGATTCGTCTCTCCCGGTATAGGGAGTTGATATTGCGCAGTGTTCGATTGGCTATAACAGGAAATCCCTGGCCAGGGTTGCTGAGATTTACTGGTAAGTGTTACCAGTAGTTTCTCGAACAGTTATAGACCTCATATCGACACGACTTATCGAGCTATTGGGGTCTGACGTTTACCACCCCTAGACGAGATATGCGACATATCAGACGATCAGACCGGACTGTACGGTAGTGTTACTGGTTGGATTCACAGGAGTGTGAGCGGGCTTGCTCGTCGATCTTCTGATCGCTCAATACCCGGGTGGCCGTTACGTTTAGCAGACCGCTTGCGGCTTGTGGGTACTTGATATGATCATCATCTGCTGCCGGCGTATTGACGAGTCTTTAGAGTCCTACACAGAGGTTTCCTGGCTCAAGCGAAATGAAATAGGAGCGCATATGAGATATGTGCGGGACCGAGAATAATACCAGTATGTGATACTGTATTCGATTCTCGCGATGTGACATTGATCGGTTATATGCGATATAGCCGGGTTATCGGATCAAGTGTTGATTCGATAAGTTGTTACTAATGATACTAGTCGGTTATATACGATATGACCGGATCGTTAAATCAAGTGTTGATTTAATGATTTAATGCATAATTATATATTTGATATATTACTTTGCATTAACTGGTATCGGTTCACTTTAATTGGATTTTCTCGCTCGGATGTGCACATTGTATATTCGAAATAGTTTTGTGCACATGATTGTATCATGTTTGATGATGCATGCTTACTTGGTTTGTGTTAAAGATTGATCCATGGTTATTTAAATGGTTAGGGTTTTGTTTTTCATATACATTTATTTATTCATTTATTTCTTTGGAAAATATAATGCATAAAGATAAAATGGTGGCTTTTATTTTTTGTTTCTTTCATGAACATTCATGAAGGTTTGAATAAAGTGACCATTTTGTCTCATGCTTAACCCTAACCACTACACCTAACCATGGTCCTCTCTCTACACTTAACCATGGTGTGATTATGATAAGAATAGATTTTATTTTCCATGATTATTATTCTTATCATAATAGTTTCTTCTTCTTCTTCATCTTCTTCCATGAAGAAACCTTCACTTCATCAATGACAACTTGATGAAATGAGTGAGAAATCCAATTCTAAAGTCTACCCACTTCCTATTTCTTCATCCTCTACCTCTTGCCAAGTAGTAGAGTGTGTTTTCTTCACAAGTTTCTTGACTTGGTGAAGTCGGAGCTTGATTTAGCGATGCCTCGACGTAGATCATCTTCGGCATGGACATCGATGACCTAGCCCGTCCATTCTCCGATGAAGCCGACGCAAGAGCCCGGGACTTGTTATGGACAGCGAGGAGACTTCATTGCGGAGCTTTGGAGGTGGAAAACCGGATCTACAAAGGTTGTATTTCCGTATCTCTTAGTTAAGTGTTAACTAGTTTATTGTTTCGCCTAGATTTCTAGCCAACGATCCGTAGTCGGGTTTCTCGGCACCTAGATTTTTTGAAATTGGCATGGTTGATGCCTTGTGAGACCTGACTAGGGTGCCTAGGAACCCTACAGTATGGACTTTAGTTGCTTTATTTGAAGGGTTAAATCCCCATCAGGAGCAAGTATATCTTGAGAAGATTACTTGGTGTAGATAGAAAAGTTGAGACTTTCAAAGCTAGACTTGTTAAAGGTTTTCGTCATCGACCAGGCGTGGATAATGATGAAACCTTTTCCAGTGCCTATGCTTAAGTCCATCCAGATCCTACCTGCCACGGCTACATACCATGACTACGATATCTGGCGGTTGGGTGCCATGACTACTTTTCTAAATGATGTTTTAGAAGAGAACGTCTATAAGTACACAGCCAGAGGGCTTCGTAGACAGTGGGAGCAGCGGAAACGTGTACAAGATGCTTTATAGGATAAAGCAGGTATCGCGGAGTTGGAACATCTGTTTTGATGTGTTAGTCAAAGAGTTTGACATCATCAAAATGGTAGATGGACCTTGTATAAACAAAAAGGTAGTAGGGAGTATGGTGGCGATCCGCGTAGAGTACGTGGATGACATACTCTTGATAAGAAAGAAGTTTCCTATGCTACGCTCTGTCAATCTCCGCTTATCACAATGATTCTCCATAAAGGATCATAATGATACCTCCAAAATCCTGGGTTTTGGATCTATGAGATAGATCTAATTGGATGTTAGGATTCTTACTAGCTGTAGTGAGATGGTATCAATCGATCCTGGGGAGAATCACTGGAAGGGTTCCAGAGTGATAAGGACGACTGAAAGTCAGTCGCAGGCATTGTCTTTACCCTCAGTAAAGGGACGGTATGTTGGAAGAGTTCCAAGCTAGATACCGTGGCTAACTAGACGATAAAGGCACGATACATCGCTACTTAAGATGCTACCAAAGAGGATGTTTGGGTGTATATTTGTTCATGAGATGAACTTAGTTCCTTCCATTGTGTGGCAATGGAATTGTCGCTTATGCCAAGGAACGTCCGTTCCATCAGTAATCCAGACATATTCTAAGGCAGTATCACCTGATCATGGAGATGGTTGATCTCCAGGGGATCGAGGTCAGGAGAGTAGACTCAGAGGACAACACAGCGGATCCACTCACAAAGGCCTGTTCCCAGAGAGAGATTTTTATGGGATGGTTGAGTATGAGATACTACAACCACTGCTATCAGATGGCCCTAGTGCAAGTGGGAGATTGTTAGTTATATGTATGCCCTAGAGGCCATTACTGTACATAGGATGTATATTGTAGTGGATGCTTGGACATATATAGGGAGGACTTTCTTGCTCGACATGATAGTATGCTATCTGGTTGCTCTTTACCTTAACGTGTATACTGATTGTCTCTCTGTTACATGTTGGTAAAGCCCTTAGGATGTGTACTTGACTACCTGGACTATGATGCGGATCATACTAGTGGGGACAAGGTAGTCCATAAGTACATCCTTCAAAGTCCCTAGTCGTGGGTGTATCGAGACGGGGAATCGATATACCAGAGTAGACTAGCGTATACCTTCTCGACCCATACAGATGGGCGATGGATGATCCCATATCCATTGGTGTTTGACATCAGAGATGATATACGGGTGCTCAGTAGAGACTGGGTACACTGGACGGACTCGCCAAGAACTCCCAGATGGTATTATACCTTACGTCAGATGGCAGTTCTCTGGTGACACTGGTACAGAGTAGTCTGTTGACCCGAGATCGTCATAGAGTCTTGTGTGGTTCCCACTGTGCTTTGATTTCCATCTTACCACGTTCAAGAGGGGGTGCAAAATGGTGGTTTTTGGGTACAGTCCCGAGTCACATGGAGGCAATGAGCGATAGGAGGGGATTCGTCTCTCCCGGTATAGGGAGTTGATGTTGCGCTGTGTTCGATTGGCTATAACCGGAAATCCCTGGCCAGGGTTGCTGAGATTTACTGGTAAGTGTTACCAGTAGTTTCTCGAATTGTTATAGACCTCATATCGACACGACTTATCGAGCTATTGGGGTCTGACGTTTTCCACCCCTAGGCGAGATATGCGACATATCAGACGATCAGACCGGACTGTACGGTAAGTGTACTGGTTGGATTCACAGGAGTGTGAGCGGGCTTGCTCGTCGATCTTCTGATCGCTCAATACCCGGGTGGCCGTTACATTTAGCAGACCGCTTGCGGCTTGTGGGTGTTTGATATGATCATCATCTGCTGCCGGCGTATTGACGAGTCTTTAGAGTCCTACACAGAGGTTTCCTGGCTCAAGAGAAACGAAATAGGAGCGCATATGAGATATGTGCGGGACCGAGAATAATGCGTGTATGTGATACCGTATTCCATTCTCGCGATGAATGTATCGAATGGTTGTATGCGATATAACCTAGTTATCGAATCAAGGATTGATTCGATAAGCCGATACATTGGATATTAGTCGGTTGTATGCGATATGACCGAATCGTTAAATCAAGTGTTGATTTAATGATTTAATGCATAATTATATATTTGATATATTACTTTGCATTAACTAGTATTGGTTCACTTTAAATGGATTTTCTCACTTGAAGTTCACAAGTTGTATATGTGATATACTTTTGTGCACTTGATTGTATCATGTTTGATGATACATGTTTACTTGGGTTTGTGTAAAGATTAAACCATGGTTATATGAATGGTTAGGGTTTTCTTTTCTTATTCATTTATTTATTTATTTATTCCTTTTGGAATATAAATGGCATAAAGAGAAAATGGTGGCTTTCTTTGTTTGCATCATGAAGCTTCATGAAGGTTTGACTAAGTGACCATTTTGTCTCATGCTTAACCCTAACCAATCCATCTAACCTTAGTTAAATCTCTATACTAAACCATGGTTTGTATATGATAAGAATAGATTTTTCTTTTCTATTTTGATTATTCTTATCATATCATTATCTTCTTCTTCTTCATCTTCTTCTTCCATGAAGAAAAGCTTGCTACATCAATGGCAAGTGATGAAAACAAGTGAGAAATCCAATTCTAAAGTGAACCCACCTCCTATTTCTTCATCCTCTACCTCTTGCCAAGAAGTATAGGGTGTTTCCTTCACAAGTTTTCATGACTTGGTGAAGGTGGAGCTTGATCTAGTGATGCCTCGACGTAGATCATCTTCGGCGTCGTAGTCGATGACCTAGCCCGTCCATTCTCCGATGAAGCCGACACTAGAGCCTGGGATCCGATGATCGCAGCGAGGAGACATCATCACGGAGCTATGGAGGTGGAGCACCGGATCTACAAAGGTTGTATTTCCGTTACACTTTAGTTAAGTTGTTAACTAGCTCGTTGTTTCGCCTAAATTTCTAGTTAACGATCCGTATTAGGGTTTCTCGGCACCCGTAATTTTTGAAATTGGCATGGTTGATGCCTTGTGAGACCTCTTGAGAGTGCCTAGGAACCCTACACAAACAGGAAACCGTTGCTGACTCGACGATGGAAGCGGAATATATCGCTGCTGCAGATGCCGCAAAAGAAGCCGTCTGGATAAGGAAGTTCTTAACAGAACTTCAGGTGGTTCCGTCCATTGTTGATCCAGTACCTCTGTATTGCGACAACAACGGGGCTATAGCTTTAGCGAAGGAACCCAGGTCCCATCAGAAGTCCAGGCACATCTTGAGGCGGTATCACCTGATCAGGGAGATCGTGGGTCGCCAGGAGATCGAGGTTCGGAGAGTTGCTACGGAAGATAACACTGCTGATCCATTCACGAAGGCCTTACCCCAGACTCAGTACGAGTGGCTGATCGAGATGATAGGTCTTTGATACACCAGTACATGGCCTTAGTGCAAGTGGGAGATTGTTAGTTTATATGCCCTAGAGGCCATTACTGTATCATACTAGTATGTATATTGTAAGTCCATGTCACGCACCCCACGAACTTGCGGGGAGGCGGAATATATGAAAAACGATTATCAAAGCTTCGTAACACGGACTTGAGCGCATGAATCGTTATCTAAACCATTGCTAACTATCAACTAGAGGTTTAACTACTCGGATTCGAAATTATACCTCACGTTACATGTCCTTCGAGTCTTCATCGCTTTCCTCCACTCCTCGTAGGCTCCTTGGAACATCGGCACCTCAACGGCCTCCTCGAATCAAAGACGATCCACCCGAAAGCTCCTACGCCAAGCTTAATCTCAAACTTGAGATAACTAGGTTGCTTAAAGTGCTAATCTAAGCTACCTAGGGGATATAGAGTGAGGTTATGGATGTATTAGTCTAGCTAACTCTTGATCTCAACACATGAGAGGTTAGGGTTAGGGTTTGAAGAGAGAGTGAGCTTGAGGAGAGAGAAGGTGAAGATGATAATGAAATGAGATAATGATCTATCATAATATATATGAAGCATTATTTATTTATCCAAAAATGAAATAAAAGAATTAACAACCATGCTTCATAAATATCTATGAGTGATTCATTTCCATGAGTCATTAAGCATTTATGATGCATTAATGACATGGATGAATCACACAAATGAGTCACTAATCTCATTTAATGCAATGCCACCTTACCCCACAAGTCACCACTCTTCTAGAAGCTTCCCGACAAATTACGAGAACGCCCCTCCAATTCGTGAAAACACGAAAAAACTTTAGACTGTATAAATCTAATAAACCGATACTAGAATCTGGCTTAAACCAAAGCCGGCTAGTAAAAACTGTCCGAAAAGTCGTACGTGCGTAAACACACGTATGCGTCCGAATCCTTGTCGTAAAACCATATGACCTCTATATCGTTTCGCCTGGAGCAGGGAAACTCTCTGTGTGGGACTCTAAAGACTCGACACTACGCTGGCAGTGGGTTTAACCACAGACCGCAAGCGGCACTAGCTGTACGTAACGGTCCCCAGGTAGATGTCGATAAGAAGGCCGATGAGGAAACTCATCCGAACTCCCACTGAGCCTGATGTGACAATCTCCATATAGTCCGGTCTGTTCGTCTAAGACTATCGCATATCAAGCCTAGGGGGCGGCAAGCGTCAGTCCCCTAATAGCTGTATAAGTCGTGTCGGAGCGAAGCCCATTACACCTTGAGAAGCTACTGGAACCTACCAGTATATCTCGCTTGCCATGGCCAGGGACTTTGCGTAATGGCTCTCTGACACAGCGCGATATCATCTCCCAATACCGGGAGAGACGAATCCTATCTAACCACTACTGCTTCCAAGTGCTCGGGACTGCACCCAACTGCTACCTGTTTGCATGACTCCTTTGAGCCGTGGTAGGGTAGCAATCTAAGAACAGTGGGACACACTTGAGGCGAAGTAGCAGTGTCAAGTCTGCGGACTATGCTGTACTCATGTCATCTGGGAACTGTTAACTGACGACGGGTATAATACCAACCAATTAGTTCCCCTGCGAGTCCTGTCCGGTGTACCCGTAACCTAACGAGCACCTGTATACTATCTCCAGTACGACGTACTGATGGCTGTGGGACAGACCATCTCCCCAACTGGGATGAGAAGCATACACACTTAGTCTACTCCGGAATATCGATGCCTTATCTCGATAATCCAACGACCAGGGACCTGTATAGGATGTTGCTTACAGACTACCCAGCCCCCACTAGTGTGACTGCCATCACAACGCTGGTAATCAAGCAAAGATCCTATGGGCTCTACTAATATGTATAAGTAATACGTTACAAGAAACATATGCACATATTAAAGTAGATACAAACCAAATAGCATACTACCATTTTTAGCAAGACTGTATATACAACTGTGAATATCCCAAGCATCCATTAAGTAATATACTTACAAGTATGATACAATAATAGCCCCTAGGGCATATACACTAACATATATTACTTAATGGAAGCTTGGGATATTCACCTTGTATTGACAATCTTGCTCAAAATAGTAGTATGCTACTTGGTTTGTTTCTGTTTTAATGTGTGCATGTGTTTCTTTTAGCATATCGCCTTTACACATTAGTAGAGCCCTTACGATCTTTACTTGATTACCAGCGTTGTGATGGCAGTCACACTCGTGGGGGCTGGGTAATCCACAAGCACATCCTTATGCAGGTCCCTAGTCGTAGGACTATCGAGACAGGGCATCGATACTCCGGAGTAGACTAGCGTATGCGCTTCTCATCCCAGCTTGGGAGACGGTCTGTCCCACAGCCGTCAGTACGTCGTACTTGGGATAGTATGTGGGTGCTCGTTAGGTTACGAGTACACTGGACAGACTCGTCGGGAACTGTTGGTTGGTATTATACCTATCGTTAGTTATCAGTTCTCAGGTGACATGAGTACAGCTTAGTCCGTTGACTTGACACTGTCACTTTGCCTCGAGTGTGTTCCCACTGTACTTTGATTACTACCCTACCACGGCTCAAAGGAGTCGTGCAAACAGGTAGTTTTTGGGTGCAGTCCCGAAGCACTTGGAGGCAGTGATGGTTAGACAGGATTCGTCTCTCCCGGTATTGGGGGTTGATATCGCGCTGTGTCGAGGAGAGCCATTACATAAAGTCCCTGGCCAGGGCAAGCGAGATAGACTGGTAGGTTTCCAGTGTTATCTTAGGGTGTTCTGGGCTACACTCCGACACGACTTGTACCGCTATTAGGGGACTGACGTTTACCGCCCCCTAGGCCCGCCATGCGATGTTCTTAGACGAACAGATCGGACTGTACGGAGACTGTCACATTCAGGCTCAGTAGGAGTTCAGATGGGTTTACCTCGTCAGTCTTCTTATCGGCATCTACCTGGGGACTGTTACGTACAGCTAGTGCCGCTTGCGGTCTGTGGTTAAACCCACTGCCAGCGTAGTGTCAAGTCTTTAGAGTCCCACACAGAGGGTTATTCGCCTTTAGGTAAAACAGAGTAGAGGTCGCATGGTTTTGCGACGGGGTTCGTTCACATCCGCGCACTTGTGCACGTTTGGTGTCCGAACAGTCATTACTAGCGGGCTCTGGTTTGAGCCGGATCCTAGTATATGTTTTGGGGTTAGTTTTATTTCATTGTATTCATGTTCCTCGGAACACGGATACGGGTGTGTATGCACAGTTGATTGAGGCGGAGGAAGAGGATTTTCATTAGGGTTTCGGAACGGGTGTGTATGCACAGTTGATAGTTGTCTTTTTCCAAACCCTAATGGACATGTGAAATATCAATTAATAATATTAATTAAATGAAATTGTGTCATGGTTATGGTTGTTGACTTGTTGATCTTGGTTGACTTGTTGACCATGGTTGAAATATTGACCATCATCATTACACTCCAAAGATGCTCTTTGATCTTTGCAAAAAACATTTAATGTGATATGATAATGGTCTCATCAAACCAACCATCACCTTTTTCATTTTGGATTAATATTATTAATTAGATAATTCACATATATTGTTATGGTTGTAAAAACTATTCTCATTCTCTCATAACCATTCTCTCTCATCCTTTTCCTCTCTCTCTAGCTCTCTCCTCTCATGAGTTGAGAACCATTTGAGCTTGAGATAAAACCTTCAAAATTACTCTCTACTCTTTCTAAGGTCCTAGGTTTAGCACACCAAGCACCTTAGTTACTTCTAGTTTGAGGTTGGAGCCAAAGGTAGAGGCCCTCGGGTGGATCTTTCTTCGGCAAGAGAAGGCGACAAGGAGAACCCGCTCTTTCCACTCCAAGGAGCAAGAAGAGAAGGACTTGAAGACCTAGGTATAACCCCTTTTCCGAGTAGCTAACTCTTTTAGCTTGTTAGTTAGTTTTGTTTAGCAAAGATCCCTCTTTTTGCATAGTCCATGTTGCCTAGTGTTGTAAAAATCCGATTTTTCATAACATTTCCGCCTCCCCGCAAGCACCGGGGTGGGCAACGTGGACTTACAGAGTTCAGATTCATTTGTATATTCATTATTGCGAGGCGAGCGTCCGACATGTGGACTGCCGTTTCTGCCAGTTTGTATATTCTTTTATTGGGGCACGACCGGGTTGAGGTTGATGTCACCATTGTATATATTTTCTTTTCTGTACTAGGATTACCCCGTGGAGGAGTGCTCGAATAGCCGGGTTCTAGAGGGCAACGGGCCCGCATCTCATGGCGTTGAGACCGGAGGGGCCTTACTCTAGAGTTGGCGGGCTATTCGCCGCTCTCGTAGGGGTATAGGTTGACTCACGGAGGGGTGCTCAAGTTACCGGATTCCGTGAAATGCTGGGTGGCCCATTCACTTTATTGATTGGGGTTGCCTCACTTCCGGGATTGGCGGGTAACTTGCCGCACTCGTAGGGGTCTAGGTTCTTTATTGCACTGGCTATCCACACGACTGGGGAATGTCGCATCTCATTTACGACTCAAATGAAACGCTGGGCTTTTAGATTATCTGCTATTCCATATTGTTGTTCACATGCCCGATGATTTTTATCTGCCTGTGATGACTATTATCTGTCTGCGATGTTGATATATATATATTATATATTTAGTAGATGCTTCTATATATTTTGCATCAGCGTTAGTCCTGCCCCCGCTCTGCCGTTAGTTAAGTAACTTAACGGTGCATGACGGGACCCTATGACGAATGCGGATGGCATATAAAAGCATGCTATTTTGGTTGTTTATTCTGTGGCTTGGAAACTTAAAATGATGGGAACACATTATCTGAATAATGCAAGGAAAATAAACCAATATGATGTTGTCGGAACCAATTTTTAAAACTACTCGGTTTTCTTCAAAACTCATAGTCGTATTCTTTTGCTTTGCATATGTTAGTGTATATGCCCTAGAGACCATTACTGTATCATACTAGTTTGTATATTACTTGATGGAAGCTTGGGATATTCACAGTTGTATATACAATCTTGCTCGAAATGGTAGTATGCTACTTGGTTTGCCTCTGCTTTAATATGTGCATGTGTTTCTTTTAGCATATCGCTGATATACATATTAGTAGAGCCCTTAGGATCTTTGCTTGATTACCAGCATTGTGATGGCGCTCACACTCGTGGGAGCTGGGTGATCTATAAGCACATCCTTATACAGGTCCCTAGTCGTTGGACTATCGAGACAGGGCATCGATACTCCGGAGTAGACTAGCATATGCGATTCTCATCCCAGTGTGGGAGACGGTCTGTCCCACAGCCGTCAGTACGTCGTACTTGAGATAGTATGCGGGTGCTCGTTAGGTTACGAGTACACTGGACAGGACTCGTCGGGAACTGTTGGTTGGTATTATACCTATCGTCAGTTATCAGTTCCCAGGTGACATGAGTACAGCTTAGTCCGCTGACTTGACACTGTCACTTCGCCTCGAGTGTGTTCCCACTGCACTTTGATTACTACCCTACCACGGCTCAAAGGATTCGTGCAAACAGGTAGTTTTTGGGTGCAGTCCCGAAGCACTTAGAGGCAGTGACGGTTAGACAGGATTCGTCTCTCCCGGTATTGGGGGTTGACATCGCGCTGTGTCCAGGAGAGCCATTACACGAGTAGTCCCTGGCCAGGGCAAGCGAGATATACTGGTAGCTTTCCAGTGTTATCTCAGGGTGTTCTGGGCTACACTCCGACACGACTTGTACCGCTATTAGGGGACTGACGTTCACCGCCCCCTAGGCCCGCCATGCGATGTATCAGACGAACAGACCGGACTGTACGGAGATTGTCACATACAGGCTCAGTAGGAGTTCAGATGGGGTTCACCTCGTCAGTCTTCTTATCGACATCTACTTGGGGACCGTTACATACAGCTAGTGCCGCTTGCGGTCTGTGGTTAAACCCACTGCCAGCGTAGTGTCGAGTCTTTAGAGTCCCACACAGAGAGCTATTCGCCTTTAGGCAAAATGAGTAGAGGTCGCATGGTTTTGCGACAGGGTTCGTTCACATCCGCGCACTTGTGCACGTTTGCTGTCCGGACAGCTTATACTAGCGGGCTTTGGTTTAAGCCGGATCCTAGTATATGATTTGGGATTGGTTTTTCTCATTGTATTCGTGTTCCTCGGATCATGAATACGGGTGCGTATGCACAGTTGCTTGAGACAGAGGGAGAGGACTTTGATTAGGGTTAATGACTATTGTCATTTATATTAACCCTAATGATTATGTGTGTATTATTGTTAATTGATATTAGTTTAATAATTGTGCATGGTTATGGTTGTTGACCATTTGACCCACCTTGACTTGTTGACCTTGTTGACACTTTGACCATCATCATTTCATTTGGAAGATGCTCTTTGATCCTTGCAATTTGTATTAAAAATGAAATGATAATGGTCATGTCTTGATTTAGCCATGACAATTATCTCACTAATTATCTAATTACAATAATTCACATATATGAGAGAATGCTTCATATTATTCTCTCATTCTATTATTCACTTTCTCTCTCTAGTTCTTCCTCTCCCTCAAGCTCTCCCCTCTCATGTGTTGAGAAACACTTGAGCTTGAGAAAAACCCTCTCTTGATAATCTCTACTCTCATCTAGGGTTCAAGGATTAGCACTTCTTGCACCCTAGTTACTTCTAGCTTGGAGTTGAAGCCAAAGGTTGAGGCTTTCGGGTGGATCTTTCTTCGACGTGAGAAGACGACAAAGGTGACCTCCTTCCACCACTCCAAGGAGCAAGGAGAGAAGGACATAAAGCCCAAGGTATAACCTTTCTAGCACTTAGCTAGTTTCTAGTTAGCTTTAGCTTGTTTTTGTTTAGCAAAGATCCTTAATAGTCTAGTCCATGTTGCCTAAGCTCATAAAAATTCGATTTTTATTCCGTTTTGCGCCTCCCCGCAAGTACCGGGATGGGCAACATAGACTTACAGTGGTATCAGAGCCTAACTAAACATAAACTAGCTAGGTAGTAGAGTGTATCGAAGTTCGAATCGGAAAAATCGAAAAACCGAGTTTTAAAAACCCTAAGTTTCTGTTAAAATTTTTTCTGTTCGAAATAAAATTTGTCATACTCCAAAAATCATCTCAGGGTTTTCTTAAGAAGCACAGCAAACCCGGTCCAGGTAGTCGTCTAAACCACCGCGGTTCCGCGGCAATAGCAAGCTATTGCCGCGGAACCGCCGCCGTTTTGACTCTTCACTGAGTCGAGTTTGGTGCAGTTTTCTTATGGCTTGGTTTTAGGATTTTTAAGATGGTTTATATGTTCCCAGGTTTTCCAGAATAGAAATTTGTTTTTGGGGGCCTATAAATCCGTATTTTTTCCGGAACTTCAATACACTTTGACTAAAAGATAATATCTGTGATGTTTATATGTATTGAACGTCGGCTAATCTCTATATGTCGATTAGTCAGGGTTATACATATCTGTGATCTATGATTGATGATGGTATGTGTATATGAATGGGTTGGATTGTCGCGAATGAATAGCCGGGGTGGATGTGAGATGAGTGTTGCTTTTTCTTTCATTCATTGTAATATGTAAATTGATGTAATATTATTATTTGTTTGGCCGCACAACCGGGTCGGGGTTGTAGCCGTCATTGTATAATTCTTTTTACTGTTTTTGCTTCTAGGATAGACCCATGGAGGGGGTGCACAAACTACCGGGTATCTCGAAGTGCCGAGTGGCCTACTCACGGTGGTGAGGGAGGTTGCTTCGCTTCGGGTACTTGGCGGGTAGTTTGCCGCACCCGTAGGGGTCTTGGGTGGGGTATTGGCTATTCACCGCGACCGTGTAATCCGCTTTTCGTTGCAGGCTCGAACGGATTGCGGATTCCTAGTATATCCAATGTATTCATCTGTAATCTGTAATGTCTATCATTGCTATATATTTATATATGTTAACTATTTAGGCGTTGCTTATGTTTTACAGCCGTGCTATCCCAGCCCCCGCTCTGTCGTTAGTTAAGTAACCTAACGGGTGATGACGGGGCCCCATGGCGAATATGAATGGCATAAGCGTACGACATATTTTGGTTGTTTTCTGTAATGGTAGGATTAAATGATGGGACGCATTAAAAGATCTAATGCAAGAAAATAAACCAAGTAAAAGTCGATTGGAACACTTTGAAAACCACTCGGTTCTTTTCAAAACTAAACTTTTAAACGCGGAGCTTGAACCGCTCCTTTTAAAAGCTATCTCGTTCCATCGATTATATCAAGTTCACTACGTCCACGGTTTCGCCAAAACCATCCGTAGCCCTCCATTATTTCAGTTAAATATTCGGTAGTATTCAAGCTATGTATTTTGACCTCACGCCAAGGCATAGTGATTGGTAGCTGCCGGATATTTATCTGTTGCATAGATAGAATGCGTTGGTTTGAGACAGTCGTACTGCCATTTTGGCCTACGTCAAGGGTAGGTATGGGTGGGTTCAAATTAACCAGGATAATAATGGGAAGAACTTGACATGTGACTTCTGACATTTTGACCTCACGCCAAGGTCATAAGAGCATGGGGCAAAAATCCACATCGGGAGTTTCATAAGTACTGAAACTTGCTAGCGCTGCATACCATTTGGAGTGTGATAATTCTGGTAAGATTCCTTCGGTTTTATCACGCGATGATATTTGGATCCCGATCCTACTGTGAGTATATGCTACTCCTCGGGAAAACTCTCACTTAACGATCAATGCTATAAACTTAGTAGGTGTCTAGAAAGGTGTTAGCGGGGCTACTCCCACAGGGAAAAGAGGTTACTTAATTAAGGAACTTCGCGAAAGCGTTGGAAAACCTCCCTCGAAGTACCGACACTGGCCTGGCTGAACGGTTAAGCAAGTATTGTACGGTGAGATTGATCCTGACTAATCCTTTCTTTACGGTTTGAGAAGGGATTCGAGAGACAGTGGGAGCCATCCAGTTTAGACAAATTAAAAACCACTCTAAACTTGCAAGAGCATCATGCTAAAGTGTTTCTTTTCTCTCTCCTAATTGCAGCGACCATTCAACATGACCGGACTTAAGTTATTACTAGATAAAAACATATTGACAGGGCCAAACTACAAAGATTGGCTCAGGAATGTCAAGATGGCAATCACTTACGACAAGTTGGGGTATGTCCTTACCACCAAAGCTCCCCCTGTCCCAGGTCCCAAAACCAGTGTCGTAGATAGGGAAATCTATAAGACCTGGGAAATAGATTGCGCGAAGGCCAGATGCCTCGTACTTGCCTCGATGGACAACGAACATCAGAGGAGGCACGAGAATATGGACCTAGAGTCCATATTTCTTCATACAAAAGAACTGTATGGAGAGCAGTCTCGTATCGCAAGATACGAAGTGTCGAAGAAGTTGTTTTCGGAAAGGTTGGCCGTCAGATCATCGGTAGCGGAACACGTGCTTAAGATGATTGGCTACATAGAGGAGCTCGCGGACCTTGGGACCACGTTGGAGAATGAACTCTATACTGATTTGATTCTCCAGTCCCTTCCTTCCACTCACGCCCAGTTTATTCTTAACTTCAACATGCAAGGAAAGGAGGTTGAACTTTCCGAACTTCTGAACATGTTGAGGAGTGCTGAGGGCACACTACAGAAGGGTAGGGAGACATCCACTTTGTTTGTAGGAGGATCTTCCTCTTCTAGGTCCAGGGCGAAAGCCAAGGGCAAGAAGAAGAAAGCCCCCGCCAAACTATGAGGCGGTGTCAGTAAAGTGGATACGAAGGGAAAAGGAAAAGCAACAAAAGTAGCGGGAAAGCTGGTGGGGAAGGAAGAATGCTTCTGTTGTCACAAAAGTGGTCACTGGAAACAGGATTGCAAGGCTTGGAAGGCCAGAACACAGGATTTGAAGCGAGTTGCAGCTTCAGCTTCAGGTGTGTATGTTATTGAAAACTGTCTATCAATAAACTATACATTCTGGGTATTGGATACCGGATCAGGATCTCATATCTGTAATTCTTTGCAGGCGTTGAGAAAGCGTAGAGTTTTGAAGGCAGGTGACATGACCCTCAGAGTTGCTAACGGTGCTAGCATGGATGCTGAGGCCGTGGGGGACTATCACCTGGGATTGTCTGATGGACACTTTTTGGTTTTACGTAGTTGTTATTATGTACCAAATGCAACCTGTAATATCATTTCTGTATCTTTATTATCTAAAGAAGGTTATGAATTTGCATTTGTAAGTAATGTAGTGAACATTCACCTTAATCAAGTTTTGATTGGGTCAGGTACATTGAACAACGGTATATACGTATTAAACCAGCCACAGATTTTCAATGTCCAGAATACACACAAAAGAAAGTCTCCAGAAATCGATAAAACTTTCTTATGGAATTGTAGGCTGGGTCACATCAATGAGAGAAGGTTGACTAAGTTACACACAGAAGGATATTTGGATTCGTTCGAATATCAATCGTATGCAACTTGTCAATCCTGTCTCAAAGGAAAGATGACAAAGACTCCGTTCACTGGACACGGAGTAAGAGCGAGCGAGCTCTTGGGACTCGTACACAGCGACGTGTGCGGTCCAATGTCTACACATGCATGAAGCGGTTATTCATACTTCATTACTTTTACGGATGATTTCTCAAGGTTCGGACATGTCTTCTTAATGAAGCATAAATCCGAAGCTTTTGATAAGTTCCAGGAATATAAGAATGAAGTAGAAAAACAAACAGGCAAAAGTATCAAGGCACTGAGATCTGATCGAGGTGGTGAATACTTGAGTGCCGAGTTCCTGGGTTACTTAAAAGAGAATGGAATTCTCTCTCAGCTTACTCCTCCATACACTCCGCAACATAACGGTGTATCGGAGAGACGGAACCGAACCCTATTGGATATGGTACGGTCCATGATGAGTAACGCTGAGTTGCCGCGATCGTTCTGGGGATATGCGCTAGAAACAGCTGCATACCTTTTGAACCGTGTTCCCACTAAGACTGTGCCTACTACACCATATGAGTTATAGAGTGGGAAGAAACCCTATCTTCAATACTTGAAGATTTGGGGATGTCCAGCTTATGTCAAAAAGCAGCATGCGGACAAACTAGAGGCACGCTCAGTACTGTGCAAGTTTGTGGGATACCCAAAGAACTCAAGGGGGTATCTTTTCTATTACGCAGAGGAACAAAAAGTCCTTGTTTCTCGTAATGCCCATTTTCTGGAACATCAGTTCTTAGAAAAAGAAATAAGTGGGAGCGCAGTAGAACTGGAAGAAATTCCAGAACAACAAGCTATTACTGAAAGCTTAGTAGAACCAGAGGGTTCGAAAGATCAAGACATTCCAACGCCACTCCGCAGGAGTAGTAGGCAGTCTCATCCGCCCGAGAGATACAACGGTTTTCTCATTGACGGGGATAGAGAGGATTGCATCATAGACTTTGATTAGCCTACTAGCTTCTAGCAAGCCATTCAGAGCGTCGACTCGGTAAAATGGCTGGATGCAATGCGGACCGAAATGGATTCCATGTACACCAATAAAGTATGGACGTTGGACATTGCTCCAGATGGGGAAAAACCCGTAGGATGCAAGTGGATCTTCAAAAGGAAGATTGGTGTAGATGGACAGGTTGAGACCTATAAAGCTAGACTGGTAGCAAAGGGTTTTCGTCAGCGACCTGGTTTGGACTATGACGAAACCTTTTCTCCAGTAGCTATGCTGAAATCCATTCGGATCCTTCTTGCCATTGCTGCCTTCCACGATTATGAGATTTGGCAGATGGACGTAAAGACAGCTTTTCTAAATGGACATTTAGAGGAGTGTGTCTATATGGATCAGCCAGAGGGTTTCATTCAGAGTGGGAGCAGTGGAAAGGTGTGCAAGTTGCTTAAGTCCATTTATGGACTAAAGCAGGCATCACGGAGTTGGAACATCTGTTTTGATGAGACGGTCAAGGAATTTGGCTTTATCAAAAATCCAGATGAACCATGCATCTATTGTAGATTTGTAGCGAGAACTGTAGTATTCCTCGTTTTATACGTGGATGACATTCTCTTAATAGGAAATAACATTCCTATGCTACAATCTGTCAAGGGGTTCTTGTCACACAGGTTCTCCATGAAAGACCTGGGTGATGCCTCATACATTCTGGGTATCCGGATCTACCGTGACAGATCTAAGAGGATATTAGGACTTTCACAGTCCAGGTACATCGACACCATACTGAAGAGATTCAGTATGGAAGATTCCAAGCGCGGTAATCTACCGGCTTGTCACGGGATCACCCTCTCCAAAGAGATGTCTCCCAAGACTGATTTGGAGAGGGATCGCTGTTAGTTATATGTATGCCCTAGAGGCCATTACTATACATAGGATGTATATTGTAGTGGATGCTTGGACATATATAGGGAGGACTTTCTCGCTCGACATGATAGTATGCTATCTGGTTACTCTTTACCTTAACATGTACACTGATGGTCTCTCTGTTACATATTGGTAAAGCCCTTTGGATGTGTACTTGACTACCTGGACTATGATGCGGATCATACTAGTGGGGACATGGTAGTCCATAAGTACATCCTTCAAGGTCCCTAGTCATGGGTGTATCGAGACGGGGCATCGATATACCAGAGTAGACTAGCGTATACCTTCTCTACCCATACAGATGGGCGATGGATGATCCCATATCCATTGGTGTTTGACATCAGAGATGATATACGGGTGCTCAGTGGAGACTGGGTACACTGGACGGACTCACCGAGAACTCCCAGATGGTATTATACCTTACGTCAGATGGCAGTTCTCTGGTGACACTGGTACAGAGTAGTCTGTTGACCCGAGATCGTCATAGAGTCTTGTGTGGTTCCCACTGTGCTTTGATTTCCACCTTACCACGTCCAAGAGGGCGTGAAAAACAGTGGCTTTTGGGTACAGTCCCGAATCACATGGAGGCAATGAGCGATAGGAGGGGATTCGTCTCTCCCGGTATATGGGGTTGATGTTGCGCTGTGTTCGATTGGCTATAACCGGAAATCCCTGGCCAGGGTTGCTGAGATTTACTGGTAAGTGTTACCTGTAGTTTCTCGAACTGTTATAGACCTCGTATCGACACGTCTTATCGAGCTATTGGGGTCTGACGTTTACCACCCCTAGGCGAGATATGCGACATATCAGACGATCAGACCGGACTGTACGGTAAGTGTTACTGGTTGGATTCACAGGAGTGTGAGCGGGCTTGCTCGTCGATCTTCTGATCGCTCAATACCCGGGTGGCCGTTACGTTTAGCAGACCGCTTGCGGCTTGTGGGTGTTTGATATGATCATCACCTGCTGCCGGCGTATTGACGAGTCTTTAGAGTCCTACACAGAGCTTTCCTGGCTCAAGCGAAACGAAATAGGAGCGCATATGAGATATGTGCGGGACCGAGAATAATGCGTGTATGTGATACCGTATATCATTCTCGCGATGAATGTGTCGAATGGTTGTATGCGATATAACCTAGTTATCGAATCAAGGATTGATTCGATAAGCCGATACATTGGATATTAGTCGGTTGTATGCGATATGACCGGATCGTTAAATCAAGTGTTGATTTAATGATTTAATGCATAATTATATATTTGATATATTACTTTGCATTAACTAGTATTGGTTCACTTTAAATGGATTTTCTCACTTGCATTGCACAAGTTGTATATGTGATATACTTTTGTGCACTTGATTGTATCATGTTTGATGATGCATGTTTACTTGGGTTTGTGTAAAGATTAAACCATGGTTATATGAATGGTTAGGGTTTTGTTTTCTTATTCATTTATTTATTTATTTATTCTTTTTGGAAAATAAATGGCATAAAGAGAAAATGGTGGCTTTCTTTGTTTGCATCTTGAAGCTTCATGAAGCTTTGACTAAGTGACCATTTTTGTCTCATGCTTAACCCTAACCACTTCACTTAACCCTAGTTGATTCTCTACACTTGACCATGGTTGTATTATGATAAGTATTGATTTTCTTTTCTATTCAAAAAAATACTTATCATAATATACTTCATCTTCTTCTTCTTCTTCACATGAAGAAAAGCTTGCTATCAACAATGACAACTTGAGAAAATGAGTGAGAAATCCAATTCTAAAGTGAACCCACTTCCTATTTCTTCATCCTCTACCTCTTGCCAAGTAGTATAGGGTGTTTTCTTCCCTAGTTTCATGACTTGGTGAAGTGGGAGCTTGATCTTTTGATGCCTCGACGTAGATCATCTTCGGCATCGAAGTCGACGACCTAGCCCGCCCATTTCTCCGATGAAGCCGACGCTAGAGTCCGGGATCCGTTATGGACAGCGAGGGGACTTCATCACGGAGCCATGGAGGTGGAGAACCGGATCTACAAAGGTTGTAGCCTCTTTCTATTAGTTAAGTTGTTAACTAGTTTCTTTTTCGCCTAAATTTCTAGTTAACGATCCGTATTAGGGTTTCTCGGCACCCATAAAATTTGAAATTGGCATGGTTGATGCCTTGTGAGACCTCATTAGTGTGCCTAGGAACCCTACAATCGCATGTCTATTATACCCTACGCTTCTGCGGTAGGCTCTATAATGTATGCGATGTTGTGTACCAGACCGGATGTGGCTTATGCACTGAGTGTGGTAAGCAGGTATCAGTCAAACCCTGGGGAGAAACATTGGATAGCAGTAAAGAACATTCTCAAATACTTGAGAAGGACTAAGGAGATGTTCTTGGTGTATGGCGGAAAAGACCTCCAGATTGAGGCCTTTGCTGACTCCAGCTTCCAGAGTGACAAGGATGATTCCAAGTCCATGTCGGGTTTTGTCTTCACCCTCAATGGAGGGGCGGTGTGTTGGAAGAACTCCAAACAGGAAACCGTTGCTGACTCGACTATGGAAGCGGAATACATCGCTGCATCTGATGCCGCAAAAGAAGCTGTCTGGATGAGGAAGTTCTTGAGAGAACTTCAGGTGGTTCCGTCCATTGTTGACCCAATACCTCTGTATTGCGACAACAACGGGGCTATAGCGAAGGAACCCTGGTCCCATCAGAAATCCAGACACATCTTAAGGCGGTATCACCTGATCAGGGAGATCGTGGATCGCCAGGAGATCGAGGTTCGGAGGGTTGCTTCAGAAGATAACACAGCAGATCCATTCACCAAGGCCTTGCCCCAGACTCAGTTCGAGCGGCTGATCGAGATGATAGGTCTTCGATACGCCAGTACATGGCCTTAGTGCAAGTGGGAGATTGTTAGTGTATATGCCCTAGAGGCCATTACTGTATCATACTAGTTTGTATATTATTTGATGGAAGCTTAGGATATTCACAGTTGTATATACAATCTTGCTCGAAATGGTAGTATGCTACTTGGTTTGTCTCTGCTTTAATATGTGCATGTGTTTCTTTTAGCATATCGTTGATATACATATTAGTAGAGCCCTTAGGATCTTTGCTTGATTACCAGCGTTGTGATGGCGCTCACACTCGTGGGAGCTGGGTGATCTATAAGCACATCCTTATACAGGTCCCTAGTCGTTGGACTATCGAGACAGGGCATCGATACTCCGGAGTAGACTAGCGTATGCGCTTCTCATCCCAGTGTGGCAGACGGTCTGTCCCACAGCCGTCAGTACGTCGTACTTGAGAAAGTATGCGGGTGCTCGTTAGGTTACGAGTACACTAGACAGGACTCGTCGGGAACTGCTGGTTGGTATTATACCTATCGTCAGTTATCAGTTCCCAGGTGACATGAGTACAGCTTAGTCCGCTGACTTGACACTGTCACTTCGCCTCGAGTGTGTTCCCACTGCACTTTGATTACTACCCTACCACGGCTCAAAGGAGTCGTGCAAACAGTTAGTTTTTGGGTGCAGTCCCGAAGCACTTGGAGGCAGTGACGGTTAGACAGGATTCGTCTCTCCCGGTATTGGGGGTTGACATCGCGCTGTGTCCAGGAGAGCCATTACACGAGTAGTCCCTGGCCAGGGCAAGCGAGATATACTGGTAGCTTTCCAGTGTTATCTCAGGGTGTTCTGGGCTACACTCCGACACGACTTGTACCGCTATTAGGGGACTGACGTTCACCGCCCCTTAGGCCCGCCATGCGATGTATCAGACGAACAGACCGGACTGTACGGAGATTGTCACATACAGGCTCAGTAGGAGTTCAGATGGGGTTCACCTCGTCAGTCTTCTTATCGACATCTACCTGGGGACCGTTACGTACAGCTAGTGCCGCTTGCGGTCTGTGGTTAAACCCACTGCCTGCGTAGTGTCGAGTCTTTAGAGTCCCACACAGAGAGCTATTCGCCTTTAGGCAAAATGAGTAGAGGTCGCATGGTTTTACGACAGGGTTCGTTCACATCCGCGCACTTGTGCACGTTTACTGTCCGGACAGCTTATACTAGCGGGCTTTGGTTTAAGCCGGATCCTAGTATATGATTTGGGATTGGTTTTTCTCATTGTATTCGTGTTCCTCGGATCACGAATACGAGTGCGTATGCACAGTTGGTTGAGACAGAGGGAGAGGACTTTGATTAGGGTTAATGACTATTGTCATTTGTATTAACCCTAATGATTATGTGTGTATTATTATTAATTGATATTAGTTTAATAATTGTGCATGGTTATGGTTGTTGACCATTTGACCCACCTTGACTTGTTGACCTTGTTGACACTTTGACCATCATCATTTTATTTGGAAGATGCTCTTTGATCCTTGCAATTTGCATTAAAAATGAAATGATAATGGTCATGTCTTGATTTAGCCATGACAATTATCTCACTAATTATCTAATTACAATAATTCATATATATGAGAGAATGCTTCATATTATTCTCTCATTCTATTATTCACTTTCTCTCTCTTGTTCTTCCTCTCCCTCAAGCTCTCCCCTATCATGTGTTGAGAAACACTTGAGCTTGAGAAAAACCCTCTCTTGATAATCTCTACACTCATCTAGGGTTCAAGGATTAGCACTTCTTGCACCCTAGTTACTTCTAGCTTGGAGTTGAAGACAAAGGTTGAGGCTTTCGGGTGGATCTTTCTTCGACGTGAGAAGACGACAAAGGTGACCTCCTTCCACCACTCCAATTGTTAGTGTTTATGCCCTAGAAGGCCATTACTGTATCATACTAGTTTGTATATTACTTAATGGAAGCTTGGGATATTCACATGTATATAACAGTCTTGCTAAACATGGTAGTATGCTACTTGGTTTCTTCTATCTTAATATGTGAGTATACGTATTGATAGAGCTCTTAGGATCTTGCTTGACTACCAGCGTGTGATGGCAGTCACACTAGTGTGGGCTGGGTAGTCTACAAGCACATCCTTATTCAGGTCCCTAGTCGTTGGATTATCGAGACAGGGCATCGATACTCCGGAGTAGACTAGTGTGTACGCTTCTCATCGCAGTTGGGGAGATGGTCTGTCCCACAGCCGTCAGTACGTCGTACTGGAGATAGTATGCAGGTGCTCATTAGGTTACGGGTACACCGGACAGGACTCACAGGGAACTGTTGGTTGGTTTTATACCAGTCGTCAGTGAACAGTTCCCAGGTGACATGAGTACAGCATAGTCCGCAGACTTGACACTGCTACTTCGCCTCGAGTGTGTCCCATTGTTCTTAGATTGCTACCCTACCACGGCTCAAAGGAGTCATGCAAACAGGTAGCAGTTGGGTGCAGTCCTGAGCACTTGGAGGCAGTGGCGGTTAGACAGGATTCGTCTCTCCCGGTATTGGGGGTTGATATCGCGCTGTGTCAGAGAGACATTACGCAAAGTCCCTGGCCAGGGCAAGCGAGATTTGCTGGTAGGTTCCAGTAGTTTCTCAGGGTGTAATGGGCTTCACTCCGACTGACGCTTGCCGCCCCCTAGGCCCGATATGCGATAGTCTTAGACGAACGGACCGGACTGTACGGAGATTGTCACATCAGACTCAGTAGGAGTTCGGATGGGTTTCCTCATCGGCCTTCTTATCGACATCTACCTGGGGACCGTTACGTACAGCTAGTGCCGCTTGCGGTCTGTGGTTAAACCCACTGCCAGCGTAGTAGTCGAGTCTCTAGAGTCCCACACAGAGAGTTTCCCTACTCCAGGTGAAACGATATAGAGGTCGTATGGTTTTACGACAAGGGTTCGGACGCATACGTGTGTTTACACACGTACGACTTTCGGACAGTTTTTACCAGTCGGCTTTAGTTTAAGCCAGTTACTGGTATCCGGTTATTGGATTTATACAGTCTAAAGTTTTTCCGTATTTTTGCAGAAAGGAGGGGCATTCTCGTAATTGCGCGAGAAGCTTCTAGAAGATGGTGACTAAGGAGGTTTTGGTGGCATATACAATGAATGTGATTAGTGAGTCATATGGATGATTCATCCATGTCATTAATGCATCATAAATGCTTAATGACTCATGGATGTGAATCATCACTAGATATTATCAAGCATGGTTGTTAAATTCATTTCTTTTCTTTTCTTGATAAAAGAAATTCTTGATATATATTATCATAACTCATTCTTCTCACTTCATTATTATCTTCACCTTCTCTCTCCTCAAGCTCTCCCTCTTCAAACCCTAATCCTCCCCTCTCATGTGTTGAGTACAAGGATTAGTTAGACTAATTAAACCATAACCCTCACTCTATATCACCTAGCTTCTTTGATTAGCACTTAAAGAAGGTTAGTTGCCTCAAGTTTAGAGGCTAAGCTTGGAGTAAAGCTCTCGGGTGGATCGTCTACTACTTCGAGAAGGCCGAGGAGGAGGAGGAGTTCGTAAAGACGAAGGACACGGTTCTTTAGGTATAATCCCTTTACATAGTAGTTGTTAACAACTATGTTTGATGTTAGTTATCGTTTAGCTTCGATTCGTACGGTTAGTCGATGTTTAAGCAAAGAACAAGATCGTTTTTCATATTTCCGCCTCCCCGCAAGTCATGGGGTGTTGTACATCGACTTACAGTGGTATCAGAGCCTCGCTAAACAATAAATAACTTACTTGCAAATTTGTATGAATTTCGAACGGAAAAAACGAAACCGGAAAACCCCGAAATCACAAGTTTCTGTCGAATTTTAAATGAAGTCCTAAAATTTTTCAGGGAGGTTCAGAAAGCTTAAAAAGACAGTAGAAGAACACCCAAGAAATTTGGGCCCCTGAATCGCCTAAAGCGCCGCGGAACCGCGGCGGATCGCACCGATCCGCCGCGCTTCCGCCGCCGAGTTGGCGATTCAGGAACCCAAATTTCCTGTGTTGCTTCTCTGTGATATTTGGTATTTTCTGGAAGTTTTTATTTTTGCTCAGGTTTCAGATTTACAGAGAAGTATTGGAGCAAAATTAAAAGTGTTTAATCGATCGAAATTATACATTATTTGCTTGATGGATTGTATCTGTGTTTGTATAATGTGTTCGTAAACCTCCCCTAACTGCTAGTATGTCGGTTGGCAGGGGGTTGCACATTTCTGTAATGGTTTTTACTGTTTGTGGATATGAACTGTGTTGGACTGTTGTGATGTATAGCCGGGGTTATGTGATGGGTTATTATTTAATTCATTTGATGTAAATGTAATTTGTTGTAATATTATTTTGCGGGGCACATCCAGGTTGCGGTTGTAGCCACCGTTGTATTATTTCAGTTTACTGTTTTTGCTCCTAGGACAGACCCAAGGTGGGGTGCACAAACTGCCGGGCGGGTAGTTTGCCGTACCCGTTGGGGTCTTGGGTGGGGTAATGGCTATTCATCACAACTGTGTAATCCGTCTTTTGTTGCAGGCTCAAAACAAACACGGATTACTTGCAAATCCAATAAAGTTCATCTGTGATCTGGAATGCCTATTATTGCGTCTGACGAATGTACAATATCTATATATGATAGCTATTTAGACGTCACTTATGTTTTACACCCGCTCTAGCCTAGCCCCCGCTCTGTCGTTAGTTAAGTAACCTAACGGGTGATGACGGGACCCCGTGGCGAATGCGGATGGCATAAGAGGACGTTGTATTTTCGTTGTTTTCTGCAATGATAGGTTAATGATGGGACGCATTATTTATAATGCAAAGAAAATAAACCAAAAAGTTTAATCGTTGGAACAATTTAAAAGAAACCACTCGGTTAATTTTAAAAACAGATATTTTTAAATGCGGAGCTTTAACCACTTCTTTTAAAAGCTATCAGGTTCCTTCGGTTATATCAAGTTCACTACGTTCACGGTTTCGCCAAAACCATTCGTAGCCCTTCGTCATTTCATATGAGTATTCAGTAGTATTCAAGCTATGCATTTTGGCCAAAGTCAAGGCATAGTGTTTGGTAGCTGCTGGGTTTTCATTTGTTGCATAAGATAGATGAGTTGGTTTGGGACAGTCGTATTATCATTTGACCAAACTCAGGGGTATATACGGATGGGTTCAAATTTGACAAGATAATGACGGGTAGAACTTGACATGTGACTTATGACATTTTGACCAAAGCCAAGGTCATAAGAGCATGGGGCAAAAACTTATATCGGGAATTTCTAAAGAAACTGAAATTTGCAAAGAGATGCATACCATTTGGTGTTTGATGAATGTTGGTAGGATCCCTTCAACATTATCATACGATGATATTTGGATCCCGATCCTACTGTGAGTATATGTTACTTATCAGGAGATTCATCACTTAACGATCAATGCTATAAACCAAGTAGGTGTCAAGAAAGGTGTCAGCGGGGTTACGCCCCCAGAGAAAAGAGGTTATTTAATTAAGGAACTTCGCGAAAGCGTTGGAAAACTTCCCTCGAAGTATCGACACTGGCCTGGCTGAACGGTTAAGCAAGTATTGTACGGTGAGAATAGTCCTGGCTAGTTCTTCTTTTATGGTTTGAGGAAGGATTCGAGAAACAGTGGGAGCCATCCAGTTTAGATAAACTAAAAACCACTCTAAACTTGCAAGAGCATCATGCTAAAGAGTTTTCTTCTCTCTCTCCTAATTGCAGCGACCCTGAAAATGACTGGACTTAAGTTACTTTTAGAGAAAAATATACTGACAGGGCCAAACTATAAAGATTGGCTGCGGAATGTCAAAATGGCTTTGACCTATGACAAATTGGGGTACGTCCTCACCGCTACGGCACCTGCTGTCCCTGGTCCCAAATCCAGCAATGCGGATAAGGAAATCCACAAAACTTGGGATTTAGATTGCGCGAAAGCCAAGTGCATCGTGCTTTCCTCAATGAACAATGAACATCAGAGGAGGCACGAGGATATGAACCTAGATGGCATATTTCTCCATACAAAGGAACTTTATGGAGAGCAATCTAGTATAGCAAGATACGAGACCTCTAAGAACTTGTTTCGAGCGAGGTTGGCTGTCGGGTCATCGGTAGGAGAACATGTCCTAAAGATGATCGGCTATATTGAAGAGCTCGCAGACCTTAGGACGACTTTGGACAATGAGCTCTATACAGACCTTATTCTCCAGTCCCTTCCTCCCACCTACGCCCAGTTTATCCTGAACTTCAACCTTCAAAGAAAAGAAGTTGAACTTCCGGAACTCCTGAACATGTTAAGGAGTGCAGAGGGCACCTTGCAGAAAGCAAGGGAAACACTCGCTATGTTTGTTAGCGGTGCATCTTCTTCCGGGTCCAAGGCTAGGGCCAAAGGAAGGAAGAAGAAGGCCGCCACCAAACCTAGAGGAGGTGTTAGTAAGGTGGGAGGGAAGGGAAAGAAAAAGTTTGCGGTACCGGTAGTTGGCCAGGATGAGTGCTTCCATTGTCACAGGAAAGGGCACTGGAAGAAGGATTGCAAGGCGTGGAACGCCAAGAACCAAGAACCGAAGCAAGCTGTGGCTTCGAATTCAGGTGTGTTTGTAATTGAGAATTGTCTGTCGATCAACTCTACTTCCTGGGTATTGGATACCTGATCAGGATCTCATATTTGCAATTCATTGCAGGCACTGAGAAACCGTAGAGTGCTGAAGGAAGGTGATATGACCCTAAAGGTTGCTAACGGAGCTAGCGTGGGAGCTGCGTCCGTCGGGGATTATCACCTAGGATTGACGAGTGGACACATTTTGGTTTTACATAACTGTTATTTTGTACCAAGCTTAACGTGTAATATCATATCAGTTTCCTTGTTATCAAATAAAGGTTATGATTTCACGTTTGTAAGAGATGTTGTTAACATCCACCTTAATCATGGTTTGATTGGGTCAGGTACACTAAATAACGGTATATATGTTTTAAACCAACTCCAAATTTTCAACGTCCAGAACACACTAAAAAGAAAGTCTCCAGATTTAAATAAAGCTTTCTTATGGCATTGTAGACTGGGTCACATCAATGAGAGAAGGTTGACTAAGTTGCATAGAGAAGAATATTTGGACTCGTTCGAATATCAAACTTATGACACTTGTCAATCTTGTCTCAAAGGAAAGATGACAAAGACTCCATTTACTGGACAAGGAGTAAGAGCGAGCGAGCTCTTAGGACTCATACACAGCGATGTATGCGGTCCAATGTCTACACATGCAAGAGGTGGTTTTTCCTATTTCATTACTTTCACGGATGATTACTCAAGGTACGGATTCATTTATCTGATGAAACATAAATCCGAGGCTTTTGAGAAATTCCAAGAGTATAAGAATGAAGTAGAAAACCAAACCGGCAAAAGTATTAAGACACTGAGATCTGATCGAGGTGGAGAATACTTAAGTGCCGAGTTCCTAGGTTACCTAAAAGAGAAAGGAATTCTCTCTCAGCTTACTCCTCCATACACTCCACAGCACAACGGTGTATCGGAGAGACGGAATCGAACCCTATTGGATATGGTACGATCCATGATGAGTAATGCTGAGTTGCCGTGATCTTTCTGGGGTTATGCGCTAGAATCAGCGGCATATCTTTTGAACAGGGCTCCTACCAAGACTGTGCCTACCACTCCATATCAGATGTAGACTGGGAAGAAACCCCATCTTTAACATATGAAGATTTGGGGATGTCCAGCTTTTGTTAAAAAGCAGCATGTGGACAAGCTCGAGGCACGATCAGTAAAATGTATGTTTGTGGGATATCCAAAGAACTCCAAGGGATATCATTTCTATTACGCAGAGGAACAAAAGGTTTTTGTTTCTCGTAATGCCCATTTTCTGGAACATCAGTTTTTAGAAAAGGAATTAAGTGGGAGCGAAATAGAACTGGAAGAAATTCCAGAACCACAAACTGCTACTGAAAGTTTGGTAGAACCAGGAGTTCAAGAAGAACAGGACATTCCCGCACCCCTCCGCAGGAGTAGTAGGCCGTCTCATCCGCCTGAGAGATACTACGGTTTTCTCATAGATGGGGATAGAGAGGATTGCATCATAGATGAGGATGAACCTACTGACTTCCAGCAGGCCATCCAGAGCGGCGACTCGGTACGATGGCTAGATGCAATGCGGACCGAAATGGAGTCCATGTACACCAACAAAGTATGGACTTTGGACTTTGCTCCAGATGGGGTAAAACCCATAGGATGCAAATGGATCTTCAAGAAAAAGATTGGTGTAGATGGACAGGTGGAAACCTATAAGGCTAGACTTGTTGCAAAGGGTTTTCGTCAAAGACCTGGTTTGGACTATGACGAAACTTTTTCTCCAGTGGCTATGCTCAAATCCATTCGGGTCCTTCTTGCTATTGCTGCCTTCCATAATTATGAAATCTGGCAGATGGACGTAAAGACGGCTTTTCTGAATGGAAATTTAGAAGAGTGCGTCTATATGGATCAGCCAGAGGGTTTCAATCAGAGTGGGAGCAGCGGGAAAGTATGCAAGCTGCTTAAGTCCATTTATGGACTAAAGCAGGCATCGCGGAGTTGGAACATCTGTTTTGATGAAACAGTCAAAGAATTTGACTTTATCAAAAATCCAGATGAACCGTGCATATATAGTAAAGTCGTAGCCAGAAGTGTCGTATTCCTCGTCTTGTACGTGGATGACATTCTATTGATTGGAAATGACATTCCTATGCTACAATCTGTCAAAGGATTCTTGTCACACAGGTTCTCCATGAAAGACCTGGGTGATGCCTCTTACATTCTGGGGATCCAGATCTATCGTGATAGATCCAAGAAGATGTTAGGACTTTCGCAGTCCAGGTATATCGACACTGTACTGAAAAGATTCAGTATGGAAGATTCTAAGCGCGGTAATCTACCGGCTTGTCACGGAATCACCCTCTCCAAAGAGATGTCTCCCAAGACTGATTTGGAAAGGGAACGCATGTCTATTATACCCTACGCTTCTGCGGTAGGCTCTATAATGTATGCGATGTTGTGTACCAGACTAGATGTAGCTTACGCACTGAGCGTGGTAAGTCGGTATCAGTCAGACCCAGGGGAGAAGCACTGGATAGTAGTAAAGAACATTCTCAAGTACCTGAGAAGGACTAAGGAGATGTTCTTGGTTTACGACGGAAAAGACCTCAAGTTGGAGGCCTTTGCTGATTCCGGCTTCCAGAGTGATAAGGACGATTCCAAGTCCATGTCGGGTTATGTCTTTACCCTCAATAGAGGGACGGTGTGCTGGAAGAGCTCCAAGCAGGACACCGTTGCTGACTCGACGATGGAAGCGGAGTATATAGCTGCTTGCGATGCCGCAAAAGAAGCAGTCTGGATGAAGAAGTTCCTAACAGAACTTCAGGTGGTTCCTACCATAGTTGATCCAATACCTCTGTATTGCGACAACAACGGAGCTATAGCTTTAGCAAAGGAACCAAGGTCCCATCAGAAGTCCAGACACATCTTAAGGCGGTATCACCTGATCAGGGAGATCATTGATCGTCAGGAGATCGAGGTTCGAAGAGTTGCTTCTGAAGAGAACATTGCTGATCCATTCACAAAGGCCCTACCTCAGATTCAGTTCGAGAGGCTACTCGAGATCATCGGTCTTCGATACGCCAGTACATGGCCCTAGTGCAAGTGGGAGATTGTTAGTGTTTATGCCCTAGAAGGCCATTACTGTATCATACTAGTTTGTATATTACTTAATGGAAGCTTGGGATATTCACATGTATATAACAGTCTTGCTAAACATGGTAGTATGCTACTTGGTTTCTTCTATCTTAATATGTGAGTATACGTATTGATAGAGCTCTTAGGATCTTGCTTGACTACCAGCGTTGTGATGGCAGTCACACTAGTGGGGGCTGGGTAGTCTACAAGCACATCCTTATTCAGGTCCCTAGTCGTTGGATTATCGAGACAGGGCATCGATACTCCAGAGTAGACTAGTGTGTATGCTTCTCATCCCAGTTGGGGAGATGGTCTGTCCCGCAGCCGTCAGTACGTCGTACTGGAGATAGTATGCAGGTGCTCGTTAGGTTACGGGTACACCGGACAGGACTCACAGGGAACTGTTGGTTGGTTTTATACCAGTCGTCAGTGAACAGTTCCCAGGTGACATGAGTACAGCATAGTCCGCAGACTTGACACTGCTACTTCGCCTCGAGTGTGTCCCACTGTTCTTAGATTGCTACCCTACCACGGCTCAAAGGAGTCGTGCAAACAGGTAGCAGTTGGGTGCAGTCCCGAGCACTTGGAGGCAGTGGTGGTTAGACAGGATTCGTGTCTCCCGGTATTGGGGGTTGATATCGCGCTGTGTCAGAGAGCCATTACGCAAAGTCCCTGGCCAGGGCAAGCGAGATTTGCTGGTAGGTTCCAGTAGTTTCTCAGGGTGTAATGGGCTTCGCTCCGACACGACTTATACCGCTATTAGGGGACTGACGCTTGCCGCCCCCTAGGCCCGATATGCGATAGTCTTAGACGAACGGACCGGACTGTACGGAGATTGTCACATCAGACTCAGTAGGAGTTCGGATGGGTTTCCTCATCGGCCTTCTTATCGACATCTACCTGGGGACCGTTACGTACAGCTAGTGCCGCTTGCGGTCTGTGGTTAAACCCACTGCCAGCGTAGTAGTCGAGTCTCTAGAGTCCCACACAGAGAGTTTCCCTACTCCAGGCGAAACGATATAGAGGTCGTATGGTTTTACGACAAGGGTTCGGACGCATACGTGTGTTTACACACGTACGACTTTCGGACAGTTTTTACCAGTCGGCTTTGGTTTAAGCCAGTTACTGGTATCCGGTTATTGGATTTATACAGTCTAAAGTTTTTCCGTATTTTTGCAGAAAGGAGGGGCATTCTCGTAATTGCGCGAGAAGCTTCTAGAAGATGGTGACTAAGGAGGTTTAGGTGGCATATACAATGAATGTGATTAGTGAGTCATATGGATGATTCATCCATGTCATTAATGCATCATAAATGCTTAATGACTCATGGATGTGAATCATCACTAGATATTATCAAGCATGGTTGTTAAATTCATTTCTTTTCTTTTCTTGATAAAAGAAATTCTTGATATATATTATCATAACTCATTCTTCTCACTTCATTATTATCTTCACCTTCTCTCTCCTCAAGCTCTCCCTCTTCAAACCCTAATCCTCCCCTCTCATGTGTTGAGTACAAGGATTAGTTAGACTAATTAAACCATAACCCTCACTCTATATCACCTAGCTTCTTTGATTAGCACTTAAAGAAGGTTAGTTGCCTCAAGTTTAGAGGCTAAGCTTGGAGTAAAGCTCTCGGGTGGATCGTCTACTACTTCGAGAAGGCCGAGGAGGAGGAGGAGTTCGTAAAGACGAAGGACACGGTTCTTTAGGTATAATCCCTTTACATAGTAGTTGTTAACAACTATGTTTGATGTTAGTTATCGTTTAGCTTCGATTCGTACGGTTAGTCGATGTTTAAGCAAAGAACAAGATCGTTTTTCATATTTCCGTCTCCCTGCAAGTCGTGGGGTGTTGTACATCGACTTACACTAAGGAGCAAGGAGAGAAGGACATAAAGCCCAAGGTATAACCTTTCTAGCACTTAGCTAGTTTCTAGTTAGCTTTAGCTTGTTTTTGTTTAGCAAAGATCCTTCATAGTCTAGTCCATGTTGCCTAAACTCATAAAAATTCGATTTTTATGAGGTTTTCCGCCTCCCCGCAAGTACCGGGTGGGCAACGTGGACTTACAGCATAGAGGTATTCGGTTAGGAATATCCCGCACCTCATTCTATGAGGGCAGAGCCTTAATCCCTTCGCGGGGAGTTTGCTCTTAAGCAAAGGTTTATGTTACTAGTTTTAAAAAGCGTAGCTTAAACCACTCCATTTCAAAGCTACTGGAATTACTTCAACGATATCAAGTTCATTACGTTAAAGGTTTTTCGCCAAAGCCCAGCCGTAGCCCTCCGTCATTTTAGATTAGTATTATTTAGTATTCATGCTGCGTTTGTTGACCTAGTCAAGGCGTAGTGAACGGTAGCTAAGTGGTGCTTTTCTATGTATTATAATGCGATTGATTAGGACAGTCGTGCGGCCTTGTTGACTTAGTCAAGGGCACGTACGGGTGGGTTTAATGCAATCAAGAAAATAACGAGTTGAACTTGACTAGCGGTTTATGGTTTGTTGACCTAGTCAAGGTCATAAACCGTTAGGGGCAAAAACCATATCGGGAGTTTCAAATATACGGGAAACTTGCCAGGCATGCGCATACCTTCTGGAGTGTGGTGACTTAAGTGGATTCCGTCAGGTTTTCAAATGATGATAGTTGGATCCCGATTCCTACTAATGATTATGTATTACTCCTCAGGAGATTTTTCATTTCACAATTAGCTAACCTATTAGGTTTCTAGAAAGTGTTAACGAGGTTACGCCTCTATGGAAAAAGGGTTTTTAACTGGGTCCGTGCGAAAGCATGAGGGACCTCCCTTGGAGTACCAACACTGGCCTGGTTGAACGGTTAGCAAACTTGTAAAGTGTATATGATCCCGACTAGTTCTCCTTTTAGGATTTGAAGGAGAATTCGAGGAAGGGAGCCATCATGATTAGATAAAGTGATAACCAATCTAATCTTGATAGAGTGCACGCTGAGTGTTTTTTCTTTCACTCTCCGGTACAACGACCCATGACTTACCTTAAAACAAAAACTCTTGAACCAAGTTAACTGAACCTTCTTATAAACTTGGTCTTTGGATTGTCATGATTCACGACAAAATCACACATATCCGTGCCACTCTTACTTTACCCTTGTTTGATATATGTATGCCCTAGAGGCCATTATTTGTATAGTGGATGCTTAGACATGTATTTATATAGAGGACTTTCTTGCTCGACATGATAGTATGCTGTCTGGTTGTTCTTTATCTTAACATGTTCACTTGATTATGTTTACTGTTCATTTGATACATGTTGATAAAGCCCTTAGGATATCAGCTTGACTACCATGATTATGATGCAGGTCATACTAGTAGGGCATGTGTAGTCTATAAGCATATCCTTAATTGTTCCTAATCGTGGGTGTATCGAGACGGGGCATCGATATTCCAGAGTAGACTAGTGTATACATTTCTTGACCCAGTTGAGGGGGCGATGGATGATCCCATATCCATTGGTGTTTGACATCAGAGATTGTATACATGTGCTCATTGGAGACTGAGTACACTGAACGAACTCGCCGAGAACTCCTATATGGTATTATACCTATCGTCGAATAGCAATTCTCTGGTAACACTTGTACAGGATAGTCTGTAGACCCGAGATCGTCATAGAGCCTTGTGTGTTTCCCATTGTGCTTTGATTTCCACCCTACCATGGATTTATTGAGTTGTGCAAACAGGTGGCTTTTAAGTACAGTCCCGAGACATATGGAGGCAATGAGCGATAGGAGGGGTTTCGTCTCTCCCGGTATTGGGAGTTGATATTGTACTATGCGCGATTGGCTATTACTGGAAGACCCTGGCCTGGTTTGATGAGATTTACTAATAAGTGTTATCATTAGTTTCTCGACCTGTTATAGGCCACACATCGGCATGACTTATTGAGTTATTCGGGCTTGACGATTCCATCCCCAGACTCAATATGCAACATATCAGACGAAGAGATCGGACTGTACGGTAAGTGTTGCTGGTTGGCTCTACGAAAGTTTGAACAAGTTCGCTTGTTGTTCTTCTGTTCGCTCAATACCTGGGTAGCCGTTACGTGTAACTAGTATCGCTGACAGTTTGTGGGTATCTGATATGATCATTGCCTACTGCTAGCGTATTGACGAGTCTTAGAGTCCCACATAGGTGTTTCTGAGCTTAGGTGAAAAGAAGTGGGGCACATATGGAGATATGTGCGGGTGCTTGATTAAATACGAGTATATGATACCGTATTTTAATCTAGCGTTTTTTATTAGTCAGGTTATATGTGATATAACCGGGTTATTAAATCAAGTGTTGATTTAATACAAAGACTAATTACTCATTTATAATTCCTTTCTTTATCTATGTGTGTGTATATATATTTATATTTATATTTGTATTTATATATGTGTGTGTGTGTGTGTGTGTGTGTGTGTCATGGTGGATGATACATTGGACATGACTATGCTAGACTCACATGGGAATATATTAGATATTTATTTTTGTGAAAATGGAAAATAGAATAATGAGTCATGGTTTCTACACTCTTCTTGAAATATCTAATCATGGCTGATTATTTTATTCCTCCACTCACTTACAAATATCTAAGATATTTTCTTTGTTTCATTAATTGTGATGGTGATCACTCTCATTATCTCAAGCTAAGCTATTAGTTCATTTTCTTCCTCTTAAGTTCTCTACCCTTTTCTAGGTTAGAAAAAGAGAAAGAAAAAGAAAGGTCTTTGAGTGAGAAAAATCCCACTTCATCAATCTATATTAGTCTAGCAAACTTGTATAGGTTGTTAGCTTCACTTCATCTTAGTTTAGTGAAGCTAGAGCTTGAGTGTAAGGAACTCCTAGTGGATCATCGTAGAGATCGAAGACTTCAAGTGGAATTCTTCCAAGCTTCGAGTGGAGCCAAGAGGAGCAGAAGGACTTCTACACGGAGCCATTGAAGAGAAGGAGTGGTCTACAAAGGTTGTAGTTCTCTTTCTCTTAGTGTTAGACACTCTTTGTATATGATACTTACCTTAATCTCTAGTTCAATTCATGGTTTGTGTGCTTCAGCTCTCTAAATTTTTAAAATACACCACATATAGTTCTTTAAACACTAGTAGAAGTGCTAAGACACACTTACATGGTATCAGAGCCAAGCTAGAGAATTAAGGTAGTTTAGACGACATTAAAAGTGTTCGATCGAAATCAAAATATGGACTTTTTCATGGTTTCTGTACATTTTTCCAAATGTTGGTATTTTGCAGAATAAAAATATTAAAAAAATCTTGCAGGTAAATCTATGGAACCCCAAGAAAAACGAATACCCAATTCCCCAGAATGGTCGCGGAACCGCGGCAAAACCCTTGGTTTAGCCGTGGTTCTGCCGCGTATTTGGAGAATTAGGGTTTCAATTTTTCTGTGCTGCTCCATTTTGACATTTGTGACTTTTTGGATATTTTTATTGAGGCTCAAGGTGTTGAGGTCTCTGTGGTTTGAAGAAATTTTTGATGTTGATCGAAATATTTAATATCGTCTAAACAGTTACTATGTGTAATACAATATTTAGAATCTACACTAATCAATTTTGAGAAAATTAATTGGTTGTTTGTAAATCTAACATTTCAGTCTCATTGATAATCGGGAATCTTCTTGAATTACCCGTCTTCTTTATGAAAAGTTGTTTTCATTTCGAGACTTAAATGTAAGATTTATTAGGTTAGGCATGAAATCCGGAATATGAGATAATCCGGGTTTGCGATGTCTAAGGCTAGTGCGGATTCCAATTGTTGTAGTTTTACATTTCTTTTCTGCGACCGTAAGTGTAATATGTATATCCCTAATCTCATTGTTATATGTCGACGAAATTAGAAATACGTATATTTACTTACGTTGATGATCTGTGATGATTATTCTGTTGCTGTACTGATATGATGTATAGGATCGTCGTGATAGAATAGCCGGGGGTTTTTATGTGAGATTTTCTTTTCATTCATGTAAATTCAATGTATGTAATATTCTTTTATTGGGACACTTCCGGGTTGAGGTTGATATCACTATTGATGTACATTATTTACTTTTCCTCATTAGGATAGACCCAAGGTGGGGAGCACAAGTAACCGGGGTCTAGAGTCCAGTGGGAGGCCATCTCGAGGAGTCGAGACCGGTCGCCTAACTCTAGAATTGGCAGGGTCGCCTGTCACTCTTATAGGGGTCTAGGGGTATGGGCTTGGCTATTCATCACGACCACGGAATCCTTATTTTTTATCATTGGCTTAATCTAAAATATGGACTTCCAAGTATATTCTATATTTTCATATATCTGCTTCTGCTGCTGTTACTCTGTGATGTGATCATATTAACTGCGTGAGACGAATGTTATATATATATGATATATAATAAACGTTGCTTATGTTTTGCATCCGTGCTAGTCCTGCCCCCGCTCTGCCGTTAGTTAAGTAACCTAACGGTGCATGACGGGACCCCGTGGCGAATGCGGATGGCATAAGCGTACGTTCTATTTTCATTTCTTCTGTGATGCTTAGGAACTTAAATGATGGTACTACATTAATGAGATTAATGTAAATAAAAGAAGCCTAAAGATGTTGTAGAATCAAATTTGAAACCCACTCTGCCTTTTTATGAAAAAGCAAGTTTCAAAATGTGGAGCTTAAGCTACTCCTTTTTAATTATTTGGTTCTACAATGATATCAAGTTCAAAACGTTAAAGGTTTTCATCAAAACCATCCGTAACCCTCTGTCATTTTAGGAAGTAGAGTACTTAGTATTCGTGCTATGTTTGTTGACCATAGTTAAGGCGTAGTGTATGGTAGCTAAGTGATGTCAGCATATGATGCGATTAATTATGACGTTTATATGACTTTGTTGACCATAGTTAAGGGTCATATGAGTGGGTCTAATTAATCAAGAAATGACGGGTAGAACTTGACTAGTGCTTATGATTTGTTGACCATAGTTAAGGTCATAAGCCGCTAGGGATAAAAACCGAATCGGGAATTTCAAGAGTTGAAATTTGCAATGAGATTGCATACCTTCTATATTGATAGTTGGATCCCGATCCCACTGTAAGTAAAAGTTACTCCCGGGAGAGTTTTGCACTTTACAATTAGCTAATCCAGTAGGTGTCTAGAAAGGTGTCAACGGGGTTATGCATCTAGGGAAACGAGGTTTATTTTAATTAGGTCCGTGCGAAAGCACAGAGAACCTCCCTCGGAGTACCGACACTGGCCTGACTGACCGGTTAGCGAACTTGTAGAATTTAGTTAATCCTGGCTAATTTTCATTTTGAGGTTTGAAAGAAAATTTGATAAAAGTAGTGGGAGACATCGATTAGATAAGATAAATAACCAATCTAATCTTTGTAAGAGCTTTCGCTGAGTGTATTCTTTTCTCTCTCTCTTAATGGCAGATACCAATGACTGGACTTAAGCTTATATTAGAGAAAAATAAACCGACGGTACCCAATTATAAAGACTGGTTGAGGAACGTAAACATTGCCCTTACATATGATAAGGTTGCATATGTCCTTACTGCCCCAGCCCCTCCCATCCCAGGCCCTGATTCCTCTATTGCGGATAAGGAGATCCATAAGACATGGGATATTGATTGTTCCACAGCCAAATGCCTCATGTTAGCTTCGTTGGACAATGTGCATCAAAAGCAACATGAGAAGATAGATGTTCAATCCATCTTTTTCCATACAAAGGAGTTGTATGGGGAGCAATCTCGTACTCTTCATTACGAGGCATCTAGAAAGTTGTTTCATGAGGATGGCTGCTTGTACGTCAGTAGGAGATCATGTCTTGAAGATGATAAGACTTATTGAAGAACTTGAGGACCTGGGATGGACCATGGAGAACGAACAATGTTGATATAGTTCTACAGTCTCTCCCCCCGCCTTTGCTCAGTTTATAATGAACTTCAATATGCATAACATGGAGAAGTCACATCCTGAACTTCTCAATATGTTGAGAAGTGCAGAGAGTACGCTTAAGACAGTGAAAACTCTCTCTCCGATTAATAGGCCCATTCCACCTTCCGTCCTAAAAGCCAAGGCTAATGGAAAGAAGAAGAAGAAACCCACTAAACTGAGAGGTGGAGTTAAAAAGGCAAAACGGAAAGACAAATCCGGGGCTGAGGGATCGGGAAAGGGAGAATGTTTCTACTGCCACAAGTCGGGACACTGGAAGCATAATTGTATTGAGTACCTTGTTGATCTCAAGAAGAAGAAGCATGGTGATGCTTCTGCTTCAGGTGTGTTCGGAACTTAAAACTGTTTTTCTATAAACTCTGCATCCTGGGTATTAGATACCGGTTCGGGTTCTCATATCTGCAATTGTGTGCAGGGACTGAGAAATAACAAAGTTTTGAAGACAGGTGATCACACTCTCCGGGTTGGAAATGGTTCCAATATACATGCTGTATCAGTGGGGGAGTATCACCTAGGGTTTCCCTCGGGATGTATATTGGTTTTGAACCTATGTTATTTTGTACCAAGTATGCTATGTAATATAATATCCGTATCTTTGTTAGACAATGAAGGATATCATTTTGTGTTGCAAAATAATGTTATGAACATTAACCTGAATCAACAGTTGATTGGGTATGGTACACTAAATAACGGTATTTACGTCCTAAATTAGCACACAGTTTTCAATATACAACACACAAACAAAAGATAAATTTCAGATATAAATGAAGCTTTTGTATGGCATTGTAGACTTGGTCATATTAACGAACCAAGACTAACCAAGCTACATAAAGATGGATATTTAAATCCTTTTGAATATAAATCTTATGCAACTTGTCAGTCTAGTATTGTAACGCCTTGAAAAGTCGTTTTGGTGTTTTCCCGAAAATCGGTGAAAATTTGGTATTTTTCCGTAAATCGTCTTTTTTGTTATTTTGCAGTTTAGGCCTAATTATACTTAATTTGGATAGGAATTGCTAGTTTTTAGTATCTAATGAGTTACTTATAAATTTCTAGTCATTTAAAATTTTTTCCTTATTTTTCAATTTTTAATATTATTTTAAGCTGTTAAAAATACATTAAATTAGCGATGAATACAAATTTAAATGGGCTAATTTTACTCTTTAGAATCATATTAATTAAAATCTAGTTTGTAATATAATTTTTTAGTATTTTATTTCAAGTTCTAATTGGTTTTTATTATGGAAAACAAAAATATAATTATTTTGAACTAAAACTCGCAAATATGGTATTGTGGGGGAGGGTCTTTTTTGCATAGAACCTTTTTGTATTCACTCACACTCACCCTCACTCCCCTTGGACGGCCCCACCACTGCTGGAATCAGCCACTTCCCCCTCCTTTTTAATTTAACTCATGTGAGGAAATGGGTTAAAAAGGGTTATATATATATTTTTATTTGAGGTAAGGGTATTATGGTAATATGAGAGGGTTGACTTAGATCTTTTTCCACAACTCCGCCACACCTCTCCCCACTCCCTCTCAGCCGAAAATCCTGCACCCAACAGCCCCAAAACTACCCTTCTCTTTTTTTCTTCAAAACCCATCTCAAATTCCATCAAAATCCAAATTAAACCTCACAAATTAATCCCCATCCTTCATCCATTCTTCTTAGCCTTTCTTGCATGGATCTTGGATGCTAGGAGGCCATCTTTGGAGGCAAAACTTCTTGCTAGATCCATAGAAATTGAGGTATAATTTCTACCCATTTAAGTTCTTATGGTTAGATTTTTTTAATTGAGTTGTTTTAATATTAGTGCTAATTTCATTATAGGTTTTTAAAGTAAATGGTTTGAGTTTAACTAGGGTTCAGAAAACCATTATTAGGTTACTTAATTTATTTTGCTTTCTAGTGTTTTGCTAACCTAAATCTAAGGGGTTAACTTGCTTATTGGACTTCAAATTAGTGTTAATTTAGTGTTTCATGTATAGTTTGGGTTGGATTTTGCTAATTATGAAAAATCAAGAAAGGTTTTGTTTATGGAAAAAAGGGGATTTGAAGCATTGCATGTGGGTTATGTGAGGGTTGTAGATTGCTTGTAGTGTGGTTGGTTGTTCAAGCTTGATTGTAGTCTTTTCGTCACAAATCCGCGATGTTTGCGCCAATTTTCTAGCATTCATGCTTACTAGGTTTTCGTAAAATATTGTGGTGATTTGTTTATGAGATCTTGAAGATATTGTTGGCATCTCCTATGACATTTAGGAGGTGTGCATGCGGAATTTGGGTTAATCGGGTTTTAGTTTTGCCGGCCGTCCCAAAACGAAGCTTGTAGTTAGTTTTTGTGATTTTCGTGTGTGTTCCGCGCACCTTGTGCACGTTGTGCCTAGCTTATGAACGTTGATATTTTCGTTTGAAATTTGCGTCGTTTCATGATATATAACCTTATGTTTTGTATTGGTGCAAATTCCAGGTTCGGTCGCGGAGACTTCGGACGCGGCACGAAAAAGGAAAGGCGGTGATTGGACATAGCGAGCTGGGGATTTCCGGTGAGTAGATGTAACATCTACGGGGGACTATCGTTTGGATGGCGAAAGTCGCCCGATAGTTTTAGTAATTTAAAAAGATTCTTAGTGATGTTAGTAATTAGGGGTGTAATACTTGCATGATTATTTGCTACATCCATGCTTTATTTTGACATACATATGTGAACCCATTCTATAGAACACCTGCACCATTGCCAGGGTTTTTACATACAGCATGAGCACTATTCATGTGTACACACACGCCCTGGTAATTGACATGCCACGACACTAGATAACTTATAATCTATAATATTGTCACTATATTTGATACTTAAACCTGTACTATTGCAATAAATCCTTAAATAAAAGTGTAGAATTGCTATTCATGTGCATGTATATCATTATATCATTTGTTCATGCCTAGTCTATTAATCATACAATGTAAAATGAACATTGATACCATATGCATTCATTATCATTGACGTATGCACTCATGATGATTTCTTGAGATTTTTTGATATTTCTGGATTTCGGGGGAAAGCCGCAAAATTTCTAAACTTATTACCTTTTTAAAATATGCAAATTGCGGTTTTCTAGTGATGTAAGTGTCGTCCACCATGAGTTTGCTGTGGTTTTCGAGACCCGTTTCGAGGAGTTGGATGAACCGTCTCGGGTACATAGTAGGCCCGGTAAGGTACCCCGGGGCGAGAAGGTCGTGTTGCTGACGTTGAGCCTTGCAAGGGATAGATTACCTACCGGTGACTTTTTGGCACGGCGGATATCCAGAGGATACCGACCGTGGTCGCGAGATGATGAGATATTGATATTTGAGATGGGTCAGCCAGACGGCTGAGGCCAGAGATACTATGACATGGATACATGAGATTGAGACAGTTTTGAGGTGTCGATGCTGGACACAGATTCTTGTTGATTCTTTTGGTATTGTGCTGATATTTCAAAAGAGATTCCTAAAGGAAAAATTTGATTTCTTATACTTACATATTCAGATCACGAGTTGATTCATATTGCATACATACCTGCTAGTACATTCATGTTGCGTACATACCTGCTAGTATATCCTGCCATACCTGTATTATAGATGTTAGGATGCTTGTGTGCATGCTTGCGATAGCCTCTATAGATGTTATTTATTACTCACGAGTTGGCAACTTACCCCAGTTGTGCCACAGCCTTTTTGCAGGTCCGCTCCGTCAGCACAGTAGCGGCGGGCGCACTTGCTTCTTTTGCCTGGATACGAGGCTTTTACTCGTAGGTGGGTTGTATTATTATTTTGTACCACCTTGTATATTCTTTGTATCTAGAGTACTCCATCTCCTGTATCTACCAGTACTATTGTATATTGACTTAGAGGCGAGATAGTGAGATTTGTGGGCATGTATATTGTTTCTTCGGGTCGTGCTCACTTGAGCCGACATGTTGGTTCTTACTTATGCCTTTTTATGCTTATTTTGCTCATTCCTGATTTAGATTACGTGAGATTTGTGACCGCCTTGTGGCGAAGAGCTTTCTCCCGCTTGGGGATGCTTTTTTTTGTATTCATATATATTCTTGTTGTACCCATTTTGGGGGCCAGTATTTACAAAGGAGACTCTGCCGAAATTTTCGGAAAAATTGACATTGCTTTTAAAAGGTCTTGACATGACTTATTTGATAAATTCGTTTTCAATTGATTGGTTTTTCCTTCACTCTACTGCTTATTTGGTTTTGATTTCTGGGCTTTGACTTATTTATTTTACGGACGCCTTGAGACGTTTCGTAACTTAAGTGCCAGTCACGTTCCGTACCCTGCGGGTCATGACAAAGTTGGTATCAGAGCGATAGGTTTTACCTTTCTGAGTGTAGGATAACCCTTGGTAGATGGAGTAAGTGACTTAAGCAGGGTAACGTAGCGTGCGTATGTTCGCGGCATACTTGCGATACGGTACTCCGCCTAAGTTACTTTAGGATATATACTTGCTTGAAATTCCTTCTTCAATTCCGTGTATCCTATGATTCTATTGCACTGTTCTTATTATCCTGTTTCCTGTACCAGCCACTATGCCGCCGAAGGCTACGAGAGCGCAGAGGGCTGCCGCCCGAGATGAGATCCGAGCAGGCTCGTCCGAGACGAGGACCGAGAAGGGTGGTATACCTACGCCTCAGGGACAGACTGATCCGCATTCCCCAGGCCGCATGGATAGGCTAGAGTCTGGTATGGAGGAGCTACGACAGATGATGGGAGGTATGTAGGAGTTACGACAGATGGTGGGATCCTTAGTAGCGGCCAGTCGTGCACCGAGATCGGAGGACGTACCTACCACATCACAGACTACCATGGTGCCTGCTGCCCAGACAGTTCCTCCTACAACTACTACCGTGGCTATCCCAGTATCGCTACAGGATTTCATGAGGCTGAGACCTCCAGTCTTCACGGGCACCGATGCAGCAGAGGATCCGCAGACATTTCTTGACAGTTTAACCAGGATCTGCCGTGCGCTCAGATGTTCGAACGATCGATGGGTGGAGCTCGCGAGTTTCCGTCTAGAGGGCCTCGCGCAGACATGGTGGGAGTCAGTCTTGAGAGGTCGAGCTGCAGGTCTACCTCCTATGACTTGGGCCGAGTTTACAGCAGTCTTCCTAGCTCGTTTCCTCCCAGAAAGCGTTCGTGATGCTAGGGCTCGCAGTTTTGAAGCTTTGATCAAGACCCCAGGGATGACGGTGTCTGAGTACGATGTCCAGTTTACGCAGTTGTCCAGATATGCTCCTGTGACGTCCCGAAAGTACGGAACATGACCGGCACTTAAACTATGAAACGTCTCGAGGCGTAAGTAATCTAAGTAAGCCGAAAACCCAGAAATCCAAACCAAGAAAAGTAGTAGAGTGAAGGAAAAACAACTTAAAACAAGTAGTTTTAATAGCATAAGCCGAATTATGCCTTTTTTTAAAAAAAACATCAAGTATTTCCTGAAAATTTCGGCAGAGTCTCCTTTGTAAATACTGGCTCCCAAACGGGATACAACATGAATAGTATACGAAATCAATAAAAGGCATCCCCAAGCGGGAGCTAGCTCTTCGTCAATCGACGGTCATAACCACACAAGCAATATAATATACAACGCCAAGGACGAGGATCAAAACTCAAAAGGAAACTCAAAATAACAAGAAATCGCATGTATGACGCAATCCTAGGTCATACGATCATAATATATAATCCTCAAATATATAACCAGCAACCTATAACTATGGCTAGGGCAAATATCTATCCAAAGTGTAATCCCATGTGCCCGTATCAGTGCCTCATGTAGCAATGTATCATATGGATGATGTTGTTAGTGTATATGCCCTAGAGGCCATTACTGTATCATACTAGCTTGTATATTACTTAATGGAAGCTTGGGATATTCACAGTTGTATATACAATCTTGCTCGAAATGGTAGTATGCTACTTGGTTTGTCTCTGCTTTAATATGTGCATGTGTTTCTTTTAGCATATTGCTGGTATACATATTAGTAGAGCCCTTAGGATCTTTGCTTGATTACCAGCGTTGTGATGGCGCTCGCACTCGTGGGAGCTGGGTAATCTATAAGCACATCCTTATACAGGTCCCTGGTCGTTGGACTATCGAGACAGGGCATCGATACTCCGGAGTAGACTAGCGTATGCGCTTCTCATCCCAGTGTGGGAGACGGTCTGTCCCACAGCCGTTAGTACGTCGTACTTGGGATAGTATGCGGGTGCTCGTTAGGTTACGAGTACACTGGACAGGACTCGTCGGGAACTGTTGGTTGGTAATATACCTATCGTCAGTTATCAGTTCCCAGGTGACATGAGTACAGCTTAGTCCGCTGACTTGACACTGTCACTTCGCCTCGAGTGTGTTCCCACTGCACTTTGATTACTACCCTACCACGGCTCAAAGGAGCTGTGCAAACAGGTAGTTTTTGGGTGCAGTCCCGAAGCACTTGGAGGCAGTGACGGTTAGACAGGATTCGTCTCTCCCGGTATTGGGGGTTGACATCGCGCTGTGTCTAGGAGAGCCATTACACGAGTAGTCCCTGGCCAGGGCAAGCGAGATATACTGGTAGGTTTCCAGTGTTATCTCAGGGTGTTCTGGGCTACACTCCGACACGACTTGTACCGCTATTAGGGGACTGACGTTCACCGCCCCCCTAGGCCCGCCATGCGATGTATCAGACGAACAGACCGGACTGTACGGAGACTGTCACATACAGGCTCAGTAGGAGTGCAGATGGGGTTCACCTCGTCAGTCTTCTTATCGACATCTACCTGGGGACCGTTACGTACAGCTAGTGCCGCTTGCGGTCTGTGGTTAAACCCACTGCCAGCGTAGTGTCGAGTCTTTAGAGTCCCACACAGAGAGCTATTCGCCTTTAGGCAAAACGAGTAGAGGTCGCATGGTTTTGCGACAGGGTTCGTTCGCATCCGCGCACTTGTGCACGTTTGCTATCCGGACAGTTTATACTAGCGGGCTTTGGTTTAAGCCGGATCCTAGTATATGATTTGAGATTGGTTTTTCTCATTGTGTTCGTGTTCCTCGGATCACGAATGCGGGTGCGTATGCACAGTTGCTTGAGATTGGGGGAGAGGACCTTGTTTAGGGTTAATGGCCTTTGTCATTTTATTAACCCTATTGATTTTGTGTGGATTATTGTTAATTGATAATTAGCTTAATTATTGTGCATGGTTGTTGTTGACAATTTGACTTCATTGACTTGTTGACCATGTTGACAACTTGACCATAATCATTTCATTTGGAAGATGCTCTTTGATCTTTGCAAAAATGAAATGATAATGGTCAATTCATGATTTATCATGACAATTTTCAAGCTAATTATCTAATTAAACTTATCCTCACATATTAGTGAGAATGGCTCACTATTTTTCTCATTCTCTCATTTCTTTTCTCTCTCTTGCTCATCCTCTCCCTCAAGCTCTCTCCCTCTCATGTGTTGAGAAACAAAAAGCTTGAGAAAAACCCTCTCTTGATCTTCTCTACTCACTTCTAGGGTTCAAGTCTTAGCATTTCTTGCACTCTAGTTACTCCTAGCTTGGAGTTGAAGCTAAAGGTGGTGGCTTTCGAGTGGATCCTTCTTTGACGGGAGAAGACAAGCAAGGTGATCCTTTTCTACCATACCTAGGAGCAAGGAGAGAAGGACTAAAGACCAAAGGTATAACCTTTCATCACTTAGCTACTTTGTAGTTAGGGTTAGCTAGTTTATGTTTAGCAAAGATCCTCACAAGCATAGTCCATGTTGCCTAAGTCATTAAAAATCCGATTTTTATTATGTTTTCCGCCTCCCCGTAAGCACCGGGGTGGGCAACACGGACTAACAGTGGTATCAGAGCCTAACTAAACTCAAACTAGCTAGGTAGTGAAGTGTAACGAAGTTTCGAAACCGAAAATCCAAAAACCGAACTTTTGAAAAACCCTAGTTTCTGTTGAAATTTTTTCTGCTCAAAATGAAAAACTGTATATTTGTAAATTCATCTCAGGGTTTTTTATGAACACCCATGAAAAACGACACAGAGATTCGTTCAAACCGCCGCCCTTCCGCCGCACGAGGTAGGCTCGTGCCGCGGAACCGCCGCGGTTTGATGTCCTCTCTGCATCGTTTTTCGTGCAGTGTCTGTATGTGTTGATTTTGGGATTTTAAGGATATATAATATATGCCCAGATTTTCCAGAACTAAAATTTACTTTTGGGGGCCTATAAATCCGTATTTTTCGGAACTTCACTACACTTTAACTACATCGGTTATATCTGTAATGCTTGTATGTATTGAACGTCGGCTAATCGCTATAAGTCGATTAGTCGGGGTTATACATCTCTGTGATTTGTGATTGTTGGTTTGTGGATATGAATGGATTGGATTGTCGCGGGTGAATAGCCGGGTTGGATGTGAGATGAGTGTTATTTTCTTTCATTCATTTGTAACATGTAAATTGATGTAATAATATTCTTTGTATGGCCGCACAACCGGGTCGGGGTTGTAGCCGTCATTGTATAATTCTTTTTACTGTTTTTGCTCCTAGGATAGACCCATGGAGGGGGTGCACAAACTACCGGGTATCTCGAAGCGCCGAGTGGCCTACTCACGGTGGTGAGGGAGGTTGCTTCGCTTCGGGTGCTTGGCGGGTAGTTTGCCGCACCCGTAGGGGTCTTGGGTGGGGTATTGGCTATTCACCGCGACCGTGTAATCCGCTTTGCGTTGCAGGCTCGAACGCATTGCGGATTCCTAGTATATCCAATGTATTCATCTGTGATCTGTAATGTCTATCATTGCTATATATTTATATATAATAACTATTTAGGCGTTGCTTATGTTTTACAGCCGCGCTAGCCCAGCCCCCGCTCTGTCGTTAGTTAAGTAACCTAACGGGTGATGACGGGGCCCCGTGGCGAATGCGAATGGCATAAGCGTACGTCATATTTTGGTTGTTTTCTGCAATGGTAGGATTAAATGATGGGACGCATTAAAAGAACTAATGCAAGAAATAAACCAAGTAAAAGTCGATTGGAACACTTTGAAAACCACTCGGTTCTTTTCAAAACTAAAACTTTTAAACGCGGAGCTTGAACCACTCCTTTTAAAAGCTATCTCGTTCCATCGATTATATCAAGTTCACTACGTTCACGGTTTCGCCAAAACCATCCGTAGCCCTCCATCATTTCGGTTAAATATTCGGTAGTATTCAAGCTATGTATTTTGACCTCACGCCAAGGCATAGTGATTGGTAGCTGCCGGATATTTATCCGTTGCATAGATAGAATGCGTTGATTTGAGACAGTCGTACTGCCGTTTTGGCCTACGTCAAGGGTAGGTACGGGTGGGTTCAAATTAACCAGGATAATGATGGGAAGAACTTGACATGTGACTTATGACATTTTGACCTCACGCCAAGGTCATAAGAGCATGGGGCAAAAATCCACATCGGGAGTTTCATAAGTACTGAAACTTGCTAGCGTTGCATACCATTTGGAGTGTGATAATTCTGGTAGGATTCCTTCGGTTTTATCACGCGATGATATTTGGATCCCGATCCTACTGTGAGTATATGCTACTCCTCGGGAAAACTCTCACTTAACGATCAATGCTATAAACCTAGTAGGTGCCTAGAAAGGTGTTAGCGGGGCTACGCCCACAGGGAAAAGAGGTTACTTAATTAAGGAACTTCGCGAAAGCGTTGGAAAACCTCCCTCGAAGTACCGACACTGGCCTGGCTGAACGGTTAAGCAAGTATTGTACGGTGAGAATGATCCCGGCTAATCCTTTTCTTTATGGTTTGAGAAGGGATTCGAGAGACAGTGGGAGCCATCCAGTTTAGACAAACTAAAAACCACTCTAAACTTGCAAGAGCATCATGCTAAAGTGTTTCTTTTCTCTCTCCTAATTGCAGCGACCATTCAAGATGACCGGACTTAAGTTACTATTAGATAAAAACATATTGACAGGGCCAAACTACAAAGATTGGCTCAGGAATGTCAAGATGGCTATCACTTATGACAAGCTGGGGTATATACTTACCACCAAAGCTCCCCCCGTCCCAGGTCCCACCTCCAGCGTCGCGGATGTAGAAATCCGTAAGACATGGGAGATAGATTGCGCGAGGGCCAAATGCCTCGTATTAGCCTCGATGGACAACGACCATCAGAGGAGGCACGAGAATATGGACCTAGAGTCCATATTTCTCCATACAAAAGAACTGTATGGAGAGCAGTCTCGTATCGCAAGATACGAAGTGTCGAAGAAGCTCTTTTCGGCAAGGTTGGCCGTCGGATCATCGGTAGCGGACCACGTGCTTAAGATGATCGGCTACATAGAGGAGCTCGCGGACCTTGGGACCACGTTGGAGAATGAACTCTATACTGATCTGATTCTCCAGTCCCTTCCTTCCACTTACGCCCAGTTCATTCTTAACTTCAACATGCAAGGAAAGGAGGTTGAACTTGCCGAGCTTCTGAACATGTTGAGGACTGCTGAGGGCACCCTACAGAAGGGTAGGGAGACATCCACTTTGTTTGTAGGAGGATCTTCCTCTTCTAGGTCCAGGGCGAAAGCCAAGGGCAAGAAGAAGAAAGCCCCCGCCAAACCAAGAGGCGGTGTCGGTAAAGTGGATACGAAGGGAAAGGGTAAAGCAACAAAGGTAGCGGGGAAGCTGGTGGGGAAGGAAGAATGCTTCTATTGTCACAAAAGTGACCACTGGAAACAAGATTGCAAGGCTTGGAAAGCCAGAACACAGGATTTGAAGCGAGTTGCAGCTTCAGCTTCAGGTGTGTATGTTATTGAAAACTGTCTATCAATAAACTCTACATCCTGGGTATTGGATACCGGATCAGGATCTCATATCTGTAATTCTTTGCAGGCGTTGAGAAAGCGTAGAGTTTTGAAGGCAGGTGACATGACCCTCAGAGTTGCGAACGGTGCTAGCATGGATGCAGAGGCCGTGGGGGACTATCACCTGGGATTATCAGATGGACACTTTTTGGTTTTGCGTAGTTGTTATTATGTACCAAATGCAACCTGTAATATCATTTCTGTATCTTTATTATCTAAAGAAGGTTATGAATTTGCATTTGTAAGTAATGTAGTGAACATTCACCTTAATCAAGTTTTGATTGGGTCAGGTACATTAAACAACGGTATTTACGTTTTAAACCAACCACAGGTTTTCAATATCCAGAATACACATAAAAGAAAGTCTCCAGATATTAATAAAACTTTCTTATGGCATTGTAGACTGGGTCACATCAACGAGAGAAGATTGACTAAGTTACATACTGAAGGATATTTAGATTCGTTCGAATATCAATCGTATGCAACTTGTCAATCCTGTCTCAAAGGAAAGATGACAAAGGCTCCGTTTTCTGGACACGGAGAAAGAGCGAGCGAGCTCTTGGGACTCGTACACAGCGACGTGTGCGGTCCAATGTCTACACATGCGCGAAGCGGTTTTTCTTACTTCATAACTTTTACGGATGATTTCTCAAGATTCGGACATGTCTTCTTAATAAAGCATAAATCCGAAGCTTTTGATAAGTTCCAGGAATATAAGAATGAAGTAGAAAAACAGACCGGCAAAAGTATCAAGATCCTAAGATCGGATCGAGGAGGAGAATACTTAAGTGCCGAATTCCTGAATTACTTAAAAGAGAATGGAATTCTCTCTCAGCTTACTCCTCCATACACCCCGCAACATAACGGTGTATCGGAGAGACGGAACCGAACCCTATTGGATATGGTACGGTCCATGATGAGTAATGCTGAGTTACCGCGATCTTTCTGGGGATATGCGCTAGAAACAGCTGCATATCTTTTGAACCGTGTTCCCACTAAGACTGTGCCTACCACACCATATGAGTTATGGAGTGGGAAGAAACCCTATCTTCAATACTTGAAGATTTGGGGATGTCCAGCTTATGTCAAAAAGCAGCATACGGACAAGCTCGAGGCACGCTCAGTACTGTGCAAGTTTGTGGGATACCCAAAGAACTCCAGGGGGTATCTTTTCTATTACGCAGAGGAACAAAAAGTCCTTGTTTCTCGCAATGCCCACTTTCTGGAACATCAGTTTTTAGAAAAAGAAATAAGTGGGAGCGCAATAGAACTGGAAGAAATTCCAGAACCACAAACTATTACTGAAAGTTTAGTGGAACCAGAAGGTTCAAAAGAACAGGACATTCCTACGCCGCTCCGCAGGAGTAGTAGGCAGTCTCATCCGCCCGAGAGATACTACGGTTTTCTCATTGACGGGGATAGAGAGGACTGCATCCTAGATTGTGATGAGCCTACTAGCTTCCAGCAAGCCATTCAGAGCGTCGACTCGGTAAAATGGCTGGATGCAATGCGGACCGAGATGGAGTCCATGTACACCAACAAAGTATGGACGTTGGACATTGCTCCAGACGGGGTAAAACCCGTAGGATGCAAGTGGATCTTCAAAAGGAAGATTGGTGTAGATGGACAGGTTGAGACCTATAAAGCTAGACTGGTAGCAAAGGGTTTTCGTCAGCGACCTGGTTTGGACTATGACGAAACCTTTTCTCCAGTAGCTATGCTGAAATCCATTCGGATCCTTCTTGCCATCGCTGCTTTCCACGATTATGAGATTTGGCAGATGGACGTAAAGACAGCTTTTCTAAATGGTCATTTAGAGGAGTGTGTCTATATGGACCAGCCAGAGGGTTTCATTCAGGGTGGGAGCAGCGGAAAGGTGTGCAAGTTGCTCAAGTCCATTTATGGACTCAAGCAGGCATCGCGGAGTTGGAACATCTGTTTTGATGAGACGGTCAAAGAATTTGGCTTTATCAAAAATCCAGATGAACCATGCATCTATTGTAGATTTGTAGCGAGAACTGTAGTATTCCTCGTGTTATACGTGGATGACATTCTCTTAATAGGAAATGATATTCCTATGCTACAATCTGTCAAGGGGTTCTTGTCACACAGGTTCTCCATGAAAGACCTGGGTGATGCCTCCTACATTCTGGGTATCCGGATCTACCGTGACAGATCCAAGAGGATATTAGGACTCTCGCAGTCCAGGTACATCGACACCATACTGAAGAGATTCAGTATGGAAGATTCCAAGCGCGGTAATCTACCGGCTTGTCACGGGATCACCCTCTCCAAAGAGATGTCTCCCAAGACTGATTTGGAGAGGGATCGCATGTCTATTATATCCTACGCTTCTGCGGTAGGCTCTATAATGTATGCGATGTTATGTACCAGACCAGATGTGGCTTATGCACTGAGCGTGGTAAGCAGGTATCAGTCAAACCCAGGGGAGAAACATTGGATAGCAGTAAAGAACATTCTCAAGTACCTGAGAAGGACTAAGGAGATGTTCTTGGTGTATGGCGGAAAAGACCTGCAGGTTGAGGCCTTTGCTGACTCCAGCTTCCAGAGTGACAAGGATGATTCCAAGTCCATGTCGGGTTTTGTCTTTACCCTCAATGGAGGGGCGGTGTGTTGGAAGAGCTCCAAACAGGAAACCGTTGCTGACTCGACTATGGAAGCGGAATACATCGCTGCATCTGATGCCGCAAAAGAAGCTGTCTGGATGAGGAAGTTCTTGAAAGAACTTCAGGTGGTTCCGTCCATTGTTGACCCAATACCTCTGTATTGCGACAACAACGGGGCTATAGCTTTAGCGAAGGAACCCAGGTCCCATCAGAAATCCAGACACATCTTAAGGCGGTATCACCTGATCAGGGAGATCGTGGATCGCCAGGAGATCGAGGTCCGGAGAGTTGCATCAGAGGATAACACAGCAGATCCATTCACCAAGGCCTTGCCCCAGACTCAGTTCGAGCGGCTGATCGAGATGATAGGTCTTCGATACGCCAGTACATGGCCTTAGTGCAAGTGGGAGATTGTTAGTGTATATGCCCTAGAGGCCATTACTGTATCATACTAGCTTGTATATTACTTAATGGAAGCTTGGGATATTCACAGTTGTATATACAATCTTGCTCGAAATGGTAGTATGCTACTTGGTTTGTCTCTGCTTTAATATGTGCATGTGTTTCTTTTAGCATATTGCTGGTATACATATTAGTAGAGCCCTTAGGATCTTTGCTTGATTACCAGCGTTGTGATGGCGCTCGCACTCGTGGGAGCTGGGTAATCTATAAGCACATCCTTATACAGGTCCCTGGTCGTTGGACTATCGAGACAGGGCATCGATACTCCGGAGTAGACTAGCGTATGCGCTTCTCATCCCAGTGTGGGAGACGGTCTGTCCCACAGCCGTTAGTACGTCGTACTTGGGATAGTATGCGGGTGCTCGTTAGGTTACGAGTACACTGGACAGGACTCGTCGGGAACTGTTGGTTGGTAATATACCTATCGTCAGTTATCAGTTCCCAGGTGACATGAGTACAGCTTAGTCCGCTGACTTGACACTGTCACTTCGCCTCGAGTGTGTTCCCACTGCACTTTGATTACTACCCTACCACGGCTCAAAGGAGCTGTGCAAACAGGTAGTTTTTGGGTGCAGTCCCGAAGCACTTGGAGGCAGTGACGGTTAGACAGGATTCGTCTCTCCCGGTATTGGGGGTTGACATCGCGCTGTGTCTAGGAGAGCCATTACACGAGTAGTCCCTGGCCAGGGCAAGCGAGATATACTGGTAGGTTTCCAGTGTTATCTCAGGGTGTTCTGGGCTACACTCCGACACGACTTGTACCGCTATTAGGGGACTGACGTTCACCGCCCCCCTAGGCCCGCCATGCGATGTATCAGACGAACAGACCGGACTGTACGGAGACTGTCACATACAGGCTCAGTAGGAGTGCAGATGGGGTTCACCTCGTCAGTCTTCTTATCGACATCTACCTGGGGACCGTTACGTACAGCTAGTGCCGCTTGCGGTCTGTGGTTAAACCCACTGCCAGCGTAGTGTCGAGTCTTTAGAGTCCCACACAGAGAGCTATTCGCCTTTAGGCAAAACGAGTAGAGGTCGCATGGTTTTGCGACAGGGTTCGTTCGCATCCGCGCACTTGTGCACGTTTGCTATCCGGACAGTTTATACTAGCGGGCTTTGGTTTAAGCCGGATCCTAGTATATGATTTGAGATTGGTTTTTCTCATTGTGTTCGTGTTCCTCGGATCACGAATGCGGGTGCGTATGCACAATTGCTTGAGATTGGGGGAGAGGACCTTGTTTAGGGTTAATGGCCTTTGTCATTTTATTAACCCTATTGATTTTGTGTGGATTATTGTTAATTGATAATTAGCTTAATTATTGTGCATGGTTGTTGTTGACAATTTGACTTCATTGACTTGTTGACCATGTTGACAACTTGACCATAATCATTTCATTTGGAAGATGCTCTTTGATCTTTGCAAAAATGAAATGATAATGGTCAATTCATGATTTATCATGACAATTTTCAAGCTAATTATCTAATTAAACTTATCCTCACATATTAGTGAGAATGGCTCACTATTTTTCTCATTCTCTCATTTCTTTTCTCTCTCTTGCTCATCCTCTCCCTCAAGCTCTCTCCCTCTCATGTGTTGAGAAACAAAAAGCTTGAGAAAAACCCTCTCTTGATCTTCTCTACTCACTTCTAGGGTTCAAGTCTTAGCATTTCTTGCACTCTAGTTACTCCTAGCTTGGAGTTGAAGCTAAAGGTGGTGGCTTTCGAGTGGATCCTTCTTTGACGGGAGAAGACAAGCAAGGTGATCCTTTTCTACCATACCTAGGAGCAAGGAGAGAAGGACTAAAGACCAAAGGTATAACCTTTCATCACTTAGCTACTTTGTAGTTAGGGTTAGCTAGTTTATGTTTAGCAAAGATCCTCACAAGCATAGTCCATGTTGCCTAAGTCATTAAAAATCCGATTTTTATTATGTTTTCCGCCTTCCCGTAAGCACCGGGGTGGGCAACACGGACTAACAGATGTATGAATGCATGAAACAGAATGCATGTACTGAAGAAAACCGCTTTCATAAATCAGTGAGATTTCTATATTTTAAAATGAGGTACCATAAATGAAATCACCATAAAACAGTACCCAGTATCGACACAAAACAAGTGTCCAAATATCTCGATATCTCTGTGTCACAATCTCTGTACCTCAATATCTCAAAATCTCAATGTCTCAAACACAATATCTAAGGCGCCGTGAATCCAGACCGGCTCCTACCATCCATCTCAAGACCACGACGGTATCCTCCGGATATCCGACGCGTCGGGTAAAATCACCGGTCGGTAGTGCTCCCCTGCCAGGCTCAACGTCAATAACACGATCCTCTTGCCCCGGGGTACCGCATCGGGTCCACCATGTACCCGAAACGGTTCCTCCACTCCTCGAATCGGGTCTCGAAATCCATCAGCAAACTCATGGTGGACGACTCATACATCATGGGAAAAAACCGCACTTTTTATTTAAAAAGAGAGAAAGCAGTTTATATAAGTTTTGCGGTTTCCCCCCTCCAAATCCAGAAAATCTCATGGAAATCCGAATCCAAATCATCAATAGCATGTAAAACAATGAATATAGGCACGCGTATCATGCATAGGTCAAAACCTATCGCCTACGCATGCAAGAATAGCCAAACCAACCCTCGATGTCGATGTACAAATGTCAAACCATCGAGAAAAACCCAAACACTCTCATTTGCGCATTCACGAACACTAATTATAATATAAAATAGGTTAAAATTCATAAAAACTCCAAATTCACCTTAAAAGCCATTTTTCCGAAAATCTAGCAAGCAAAAATTACCCGTTTTAGTACAAAACTCGACGTTTAAACAAATTTAGCGGCCATAATAATTATTAAATATCTTAAATAGGTCATAAAAACAATTTCCATAATTTAATCTCATTAAATTCCATTAACCCCAAAACTCGACATTCAAAGATCTCACGGGAAATTGTTTTTATGACTTATTTAAGATATTTAATAAGTATTATGGCCGCTAAATTTGTTTAAACGTCGAGCTTTGTACTAAAACGGGTAATTTTTGCTTGCTAGATTTTCGGAAAAATGGCTTTTAAGGTGAATTTGGGGTTTTTGTGAATTTTAACTTATTTTATATTATAATTAGTGTTCGTGAATGCGCAAATGAGAGTGTTTGGGTTTTTCTCGATGGTTTGACGTTTGTACATCGACATCGAGGGTTGGTTTGGCTATTCTTGCATGCGTAGGCGATAGGTTTTGACCTATGCGTGATACGCGTGCCGATTTAATTTTCGTATGCCGTTTCGATTTCGAATTTGGTTTTAATACGATACGGTACGTTATGATATGTAGGTACCCCATGAGGACTTCGAGACAACAAGTAAGCGCGTGGTGACATCGGCACCGGCGAGCAAGAACCAGGTGAGTAGATTTATATCTACGGGGAGAAGTCGGGTGGATGGCGTATAGCACCCCCGCAGTTCGTGGTGATGTATACGAATACGTATACACACACATATTTTGATTATATATATTATGTTGATATGAGACTTGATGATAAAGGTAGATTCTAGGTGTTCATGGATTAGTTTAGTGTTAGTTGCGAAACCCTAGAGTAGTTGTTACACCCACACACGCACGCACACACATGCATACATCTATGTTATTACCTGTGCGTATATGGGGAGATGTGTTTATGTGTTCACCTGGGTATGGGACTAGGTGTTCACATACTGGATTTGCGGATGATACTTGGGATTGAGATGAGTCGATGAGATTTGAGTTGAGGCCGTTAGATCGGTGATATGGCAGGATTCGTACCTGAGATACGTCCTGATTTTATAGCGTATCTTTGGATGACAATGCCATGTGAATAGTGATATTTTTAGTGTACTGGACATAGGTCAGTACCCCAGATGATGATCTTGATAAAGAGGATACCAGATGAACAGTGTGCTGAGTATGATATTGACCCGTACCCAGATTTGGGGATGCCGTACGATGGATTTACGTGCGAGCTATATATTGATGATTGATCCGCACTCTTGACTTGGGATGTCTGATTATAGATATGGTATCCGATATGATATTATTAAGGCGGGATCACCGACTAATATATATGCAGGTATGTATACGTATCGACTCAGATGTTAGGCGGTTTCCTTACCTGTAGTTCAGCTTGTTAGTTCAGCCGTATAGTTTAGTGTAGTTGTTAGATTAGATTAGACTCCTACCTATTTCAAAAACTAACGAATCGTGGGTATTTTAAAAGATAGGTCAAGGGATTCTACGGATATTTCAAAAGACGTATCTTTTCTTAAAAACACCGTAGTCCTTATTTTCAAAACACCGCGATTCGTGTTATTTCAAAAGGCACTATTGTAGGACTTATATTAGGGTAATGCAGTTTAGTTATCGTTGTGTCTAGTATTCAGCTCCCGCATATTATTGCTGTTGCTCCGGATCGCATACTTATTGTAATTCATATTTCATTATTGATATCATGCTGTTAGGATACCATCACCATTACCGATGATGCGTATATACCACGTACACTTACTTGCCGGCTCACACACATCTTCATCGGTAATTGCCATGTAATGTACACCTTAGAAAATATTATTGCTTGACTTAGCTTGTTAGTTAGTAATTTGACATGATATTAGTGTACCTGTCTTATATGCCAGCTTAACATTGTAGTTATTACTTGTCACTTCATGCATACTGTTATTCATTATTATGCCGCATTCATGGATTCTTATGCCTATATTCATGGTTTTACATGCTATTGATGATTTGGATTCGGATTTCCATGAGATTTTCTGGATTTGGGGGGGGGGACCGCAAAACTTATATAAACTGCTTTCTCTCTTTTTAAATAAAAAGTGCGGTTTTTTCCCATGATGTATGAGTCGTCCACCATGAGTTTGCTGATGGATTTCGAGACCCGATTCGAGGAGTGGAGGAACCGTTTCGGGTACATGGTGGACCCGGTGTGGTACCCCGGGGCAAGAGGATCGTGTTGTTGACGTTGAGCCTGGCAGGGGAGCACTACCGACCGGTGATTTTACCCGACGCGTCGGATATCCGGAGGATACCATCGTGGTCTTGAGATGGATGGTAGGGGCCGGTCTGGACTGACGGCGCCCTAGATATTGTGTTTGAGACATTGAGATTTTGAGATATTGAGGTACAGAGATTGTGACACAGATATATCGAGATATTTGGACACTTGTTTTGTGTCGATGCTGGGCACTGTTTTATGCTGATTTCATTTATGGTACCTCATTTTAAAATACAGAAATCTCACTGATTTATGAAAGCAGTTTTCTTCAGTACATGCATTCTGTTTCATGCATTCATACATCATCCATATGATACATTGCTACCTGAGGCACTGACACGGGCACATGGGATTACACTTGGGTTAGATATTTGCCCTAGCCATTGTTATAGGTTGCTGGTTATATATTTGAGGATTATATATTATGATCGTATGACCTAGGATTGCGTCATACATGCGATTTCTTGTTGTTTTGAGTTTCCTTTTGAGTTTTGATCCTCGCCCTTGGCGTTGTATATTATATTGCTTGTGTGGTTGTGACCGTCGATTGACGAAGAGCTAGCTCCCACTTGGGGATGCCTTTTATTGATTTCGTATACTATTCATGTTGTATCCCGTTTGGGAGCCAGTATTTACAAAGGAGACTCTGCCGAAATTTTCAGGAAATACTTGATATTTTTTAAAAAAAAACTCATAATTCAGTTTATGCTATTAAAACTACTTATTTTAAGTTGTTTTTCCTTCGCTCTACTACTTTTCTTGGTTTGGATTTCTGGGTTTTCGGCTTACTTAGATTACTTACGCATCGAGACGTTTCGTAGTTTAAGTGCCGATCATGTTCCGTACTTTCGGGACGTGACAAAGTTGGTATCAGAGCGTTAGGTTTTACCTTCGGAGCGTAGGATGACCCTTGGTTGATGGAATAGGTGACTAAAGTAGAGTGATCTACCGTGGGTATGTTCCGCGGCATACTTACGATACGCTACTCCACTTAAGGAGCCTTAGGATGTACATTTCTTTGTTCAGTATTATATTCATTCCTGATCTAGCCTCATCGGTGCCAGTCATGGTTTTGCTGCCACGATTACGGGCAGGGAGAGCTACGGCTAGAGTTGCGGTCAGCACGAGCTCGTCACGAACGAGGACTGATCAGGGCGTGATTCCAGGGACATGCGATTGCATTGAGAGGCATCGTCTGATTGTGTTCTCGCGCCTTGAGCGTTTGACAGATCGCCTTTACGAGATTTCTCGGACGTGCCGATCAGTACCAGAGGATTGCGCCACTGATAGAGGTCAACCAGATTTTGATGACCGTTGGCGTATTGCTTATTCATGATGATTGTGTTGGAGATAGTGCCCTCAGAGTCAATTATTGGATCGCAGGCACGTGATTGCAATGATTGAGAGAGGACCTATGCCGGTAGGACAGTCTTACTCAAGATGATAGTATGCTATCTGGTTTATCTTTATCATCGTGTACTGCTTTAGGTGACCTTACAGGTCACTATTGCACGTTGATAGAGCCCCTAGGATTCTTGCTTGACTGCCAGCAGTATGAAGGCGATCATATACGTGGGAGCTGGGGTCTATAAGCACATCCTTAAAAGGTCCCTAGTCGTGGGAGTTTCGAGACAGGGCATCGATTCTCCAGAGTAGACTAGTGTATACAGTCGAGACCCCGACGAGGGGCGGTGGCCGGTCTCACAAGCCACTGGTGTCAGTTGGTTCATCTAAGATGTATACAGGTGCTCATTGGGTTATGAGTACACCGGACAGGACTCGCCGGGAACATGCTAGTTGGTCTTATACCTGACGTCAGATAGCAGTTCCCTGGTGACATGTGTACAGGTTAGTTCATCGACCTGAGATCGTCATTTGTCTCGTGTGAGTTCCCACTGTACTTTGATTACTACCCTACCACGCTCAAAGGAGACGTGCAAACAGGTTTTAGTTGGGTACAGTCCCGAGCCACATGGAGGCAGTAAGCGGATCTTCAGGGGTTCGTCTCTCCCGGTATTGGGGGTGAGGTCGTGCTGTGTCTAGGAGATCCTTTACACGAAGTCCTTGGCCAAGGCAGGAGATTTACCGGTAGGTATTCCAGTAGTATCTCAAGGTGTTCTGGGCTACACTCCGATACGACTTGTACCGCTTTTGGGGGTCTGACTTTTACCAACCCCCTAGGCCCTCCATGCGATGCTCATAGAACGGACCGGACGGTACGGATATTGTCACTGACAGGATCAGTAGGGTGTCAGGATGAGTTCGCTCATCGACGTCCCTTTTGGTCAATACCTGGTAGCCTGTTATGTATGGCTAATACCTCTGACGTGCTAGTGGTTAAATCCACAACCAAAGTATTGACGAGTCTTTAAAGTCCCCCATAGACCGTTTTCTCAAGTTTCGGGTGAAACGCTGTAGAGGCCGTATGGAGATATGGCAGGGTTCGATCAGATACGTGCGGTACTGCACGGATCATGATCGGACGGATAATACTAGCGGGCTTTGCTTTAAGCCGGATCCTAGTATTGTACAGTGTAGATTTTGTCTCATTGCATTTGTATTCGGTCAGAATACAGATGCGGGTATGTATATACAGTAGCGGGGTTTCCTGTAATTTATTACGGGATCAGTTTTATGAAGTTGCCAGTTTGCTTTCCGTTTCGGCCATTTTTCTTTGTATCTTTCATTGGCTGAAAATTGGTGGAGGAGGGCTTATTTGCAATTATGCAAATTAGCATTATGGAGGGTGGTCTTTGCATATTGTTGTTTCATGATGGTTGCACCATCATTTGACTTCTTCACTTCATGATGGCTTGACTTGTGGGGATATGATTGGTTGATGGAGTGTTGGATTTGGTAGGTGATCATTTCTTTTCATCATGATAACCCTTTCTCTCTCTTGATTATTTGGCTCACTCATTTTCATTTGTCCTCTCACTCTCTTCTCATTCTCTCTTTGATCATTGGCCGGCCAAGCAAGAGGGGCGGGGGGGGGGGGCTGTCCCAAATTTTTGGGAAGGAAAAATTATTCTTTTGGCTTTGTAAAAATCCCATTGCTCCATCTCCAAAAGTTTAATTCTTCACCTCCACCAAAATGGCAACTTCATAACCCTTTGAGACAAAGTGCACTACACTTATTCTACAGCAATTCTTGGGCACGTCGGCTCGCCAACTTTGTGCCCGAGTTGCCTCGGTCCAGAGGTGGGAGCCCGTAAAAGAACCCGGCGATGTGGTGCCCTTCCGACGAGGAGATAAAGACCGGAGATTCCGCGGGGAGATCGGGACGGCGACGAGAAGACCGAAGGACACGGATCGCTCGGTATATCTCTCTACCCCTTCTCTAGTTAGCTAGGATTAGATTAATGGCCCGATCCGGGATTTTTGTACGCGGTGGTGCCGGTTCAAGAGTTAAAGTAAAGTATCGTTTCCGTATTTTGGCCTCGGATTGACGGCCGGGGCGCCGCCGTACACTTACACTGTTATCAGAGCCACGCCATTAACCTAGTCTAGCTTGCTCTAACGTGTTTACATGTTCGATCGAACGGATTTTCCGAAAACCCGATTTCCATGCATCAGTTTTCTTTCGAATTATTTTTGGCTCGAAATTTTTTTCAGTGTGTTGCAAAAATACATGCAGGAAGTTTTAAGACTTCTGTGAAAAATTGGTCATGTGACACTGTAGATCGGCCGTGGAACCGCGGCCAAACCCCTGTTCTGGCCGCGGTTCCGCCGCATTAATAGGTGATCACCATACCAATTTTCTACAGAGCTCTTTGGACTTGGAAATGGGGGTTTTGGAATGTTCTGTTTGGGCCCAGATTTTCTTTGAGTGCTACAGTAGTTCTTGGGGCCCACTTGGGAAAATTTAGTCGATCGAATATTTTAAACATGTTAGTTCACAGTATTTACATTATATCTGCGACCGTGAATGTCATTTGATCTGTAAATCCTGTCTAACTGCTATAACCCTTTTAGACGGATTTGCGAACGTGACATTCACGTTGATGTTCTGTGTTGTGCTGTGATGTTGCGGATTGGTCGTGGGGGATAGCCTGGATGCAATGGTAGTATAGTTTTGGTTGTATTATGTACATTTGATATTGCGGGGCGAGCGTCCGACATGTGGACTGCCGTCACTGCCTGTTTGTATATTATTCTTTTGGGGCACGACCGGGATGAGGTCGATGTACCCGTTGTATGTATATTTTACTTTCTGTACTAGGATTACCCTGTGGAGGGGTGCACGGATAGCCGGGTTCTAGAGGGCAACGGGCCCGCATCTCATGGTATTGAGACGGAGAGGGCTTCACTCTAGAATTGGCAGGCTATTCGCCGCACCCGTAGGGGGTACAGGTTGACCCAGGAGGGGTGCCCAAGTTACCGGATTCCGTGAAATGCTGGGTGGTCCATTCACATTGCTGAAGGGGGTTGCCTCGCTTCAGGTTTTGGCGGGTAACTTGTCGCGCCCGTAGGGGTCTAGGATTTCATTGCACAGGCTATCCACACGACCAGGGGAACGTCGGGTTTCAGTAGCGGCTCTATGAAACCCGGGGATCCCAGATATCTGTATTGTTCTATGATGCTTATTACATTTCTGTGATGTTGCATTTTATCACGCCTTGAGCGAATATTATATATTGATATATATACTAGTAGATGTTGTATATGTTTTGCATCCGCGCTAGTCCAGTCCCCGCTCTGTCGTTAGTTAAGTAACCGAACGGGTAATGACGGGACCCAGTGGCGAATGCGGATGGCATATACGTACATCATTATTTTCGTTCTTTATTGGTGTGATCAATTGATGGGACTGCATTGATTCGGATCAATGCAAGCTAAACAAACCTATTCTGATGTTGTTGGAACAATTTTTCAAAAAGCTGTTATTGCAAGGACGTTCACTTTTGTTTTGCACAGTGGTATTCGGTTATGAATATCCAGCACCTCAGTCGACGAGGTAAGGGCCGAGATCCCTTCACTGGGAGTGACCCCTTGGACAGAAGATTGCGTCAGGGCAATAACTTCACTATAGTCGATTACTTTTGCTTTGCATCGTGGTATTCAGTTGGAATATCCTGCACCTCATTCTACGGGGAAAGAGCCGAGATACCTTCACCGGGGGTGACCACTTTAACAAAGGTTTTCGCCACTATATTTTTATAAAAGCTATCCAGTTCCTTCAACGATATCAAGCTCATTACGTTAAAGTTTTTTCGCCAAAAACCATTCGTAGCCCTCCGTCATTTCAGACGGGTAGCATGTAGTATTCATGCTATGTTTGTTGACCTTCGTCAAGGCATAGTGAATGGTAGCTGCTTGTTACCTTTCTGCTGCATAGATAGATGCGTTGGTTTGGGACAGTCGTATAGCCTTGTTGACCTTCGTCAAGGGCTTGTACGGGTGGGTTCAAATTAACCTGGACAATGACGGGTAGAACTTGACATGTGACTTATGATTTGTTGACCTTCGTCAAGGTCATAAGAGCATGGGGTAAAAATCACATCAGGAGTTTCTAAAGAAATTGAAACTTGCCAGATATGCGCATACCTTCTGGAGTATGATAGCGTGGGTGGATTCCATCACGTTAGCATGCGATGATTGTTGGATCCCGATTCCCACTGATGAGTTGGTTTACTCCTCGGGTGATCCCGACTAATTCTCTTTTCAGGTTTGGGGGAGAATTTGACGTTACTGTGGGAGGTTTCCTGATTAGATAAATTGATAACCATTCTGATCTAGGTTAGAGTGCATGCTGAGTGTTTCTTTTCTCTCTCTCTTTTGCAGCGACCATGACCCGACCCTAAGACTATGACTCAGTGACCAAGATTAACCGAACCTTCTTAAAACACTGGCTTTTGGATTGTCAGAGTTGCAAACCTTATTGCCACTCCTACTTTTACCCTTTTCTCCAGGACAACCCATATTACTACGAACGTCCACTTCCATTGGACAAAACCATCGTATGGTTATATACGAACTCGAAGGAATTTATTCGAGGATGGTTTCCGGTTCTGGAGAAAACGAATAGGACTATTCAGTTGTCTTTTCCTTTTACCTTCTTTCAGGTTGCGAGTACTCCTTGGTTTAGGAGATAGTACACCTATTACGCAAATTGGATAGTCTTCTTCCAAACCATAGGCAAGTGCCGACCGGTAGGGAATGAAGAAAACCAATTAGCCTAACGATGGTGTACAGAAGGTATTATGTAAAGACAAAGAAAGGGATTAGAAGGAGGGCAAAGTAAATTGTGACTGCTATTCACGACCAAACCAAGTATTTCATTACCACTCCCACTTCACCTTTGTATTTCTCTAGGACACTCCGTATCATTACGAAGATCCACAGTTTATTGGATACTCCATCGTATGGTTATATACGAACTCGAAAGGAACTTGTTCCAGTTCGGGGATGGATTCTGGTTCAGGAGAAATAGGAATAAGGTGTATTCGGTTGTCTTTTATCTTCACCTTCTCTCGCATTTCGAGTGCTCCTAGGATTAGGACAATACACCCATTATGCTTATTGGATAGTCTTCTTTCAAACCATAAGCTGTTGCCGAACGGTAGGGAAGGAAGAAAACCATTTGGCCTAAAGGGGTGTGCAGAAGGTAATGACTAAAGACATATAAAGGGATTTGGAGAGATGATATAGAAATATACGGTTACAGTTGTGAATCTGATAATGGAAGAGGCATTACTAGGAATACCAGGATACCCTATCGAAACATTTCAATGTTTCAGTTTCACTGTGTACTGTTAAAAGAAAACTGATTTCCCAATTAGACAATTTCTCCAGGGTATGTATTTACCAGGTATGATTCTCACATCTGTATGGTTTACAGATGATGAGTGGGAGTAAGTTATTGGGAATTAGGTGATCATCCTCATTATATCGGAATTCGTTGTAATTGGTGATATTTGAGGAAATCACCTGGGTAGTTTGCCGGACGGCAAATATTTGGTTTTGAATATCCGTTGTTATGCACCAATTTCAAATTGATATATCTGTACGTCTATTTTTATAGAGTGAGATATACTTTTTGAAATTATGTCGATGACATTTACCTATATCAGTGGATGGTTAGGTAAGGAGCATTAAACAGCGGTGCAATTCTTCTTAACCATAAGTACAGTTTTCAACCTACGACACACAGGGATTGAGTTATTAGACTCAAGGGACTTATACAGAGTAATGTATGTTGTCCAGTGTCCATTAGGACAGAGGGGTTGGTCCTCGTACTATATTCGGTTTACTTATGACTTCTCTAGTTTTTAGACAAGTGTTTCGTAGAAACGCAATGTCTGAATTTTGAGAAGTTATAGGTATAAGAATAAAGTAGAGAACCAGGTGTTGCAAGTATCAGGATTCTTCAAGGTGATCGAAGATGTAGATACTTGTGTATGGTATTCAGTTGATAGTAATGATTAAGAGAACTTGCTTCTCTTTCAGGTTACTCATAATTGGAAGTATTCCTAAGTTGAGTGACGCTGATCGGCCTCCTTCCATTTAGTTGACATGCACTGGAGACAGCTGCATGATTTGAATCTGGTTCAATTAAATCAGTGCCTCTGTTTCTGTATTGGATATAGAACAGTTCATATCTTGATATTGTTAAGATACAGGGAGTTGTCCAGCTTATGCTTAAAACCAGACTCTGGATGACTCAAGGCACGTTTCTGTAGTGGCTATTTGTGGGTTGACGCAGGCTATGACGAGGATTGACTTTCTACCATCTGGAAGATCAATAGTGATATTATTCTTGACTCGCCACAGTTTTAATAAAAATGGATTTTTTCAGAAAACAGTAGTGGGAGTATGGTAGAACTGGAAGTGATTCCAGAACCGCAAACGATTACTGAAAATTTGATAGGAACCTAAAGATTCAATCTGATTTGACATTCCATTGGCCACTCCACAGACATGATGGGTAACCTCAGGCACCCGAGAGGTGCTCCGGTAGCCTCAAGGACGGTGACAGGGAGGTTCTTGTTTACCCAGACTTGCCATTGCTGTTGTTCCAGACTGTGAGACCCGGCAGGAGGATGAGTATAGCGTCATTCTAAACTAGCTTTAGAAGTGTACGTCTATATGATTCTGCCAGAATGTTATCGTTGTCAGTGGGAGCAGCGGAAGCATTGGTGGATAGGTGGCTTATGTCTATTTATAGACTAAAGCGGATATAGCGGAGATAGATCATCTATTTCTGATGTGACAGTCATAGGTTTGACTTCATCAGAATAGGGGATGGATCTGTTAAGAACGTAGTAGGGTGTGATGTCCTGGTATTTGGATGACATACACAGAGTAGGAAGTGATGTTCCTATGCTACGATCGGTTATACTTTGGTTGTCACACAGTGATTTCTCCACATGGGACTTGGATATAATATCAAGACATTCTGGTTACTAGATCTATAGATCTAGATTTGGGTGGTTTCCCAATCAGGGTACTTAGACAACATTCTAAGAGTTTTTAGAATGGACGACTGTAGTATACCTGCAGGTGATGGAGTCACCCTCTCTAAAGGAGTCTTACAGACTAAAGGGGAGAGGGATGTGCATGACTGGCATATCACTTGCTTAGGCAATTGAGTCAATCATGAGATATCAAGCACCACACCAGAAGTTGTTTTTTGCAGTAGATGCAATATGTTGATTTGATCCAATCCTGGAGAAACAAACGGAAGCAGTTTTAGAACATAAGTGCGTGTTCTAGGGATTTGATAACAGCATCCTCCTTTAGGAGACGATTATCATTCCAGGCTTCCAAGGTGACCTGGATGATAGAGTGACTGTCAGAGTTATAGTTCTCCCTCTGAAGAGGGGCAGTATTTTGGACAGGTGGTCCAGGCGGATACCGAGGGAGGCATGGAGCAGGATACTCATCAAGTTCAGTTGACGATACAGTCTAAGAAGTTTGGATTTGGAGTTCACTTATGAACTAGGTCCCATCAGACATCCAAACACATTCTAAGACAGGTATTGCTCATTTCGGGAGATGGGTTTCTCCGCGAACTTGAGATTAAGAGAGATATAGAAAGAAACATCACAGCGGATCCACTCAGTGAGGCTATTCCTCGAACGCATTAGTTTCGCAAACGGGTTTTGTGAGACTGATTAGTAGAGGAGTTGGGTGTTCGGTATCACACGGGCTGTGAGTATGCGACATCGCAATAATTAGCCTTGAGCGCAAGTGGGAGATTGTTGGAGATAGTGCCCTCAGAGTCAGTTATTGGATCACAAGCACGTGATTGCAATGATTGAGAGAGGACCTATGCCGGTAGGACATTCTTACTCAAGATGATAGTATTCTATCTGGTTTATCTTTATCATCGTGTACTGCTTTAGGTGACCTTACAGGTCACTATTTCATGTTGATAGAGACCTAGGATTCTTGCTTGACTGCCAGCAGTATGTGGGCGATCATATACGTGGGAGCTTGGGTCTATAAGCACATCCTTAAAAGGTCCCTAGTCGTGGGAGTTTCGAGACAGGGCATCGATTCTCTAGAGTAGACTAGTGTATACAGTCGAGACCCCGACGAGGGGTGGTGGCCGGTCTTACAAGCTACTGGTGTCAGTTGGTTCACCTAAGATGTATACATGTGCTCATTGGGTTATGAGTACACCGGATAAGACTCGCCGGGAACATGCTAGTTGGTCTTATACCTGACGTCAGATAGCAGTTCCCTGGTGACATGTGTACAGGTTAGTTCATCGACCTGAGATCGTCATTTGTCACGTGTGAGTTCCCACTAAACTTTGATTACTACCCTACCACGCTTAAAGGAGACGTGCAAACAGGTTTTAGTTGGGTACAGTCCCGAGCTACATGGAGGCAGTGAGCGGATCTTCAGGGGTTCGTCTCTCCCGGTATTAGGAGTGAGGTCGCGCTATGTCTAGGAGAGCCCTTACACGAAGTCCTTGGCCAAGGCAGGAGATTTACTGGTAGGTATTCCAGTAGTATCTCAGGGTGTTCTGGGCTACACTCCGACACGACTTATACCGCTTTTGGGGGTCTGACTTTTACCAACCCCCTAGGCCCGCCATGTGATGCTCATAGATGAAAGGACCGGACTGTACGGATATTGTCACTGACAGACTCAGTAGGGTGTCAGGATGGGTTCGCTCATCGACGTCCCTTTTGGTCAATACCTGGTAGCCTGTTACGTATGGCTAATACCTCTGACGTGCTAGTGGTTAAATCCACAACCAAAGTATTGACGACTCTTTAGAGTCCTCCACAGACCGTTTTCTCAAGTTTCGGGCGAAACGCTGTAGAGGCCATATGGAGATATGGCAGGGTTCGATCAGATACGTGCGGTATTGCACGGATCATGATCGGACGGATAATACTAGCGGGCTTTGCTTTAAGCCGGATCCTAGTATTGTACAGTGTAAATTTTGTCTCAATGCATTTGTATTCGGTCGGAATACAAATGCGGGTATGTATATACAGTAGCGGGGTTTCCTGTAATTTATTACGGGATCAGTTTTATAAGTTGCCAGTTTGCTTTTCGTTTCGGCCATTTTTGTTTGTATCTTTCATTGGCTGAAAATTAGTGGAGGAGGGCTTATTTGCAATTGTGCAAATTAACATTATGGTGGGTGGTCTTTGCATATTGTTGTTTCATGGTGGTTGCACCATCATTTGACTTCTTCACTTCATGATGGCTTGACTTGTCGAGATATAATTGGTTGATGGAGTGTTGGATTTGGTAGGTGATCATTTCTTTTCATTATGATAACCCTTTCTCTCTCTTGATTATTTGGCTCACTCATTTTCATTTGGCCTCTCACTCTCCTCTCATTCTCTCTTTGATCATTGGCCGGCCAAGCAAGAGGGGGGGGCGTCCTAAATTTTTGGGAAGGAAAAATTATTCTTTTGGCTTTGTAAAAATCCCATTGCTCCATCTCCAAAAGTTTAATTCTTCACCTCCACCAAAATGGCAACTTCACAACCCTTTGAGACAAAGAGCACTACACTTATTCTACAGCAATTCTTGGGCACGTCGGCTCTCCAACTTTGTGCCCGAGTTGTTTCGGTCCAGAGGTGGGAGCCCGTAAAAGAACCCGGCGATGTGGTGCCCTTCCGATGAGGAGATGAAGACCGGAGATTCCGCGGGGAGATCGGGACGACGACGAGAAGACCGAAGGACACGGATCGCTCGGTATATCTCTCTACCCTTTCTCTAGTTAGCTAGGATTAGATTAATGGCCCGATCCGGGATTTTTGTGTGCGGTGGTGCCGGTTCATAAGTTAAAGTAAAGTATCATTTCCGCATTTTGGCCTCGGATTGACGGCCGGGGCGCCGCCGTGCACTTACAGATTGAGGCACCGTTCAGCATGCAGACGAGTGAGCCAGTTATTGCTGCGAACGACGAGATATCGCCCCAGATGTTGGAGCTATTGCAGTACGAGTTGTACTAAGAGATGATAGAAGGTCGCTAGTCACCAAGGATGAATGACTAGGTCAAGTGGTTCGTTCGCTACCCCGATGTGAGGTCATCAAATAGATGGATTCCAGCTAGAGATGACTTCACGCGGATACGTTGAGAGTCGATAGAGGCGATCGAATGTCAGAAACCTATTATTCCAAGTTTAAAGTATTCGGAAAGACATGCAGGCAATTCTATGGACCCTCTAGAAGAATGAAACCCTAACTCGACTTAATGACCGTGTGAAAGCCTTTGAACCTTAGGGTTTGTGGCAGTTCCGCGGCGCCATTAGTGAGGCTTCGGTTTGCCATTCTACGGCTGGACCATCGATGCTGTGGAACGTACTCGATACTATTAAACTGTACCCAAGATGTTGAGCTCTTGGGGGATTATGAGGTTTTGACGAATCGATCCGATGGTTCGACTTCATTTGGATGCTAGGTGGTGAGATGCATTTCTTGGGAGACTCCAGATACGAGGATAGCCGTTGGAGCTCAGTCCATGCAGCCACGACGAGACGAGTCCGAAGCAGTCGACATTAGAAAAAGTGGAGTAAGTGGTTCTTACGAGATCTTGATGAGACGACGTTCCACTCCGCCGACATCAGAGATGCGATACGCATGCCGAGGAACTGTACTTGGATATACCTTTCAGAAAGAGTCGCGATGAGTATGCAGCCGTTCCGGAACGAGGACAGATCTAGTAAGGGACGATGACTTCTGGACAGTTCGACAGAGACGAGATTTGGGAGAGATCTCGACAGGACCTTTCTGGGATGAATTACGAGAAGACTTAGACCCAGGAGTGGTCATGTTACGCACACCGGCAGGCCAGAGTTCAGGATCGTCGACGAGACATGCTATGAGTGACCACGACAGTTGGCTAAAGATTCTTGGAGGATGTGCTTGAGCGGGACTATTCCGCCATATTTGATTTCGGTATTTTGGGCGGTCTATTTGCATGATTGATTTTGATGATGGAGTTTCATGATATTTGTTTTCATGCACTATGGTTGCACCTACTGAGTATTTACGATTTTGCACAGTTGTTGCACTTGATATCGTTTTCGTGCCTTGGTTTCTCATGTTTGTGATTATATGGATTTCATACAGTTGAGTAGATTTGTGCGTATATACGCATACGATTTGGTTTTCGAACTCGGTATAGTTCACATATGCTTGCAGTGCAGTGATGCGCATTTTGTGCACTTAGATGCACTAGACTTCGATTTCGATTGTGATACTCGATATTTTTTTTGTGCACCTTGTGCACCTGATTTTATTTTGCGCATGTTCGGCGCTTGATATTGGATTTCATGATTTCGTGCATAATGGATGCACCTGGTTTTGATTTTCGTGCATGTTGAGCGCATGTTTTGAGAAGCGATTTCGGTGCACACCAGATGCACTAAATCGAGATTTTTCGTGCGTGTCAGACGCACCTGTCCTTGCTGTCAGGTACACACGTTGCCTATGACAGATGTTGTGTGCACACCCGATGCACTTAGATGTTGTTTCTGTGCTCATGTATGGCACATATATAGATTTTGATTTCCGTGCGCACCAGACGCACGTAGTATTCATATGCGTATTTTGGGATTGATTTCTTATAGAGCAGTACGTTTTTATGATATTTGCTATGTGTTTTCGTACTGAGCAGGACTAGTCAGAGGACAGTACCTGAATGTATTTTGCATGCATTGATAGCTATCGAAGGGAATTCCAAAAGCGAGCTATAGTCTCAGTATTTATCTACGTGTCTGATATGACACGAAACGTTTAAAACAAGGAAACCCTTCTAAATTGTTTCCCAAAACGGTGGAACGTACATTTCAAACAAAGGTATATATGTATATAGTTATTTTTTTACGATAGAAGTCCGCCACTGTGCAGTGTTATGCGCATTGCGCAGTGACTTTAAAAAAAAATTTGGCATGCATTTCCTTCGGTTATTTACATATATAGATTTGATATTTACATGTATAGTTTCGAGTTATATCATATTGGTTTTGTATTGGATTTGACATTTGTGTCTTTACCATGACTCCGATGATTGCGAGATGCTTGACGGAGTTTTGATTTTGAGTTATATGCTCATTTTTCATGCGCATGCGCTGCGCTATGATTTGTTTTATGTATTTACGATTTCGGAGCCCCGACGACGTGATGGATTTGCTTAGATGTTTTAGTATTTGGGGGGAGTTTTAATTTAAATTCGGGAACCGAATTTCTTTAAGGGGGGAAGATTGTAACGTTTTGAAAATCGCTTTGGTAAAATTTCGGAAAATCGGTAAAATAAGGGGGTTTTCTGTAAAAAGTCAAAATACAAATATGTTTATTATAAAATTAAATATACATATTATAGATATGAAATTACTAGTATTTGGTGTTTATTGAGCCACTGGTAAAATTTTAAATTTTCTGAAAATTTTTCCGAAATTAATTATTTTAATATTATTTTAAGCCGTCCCTAATACATTTAATTAGGGAAAATTACAATTTGGAATGAGTTGAAACAAATTTTGTGCATCATAACAAATTAAACAAAATTTTATCATATGGTTTTTGAATTGAAATGAAGTTGTTAATCGGTGTTAGAAAATATTGAAGAAAAAAAAGGCTTTTTTAGTGAATTTAGTGTAAATGGATGTTTGGGGTATAGTATTTATCATTTTCCATCACTCCACACCCATACCCACACTCACATACCCCCATTTTTCCTTCCCCCTGGCTGAATTCAGCAGCCCTTCCTCAATTGTCCCCACTTGTGTTGCAAAAGAAAAGAAAAGAAAGGAAAAGGAAATGTAGAAATAAAGGTGGACTTTGACTAGGTTGACTAGATATCATTTTTCCCCACCTCCCTCTCTCTCCTCTCTCCCCTACCTACAGCCGAGCCCCCCTTCTTGCTATCCAGAATTTCCCCCCAAAATCACACCTCATTTTCCCTCAAAAAAATGTATTAGGGACGGCTTAAAATAATATTAAAATAATTAATTTCGGAAAATTTTTCAGAAAATTTGAAATTTCACCAGTGGCTTAATAAACACCAAATACTAGCAATTTCATAGCTAGAATATGTATATTTAATTTTATAATAAAGATATTTGTATTTTGACTTTTTACAGAAAACCCCCTTATTTTACCAATTTTCCGAAATTTCACCATAGCGATTTTCAAAACGTTACAGCTCCGTATTTGGTGGATAATGAAGAAAAGAGAGTGAAGAGGTTCGTGCAGGTACTTGACACCCAGCTATTTCTTGCTATTGGCGCCCAGCACTTCGACACTTATTCAGCTGTTATGGACACGACATTACGGATGGAGGCACGCATTTCACAGACTTCGGCCGTTTCTGGACCGAAGAGGATTCGCACCGATGTGCCGTCGCAGAGGCAGCGTGCCAGACTCTTTTCGAGAGATGGGCCTGGCAGAGGAATTGGACGGGGTCAGTTATATGGTTCATATCCACAGGGACAGCAGCCGTCGCCAGGATGTTTTGGGTGCGGGAGTCTGCACCACCGTATCAGAGACTGTCCGGCGAGACGACAGGGAGCAACGACAGTTCCACATATGACTCTACCACCATCACCACCTCCTCATCAGAGAGCTCTACTTCCTACCACAGGCGATTCTCCACGTTAGTTTGATGCACCTAGAGGCCGTGGACGTGGCGGTCTGATCCAGAGAGGACGAGGAGGCCGAGGCGGAGGCCGAGGACAGCCAGCTATTGATAGGGGACATGCCCGAGTTTTCACCTTGACACCGCAGGATGCGCAGGCATCCAATGCCGTTATGACAAGTACCTTGCCAGTATGTTCTTTCGACGCGCGAGTATTATTCGACCCAGGTTCCACACATTCGTACGTATCTACACACTTTGCACCGATGTTGGGCCGTGAGTCATCATCATTAGATCAGCCGCTTGTTGTTATTACTCCGGTAGGCGAGTCGTTTGTCTCTCGTTTTGTGTTTCGATTGTGTTCCGTTCGTATCGGGGAGAGGGATTCGTCGGTTGATTTGATTCTCCTCGATATGTTGGATTTTGATGTGCTTCTGGGCATAGACTGGCTGGCCACTTGTTATGCTTCGGTGGACTGCTGTGAGAAGGTAGTCAGATTTAGCTTTCCGGGAAAGCCAGTCCTTGTTATTCAGGGAGACCACAGCGTCACCCTTCCCAGCTTGATTTCGTCTCTTCGCGCTGGTCAGCTCTTGCGGAAGGGATGTCAGGGATTCTTAGCGTATGTCTGTGATACTCGAGCCGCAGAGGTTCCGTTGGACCGGGTCCCGATTGTTTGTGAGTTCCCTGATGTTTTCCCTGATGAGCTGCCTGGGCTACCGCCTGAGCGCGACGTTGAGTTCTGCATTGACTTGATCCCGGTTCGGGGCCTATTTCCATACCGCCTTATCGGATGGCCCCGGCGGAGCTTAGAGAGCTGAAGGATCAGTTGCAGGATTTGTTAGATAAAGGGCTTATTCGACCTAGTGTGCCTCCGTGGGATGCTCCGGTCCTGTTTATCAAGAAGAAGGACGGCAGTTTGCGTTTGTGTATCGACTACCGCCAGCTGAACAAAGTTACCGTACGGAACCGGTATCCCTTACCATGTATCGACGATTTGTTCGACCAGCTTCAGGGGGCAGGATATTTCTCGAAGATCGATTTGCGATCAGGATACCATCAGCTACGAGTTCGACAGGAGGATATACCGAGGACAGCTTTCCGCACGCGCTACGGCCACTATGAGTTTTTGGTGATGTCGTTCGGACTCACCAATGCCCCAGCAGCATTCATGGATTTGATGAACCGTATATTCAGGCCGTATCTCGACTTGTTCATCATAGTGTTCATTGATGATATTTTGGTGTATTCCCAGAGCCGAGAGGAGCACGAGCAGCACTTGCGGATTACGTTGCAGACTTTGAGGGAGCACCAGCTTTTCGCCAAATTTTCCAAGTGTGCATTCTGGTTGGACAGCGTTGGTTTCTTGGGTCACGTGATTACGAGAGATGGCATATGTGTGGACCCGAAGAAGATCGAGGCCGTTCAGCAGTGGCCCAGACCGACATCAGTTATGGAGATCCGCAGTTTCCTAGGCCTGGCTGGCTACTACAGGCGATTCGTTCAGGATTTCTCCCGTATTGCTGCACCTTTGACCGGATTGACCCGGAAAGGAGTTCCTTTCGATTGGACGGAGGAGTGCGAGCACAGTTTCCAGTAGCTATGGACTTGTTTGACTACGGCACCGGTATTATCTTTGCCTTCAGGATCAGGCAGATTTATGGTCTATTGTGACGCTTCACGAGTGGGGCTAGGGTGCGTATTGATGCAGCATGACAGGGTGATCGCGTATGCCTCACGGCAATTGAAGAAAGATGAACAGAACTACCCCACTCATGATTTGGAGATGGCTGCAGTGGTCTTTGCACTTAAGATCTGGCGACATTACCTATACGGCGAGTTGTGTCAGATATTCACTGATCACAAGAGCTTAAAGTATATATTTCAGCAGCGAGACCTGAATCTCAGACAACACCACTGGATGGAACTAGTAAAGGACTACGATTGCGAGATTTTGTATCACCCGGGCAAGGCTAATGTAGTGGCGGATGCTTTGAGCAGGAGGCCCGCGCGTAGTCTATCTTGTTTGCGCGCAGTACAGAGGCAGTCTTCGGCAGATTGGCAGATTTTATGCGATAGCTGGGTTGAGTTCAAGTTCACTCCGATAGGGGGACAGCTTGTGCATGTTCGTGCACCTCCGCAGTTGCTTGACCGTATTCGAGAGGCACAGCCCAGTGATGACCGTCTTTCAAAGATCATAAAGCAGGTACGGCAGGGCAGAGTTTCCGAGTTCGTGATCGATGATCAGAGAGTACTGCGATTCGGGACACAACTGTGCGTACCAGATTCTGAGGGACTACGATGTGAGATTCTTGAGGAGGCGCATAGATCGACAAACAGCGTTCATCCGGGTTCCACCAAGATGTACCGCGATTTGAGAGATGCCTTTTGGTGGGACGGAATGAAGAGGGACGCCACTGATTTCGTGTCGAGATGCCTGACTTGTCAGCAAGTCAAGGCCGAGCACCAGAGGCCTACGGGAGAGTTGCAGCCTTTGCCCATTCTGGAGTGAAAATGGGAGCAGATTTCTATGGACTTCATTGTGGGTCTACCCAGGACCAGTTGAGGGTACGACTCTATTTGGGTGATTGTGGATCAATTAACGAAAGCGGCTCACTTCCTGCCAGTGAAGACGACTTTCGGATTTGCTCAGTATGCCCAGATTTACATCGACGAGATCGTACGGTTGCATGGCGTACCGACTTGTATCGTGTCAGACCGAGGCACCCAGTTTACCAGCCGACTATGGCATCGACTTAAGGAGGCATTGGGCACCCGTTTGAGTTTCAGCACAGCATTTCATCCGCAGACCGACGGCCAGTAAGAGCGGACTATTCAGACTCTTGAGGACATGCTCCGAGCGTGCGTTTTGGACTTTGGTGGTAGCTGGGATCATCATTTACCTTTGGTGGAGTTCTCCTACAACAACAGCTTTCAGGATACTATTCAGATGGCACCTTTTGAGGCATTGTATGGGAGGAGATGCAGATCGCCCGTCTGTTGGACAGCGCTCAGCGAGAGCAGTATCTTAGGGCCGCGGAGACGACCGCGAAGATACAGTTGATTCGAGACCGGATGAGAGCGATGCTCATATCATAATATTGCAATTTATATTCCCCAATTCTTATTTGTTTTATAATTAAACAGGTGCTTTTGACGCATGTCTGCTGCATATTACAGGATACAGGTTCTTGGAGCGAATACAGTGAAAAAGACAGAAAACGATACAAAAGAGTGACTTTTGACCAACAAGTAGATGGATCCTAGTCAAGCCTAGATGAAGAACAGTGCAAGGTCCAAAATGTCAAGACAAACGGTTAAAAGATCGCTACAAGTTTTCACTGAAAGATCTAGAGAAGAATAAGAAGCCAAACGGAGAAAAGAATTATGGAAATAAAAAGCCCAAAGTGTAAAGAACCAGCCCAGGAAGTTTGGTGAGATGATCTCACTAAAGGGCCGCGGAACCGCGGCCCAAGCCCACTAATGTCGCGGTTCCGCGGCCATTTAAAGCCCGTGTCGGTGTATTTTTTTGGTGTCGGTGCGTCGGTGCGGGGGTTTGGATTTTTCGTGGGCAAATCTGTAATTGCACATGTGCGAATCCCGTAACCCTAAATTCTCCTGTTTACTTATAAATTGTAATCGAAAATTGTAAAACCCGATGCCTCTTTTCAATAAATAAAATTCAGAATTGCTGGGAGTATTATTCAGATCTGTTCTATATTGCTTGGAGGGAGCCGTCAACCTAGTAAGTTATTTTATTTTAATTCTTTTAATTAGTATGTCGTATCATCCCCTAATGAGCGAGTAGTCTCCTCGCTTGTTAGGGTTAGCCTTAGGGAAAGGTTTGAGAGATGAGATCTCTCACCCCTTTCATGCCATCCACACCTAAGAGTTAGAACTCCATGCATGCACGCACAACCGCTCCCTACGACATCCTACCCCACGAGGTAACGATGAACCGTAGTATAAAGGGCCGGTTGCGCGTGTTTTCCATGGGGGTTAGGGTAATTATCAATAAAGGAAGGATACGTATCTAGAGGAAGAAACATCTTCCCAAAAGATTCGAATCCACTTTATTAATAATTACCGTAATATCTAATAGATCTAAAATAGGGCAATGAAAGCGGTGAGGAAACCTTTAATCTCCAAACTTCCCCTAAGCCTAACCCTAGCAAGACTTTAAATTAGATTGATTTAGTTTATTGATAGATCTAGGTTTTTATAGATTTAATAAACCAACCAAAACAACGTTTGGAATCAACTCGTAAAAACACATTAAGAAAATTACACATCTCTGTGGATCGACCCGTATTCACCGGCTAGCTGCAAAGCGACGCCGTTTCTGATTGCGGTAAACACAAAATTTCATACTAATCAAATGGCGCCGCTGCCGGGGATGGCGTAAATTTCTTTCTGTGTAATTTCGGGTTGATATAAATTTTAAAAAAATTATAAAAATCTGAAAATAAAAATAAAAGAAATAAAAATTATTAATTTTGATCTGTTTGAAGGGTGTATCTTTTGAATCTTGCAGGAACAGCGAAGAATAGAAGATCTGGAATTTTACAGAGGGCAAATCAAAAATTGGAACATCATAACAGAGGAGAATTTGAACAAAGTAGCAGCAGAATTTTTTTGCAGAGAAAGATTCCTCCACAAGACCGCGGAACCGCGGCCAAGGAGCATCCCAGACCGCGGTTCCGCCGCGATTTTGCCACATCAGCGCAGCCAATTTTGCTGGTTTGTTTTCTTCTGCTCTCCTCTGCAACCTCCCATATATCTCTCTGTAAAACCTTTCTGCAGGAATTCTTTGCGCTAAAAATTCTTTCTCCCCCTTCTAAATAACAGATTTTCTGCAGGTTTCTTTGCGCTGCGCTAAAAATTGTTGCAAGTGAATTTTATTGTTTTGGATAATTTAATCGGACTTTAAGGGGCTAATTGACCAAACTCAAATTGGGTAGGGATTTCATCACCCTTCCCAGGACCCCAGAGATCACCTTAAAGCATTTTTGCATCGACCACAATTAATTAAAAAATATTAGACTCAGACCTAAGGACATCGAGCTCAACAGGAAAAGGACTAGTATAGGCATCGACCGTTTATCCTAACTGACATTGCGGAGTATAGGCTAGTAGTTATTAATTAGGCCCACTGTAGTGGTGGTTCCTTCCCACTTACCTGGCCGTACTTGTCGGTGAAGAGGCGGTTTGAGGTCCTATTTCTAGCCCTAGTTAGGAGCTGTCTAGCTGACCTAGGTGGCCCTAGATCTAGGCCTGAATGTGCATGTGTGGTTGATACATCTGTGTCACAAGTCTCTTTTCAAAACTTCTTTGCAAAACTCTCAAATAAAAAAAAAAAAGAAAAATCTTTTCAAAACTTGCAACTTGTCGCTAAAGAAATCTTGCAACTCACTTCAATCACTTCCCTCCATTGACGTTATCTTACCCCCACATTCTGTTTTTCTATTTTTTCTGACTACACTACTCCTTTAGTGTATGTCACTTTGGACTAGGGATACTAACGCCCGATTAGTCCGTGTTTCGTTGGTACCGACCGACGAGCCCTTCGACGAACCCTTCGTCGACATTCCGTCCATTTCCTTACCTCCACCTTCAAATTCTTCTTTCGAAGGTATGCCGGGATTCAACCCCAACGATACTTTACCGACGGGAATGATTCCACCTCCGTTAGGTGCGAATAACCCGAATCTTCCGCCTGTTGTAGCGCCCGCACGAGTTGCGCTCCAGGATCTCTTCTACCCCGTCCGCACTTCTTTACCTACATGTCTTTCACCCCCACCGGCAAATGGGGACAACTTTGAAATAAAACCACATTTCATCAATATGCTGCCAAAATTTCATGGTTTGGAATCCGAAGATGCATATATCTTTATCAATAAATTCCAAAACGTTTGCGCTATGATGAAAACGACCCAATTAAGTGATGACGCTATAAGGCTAAGGGTCATTCCTTTCACCTTATGTGACCTAGCCGAGAAGTGGCTATACAGCACCGCATCACATTCCATTAGAAATTGGGACGAGTTTGTGAGAGCTTTTCTGAAAAAGTTCTATCCTCATCACAAAACTGCTAGAATCCGCAACGAGATTATACAATTTTCACAGCTTCCTTCTGAACCATTTTGGAAGTGTTTCGAGAGATTTAAAGACCTACTTGTTCAATGCCCTCATCATGGGATCGAAAGTTGGCAACTTTGCCAAACATTATACGAGGGATTGAACTCAGCAACGAAGCAGTTGCTAGAAACCATATGTCAAGGTCATTTTCTTTCCAAGTTTAGCGACGAAGCTTGGCAGTTTCTTGAGGATCTTAGTGAGCAAACAATTCAGTGGGAGAGTACCAAGACCACATCATCTTCTTCTGTTGGTCAATCTAGGGCAGGCATACACCAAGTGGATATGTCGATTGCTATGAAGGCTGAGATGGCTGCACTTATGAAAAAGCTAGAAGCCATTGAGACAAAAATCTCATCGTCTTCTCCTGCCCCTACTTTACCCACACGAACTGTTTGTGCTTGTTGTTCGAATCCATCGCATCTAACCGAAGAGTGTCCTTATAATGCACCTATTCAAGGACAAGATCAAGTCAATGCTGCATTTCAGCAATGACAACGAAACGATCCATACACTCCTCGACATACAATCAGGGATGGAGGAGTCACCCAAATTTCGCTTGGAACCAAAATCAACAAGTCCAAGGAAATAACAATTTTCAAAGACCCCATCCACAACAACAACAAGCACCTTCACAAACTCAAAACCAGCAACCTTTCCAACAACAACCTTATACAAATCAAACGAACAATTTGATTCAACCAAATGATGATAAGGTTATCTCGCTCGAAAAAAGTCTAGATGCATTTCTTAAGCAATCTACAGATTCCGCAGCAAGATTTGAAAATTATGTTCAGTCTTTGATGAATAACAATGCCTCACACGATCAAAGTATCAAATCTATTAAGGCACAAACTGCACAATTAACTGCTGCGTTGAGCGAGAGAGAAAAGGGAAAGCTTCCTTCTCAACCATTGCCAAATCCCGGTCACACACAAAACGCATATCACAATCACAATGTAAATGCGGTGACCACGTTGAGATCCGGAAGAGAGTTGCAAAATAATGTGGGAACTCATGATGACATCCCCGCCGGTGGTTCTTCTTCTTCTTTTTCTTCGTCTTCTCCATCGTCACCTTCCCCTCCTTCATTTTCTTCACCTTCTTCTTCACCTTTTTCTTTAGAGCCTATTCTCCACCCGTCACATGGCTCTACTTCTTCTAGCTCGAACGGACCCATTTCTCACAACATGAACACATCTACACCGGGATCCGTTCCTACTCCACATTCTACTCCACAGACATTTAACTCAACGAATTTTCAAAATGCTCCATTTCCAAACAGGTTGAGTCCTAATAAACCAACTGCACAAGTGGAGAAGATTGTGGAGATATTTAAGCAGGTTAGCATAAATATACCTCTCTTTGATGCTATCCAACAAGTCCCTTCATACACGAAAATCTTAAAGGGCTTATGCACCTCGAAGAGAAAGGCATCTCAAGTACCCAAGAAAGTGCTAGTGGCTAGTGCAGTGAGCAATGCTATTAACCACCATCAAACCTTGCCCCAAAAACGAAAGGACCCCGGCTGTCCTACGATTTCAATCACAATTGGGGATAAGAAAATTAATCGAGCACTTTTAGATCTTGGGTCTAGTGTTAAACTGATTCCCTACTCCGTGTACGAACAATTAGGGGTTGGAGAGTTGAAACCCACTCGTTGTACTCTCCAAATGGCTGATCGATTAATCACCCATCCAAGGGGTCAGCTAGAGGATGTGTTGATCAAAGTTGGGGAGTTCATATTCCA